>OY728129.1:1239602159-1240852159 GCA_963277665.1 Viscum album
CATAAAATAATTAAATAGATATATAGACATTATAAATATCATATCTTACATATATAAACATATTTTCCATCATAATTCTCAACCACGATATGTGGTAAAGGAAAAACAAAGAACTTCGTTTCGTGAGGTAGTAGTTCACCGTAAAAAAAACTATAAGTTCGTCACCCATTAGATGAATGTGTGTGTTAGTGTAGGATGAAAAATTAAAATAAAAACATCCTAGTATATTTATTATATATTTTTTAATATAACCATGGAGTAATATGAGTTTATGTGGTGTGGAAATGGAGTAAAACTAGCATGTTTGAGGAAAGATGTTAAATCTTCTTTAGGAAAATTCTTTTGGTTTTCAGTAAAGGGATTAATTGGAAGTCTTTATTACAAAGGGGAGGATTATAAGTTTAGGGTAGGGATGTTTAAGATTTGTTTCTTTGGATATACTTTGAGTTAATTTTTCTTAAGATGTGTGAGGAAGTGGTAGGAGAGAAAACCTTTTTATAATTGACGAGAAGAGGCACTCTTGTAGATTTTAGAAATAGGAATTGAACCCATGTATTTACTTTTTAAAGGGGATAAAATAATTTTAAAATTTTTATAAAAGCGAGGATAGGTTCTAAATATGGCCATCTAAGGGATTTTTTACAAGATTATAGATCATTTTGGCCCTTAAGTTTAAGGTTTAGTCCCTTGTTTAGCTTAATTTTTCCTTAAGAATTGTAATTAATTTTAATTATTTTTAAAAATAATTTGTTCAAAAACAAATTTTGGATTATTATTAATTATAAATTATTCTGATTAAAATAATGGAATCTATTTTACGAAATTACAATCTGAGATTCGTTAGAAATTAACTTAACTTTAATATTGTAGACGAGATGACCAAGTAGGCAATTAAAGTAAAAACATTCAAATGTTTGTTATGTTATTATATTAAATCTCAATGTAAAATTGATTTCAATTACCAAAATTGAATTAATTAATAAAAAACAATATATTAATCTTTTAAAAAATTAAAATATAATTTAAACTTATAAATAAATTAGACAAAAAAGTTGTTCGGAATTAAAATCCAGAATAATTAATTACTCATTAAAAAATGAAACTTCATAGAAAAATACAAAAAATTAACCATAACATAATTTTTATGTTTCACAATAAAATATTAATTATATTTTGACATAAAATATTTATAAAATTTATAAAAATTTGATTTTAAATAAGTTCACTTTTAAAATGTTGTAAATGTTTTTTAATAAAAATATATTATTTTATATGTAAAATATGAATTGTTCTTCTCTTTTATCTATAAAATGTATTAGATTGATGATTATAATATTTTTTTAATATATAATATATATTAAATTAATATCACCCAATAATTGTCATTGATTTATTATACTAGGATAAAAGAGCTTTGTGAGCATAAAAATAGTTTTTTTATAAAAACATTTCCATTATATTCAATTGGTTCTTATAGATATTTATAATTAATTAGTAACAAATGAATTCATATCATATTAGTGTAAACAATATATTTTCATAAGATAATTAATCATATTTTTGGCCACTAATTTAACGGATAGTTTATATCTTATTATAAAAATAATAATATTTTAATATATATTGTTTTTAGGGATAGCTCAGCTTTCCGTGTAACACAATTAATCAAGAAACTCGTTGTTGCGTATGATCTATGATAACTCAATGTTACATGAATTTCAATATAGAAAATAGATTGAATTTATTTTAAATTGTAATTTTATTATAAATTATTGGGATATTATATTCCATTACACACTTGGAGTTGTGTGTCTTACACAATATCAAATACAATGTTCCTACTATAGCTTTTTGGGGCATTACACACCTCTCATCCAATGCCCCTGTTCCCCCCTCCAGTGCCCTCTCTAGTACCCCCTCTTCCATTTTCCGACACACCCCTTGAGTGTTTGCCCGAACCTCGCAACCCTAAATTTGGTTTCCCAACACACCTGCACTATCACACAATGAAAAATCCGAGCAAGAAGGATTTTATCACCTAAATCCATCATTGATAATGTACCCCGATACCAACTCACCCATATAATTTATCCTTTAATATTTTTATTTGGTTATATTTATCTAAATATACATGTATTAATATATATAAATTTTTATTATATATATATAGTTGTTTATATTTTATGCTTATATATATTTATATGTTTATACCAGAAAGCTCATAAACAGGCAAAAATCAAGTTCCCGGAAACATTTATTAAAAAATAATAAAGTCTGCAAGAGTGGAAAACTGGAGGGGCTAACAAAACCGCATGTACACAAAACCACACGCATCCATGACCACCAAATCACAACATAAAGTTGGTGGGTTTATATGTTTATATTATATATATGTGTGTGTGTGTGTGTTTATGTTTTAATATTTATATATGAATATATCTATATATATATATATTATGTATATTTTATTCTTATATTAATGTATATAAATATTATTAGCCAAATTTTAAAGCCCCGGTACAAATGTCACTAATTTAGTCTCGTTTTCTTAAAAACATTACTAAATTTAAAATATTTAATTGTATTATGTAATATATATATATATATATAAATTTTTCATTATCTTAAATTTAATATTATTTCAATAATTTTTATATATTAATATACATATTATAATATATATGTACGGTTAGATTTTATATTTTATATTTTACGTTTATATATTATATACATGCCAATATTTTATTTTTATTTAAATTATTATATTATATATATATATGATTGTATTATATATGTTTGTGTGTGTGTTTTTATATTATTTATATATGTTCACACAAAAACACAGATATATATATATATTATATATATTAAATATCTATATATATAAAAATGTTTATATATATATATATATATTTGTGTGTGTGTATACATATTTTTAGTTATAATATATATTAATATAATTTACCAAGGTTTAAAACACTGGTAAGGACGATAATAAAAATGTCATATTTTCTTAAAAACATGACTAAATTTAAAATATATTTCTTCTTTTATATATAAATATATGTATTTATATATTTATATTAAACACACACACACACTCACACATTTATATACATATAAACACACATAATCACATATATATAAATATATAAATATATATATCTATATATATTTTTAGATCGATGAGGGGAAATAGGATGTATAAATATATATTATTCTTGCAACGCTTTTCATGAATCTTCAATAATTTAACATCATTTTTAATGAAAAATCATTAATTTAATGACTTTTTTTTGAAATGTGTCTATTTTAGTGATGTTTTTAAAAAAAATTTCATTTAAATTGTCTACGTTTGGAAGAAAAAAAACTAAATTTAAAAATGGGATATGTTTTTAAAATTGCATTTCTTAATTAGTGTTTTTTATAGAGTGTATGGCATCACTAGTGGTAACTTTAAGGATATCGATGGACTGTGAAAGGAGTTGATATTGGTTGGTACCAAGATTATTCATAGTTTAGGATATATTATATATATTTCTTATTCTCATAGGTTAGTGTCTAATATAGAGTTCTTTGTAATTTATGGTTATTTATCGCATGGTTGTTTTTTTCTAGGATTATTTATCACATGATTTTGAAAGGAGGTTGTATAACATGGTTTTTCATGGTAGATTATCTCATTTATGTGTGTTTACTTACTTAATTAATGGTGTTTAATATTTTATCCCTATTTTATTACTTATATTTGTCATATTATAGGATTTTAAGATATGTAAGGAACTTCTGAAAAAACAAAGAAAAATAATTTACAAATGAGTTTCTAATTGTGAAAATGCTTTCTAAAATTGTTCTTGTTTTAAAAGATAGAAAAAAAAATCTTAACATTAGACCTTGTATAGAATATATGGTTTAATCATTTTGGTTTTTTAATGACACCATACATTTTTCTTTTGTGTGGTTTTAGCTTTTATATACATGATCCAAGTCAAGGGAAGAAAATCCGGTAGAATGTTGAATTCACTTATTTTCATAACATTCTATTTGGGTTGGTTTGGAGGTAAAACTTGGTCACATGGAGACTTATTGGTCTTGTATAATTCATAATTGTCTAGTTTAGCCTATTTGGTTTGGTGTTTATGGATATGTTTGTATATTTTCTTCCAAGTTGTACTCCAGTTATATGTCTTGTTTTGGTTATATTCAAGAATGGTTTCATTTATCTTTGTTACAACTCACCATCCATCCAAATATAAATATTTATAAAAAGGACTTTTAAGGAAAAACTGAGAAATCTTCCAGTTCAACAAAATCCATCAAACAGAATAATTGGATTCATTATTATTAAATACTAGCTTAAACTAATTATCCCCAACCTCCCTATATAATTTCCAGGAAAGATCTGTTACCTCTTTCTTCTCATCTCCTTCGATAATAACTTCGAATTTTTGGGCCAGTTGATCCCATGTGTGTAATAACTTCTCCATTGTTATCTTCTTAGCTTTGAAGCCCCTGGTCATAATTAAATGTTGATTGACAATCCAGCCACTCTGCCCCATATTTGTATCCACCTGGATTGGGTGCTCATTAATCGTTTCCACATCCTACCTAGAAGTGAAAATATGCAAGACCTTTTTCAGTATCTCTTCATCAGAGTTCATAAGAAGGTCCCATGATTTATCTGAGTCCTCTACATCTGTTTCCCACTACGGTCCTTCAAGGCTAACCAAATAATCTTCACCTGCTTGAGCCTCCATACTACCCATCCCCGAAAATCCATCCTTGGAATCATGAACTGTGTCATGAACCGTCCCCTAGGGCTCATGTCGTGACTACCCCAAGCCCGCCTTCCATAGTCTAGGGGCTGACGACTAGAACCAAAGGTGTAAATCCCTAAACTGGGAAGGCATTTCCATTATAAATTTAAATAATCACAACTGAGTACAAGCTGGAAGCCAAACACTAAGTAAAACTATATACAAAGAGTCCTGAAAGTAGAGATACCAGAATACAAGCCCAACAGAAAATTACAAGTACAACTGAAAAAAAGTACAAATGAAAAGGGAAAAATAGCAGAAAGGTGAAGAGTAACTTCTGGACCATCCACCACGGGTCCAACATGAAGGTTAGGTATAGAGATCCCCTAATGAACTTGACCTCCATCTGTCTCCTCTGCGTACTGACTCATCATAAGGTCCACCTCTGGGTACAGTCCAGTCCTACTACTCTGATCCTCACTCAATTTTGTCTGTCATCTTCAACCAACATAACGAGGTTCTGGCATAGCCCGTGCAGGGGTGAGTATAAATACACTTAGTAGGGACCCTGATACCCTCATGGTCTCTCAAAATACAACAAGGATAAACCAAAAAAGTATGAAATCAACAGATAACATCACTTAGGTATATGCCCATACATATACATAAGTTAACAAGTAATCCATCTCAATCATGAGGTAAACACAAAAGTTACTAACTCAGCTCAAACCAGGATTTCATTCTAGGGGTAGTATCAAGTAACATTCCCAGTCACACTATCAAAACATTGGCTGTTGTAATACTCCACCTCTATCAAGTACAGTGGGTATGACATGTCACACAGAGGTGCTTCCCACTATCCTTGGACTGCTGAGGTACTTCTCTTGTCTAGTATAATGGGTCTGCCTCATCACACATAGGTTCTCCCCCGCATGACTTACTAAAACACTCCTCCTTTCGATTACTGTGGGTCTACCACGTCACACAGAGGTGCTCCCCACCGTGGCCTACTGAAGTACTCATCCTTTTGTGTATCGTGGGTCTGCTGCATCACACATAAGCGCTCCCCACCGTGGGTCTGCCATGTCACACAAAGGTTCTCCCCACTTGGCCTGTCAAGTCACTCCAAGTCGAATCGGTCAGCAATCATTAATTCTCATCCAACAACTAGGTCTCCGCAATATGCTCGCTCGTCTTCGGGAGGATCTGCTCCAAAAACTGTAGGTTAAAAATACAACTGTCACGAAGTCCCTCTTAGAAGTATCTCAATGGTCCGGCTCGTCACTGGGGTCTCAAAGCCAAATACGGCGCGTCAATTTGAATCTAGTATGTGGGTTAATAGCCTTTCAGTCTCGAAGGTCTGGTTAGATTCATGTACGATCCCACCTGACCGTATCTCAGCATTACCCCAAACTCCAGTGGGGTATACTCAAAGGGACTGTCGCGCTCTAATAATAGCAACACCACTGACAGTTCGTCATATGGTCCCCGGTTTCCAAAGATATGGCCAAATAATGTAAAGGTTCAGTAGTGGGCCGGAGTCCGGTCTGACATGGTCAGACCGGCCGGGCCCTTCTTAATCTGGGTTGACCCGGTCTGGGTCGACCTGGTCAGAATTATTGGGTTTGGCCTGACCCATTGGGAGGGCCATCCTATTTGGTTCGACCTGGTCTGTTGGGCCCGACCCAGCAGACAATGAGGGTGATTCGACCGGGAGGTCACCGCGAGGGGCGCGAATCGACCTAGATGGTGAGACTGGTCCGGTTCATCCAGTGCCACGAGGGGCGTGGTTCGGGGGGCTCGGCCCGAGAGGCCTAGACGATTCGGCTAGCAACACCATGAGGGAGGACGCGGTCCATCTCGAGACGTCGGCGCGGCTCGGCCAGTTCGGTAGAAACTAGGGTGCGGTCTAGGTAGGCCGGTTGGGCGGTCGGCCAGGCCGGGTGGCGGGCTGGGAAGGCCGGGCGGTGGTCTGGGAAGGCCGGCGGGGAGGCCGGGCAGGCCGGGTGGCGGGCTGGGCATGCCAGTGGGATGGAAGGGAGGGTGCCGGGTAGGCTGGCAGGCGGCCGTGAGGGCGCCGGTTTGCCCGGTAGGCTTCCGGGAGGGAGCTGGGTAGGGCACAGCCGGGGGAGGCCAGTTCTACACGGCACGGGATGGCGCGGGTTACAGAGGTAGCGGGAAGCATGACCTTTAACATCTCCACCTTTTTCACCTCGTTGCTTCGTCGCCATGCCAAGGATCATCTCAAACAAGAAATACGGAGGGTTCGGGCCATGATGGTTTTCCCCACACCCTCCGCATTTAGGGTGGTACTAGTTGGGTCATCAAGAAAGGAAGATGAACAAAAACTCAACCGTAAACAATTTCTTTCCAACCGTTGACGAAGATAGAAAAGGAAAAACATAAACATGTAATAAACCCCTACCTTTAATCGTTAGTCATCGATGGTGAAGTCGCAGAAAGAAGACGGAGTTATCGCTCGTCGCATCCACCACATTCTTCCACTCCCGAATTCGCAAGATGGTGTGGAAGTGGTTCCACGTCAGTAGGTTTCCGAGGAAGATGATCGAAAGGGACCATCCCCGACGTTCTTCATTGGAAGAACATGTTCTTCATCAGAAGATGAGGTTCCTCGTTTATAGAATTCTCTTCAATCACCCAAGTGAAATCATTATTCAAAATAATAGATTAGTTAATCTGTTATTTTGTTGGCACAAATTCGAAAGGGTGAATTAAATTAAAAGGCTCCACCACATTAATTCACGTTTGTTTGCACAAATTAATTGGGGAGTTAACACCAATTAAATTAAGGGAAGGTAAAGAGGCTCTACCTCATTAATGAGGGAGAGTTGAGAGGTTATACTCTCCTACCATTAATAGGGGTTGTGTTGTCCCCAAATTATAACCTCTCGTGAGAGGTTATATTTTGGTGGGACCCACCACTATACCTCTCATGGGAGGTTAAGGTGTGGTGGCCCCACCTCCAACTCCCATGAGGAGGTTTTAACCACTAACACTCACATGCTGGATCAAATAAAATAACGTGTAGCTCGCTTTATTTAATTATTTTTCCATGAAAACCCAAAAACTAACATGTGTTCTCCACTCACTGCCATCGAAGTGAATGTCTTCTTAAGAAAATATCATCACTGCAAGTTCAACGGTGCCCTTCTATTTCAGTTCTGAGCACCGGTTCAAAAGTTATAAAATCCCGCTCGTACATTTACTAAACATACTTGTACACAACTTCAGAAATCGATTCTGGGCACACCAGGCCTCAAAATCGTGCACCGTCAGATTTCACGGACTCAAAAAAATCCCATGTATTTATGAAAAAAAAAATTACATGGGAATTCTGGGTCTTTACAAACTCGTTCCATGGTTTCATCACTCTCTATACCCAAAAGGTCTCCCTTCCTATCTGATCCATCAACCATTACTGAACACGCCTACACCTCAGCTCTGCCCTTCAGTTATTTGAAAAAAAGCACAAAATTCTGCTTGCATACCTTTTCAGAAGCCGATTTCACACTTTTGTAAAATGAGGAATCCCCCGACTTTCCATCTGTACCCTTGCATGATGCTTTTCCTGATTATTTGGTTATTATTGTATTTGGGGTGTTTGTGTAGTATTTATGTGGTATTTATTCTTATCCCCCTTGGAAACTGAAAAATTCCCTGTTAGAATGTTCACTTGTTTCCCCTTTCTTGATCCAGTCCCAACCAAGACATCCTACTCATAGTCCATTTTGGGTCGGGAGTGCCCATCTTTGTACTTGGTTCATTTTCTTCCGACTGTCTAGACACGACCTGTTTTTGCTTCCATTTTTGATTGACGGTTGTCCTTCCTCCAATGTACTACATTGGCATGGTCAAGAAATCTGGCTGCACAAACCCACGACCCATGGAATGGGGCAGTGTATTAGTGTCCTCATAGGCTTCCTCCTCCACCTCGCTCTCATTGTAACCCCCATCCTCAATCTCCTGTACCAGAACTTCATTAGAGAGTAGTTCAAAATGGTTTCCTAGCTCAATGGTAGCCATTTCTAATCGGGGTTTGTCACCCTTGGAGGCCGACTGGACCCTCTGCCAGACTGGGGAGCCCCAATAGGATTCTCCAAACCACCTTATCCACCTTGAGAGTCACAAGCCACCACATCACCCTAGCTAGCATCTTCCCTTGGAGTCCAACCCACCTGTAAATACCTCTTTAGCCTTTCAAAGATTGTCTTAACCTTTCGGTCATTGGAAATCACCGTTTTTGGTTTTTGCATTGCAGCAACCACTGATCTCAAATGACAACAATCCTTAACAGTGCTTCGATCTAAGCCTCCATGGACCAGTTCTTCCTCATAATCCGTTGTAGGACCAACACAAGCAGTAGGGAATTACTTTCTCAGCTTCTGCGACTTTGTTCATGGAGGCCCTCTATGACATGCCTAAGCAACATGTCCCAACTGGTTGCACGAAGGGAATTAATCAGACCACAACTCAAATACCACAACTTTTCTCCACTGGAATTCATGACCATTTGTTTTCCACACCCAATTTTCTGGTGTCTTGGAGACATCGACCTCCACACAGACGCGGGGGAAGACAAGGTGACACATTGCACCTATTCTGTTATCAGAGAAGAGGTACTGAACAACCAACATGATTTATCTATTCTTGAGTTTATAATGATTACTTCATTCATGTTTGATTTCATATGGATTATGATTAATTATTTATATAACAATTGTCTTTCGTAATTATTTTTTACCTATATTATTTTATATAATCTATTTTTTTTTATAAATTATCTTATGTTATTCTCACTGTATTCATAACAATATTATGATCTCATGTTCACTAAATTTATTCAATTGTTAATTCTTATGTTTACCCTTACTGGGAAATTCAACTCATCGATTTCTTATATTTTCTTTTCTATTTTATATAAACAAATATTTTAAGTATGATATGTCTATATTTTTATTATATTGGAGGTGATGAAGACTTAAGTATGGGAAAGAAAATATTTTTATAATTTTACAAATGTTCACTTAAAGATGTGTATATTTTAATGTTAGAGTTTGTCCTAATTCTCTAAAACTATAAACGTAAATGTTCTTTCGATATATAATTGATCCAATATTTTTTTGATGGTGTTAATTTTTTATTCATATAATTTATCAGTGATTTTTTTTGGAAAATAGATAAATATAAATATTATGTTTTTAGAATGAAATCTAAGAATAGAGGTTCAATGTTGTTTTAGTGTCTTTCAGACCAGATTTTAGAAAAATTCAGATATTGGGATGTTTTTATTAGAGGCTAATTAAATGTTATAGATACCAACATGTGTTTATAAGCCTAAGGTTAATCATAAGTTTAAAGTTATAGATATAATTTTTCTAATTTTCTTATTGAAGGTATTTTAATTTGATTAATGATATTTTATGAGATGTTTTATTGTGATGAGGTATAAGTAACCCTTAGTTGTATCTTGTGATTGAACATAAATAATTACTTCATAATAATGGTATTAATTTTTTTGTGATTCAAGCTAAAATGTATGAGAAAACCTTTTAAAGTAAAAAATTATTTAATGTTGAGGTTATTAAGGTTAATTTGGATGTTGTATTATTTATTTATTGAATTATCTAAATTGATCATTTAATGTTATTATAGAATGTTTTTAAATGAATGTATTATTCTTTCATATGAAGTTATATTAATTTTGGGTTTTAACTTACATTGTGCTAACAATTTTCTAAAATACAACAAGAATATATTTTCATAATTTTTTTACCTCATGATGATTCATAAGTTTAATATAGTTATTCAGGTGTTGAATTTTTATACTCATCATTTTGAGTAAAAGATGATGTAAAGGTGGAAACTGATTGAAACACACAACCAATGGATGAAATTGTGTTTAAATATTTGAAAAAAATCAATAAGTTTTTTTTATTTTCTTAGTATATATGATAAATTAATCCCCAAAATATTAGAAAAGGATCTTGAAATAATAGTTTTATCCAATTACCTTTACATCTGCTGAATTGACGATCTTCAAAATCTCTAATTTATTTAAGGTTTTGTTGTCATAATTTTAGCAGGATCATGTTCTCTATCACTCTATTATTTCATAGATGTTATTTTTGGTCCTCCATATCCATATTTTAAATTTATGAAAAAAAAATTCTATTTGGGAACATAATTATGTGTCATTCGATACAACCTTCATATTTCCCTTTTCCACTTTTTAGAAGGATTTTTTCTTAACCCTTTTTACCATGTATGTTTTCAAAAAAGGTATTTTCAAATATTAAAACCTTGAATTAACAAGTTTAATATCAAATTTTTATTATTTAATTTATTTAATGGAGGTAGAATTTAATACACCTATATTTTAAAATAATACTATGTTATATATTGTATTATATATGAAACATCGAACTTAAAAGAACAACAAAATAATATTATTTTAAACATGATAGTTATAAACTAGTTAATAAATTAGTGGATATGAATAAGATTTAACCCAATATAAATATATTTATAATATTCCTACCCAATGAAATTATTGACTAACAATTAGGAAACAATCACTCAATTTTTTGTGAATTCATTTTATGCATCAATAATACTTTTTTTTTCAAAAATGGTTTTTATTACTTTTTTTTAGAAAATATTAAAATTTATTTCGTATAATTTTTGAAATTTTATATTATAAAATTTTTATAAGTTTATAAATCATCAAATCAGTATTATTTTATGTTAAAATTTTAATATTTTTATGAAATGTTAATATTTTAGTGAATAGTTAAAAAAAATTATAGAAAGCTTTATTTTTCATTCAAGTGTTTATAATGTCTCGTTTTGTTTTGATTTTTCTTACTAATTTACTTTTTCATTTTTTATTAATAATCCAAATAATTTCATTTGAATCCAAATTATAATTAATTTTGGTATCAAATCATTTTTAAACTTAAAAATGAATATTTCTAGAAAACTATTTATTGTTCCATTTTAGGAGAGTATATTAAATGTATTTTTACCATATATAATAATTTAATTTTATAAAATTGATTCCATATGTGGAATCATAATTTCTAAATTTGGAAAGTTGTTCAACTTAAATTTTGGTCACAATGAATAGTGATCATGAATAATATTTTTCACTGAAGTAATGGTAAATTTAGTAATTAAGGTTAAAAATAATGTGACACATTATTAAAAATATTTCTAAATCATAGATTATTTCAATAATGTGAATTTAATTAGATAAACCCCACAATATGTTAAACAAATATGGCATTTTTTTCCATTTTCCTCTAATAAATACCTTTAAATATTATTGTCTGTGAAAGAGAATTATAAAATGTATATTTCTTGATTTAATTATCTATAGTTGATAGGGATAAAAGCATTTTATGTTTAGTTATTAATTTTTATTCTACATTTTAATAGAATTTTTTTCAAGGTAATTTATTTTGAAATTTTAGCGATGGAATAGTTACCCTGATTGGTTATGAAACACCAAGAGAGTGGTTGTTCAGGCCATAGAAAAATCAAGTAAAAGATTTTAAGAAATTACAAAGTAATATTATTTTGGTGAGTTATGGAGTTAATTAAAAGTTATGAAAAATTTAATTCATTATTTAGGTTTAAAAAGTTTATATTCTAATTAAATTACTATCTTGATATTTTTTAAATATAAATTATGTGAATAGTCTAAAAAATGACTTAAATGGAAATTTAAGTCAAATAATATTTTATTAAATGATTTAAAATTAATAAAATTTTGAATTTATACAATTTAATGGTATATGGTCGATAATGTAAAGAATTGTCCATTTATGAGTCAATTTATCATTTATGTTGTGACAATTGGGCCCCGCCCACAAGTTACCCCGTAGACACGTGGGCCCCACCCTAGGTCCAACCCACGTGCTCGAATGGGTCATCTGACTAAAGATAGTCTCCATAAGAAAACACGTGTCCTTTCCAGTGTGCATTGCCCTCATTCACACACACCCTGGCAAACCTCATAGAAGGTCACCCATCCTGATCACTACTCCAGGCCAAGAACGCTTAACTTTGGAGTTCTAATCAGAGAGGCTCCTGAAAAGTAAGGTGCACCTTGTTGACATGAGTCATATCATTTAGTCATTTAACCATTTATCATTTGGGGGTGTTATAATCACCCACCCTTTAGAGAACAACATCCTCATTGTCGGCCCTACATCTCAACCCAACAAGTGCACTACACTTAAGGAGGGGTACCACCTTTAATACAAATGTGACAACTCAGCCCCGCCCACCAGTTGCTCAATCCCGAAAAGGAAGATGCACCTTGTTGACAGGAGTCATATCATTTAGTAATTTAACCCTTTATCATTTGGGCGTGTTACAATCACCCCCACCTTTAGAGCACAACATCCTCATTGTGGGCCCTACATCTCAACTCAGGCTGTGTGCTGCACTTAAGGTTGGGTACCACCTTTGATACCAAATGTGACTAATGGGCCCCACCCACCATTTTCCCCGTAGACATGTGGGTCCCACCCTAGGTTCCACCTACGTGCCCACACGGGTCATCTGACTAATGATAGTCCCCACATTCCAACACATGTTATTTCCAGTGTGCTTTTTCCTCATTCACACACACCCTGGGAAACTTACCAGAAGGTCACCCATCCTGATCACTACTCCAGGCCAAGCATGCTTAACTTTGGAGTTCTAATCAGACAGGCTCCTAAAAAGGAAGGTGCACCTTGTTGACATGATCCATATAATTTAGTCATTTAACCCTTTATCATCTGGGGGTGTTACAATTTTGTAACATACCATTACTATTTTAGGTTTTCCTAAACCTTTTTGTGTTAAATAATTATTGCGTTAAATGGAAAAAATGGTTTATCAGTGAAAAGTTGTGTTTTTTTCAAACACGTCGTGGAATGGTAAAATGTTAAATTATTATTCCAGAATATTCAATTAAATATTTTCAAAGTTAAACACTAAGTAAGTAAGAGTTATTGAGGTTTTCAAAGTCTGAAAAAGGATGGAATAAAAATATTAAATTTATTATTTTAAGCATGATCAATTTATTCAAAATAATTGAATAACTTCAAAATGGTATGTCGTATGAGAAATTTGAGGACATGGTAATGTCTGAAATATAGTGTTTACCCTAGGAGGGTTAAAAAATTCAAAGGATCTGGAAATTTAGATGTCTCGCTCGTGAAATAAAGTTTTTAAATAATATTTAATATATTTTTTATTAATAATGAAATATCTCCCAAACAGTGCGTCGTATAGAAAATCTGAGACCACTGAGGGGTCTGAAATGAGGGGTTTATCCTAGTCATGGTATAACATTTGTTCGCATCGGGTGTTTGGATGCATCGATCGCAAGAATACCACCTTTTATATTTATTAATTAATTATTACTGGTTTTAATTTAAAATAATTAATATCTCTCAAAATGTGTGTTGTTTGAGAAATCCAAGACCACTGTTGTGTGCGGAACGGGTTGTTTACCCTAGACGGGGCATAACATCTATGTGCAACCGCCATTTGGTGTTCATTAATTTCATTTGTATTAAATAATTAAATTATAAATTATATTGAAATTGTTAAACATAAATATCCATTGTCTTCCTCATTAAACGAAAACCTCCATTTTTAACGCACAATAGAATATGAATCCTTGGATTTCAACCATTTTGACCCATTAAATATTGAAAAAGCATTAATCAGTTGAAATCATTTACCCTGTAATTAATATTAGGATGAAATGATTGATAAAAGGAGAGATTGAGGTTTAGGGTTTCATATATGCGAAGTAATACGCCTGAAGATGTAAAATGGAGAAACTACTTGATTCCTTTAATCTTGATAAGCTTGATGAACTCAGGATCTACCCTTCTCATGTTGTATGATCCTCCGAAGATCAAATCTAGATGGCGTGGATGGTCTTCACCCTCCCTTGTGTTTTTGCTAGAAAATAACATGCGTATATTTAATTAATTAAATATATTTTTTTTTATTTTTTCTTCAATTATTTTAGATTCAATAACTTCTATATTATTGGTCGGAATTACGCACTGTCGGTGTCGTAGGACTTTTCTCGACGAGAAGAACCTAAAAAATATATTTGATTTGAAGTCATCAATGTATTATTCAATATGCTTTTCCACTTTTTAAATGGTTATTTTAAAATAAATTTTTCAAAAGATAATTATTAGGAATTATCAAGTGATAATTGCAGAAAAAAACTTATCAAATAGTAATTTTAATGAAATTATAAACGATTATTTATGTGTTATAGAATAATAATTATGAGGAATTATTAAATGATAATTTTATTAAATTATTGAACAGATAACTATATATAATTATCAAGAAATAATTACATTAAATAATCATATGATGATTGAAAAATGATAATTTGTATGGAATAAATATATAGAAAATTTATACACATTATTAAAGGATAATTTAACAAAATTTAAAAGGAACATTTATGGAAAGAAAATTATCATAAGAAAATTTGAGAAAGGTTAATTTTTAAATGGTAATTAGTAGAATATAATTATTAAAATTATAAAAGTATAATTGTAATGTTTTTTATATAAATTAACAAGATATCATTATTAAAGATGAATGATAATTCCAAACACATGCATTGATATAAAATGAAAATCCATATATTATCCAAGAGAGATAAAATACTATCACATGTAATATTTTAACCAATAATATCAAATTATCCATGAGAGATAAAATATTATCGCACGTAATATATTTTATCGATAAATTTAAAATTATCCAGGAGAGAAAACGTATAATCACGTGTGTTATTTTATTTCCTTTTGAAATAAAATATCTAGTTCTGGTTTTAGGACCCCTTGATGAACATCGAATTTTGGTGTGTCAACGCTTACGATAATTAGGCTATGAGTAAGTGTATTGAACCACACAGGGTGGTTAATCATTACTACTGACATCGACGATCATGAGGAAGGTAGTTCTGTCCCGACTTTCCAAATTGATTATCATTGTATTTTCTTGATATATTTCAATTGTTGATTTAAATTCAATTTCTCAAATTTTATTTCAATTAAATTGATAAAAAAATCATTCCAGTGAATCAAGTTATTTGAAATGGTTTTGGCATGGAAATTTGGAAAACCCCAATTCCATTGAATTGGGTGTGTTTATGGAAATTAGCCGATTTAAATTGTTTAATTTAAATTGTGAATTTGATGGAAATGATTTCACATAAATTGTTGAATTTAATTGTGGAAATAAATTGTGTAATGATGGATTTGGTTTTGAATGGATTTCAAATTAGTGAAATTTGCTTAAAATTATTTGATATAAACTCAGTTGTTTTATATAGGGAAAAAGGCATGTTTTTGAATAAAACATGTTTGGTTTTAAATGGAATGAAATTGGAAGTTTTGAAATGGAAGAATTTTATTGATTGTATTTTAAGAAGTCTTAAAATAGTTCATCCATAATGTAAGAGTGCATGAAAGCCTTAGGTAGTTAGTGAGTTATTTGGATACATTCTACGCTACGACAACGTTCTAAAACATACTTGCGGCGGGTCACATCCCCGATGGGTTGGCGATGAGTCTCCTTTGGCCAGTGTCATATGGATGTGTGTATACACATTTTGCTGAGTTCACATAGAGAGGGTTTAATCCTATAACTGGTTAATACTATCGTACCTTTTGGCAGATGACCATGTTGCACGCTTGTTTATT
Organism: Viscum album; assembly: GCA_963277665.1. Classification (NCBI taxonomy): domain Eukaryota; kingdom Viridiplantae; phylum Streptophyta; class Magnoliopsida; order Santalales; family Viscaceae; genus Viscum; species Viscum album. Next base: position 1,239,618,682 of record OY728129.1, read on the forward strand.
ATATTTGATATATAAATGTATATCGATGATTTTGAACTGCTTTACATGCCTGCTGAAATCATATAAACTATTATATATAAATTTTTTACTTAAGACATTATTTTAGAAATATTCCATCATTTTTAAAATCATTTCTTAAAAATAATTATTTCTATCACTTGAAAATGTATATCATGTTTTGTTTAAATATGATTTTGGATTGCCAAACCTGTTTACTTTAAAATTGAAAGATTTTTTTTGGATAATTTATATTTGGATTCTGTTATTGAATCTTTGGTGGTATCCTACTGGGAATAGGCTCACATCCTACTTTTGCCTTCAGGTTTTTGTAGACATTCTTCTACCAGGTTTGAGTGAACGGAAAAGATCTCTTGGAGGAGAATCCAGCTGTTGAGCTTTGGTCTTGGTGAGTTGTGTCCTTAGAGACTTTGGATTTGGTTTCATTTTATAGATCTTGGGTAGTAGTACTTTGGGATTTTTTTATACCATGTTGTATTCTGGTACATTACTGCCCATTGAGTTTATTTTGTTATGCATACTATCTGGTTTTCTTTGGCTTCCGCATTCTGGTGGAAAAATGGTTCCCACGTGCATGTTATGTGATGCCAGGAGATAGTCGCCGACATGTGGGGATTGGAACGCCCTTTGGTCTATGTCAGGGCTAGCTCGATTATTAGGTTACCAGGGTACCTAGGTTGGTTCTTAACAAAATGGTATCAGAGGCAGGTTAAGCTTGTTTCCTTGATGACAGTCTACATTTGAGTATTCTTGTCGGGACTTAGGAGGTAGTTGTGATTGAGTGCCTGGCCAGCTCTCACCTCAATGAACCTTAAGTCACCAGGGGTGGTTAGGAAAAGGAAACATGTGGATTTGTTCTAGTTTTTTTTCCGTATTTTGGTTTGGATAGAGTGAAATCCAAATCATGTATGTTCTACCAGTTGGGATCATGTATCCCTCATTTCTATGTACATGAATTATCTAATGTTTTCCTTATTTTCTACTGATGTTGTGTAACATCATACCTCCGAGAAGACGTGTGAATCCAATCTAGGAAGGGATATTTCTGAACATATGTAAGACAATCCTCCAGTTGAACTGAGCATAATTGAGTTGATTGTGTGCACTGTCCCTGCTCTGAGATAGAAACCACCTCTAAATCCCCTTTTAGGTTCTTGCTATGGAACATGGGGCGGGGGGGTGATCATAAAATTTTTTCTCAAGAGTTATTTTACCAGAAACCACATTTTTTCAAAATCTCCATTGATACTCAACATGCTAAGGAATGGTTTGGTAGGATAAGACTTCTGTTTGAGTTATTGTAGACACCGGACGAGATCATGGTGAAGTGTGACACCTTTTTTGTTGGAGGTACCAAGAATATGATGGTGGGATATGATAGTGACAGAAAGGAAACATGGGGTCTTAGAGTGGAAGGAATTCAATGTTTTTTTTCACTGGCCACTTCTGTCTAGAGTCAATGGTGTTGGCCAAGGCTGTGGAGTTTTTCATGCATGAGCGGGCTGACAGAACTGTGGCTTCTGTAGATATTTTGGGCACTTGCAGAAGTTCTGCCAAAAATATTTACACAACACGTTACAGCACGAGATCATCAGAACCTTCAAAAACTATAGGGCAAACGAATTCTTCATGTTCAAGAGTTCCTAACGCAGGAATCCGGAATAATTCTTCTTCACGCAGTGAAAGAGTCTCTAGAAGAAGATAATACATGTCTAATGACTATAATATGTATCATTACTATAGCTTCGTCTTTAGTGGCTTCACTTTTGATATTGGTGCATCTTACTTGTTTATTTCAGCCTGTATCCTTAATCTTCTTAAGCTTCCTATAGAGATTTTATCTTGGGCAATGGATATTACTACACCCCTTGGTGCGAAGAGAGAGCATGGTCTTTGTAGTCCTTCTTGTGTCTTCTCCCTATCAGATGTCATGTTTTCATTGAGTTTTCTTGTACTCGACATGGAACCTCATGACTTCACAATCAGGATGGATTGGATTATTGTCAATAAATCCCGGATTGATTGTTATCTTCGACGGTTCTACCTTACTACACCAAGTGGTTAGCCTCTTGTCTTTTATGGAGAATGGAATATAATTTTGAGTAGTGTTAGAACTTATCTGGAGTTTTGGGATTGATATACATGTTTACATTTGATATCGAGCGAGATTCATTGGGTGGTGATCTACTTCCAGTTGTCGTCAAGTTTCCCATTGTGTTTCCTCCTATTTTTATAATGGTTTACCACAATTAAGAGAGGATGAGTTTTCTGTTGAATTGATTTCGGTACTCAAACAGTTACTTTTTTCTCTTACCAAATGGATCCAGTTGAATTGAAAGAACTAATGACTGGGTTGGATGATCTTATTGAAAAAGACTTTATTCCCCCAAGTGTGTCACATTGGGTGGCGCTGTTTCTCTCTACCATGAAAGCTGATGGATTTCTAAAATATTCTCATATCAAGATGATTCATTAGGAACATAACATTGTTAAGGAATTTTGTAAGCATAAGAGACTCTATTTATGGTGGGGAGACTGATTCCTAGTGGTTTTTTTAAAGAGGATGTTCTGTTTTATCAGAACCGTTATTTTGCATTGTTAGAGACAAGGAAGGAAATAATGGGGGATTACCATATTTTTTCAATGGGTCATTAACCCAAGAATCACTAAGACATTCTACAACTTTAAGAAGCATTTTTGGTGACCATGTATTCTTTAAGGTTCCCCCCAGGTTGGGTTATTGACGGCATGAGAGGCAAAGGAAACATGCTCCTTGTTTTGTGGGATCTTTTGAGGTTATTTATTTGGTGTGGAAAGTTGTTTACCATTTAACAATTCCACCACAACTGACACCGATACATAATATGATTCATGTATCTCAGCTTTGAAAGTATTTATCTGACCCATCTCATGTTCTGAATTGGTGTGATCTTGAAGTGGAAATTGTTTTATCTGTGATTGAATGGCCGATCATGGTTGTTTATTTTGAGACCAAGGTACTTCATTGGAGGAAGATACCTCATGTCCACATGATATGGAAGCATAATTGTAATTCTAATAAGACGTGAGAGAGGGAGACACTGATGAGAGAACAGTGACCTTATCTTTTTAACGTTGTTCTTTGTAGGATTTTGGGGAACAAAAAGTTCTTATGGTGGGGATTTTGTAACATCCTGTTACTATTTTAGGTTTTCCAAAACCTTCTTGTGTTAAATAATTATTGCGTTAAATGGAAAAAATGTTTTATCAGTGATAAATTGCATTTTTGATAAACACGTCGTGGATTGGTAAAACACTCAATTAATAATTTGGAATATTAAATTAAATATTTTATAAGATAAACACTGAGTAATTAAGAGTTTTTGATGTCTAAAAAGTCTCAAAGAGGATGGAATAAAAATATTAAATTTATTATTTTAAGAATGAGAAATTTATTCAAAATAATTGAATTACATCAAAACGGTTTGCCGTATGAGAAATTTGAGGCCACAGTTATGTCCAAAATATAGTGTTTACCCAAGGAGGGGTATAACATTCAAGGGATCTGGACATTTAGATGTCTCTCTCGTGACATAAAATTTTTAAGTAATATTTAATATATTATTTATAAAAAATTAAATATCTCCCAAATGTCGCGTTGTATAGAAAATCTGAGACAACCGATGGGTCTAAAATGAGGGGTTTACCCTAGAAAATGTATAACATTTTTTCGCATCGGGTGTTTGGATGCCTCGCTCACAAGAATACCACTTTTTATATTAATTAGTTAATTATTCTCGGTTTTAATTAAAAAATCACTAATATCCCTCAAACAGTTTGTCGTTTGAGAACTCTGAGACCACCCTTGTGTCCTGAACGGGTTGTTTACACATGACGGGGCATAGAATCTATGTGCAGTGGCCGTTTGGTGGTCTTTAATTTCTTTTATGTTAAATAATTTAATAATTAATTATATTGAAATTTTTAAACATAACTATTCGCAGCCTTCCTCAATAAATGACAACGTCCATTTTTAACACACAAGAGAATATCAAACCTTGTATTTCGACCGTTTTGACCCATTAAATTTTAAAAATGCATTAATCGGTTGAAATCATAGAATCGATAATTAATATTAGGATGAAGCGATTGATAAAAGGAGAGATTGATTTTTAGGGTTCCATATTTTCATAGCAATACTCTTGAGTATCTAAAATGGATAAACTACCCGATTCCTTTAATCTTGATGAGTTTGATGAACTCGGGATCTACCCTGCTCATGTTGGATGAACCTCCAAAGATCAAATATAGAAGGTGTGGATAGTCATCTCCCTCCCTCGTACTTCGGCTAGCAAAAAATGTAGAGACCCGAAGCCTGACGTACATGTTCATTACATTACTTTTGCGGCATACTTAGTACATAACAAAAACACACAGGCAAGGACTATAATAGTTTAGTGTCTTTGGAAAGTCGGAACATAATCTTCTAATCATGGTGAAAGATCTTCAACATCTCCCATAAAGATCTTCCCTTTTTTTCTTACCTAAAACCTTTATTTATATCCTGGGGAAAAGAAAACATAAAAGGGTGAGCTCAAATGCTCAGTAAGGGTAAACAAAAGAAATATCAATCACATCATATTCATAAGAACATAACTTTTGGAAATCTTAACCTGCAAAAGAGATCATAAATTCATAACCTGGGGTAAATCATAGTAGTGAAATGTAATCCCAATAATCATTACATAAATCATGAAACATTGTGTCATACACACATAATCATAGAAAATCATTTCTTATTAGTCAAGACCCATTGCCAAGACTATCTTAGTGGACAAAGTCCATTTCTGAACCGAGTTCACTCCTCTTTTCAGTCCTGTTTCACTAAACCGGTATAACCTATAGTTCCAGCCATGTCTATCTCATGAGATATAAAATCTTTACCCAAATCATTGGAGGGAGGTATAGGTCCCACCCATCTCATAATTATACCATTCTTATGTGTGCCACAAAATCATAAACCATACATCATAGCATAACCCATGTAATAAATTTGGGAATCTTAAACATCATGACATCATAAAACAATTCATATAAGATAAACGAATTCATAAAAATAATTCCATCACTACATAATCAAATCAATGTAATAATAGGGATAGAAATATAACCCTTTATTATCTTATAAGGAAAATAATTTTGATAAAACACTTGAACTCCATTCTTGAGGAAAATATCCTTTTAACTTCAAAAATATTTTTCCGTTCTTAACATGTCAAACAATTATAAACTAAAAGAAGTTGATTAAAAATAAACATGAAAACTTGTAAAGGAAGATTCTTGGAAATAATTTTTTACAAATTCATTCATGCCGTATAAGTTAAAAAAACATTCTTCTCGTACTTTTGTCGGAAAAGTCAAAAAGTACCTCGTACGAAAAATGACAAATGATTCCTTTCATATCTTTTACTAAAAACTCACCGAAGGGTAAAATTTGATATAAAATATTGTAGAAGGATATTAATTTACATATTGAGGAAAAATGGATGTGGATAATAAAATACACCCCATTAAATACCAAAGTATAAACAATCTCGGATAAAAATGAGATTGTGATATTTTTCATTACCTTAGGTCCGATTTGCTTAATAAGTGTCCGAACCTCCGGTATAATGATTTAAATAATGTCATTGACTTTTTCCAGAATCATACGTATTGTTATGATATCATATATGGTTCACTTATGACTTTATATTACCTGTTATTTTGCAAATCCCATGTTAAAGCAACGTTTTGGGTAAAATTATATTATTTATCGTACGTGTTTGGACTTGTTGTTCTTGATGTTATTATTACTCATATCATTATTTACTTACCTAAAAATGTAAATAATGTTTTATATATAATATACATTCATTATATATCCAGCATATACAAGCATTTACAATAGTACATAACATATGTAGGTAAAAATGAAACGCACCGTTCATGGAGACGGTAAGTCGTACGTACGCATGAACGCTACTTTTATTTCTATTTCTTATTTTAATGGAATTAAAACATAATGATAAATAGTTATATTATAATTACAGTATAATATCATATATAATATTATTAACCACATCCTTTATACATCCCACATAAGGTATTAACGAATCACATCACTTTGAGGGGGCGGTAGTCCGCACTTCCTCAAATGAGATTATCGTATTTACCGACTATAGAAGCCATAAAGGTTTGATATAATTGGGAAGTAAAGAAGCATAAGGAAATCATAAACATAATATATATTATATATATATATAGTGTGTAACACCCCAAACTTCTACGGTATGCTTCTTTTTAATAATGCGATAGCATGTGTTGTACGCAACACCGAGTTCTAACACACCATAACTAATCAAACTAGCCGTTATGAATAGTAATACCTACTTTTTGAAATTATATATATTTTATATTTGAAAATGGACTTCATTTTTGGATTCGGAATATCGAATTTAGCCTAAGGTGAAATTTTGGTACATTTCGGATAACTTTCATATTTTGATGAATAGTGAAAATTACTAAATTTTAATTAAAAACAACTTTTTTAATCAAAATAATTAATAGTGATAAATTATGAATTTGAGTGGTTTTAAAGTATATTTAGAATATATTTTTACCGTTTAATATAATTTTGGTCATTGGACATAATTTTACAATTAAACCGAACATAAACAAGTGTCAATCTTTCGATAGTTATTATCTCTTAAAAACACGCTTTTTGTTTCGACAGCGGGAATTAATTTTAAATTAATTTCTGCCACTTCTGTGTTTTGAATTTAGAAAAATGGATTCCATATTTGGAATCAGGATTTTCAAATTGTGTATATAGGTAACTTTTATTTTTAGACATTTTGAATAATTACTGCGGTAAATATTTTATTTACCATGGTTAAGGGTAAATCCGGTAAATAAGGGTTAAAAATAATATTATAATAATACTAAATTACCCTAAAACGTGTCTTAACCATTTTGGTTGATACAGGGTCGACCATGGGCATCTATGGGTCGATTTTGGGACCCCATGGATCCACTTGTAAGTGATAATGACACTTTATTTTAATTAAGTTAAAATGAATACAAAAATGACACAAGCATATATCTTTTAGAAAAACAATTGTTACATAGGGTTATATATGTTGGATTTTAGATTATAAATATTCATTAGAAAGATAAAAAGATTTCCTACATAATGATATTTTATTTATAATTTTTAGACATTAAATAATTTATTTTATTTATGACACAATGATGATGCAATAATTACTATAATAGTGAAAAATTAAAATAATTGATATTATAAATACCCAAATAAATATAATATGAAACTTTTAATGAATCAAACTAATTTTATAGGATAATATGATATATTAGGATTGATTTAATTGACTTTGTTCTAAGTAATAAATCTGTTATGAGTTTCACAAAAAATAAACTATTGAATAGTGTCAAAATTGACAAAAAAGAGTTCTTAAAACAAATATTATATTATTAATTGATATTAAATTCATAAAAATCTAAGGTTCGGCCAAGGGACTTATATCATGATAGGTTCATCATTAATGGACCATTTGGGGGTCTCTTGGATGTATATAGTAAGTTTATTAACCATATTATATAAAAATACAAAGAGACATTGTAAAAGTGAAACTAATTAACTTAAAGTTAATACTTAAAGATAAGGTTAATATAAGTACCCAAACCTGTATAAATTCTATTGGTTGAGTTTTTTTCGACCCATACCCACCTTAAACTTTTAATAGTCAACTTTGGAGCCATTGGAAACCGATTATGAATTTATTATAAACTAATATCTCTAGCTTTTCCAAAGGTGCCCCTCACCCCTCTTATAAAAGGCCACTCCTCCTTCCCATTTCTTCACACCTTCAAAGGCTTTTTAGTTCGGCCAAACTCTGTCCAAATACTCTCCCAACATCCCTCACTACAACCTAGAGGCCATAGTTCGATCAGAAAGCCAAACTAAGGAGCCATTTTGATCAAATCAAAAGGAAGAACCCGAAGAAGAGGTAATGATTTCACCACTCTTTTCTAAGTTCATTTCTTCTTCCACTTCTTCTTCCTTTGTTGTTACCATTATAAAATAATAAATCCAGTATCATATATATACTGTGATGTTATTATAAATATGGTACAACTATATTCAGTATTCTATCCACCCTTTGAATAACATGTCACCATACGTGCGTACGTACGGCTTACCGTCTCCACGTCGTGGTGTAATTGTTATTCAATATAATATTATTTGGATGGTTATAATAATGATGTGTAACTCATGTAAATAATAAATATAACATGTTAATTATTCTGTATATATGATATACCATCCATTTATATATTATTTTAATATCAAATGAATGATATTGTCGCTCGTGCGTACGTACGGACTACCGTCTCCACGAAAGCGATGAGATTCATTCTCCATCGTATCCATTCAAGTATAATTATAATTTGATGATTTAAAAATGATGATTAAGGACTTGATATCATTATGGATATGAATAATATAAAACCTATCCTTTACAAACATGTCTTACGTAACAAAACATATAAAAGAAAACAAGTAAGTTAACACCCGAAACAACGATAATTCTAAGATATTATTAACAAATCAATGTTAAAAGATCATATATGATATCATATTAATGTATATGATTATTGTATAATTTAATAACAATTATTTCACCATTATACAGGAGGTTAACCTACCCCAACCAAGGAAAAGTACAAGTTAATGGGTTTTCTTATCTCACATTCAATTCCGTGAGATTTCCATTGTTCGCCACTAAATTATTGAAAGTGGTGTATTGTGTACTGCCATTTGATATATATTATCATGATTCTCTTTATATTCATGTTATTCTGTAAATAATTTGGTGGTTATTAACTTTTTTCCATACGACTCAGTTGATTAACGTGGTAAGGGGTTTTCATCTCACTCCTTATTTCCGTGAGATTCATGCCATATTGCCACCATCAACTTTTGTGTGGTGTATGTACTGCCCATAATTATATTCTTTGTGTAATACACTCTAATTTATGTGTATTTACATATTCTTTGTATGATACCTCTTTCATGGGTTATATGTTTCATATGTTACCAAATTGGTAAGGGTTATTTTACAATCTCTTCATTATCTGAGGTTGTTTATATGTAATAATCTACTGGGATCTCTTTATCATCCACATCCATGTTTCTTCAAAATGTATTTCAAAACATTTTTATTATTTACAAGAATATGGGTTAAATTCATTTATACCCTTGTTTGAATTTTTATAAGAGGAATCTTTCCATCATTTTCAAAACAAGGTCCTTTTAACCTTATCGACAGAATTAAGGTAAGAATGTCTTTTTTAACTTATATGGCAGGTGCAGTTATTCTCTGCCATTATTATAAATTTGATGCTTCCCTTACACACTTGTATGGATATTTTCAAAATAAAGTTTTTCTTTTATAATTATGTGATTTTTAAATGATTTCAAAAAAAATATATATTTCTCTCAAATATATGAAAATCCAGTAAAAATGTATACGTATTTAACGCAAGCTTAAAAATGTTTTTAGAAAACCTGACTCTCGAGTTTAGTAGACAATAAGGGATTGGGAGTGGACCCATCATGGCTTGTAATTAGTCAAGAAGTCTCAGGATTAGTTATTTTGTTTTTAGAAGCTTGCATGATGTTTTCAGAAAAACACTGGAGTGTATTTTAGCAATTTTAAACGTAAGTATCTTCTAAAAAAATTTCATTGGTAGGTATCATGAGAAAAACTAGTGTCTTGGCACAAGGCCTTCACAAAATCTTATTTGTAGTCTTGGCACGAGGCCTTGGCTATGTGGTTATGGTAGTCTGGCATTATGCATTCCAACATTATGAAAGTGGTTATTGATTTTGCATGTGATTATTCGATTAGTAGAATATCCATGTGAACAAGTAAATGGAATTATTTCATTTTACTTTTGCCATACTATGTTGAAGTTCATGTTTAAAAGGCTTTTGTTTTAGTAATTCATTGCCTTAAATGATTATGCTTATTTTTGAATTTTCCACTATATTTTTATCCTTACTGGGCATTTGAGCTCACCCCTTTTCTATGTTTTATTTTTCCCAGGATGTGAAGATGTAAGTTATGAATGACCTGCAGGGATATTATGAGGGGATTATTGTGTGGACTGTGGAAACATTATGTTGTTGTAGTAGTTTTTCATTTTATGATGTAATGTAAAACTTATGAATATATCTAGTGTTTCCAAGGCTACTAAACCAATCGGTCTTTCAAGATTTGATCTTTCTTGTGATCATGCCAATGTTATGTAATAATGCACCAACTCTGGGTAACTAGGGTCGGGGCGTTACAGTTGGTATCAGAGGAAGTTTAGTACAAACCTTGGAAGCTAGATTTAGATAAACTCTAATTAGAGCACGTATACCTAAGATGAACTTTGAGGATTAGTATAGAAGAACTTCCAAGAATTTTGGTATTGTAGAGATTTTGTGAGTTTTCCACGCAATACATCCCTGTCTGGATACGAGCAGGTAGAGGCGGCTCTGGCACAGATGTACCTAGGGGTAAAATCCGAAAACACCGCTTTGAGCTATACTCGAACGGGAACTGGTGCACGAGAACGGGCCTTGCTGCACTCTTGGTTACGACACTCCTGGGGGATATGCTTAGGAAAACTCTCATTTTCTTTACAAATCATTATGAAGGGTTTATGAGTATATACTTCCTCAAAGAGAACATTTTTATGATTATGGATTATATCCATAAATAGTTCAATTTATGTTATGTGTTTTATAAGTATGGGATTATGTATTTTGATTCATAAACTGATCTAGTTTATGCCATTGTTTAGAAATGGCGCCTAGTGGAAGAAATGGAAACCGTATCAATGCACGCACTCCATGTAGGGATTTCCCTCATGCTCAAGATAATTATAGTGGGGCTGGTGATGCAACTGGTGCTGATCTGCTAATCACCATACTGGGACAACTTACTCAGGTTATGAATAATAACCTTACCCGTATGGAGCACCCTGATCCGCAGCGTGGAGGATCGATGTTAGATCGATTCATGAGGCAACAACCACCAACGTTCAATGGGAATACAAATCCCTTAGTAGCTGAGCAATGGATATTTTCCCTAGAGAAAATATTTCAGGCTTTGGGGAGCAGTGAAAGAGAAAAAGTTATCATGGCAGTTTACCGACTCACTGGAGATGCTGATCAATGGTGGTCATTGATTCAAAACATGAAGGAAGATAATGAAGTATCAAATATGGAGTGGAGGGAGTTCAAAGATCTGTTTTTAGAAAAATACTTTCCTCGCGACCATCGAGTAGATATGGAAAGGCAATTTCTGAGTCTGAGACAAAAGGAGGATAAGAATGTCACAAAGTATGAGGCTAACTTTACAAGGTTAGCGAGGTATGCTGGAGATTATATTCGCAACCCAAGAATTATGATTGATCGTTTCTTTGATGGGTTAAAACCATTTCTCCGTCGAGCATTAGTCTCACAATCCTTTTCATCGTACGAAGACATTGTCTCATGTGCTATCTAGAACGAAAAGGAATTCTCTATGTCTTATGACTTTAAAGCAAAGCAAGAGAAGAAGAGGCCTGCTGATAAATTTGGGAATGGAAATAAGGGGAAGAAGGGAATGGTTGAATATCCATCTTGTGGTAAATGCGGGAAGAAACACCCCGGTGCTTGCTTGAAGGGAATGGGAGTCTGTTACAAGTGTGGTGAAAAAGGCCACCAAGCTCATGATTGCAAGGGGAAGAAGGAAGCTACCAACGTTCAGTGCTACAATTGCAGGGAGATGGGGAATTATGCAAATGCATGTCCTAAGCGTCAGGAGAACATACCTCAGAAAAGGCCAAGGGATCAAGGCCAGGCTTATGCTATCACTACTGCAGAGGTAGAAGCTCCAAAAGACGTGGTGGCAGGTAATTTAATGGTTTCCTCAAGTTTAGCAAATGCATTATATGACTCTGGATCGTCGCATTGTTTCATATCTTCCCAGTTTGCTAAGAAAATTAGATATTTCCAATTTGATTTAATAAGGGAGTTGTCAGTTAAAACTCCTAAGGGAAGTATCATTGCAACAAAGTTTTGTGAATCAGCCCCCATTAGAGCACATAAATTTTCTTTATCTGCTGACCTCATCGTCATACCTATGATTGAGTTTGATATAATCCTCGGTATGGACTGGCTTTCGGACTATGATGCGAAGATTTATTGTAAAAAGAAAGAAGTTACGATTCTTGATGATAATGATAAGGAACACCTTATCTTTAGAGCATAATCATCACCACCTAATTCTTATTTAGATCCACCCCCAGTAGCTCAACTTAATTCAATTATTGGGGAGGAAGAGAATGAAGTAACTGTCGGTGAGGAAAGGAATGTTCAAATAGAGGATGTACCTGTTGTGAAAGAATTTGTATATGTATTTCCGGAAGATTTACCTGGACATCCTCCAGAACGAGAAGTTGAGTTTTCCATTGATTTGATTCCTGGATCAAGGCCTATATCGAAGACCCCTTATAGAATGGCCACTGTAGAGTTAGTCGAACTAAAGAAACAACTAGAGGAATTGAGTAATATGGGATTTATTCTCCCTAGTGTTTCTCCATGGGGAGCCCCTGTTCTTTTTGTTAAAAAGAAAGATGGATCTATGAGGTTATGTATCGACTACAGGGAGATCAATGCTATAACGATAAAGAACAAGTATCCCCTACCTCGTATTGATGATTTATTTGACCAACTGCATGGAGCTCAATACTATTCAAAGATTGACCTTCGATCTGGATACCATCAGTTGTGTGTGAAGAAGGAAGACATTCCGAAAACAGCATTTCGAACCAGGTACGGGCATTACGAGTTTACTGTAATGCCGTTTGGATTGACTAATGCACCCTCTGTATTCATGGATCTGATGAATAGAGTTTTCAAGGAGTATCTCGATAAATTTGTGGTGGTATTTATTGATGATATATTGGTATACTCCAAAACCTACGAAGATCATGAAAATCACTTGCGCATTATCTTGAAGACTCTGAGGAGGCATGAATTATATGGGAAGTTTAGCAAGTGTGAATTCTGGCATCAGGAGATTTCTTTTCTTGGCCATATTGTCTCTAAAGATGCAATCTCTGTTGATCCTTCTAAGACCAAGGCAATCCAAGAATGGCCAGAACCTACGAGTATAACTGAGGTATGCAGTTTTATTGGTTTGGCAGGTTATTATCGACGCTTCGTCCAGAATTTTGCCCGATTGGCTAACCCATTAACGAAGCTCACACGTAAAGGGGTTAAATTTATTTGGACAAAAGAGTGTGAAGAATGTTTCGAATAACTGAAGAAAATATTAGTCAATGCTCCTTTATTGACTCTACCATCGGGGAATGATGGGTTCGTTATTTATAGTGATGCATCGAAGAAAGGACTTGGTTGTGTCCTTATGCAGAATGATAGAGTTATTGCCTATGCGTCCCGATAGTTGAAAATTCATGAACAAAACTATCCTACTCATGATCTCGAGTTAGCAGCTGTGATCTTTGCTTTGAAGATATGGAGGCACTACCTCTATGGTGAAAAATGTGAGAGTTATACTGATCACAAGAGTTTGAAGTATATTTTCTCACAAAAAGAACTCAATATGAGGCAAAGGAGATGGCTTGAATTACTCAAGGATTATGATTGCACAATACACTACCAACCGGGGAAAGCAAAGAAGGTGGCAGATGCTTTGAGTAGAAAAGACCATGGAGTTTTGAACAATATGAGAATTGAAAGGGATCCAATTTTCATGGATCTAGTGAAGATGGACATGGGAATAACCAGGGAAGGTGAAACATCAATGCTTTTTCAAATGGTTGCCAAACCATCTTTACTAGAAAGGATTAAGAGTTCTCAGACCGATGATGAAGAATTCCAAAAGAAGATTAAAGCTGTGAATGATGGGAGATTGAGATACTTTGTGTATGAAGATGGAATTTTGAGATTCGGGAAGAGACATTGTGTTCCCGATTTACCTAATCTAAAAATGGAATTGCTGGATGATGCTCATAGTTCCAATTTCTCTATACACCCTGGGAGCACCAAAATGTATAGAGATTTGAAGGAACATTTTTGGTGGAACAACATGAAGAGGGAGATTGCTGATTTTGTGTCAAGATGTATGGTTTGTCAACAAGTGAAAGATGGAAGACAACATCCTGGAGGAGTCATGCAACCTCTTCCCATACCGGAGTGGAAATGGGACAATATTACGATGGACTTTGTCATGGGGCTACCAAAGACTCCTAGAAGGAATGATGCAATATGGGTGATTGTTGATCGTCTTACCAAGTCAGCACATTTTCTTGCTATAAGAGAAGTTCTACCCCTGGAATGTCTAGCAAGACTATATATTAATGAAGTTGTGAGACTTCATGGAGTACACTTATCAATTGTTTCTGATCGTGATCCCCGTTTTACTTCAAGATTTTGGAAAAGTCTTCAGAAATCCCTGGATACTGAACTTCATTTGAGCACTGCTTACCACCCTCAGACAGACGGACAATCAGAACGGACTATTCAAACCTTAGAGGACATGTTGAGATCTTGCTCACTTGACTTTTAGGGTATGTGGGATCAATATTTACCTCTGGTAGAATTTTCTTATAACAATAGCTTCCATTCGAGTATTCAGATGGCACCATATGAAGCGTTATACGGAAAAAGATGTCGTACACCAACCTGTTGGGATGACGTTGGTGAAAGAAAACTTGTAGGCCCAGAACTGGTGGAGGAAACGGTGGAAAAGGTGAATGTAATCCAAAATCACATCAAAGCAGCTCAAAGTAGGCAGAAGAGCTATGCCTATAATCGAAGGAAGGATTTGGAATTTCAAGTCGGTGATCATGTTTTCCTGAAGGTATCTCCGTGGAAGGGAGTCATACGTTTTGGTAAGAATGGTAAATTGAGTCCCAGGTACATCAGACCTTTCGAAATTCTAGAACGAATTGGGGTTGTAGCTTACCGATTGGCAATGCCGCCAAGTCTCTCCAAAGTTCACGATGTGTTCCACGTATCTTTGTTGAGGAAATACATGCCTGACCCAACGCATGTACTCACCTATGAAGAATCAGAACTGGAACCCGATCTGTCTTATTGCGAAGAGCCCGTCAAGATTCTTGATACGAGAGAACAAGTGCTGAGAAACCGGACGACACGCCTGGTAAATGTTTTGTGGAGAAACCATAAGATGGAGGAGGCAACGTGGGAACCCGAGGAACTTATGATGAAGAACCACCCGAGTCTTTTTATGCAGTAATACCCTAGAAATTTCGAGGACGCAATTATTTGAATGAGGGGAGAATGTAACACCCCAAACTTCTACGGTATTCTTCTCTTTGAATAATGCGATAGCGTGTGTTGTACGCAACACCGAGTTCTAACATACCATAACTAATCAAACTAGCCGTTATGAATAGTAATACATACTTTTTGAAATTATATATATTTTATATTTGAAAATGGACTTCATTTTTTTATTCGGAATATCGAATTTAGCCTAAGGTGAAATTTTGGCACATTTCGGATAATTTTCATATTTTGATGAATAGTGAAAATTACTAAATTTTAATTAAAAACAACTTTTTTAATCAAAATAATTAATAGTGATAAATTATGAATTTGAGTGGTTTTAAAGTATATTTAGAATATATTTTTACCGTTTAATATAATTTTGGTCATTGGACATAATTTTACAATTAAACCGAACATAAACAACTGTCAATCTTTCGATAGTTATTATCTCTTAAAAACACGCTTTTTGTTTTGACAGCGGGAATTAATTTTAAATTAATTTCTGCCACTTCTGTGTTTTGAATTTAGAAAAATGGATTCCATATTTGGAATCAGGATGTTCAAATTGTGTAAATAGGTAACTTTTATTTTTAGACATTTTGAATAATTACTGCGGTAAATATTTTATTTACCATGGTTAAGGGTAAATCCGGTAAATAAGGGTTAAAAAATAATATTATAATAATACTAAATTACACTAAAACGTGTCTTAACCCTATTGGTTGATACATGGTCGACCATGGGAATCTTTGGGTCGATTTTGGGACCCCATGGATCCACTTGTAAGTGATAATGACACTTTATTTTAATTAAGTTAAAATGAATACAAAAATGACACAAGCATATATCTTTTAGAAACACAATTGTTACATAGGGATATATATGTTGGATTTTATATTGTAAATATTCATTAGAACGATAAAAAGATTTACTACATAATGATATTTTATTTATAATTTTTAGACATTAAATAATATATTTTATTTATGACACAATGATGATGCAGTAATTACTATAATAGTGAAAAATTAAAATAATTGATATTATAAATACCCAAATAAATATAATATGAATTTTTTAATGAATTAAACTAATTTTCTAGGATAATATGATATATTAGGATTGATTTAATTGAATTTTTTAGAAGTAATAAATTTGTTATGAGTTTCACAAAAATCAACTATTGAATAGTGTCAAAATTGACATAAAAGAGTTCTTAAAAAAATATTATATTATTAATTGATATTAAATTCCTACAAATCAAAGGTTCGGCCAAGAGACTTATATAATGATAGTTTCATCATTAATGGACCATTTGGGGGTCTCTTGGATGTATATAGTATGTTTATTAACCATATTATATAAAAATACAAAGAGACATTGTAAAAGTGAAACTAATTAACTTAAAGTTAATACTTACAGATAAGGTTAATATAAGTACCCAAACCTGTCTAAATTCTATTGGTTGAGTTGTTTCGACCCATCCCCACCTTAACCTTTGAATAGTCAACTTTGGAGCAATTGGAAACCGATTATGAATTTATTATAAACTAATATCTCTAGCTTTTCCAAAGGTGCCCCTCACCCCTCTTATAAAAGGGCACTCCTCCTTCCCATTTCTTCACACCTTCAAAGCCTTTTTGGTTCGTCCAAACTCTGTCCAAATACTCTCCCAACATCCCTAACTACAACCTAGAGACCTTAGTTCGATCAGAAAGCAAACCTAAGGAGCCCTTTTGATCAAATCAAAAGGAAGAACGCGAAGAAGAGGTAATGATTTCACCACCCTTTTCTAAGTTCATTTCTTCTTCCACTTCTTCTTCCTTTGTTGTTACCATTATAAAATAATAAATCCAGTATAATATATATACTTTGATGTTATTATAAATATGGTACAACCATATTCAGTATTCTATCCACCCTTTGAATAACATGTCACCATACGTGCGTACGTACGGCTTACCGTCTCCACGTCGTGGTGTAATTGTTATTCAATATAATATTATTTGGATGGGTATAATAATGATGTGTAACTCATGTAAATAATAAATATAACATGTTAATTATTCTGTATATATGATATACCATCCATTTATATATTATTTTAATATCAAAAGAATGATATTGTTGCTCGTGCGTACGTACGGACTACCGTCTCCACGAACGCGATGAGATTCATTCTCCATCGTATCCATTCAAGTATAATTATCATCTGATGATTTAAAAATGATGTTTAAGGACTTGATATCATTATGGATATGAATAATATAAAACCTATCCTTTACAAACATGTCTTACGTAACAAAATATATAAAAGAAAACAAGTAAGTTAACACCCGAAACAACAATAATTCTAAGATATTATTAACAAATCAATGTTAAAAGATCATATATGATATCATATTAATGTATATGATTATTGTATAATTTAATAACAATTATTTCACCATTATACAGGAGGTTAACCTACCCCAACCAAGGAAAAGTACAAGGTAAGGGATTTTCTTATCTCACATTCAATTCCGTGAGATTTCCATTGTTCGCCACTAAATTATTGAAAGTGGTGTATTGTGTACTGCCATTTGATATATATTATCATGATTCTCTTTATATTCATGTTATTCTGTAAATCATTTGGTGGTTATTAACTTTTTTCCATACGAATCAGTTGATTAACGTGGTAAGGGGTTTTCATCTCACTCTTTATTTCCGTGAGATTCATGCCATATTGCCACCATCACCTTTTGTGTGGTGTATGTACTTCCCATAATTATATTCGTTGTGTAATACACTCTAATTTATGTGTATTTACATATTATTTGTATTATACCTCTTTCATGGGTTGTATGTTTCATAAGTTACCAAATTGGTAAGGGTTATTTCACAATCTCTTCATTATCTGAGGTTGTTTATATGTAATAATCTACTGGGATCTCTTTATCATCCACATCCATGTTTCTTTAAAATGTATTTCAAAACATTTTTATTATTTACAATAATATGGGTTAAATTCATTTATACCCTTGTTTGACTTTTTATAAGAGGAATCTTTCCATCGTTTTCAAAACAAGGTCCTTTTAACCTTATCGACAGAATTAAGGTAAGAATGTCTTTTTTTAACTTATATGGAAGGTGCGGTTATTCTATTCCATTATTATAACTTTGAAGCTTCCCTTACACACTTGTATGGATATTTTCAAAATAATTTTTTTCTTTTATAATTATGTGATTTTTAAATGATTTCAAAAAAATATATATTTCTCTCAAATATATGAAAATCCAGTGCAAATGTATACGTATTTAACGCAAGCTTAAAAATGTTTTCAGAAAACCTGACTCTCGAGTTCAGTAGACAGGAAGGGATTGGGAGTGGACCCATCATTGCCTGTAATTAGTCAAGAAGTCTCAGGATTAGTTATTTTGTTTTTAGAAGCTTGCATGATGTTTTCAGAAAAACACTGGATTGTATTTTAGAAATTTTAAACGTAAGTATCTTCTAAAAAAATTTCATCGGTAGGTCTCATGAGACAAACTACTGTCTTGGCACAAGGCCTTGACAAAATCTTATTTGTAGTCTTGGCACGAGGCCTTGGCTATGTGGTTATGATAGTCTGGCATTATGCATTCCAACATTATGAAAGTGGTTATTGATTTTGGATGTGATTATTCGATTAGTAGAATATCCATGTGAACAAGTAAATGTAATTATTTCATTTTTCTTTTTCCATACTATGTTGAAGTTCAAGTTTAAAAGGCTTTTGTTTTAGTAATTCATTGCCTTCAATGTTTATGCTTATTTTTGAATGTTCCGCTATATTGTTATCCTTACTGGGCATTTGAGCTCACCCCTTTTCTATGTTTTATTTTTCCCAGGATGTGAAGATATAAGTTATGAATGACCTACAGGGATATTATGAGGGGATTATAGTGTGGACTGTGGAAACATTATGTTGTTTTAGTAGTTTTTCATTTTATGATGTAATGTAAAACTTATGAATATATCTAGTGTTTCCAAGGCTACTAAACCAATCAGTTTTTCGAGATTTGATCTTTCTTGTGATCATGCCAATGTTATGTAATAATGCACCGACTCTGGGTAACTAGGGTCGGGGCATTACATAGTGCCATCATAATGGTCACCATGAGAGGTGGTAGGAGAAAATCGAACAATCATCGTTTCGTGAGGCGTTAGTTTTCCATCAGAGAAAAACATTATGTTCTTCATCTAGTAGATGCAGGTGTGTGTAAGTGTAGTTCTAATACTTCTCATAACAACATACTAGTATATTTTTTATATTGGTGTTGTTACAAAAGAAAGTAATAAAAATAGTTTAGGGGATGGAGAAGTAGAATAAAAGAAAACAACTTAAGAGAAACTGTTACCTTTAATTTTGGTAACTTCCTTTGGTTTGAACCAAAAGGACTTCTTGGAGAGTCTTCTTCCTAATGTAAGGTTACTAGGGGGAGGAGATGGATGTAGGGAGCTTAGTTGGTCTGAGTTTGGATGATAAAAAAGGCTTGAGAGGTGTGAGGAATTCCATAGAAGTGGTCTCCTTTTATAAGGGAGAGGAGGGGCTCTTTAGGAAAGTGTGAAATCATTATTTTATTATAATCTTATCTTCGGTTTCAAGAGGTCCAAAACACATTAATGTCAAAGATACGATGACTCATATTCGAAATAAAATCATCAAATATGAATTGGACAGGGTTTGGATGATATTGTAATCATTTTAATCTTATTTATTTAAATCATTTATTAATGAGGTAAATACTGCATCATTATTGTGTCATAAATAATTAAATTTATATGATGTATAAAAATTATAAAAAATACCAACATGTAGGAAATTGTTTTATCTTTAAAATGAATATTTATAGTCCAAACTATAATTTATATATCCCCTTATAAAAATTAATTACTAAACAATATTTGTTAATTAAAATTTTGTCTTTACATTAAATTAATTAATCTAATGTGTCATTGTCTTTCATAAGTGGCTCCATGGGGTCCCCAAATCGACCCAAGGATGCCCATGTTCGGCCAATACTCATCCAATAAGGTTAAGACAAGTTTCAATGTAATTTTGAATTATTATAATATTCTTTTAACCTCGAATTACCCTATTTACCTTTAACCGTAGTAAATAAAAAAATTACCGTAGTTACTATTCACAATATCAAAAAAAATAAAAGTAACCAATTAACATAATTTGGACCCAATGATTCCAAATATGGAATCCATTTTTCAAAATTCAAAACACATAAATTTCAGTAATTAATTTAAAATTAATCCCGTTGTTAAGCAAACATGTTTTAAACGTTAAAAGATTGCCAAAGATTGAATTTATTTAACCTACGAATTCAATGTAAAATCAAGGATAATGACATACATTATATTAAATGGTAATAATATATTATATTTATACTTTTAATCCATTCAATATTATTATTTATCCACATAATATATTACGATGAAAAAATCTGTTTTTAATTAAAATATATCGTGTTTTTACTATTCATTAAAATATGAAAGTTATCAGAATAATATGAACAAATTATCCAAAGTAAATTTTTATATCTTGATTCTAAAGAAAAATTTATTTTGTCAAATTGAACTTATAAACTTTTAAATAAATATATTTAATGTGGGTGCGCCATTAAAAGGTGGTAAAACAGTATTTTTTGAAAAATACTTTTTTTACAGAAAAAAATTATTTTCTTCTCTTAACACGTTCTAGAAAATGTATAAGATGAATAATAATGTTATAAAATTCAAAATTTAGTTAATACTATTCATAATGTCTAGTTCATAATAATATTATAATAATATATTGTTGTTCAGTAAAACTCGGTATTGCGTACAACACACGCTATCGAGGAAGGTCGCGATTGCGTGTAATGCAAGCCAAGACAGGGTTGTGTGTTGTGAAATAATCATTCTCTGTTTTTTATAACAGAATACAACCATATTTCATTATAAATTTAATATATATATTTATATATACACACACTCAATGTTGCATAGAATGACTATTATAAAACATACAAGAAATTGTGTGTAACACGATCCAAGAATATAGTTTCGTATACTGTAAGCTAATACGATGTTGCGTATAGTACAAGCTAAACTTGGTGTGCTGTATAATAAAATTCATCAATGAAATTAAAAGAATATTTTCATTAAAATATCAGGGTGTTACATTCTACCCTCCTTAAAATTAATTTCTCCCTCGAAATTCGTCGGGGTTACAAATCGTTTATTACTATAATATTTCTTTAATATAAACCCACATCGTAAAAAGGAATTCCAAAAAATGGATTTAAAAACTAAAGTATGAAACGTAACGGTCACCCAAATTAACTAATCCCTGGGTTTCCACATATGAGAACATAGGTGATAATATGGATATGGAAAAGAAATCTAACCATCATGTTCTGATGGAGAGTGGTAGAGAACATGGCTATGGAAAATCCAGCAATCACAAAGCCATAAATTTGTGATGATCTAGGGTATCATCTGATTCATCGGATATAAGGGCGCTAGGATAACATTTTTTTTGGTTTTCAAGATAATTTTCCTAAAGCTGAAGATTTTGAATTAGAATAAATACTTACATTATTTTGGTACAATCTCTCTGTTTTCATGCTTTGAAGAATTTCCACTTCATCTCTTAAAGAAATAAAGTTGAATTTATTTTTCATGAAGTGTTAATAGATCATGTGTTAGAATGATGGGTCATTCCATCTGTTTCAAAAAAAATGTTAGCAAAAGTTATCAAATATACATATGTCCATCTATGGTGAGGTTAATCGTATACGATTCCAAAAATGAACTTATACTTCATATATCATACCGCGTAATAAAATAAAACTAGTTTCTATTAACCAGGGACTTCCTGTAGGCCAGTGGTAGGTGATAAAGGCCAGTCGCACTTCGGTTGTGGGTTCGATTCCCACAGCCTTGTCCGACGCAATGGGCTGTCGCCCGTCTTGCAGGTTGTCCTCTTTCTAAAGCTATATTACTACATCATCCCATCAATAATATCGAAAAAAAATTATCCTAACTTATGTCCAACATAATTCATTCCAATTTTTAAGCTTCTCTAAAATTCTTCAGTCCAAGATCATAGTATAAAGAAAATGATTACCTGAAATGTCACATAACAATCACGTGAATTCCATCATTTATCCCCCATATATCATAAGATATATCTTGTTGGTCAAATTACAAACATGTGAATACCTTAATCATGTATTCTCTTGAAGAATGAATACCCATTGAACCTTAGTTAAAACATGAATGCAGTCAAAAGTTTACTCTTTCCACATACCAAAATACAAACATTCTATATACTCAAACCATGATATAACCTTCTCCTTATATTAGTCATGAGCTCCTGAATACGGTCAAACATTTCATTTTCTCGTTTTCCTTTCATTATGCACATATCATCTTTTTTTTTTCAAAAATATCTCAATCACATTCTATGGTTACTGGTACCATTGAACACCACAATATAACAATAAATAAATATTCCAATATTCCACGATACTATATACAACATTATTTTGGAATCCCAATACATAAACACTTAATCATTCCACCACATTGTTGTCATATTCAACATCGCCAATAGTGATCGCATGTGACTTCCCTTTGTCATTTACCTTAAGTGGTTGCTCATGTCGATAATCACTAACCCTTGGATTAGGGCATTTATTAGCATAATGCCCCATCTCCTTGCACTTGAAACATTGAAGTGTAGTAGGTTCATTCTGTGTATCCCTTCCTTTGTTTGAATCATTAGACATCTTCTTCCCATCATCGCGGTATTCAAATGCCCGATGACCTTCCTTTCCACATTTGAAACATTTACTTGTCCCTTTAAGAAAACTCCCTCCATGTTTCTTTCGACACTTTGAACATAAGGGAAAGCTCATATTCTTTTCAGTGTGGTCTTTAGATTTTCCTTTGAATTCCATTTTCCTCTTCTTATCAAACCCATATGACTGATGGGTTACTCCAATCTCCATCTCAACTTTGAGAGCACATCGAACGATTTCCCCGTAGCTATTGAAGTCCCTTATGTCTAAGGCCCTTCGAAGACTTGGTTTAATGCCACTAAATAATCGATCGATCGTACTCTCAGGTTGGATAATAATACCAGAAGCGTACCTTGAAAGTCTTGTAAAATTTTCTTCATAGGTACCAACAGATTCATCATCCTTTTGCTTCTGTTCAAGAAACTCTTTCTCCATCTTTGTTCGGAGAATATGAGGGAAGTACTTATTGATAAATAAGTTCTTGAACTCGTCCCATTCCATGGACTCAATTTCATCTCTTGGCCTCGTATTCTTAATAAGATTCCACCATTGATCATCTTCACCTTCCAAAAGATATAATGCTAAGATGACTTTATCATGTTCAGAACATTGAAGAACTGAAAATATCTTTTCAGTGGTACTGATCCATTGTTCAGCAACAAGTGGATCAGAAGACCCACTGAAAGAAGGTGGACGTTGCCTCATTAATGATTCAATAGAATATTGTTCCCTCCTCTGCTCATTTGGAAGTCTAGAATGATTCATAGCTTGTGTTTGTATAACAATAATATTTTTCACTCCATCTCCCATAACATTTGTTTGCTTAGGAGGACAATCATTGCATTGTCCATTACATTGATCAACACGGTTCCTTCGGGTTCCCACAATCGTCTAAAACCCAAAATGAATAGTGTGAGAGGCAAAAATCACGCTAGGGAAAACAATATAATAACGGGGGAGTAACTTCAATATCTAACATCTTGGGTTACTGTAATTCTAGTACTATAACATATACTTATACTTAACCTTAGGGACATCCCTAGACATACCTTAGAAATATCTATAGGGATCTTACTAAAGTTCTCGCATCCTAGATTCCAAAGGTTGACTAAACCTTTCCTATGATACCAACTGTAGAGACCCGAAGCCTGACGTACATGGACATTACATTACTTTTGCGGAATACTTATTACATAACAAAAACACACACACAAGGACCGTAATAGTTTAGTGTCTTTGGAAACTCGGAACGTAATCTTCTAATCATGGTGAAAAATCTTCAACATCTCCCATAAAGATCTTCCCTTTTTTTTCTTACCTAAAACCTTTCTTTATATCCCAGGGAAAAGAAAACATAGAAGGGTGAGCTCAAATGCTCAGTAAGGGTAAACAAAAGAAATATCAATCACATCATATTCATAAGAACATAACTTTTGGAAATCTTAACCTGCAAAAGAGATCATAAATTCATAACATGGGGTAAATCATAGTAGTGAAATGTAACCCCAATAATAATAACATAAATCATGAAACTTTGTGGCATACACACATAATCATAGAGAATAATTTCTTATTAGTGAAGACTCATTTCCAAGACTATCTTAGTGGAAAAAGTCCATTTCTGAACCGAGTTCACTCCTCGTTTCAGTCCTGTTTTACTAAACTGGAATAACCTACCGTTCCAGCCATGTCTATCTCATGAGATATAAAATCTTTACCCAATTCATTGGAGGGAGGTATAGGTCCCACCCATCTCATAATGATACCATTCTTATGTGTGCCAAAAAATCATAAACCATACATCATAGCATAACCCATGTATAAAATTGGGAATCATAAACATCGTGACATCATAAAACAATTCATATAACATAAAGTAATTCATAAAAATAAATCCATCACAACATTATCAAATCAATGTAATAATAGGGATAGAAACAGAACCCTTTATTATCTTAGATGGAAAATAATTTTGATAAAACACTTGAACTCCATTCTTGAGGAAAATATCTTTTTAACTTCAAAAATATTTTTCCTTTCTTAACATGTCAAACAATTTTAAACAAAAAAATTTGATTAAAAATAAAATTGAAAACTTGTAAAGGAATCTTCTTGGAATTAATGTTTTACAAATCCATTCATGCCATATAAGTTAAAAAAACTTTCTTCTCGTACTTTTGTCAGAAAAGTCAAAAAGTACCTCGTACAAAAAATGACAAATGATTCCTTTCATATATTTTACTAAAAACACACCGAAGGGTAAAGTTGGATATAAACTATTGTAGAAGGATATTAATATTACATATTGAGGAAACATGGATGTGGATGATAAAATACACCCCAGTAAATACCAAAGTATAAATATTCTCGGATAAAAATGTGATTGTGATATTTTCCCTTACCTTAGGTCTGATTTTCTACGTAAGTGTCCGAACCTCCTGTATAATGATTTAAATAATGTCATTGACTTATTAAAGAATCATAATAATTGTTATGATATCATATATGGTTAAATTATGACTTTATATTACCCGTTCTTTTGTAAATCCCATGTTAAAGCAACGTTTTGGGTAAAATTATCTTATTTATCGTACGTGTTTGGACTTGTTGTTCTTGATGTTATTATTACTTATATCATGATTTAATTACCTCAAAAATGTAAATCATGATTTATATATCATATAAATTCATTATATATCCAGCATATACATGCATTTATAATAGTACATAACATATGGAGGTAAGAAAAGAAACACACCGTTCATGGAGACGGTAAGCCGTACGTACGCATGAACGCTACTTTCATTTCTATTTCTTATCTTAATGGAATTAAAAAATAATGTTAAATAGTTATATTATAATTACATAATAATATCATATATAATATTATTAACCACATCCTTTATACATCCCGCATAAGGTATTAACGGATCACATCACTTTGAGGGGGCGGTAGTCCGCACTTCCTCAAATGAGATTATCGTATTTACCGACTATGGAAACCATAAAGGCTTGATATAATTGGGAAGTAAAGAAGAATAAGGAAATAATAAACCTAATATATATTATATATAAATACAGTTCATTATAATGGCCACCATGAGATGTGGTAGGAGAAAATCGAACAATCATCGTTTCGTGAGGCGTTAGTTTGCCATCACAGAAACATTATGTTCTTCATCCATTAGATGGAGGTCTGTGTAAGTGTAGTTCTAATAATTCCCATAAAAACATCCCAGTATATTTATGATATTGGTGTTGTTAAAAATAAAGGATTACAAAGAGTTTAGGGGTTGGAGAAGTAGAATAAAAGAAAACAACTTAAGAGAAAATGTTACCTTTAATTTTGGTAACTTCCTTTGGTTTGAACCAAAAGGACTTATTGGAGAGACTTCTGCCTAATGTAAGGTTTTGAGGGGGAGGAGAGGGATGCAGGGAGCTTAGTTGGGTAGCGTTTGGACGACCCAAAGGGCTTGAGAGGTGTGGGGAATTGCATATAAGTGGTCTACTTTTATAAGGGAGAGGAGGGGCTCTTTAGGAAAGTGTGAAATCATTATTTTATTATAATCTTCTCTTCGGCTTCAAGAGGTCCAAAACACATTAATATCGAAGATAGGATGCCTCATATTCGAAATAAAATAATCCAATAGGAATCGGACTGGTTTTAAATGATATTTTAATCATTTTAATCTTATTTATTTAAATCATTTATTAATGAGGTAAATATTGCACCATTATTGTGTCATATATAATTTAATTTATATGATGTATAAAAATTATAAAAAAATACCAACATGTAGGAAATCTTTTTAGATTTACAATTTATATTTATAGTCCAAAATATAATTTTTATAGCCCCTTATAAAAATTAATTACTAAACAATATTTGTTAATTCCAATTTTGACTTTACATTAAATTAATTAATCTAGTTTGTCATTGTCTTTCATAAGTGGCTCCATGGGGTCCCAAAATCGATCCAAGGATGCCCATGGTCGGCCAATACTCATCCAATAAGGTTAAGATAAGTGTCAAGGTAATTTTGAATTATTATAATATTATTTTAACCTCGAATTACCCTATTTTCCTTTAACTGTAGTAAATAAAACAATTACCATAGTTACTATTCATAATATCAAAAAATAGTAACCATTTAACATAATTTGGACCCACTGATTCAAAAATGGAATCCATTTTTCAAAATTCAAAACACAGAAGTTGCAGTAATTAATTTAAAATTAATCCCGTTGTTAAGCAAACATGTTTTAAAAGTTAAAACATTGCCAAAGATTGAATTTATTTAACCTACGAATTCAATGTAAAATCAAGGCTAATGACATTCATTATATTAAATGGTAAAAATATATTATATTTATACTTTGAAACCATTCAATATTACTATTTAACCACATAATATATTATGATGAAAAAAGTTGTTTTTAATTAAAATATAGCGTGTTTTAACTATTCATTAAAATATGAAAGTTATCAGAATAATATGAACAAGTTATCCAAAGTAAATTTTTATATCTTGATTCTAAAGAAGAATTTTATTTTTTCAAATTGAACTTATAAACTTTTCAAAAACTAGATTTAATGTGGGTACGCCATTAAAGGGCGGTAAAATAGCATTTTTTGAAAAATACTTATTTTACCCAAAAAAATTATTTTGTTCTCTCAACACGTTCTAGAAAATGAATAAGATGAATAATAATGTTATAAATTTCAAAATTTAGTTAATACTATTCATAACAACTAGTTCATAATAATATTATAATCATATATCGTCGTTTAGTAAAACCCGGTATTGCGTACAACACACGCTATCGAGGAAGGTCGCGATTGCGTGTAATGAAAGACAAGTCAGGGTTGCGTGTTGTGATAGAATCCTTCGTTGTTTCATATAACAGTATCCAACCATATTTCATTTATACATTGAATATATATATATATATACACACACTCAATGTTGCATAGAATGACTATTATAAAACAAACATGAAATTGTGTGTAATACGTTCCAAGAATAGAGTTGTGTATACTGCAAGCTAATACGGTGTTGCGTATAGTACAAGATAAACATGGTGTGCTGTATAATAAAAGACATCAATGAAATTGAAAGAATATTTTTCATAAAATATCGGGGTGTTACAAAAAACGTCCATATGTTAAATTAATTAAATATTATTTTTATTTTTATTATTTCTTCCATTCTTTTAGATTCAATAACTTCTATGTTGTTTGGTCAGAATTACGCACTGTCGGGGTCGTTGGAATCATCTCAACGAGAATAACCTAAATCCAATTTTTGATTTGATGTGAGAAATGTATTATTCAATATGATTTTCCACTTTTTAAATGGTTCGTTTTAAATAAATTTATCAAAAGATAATTAATAATAATTATCAAATGATAGTTGCAGAAAAAAACTTATCAAATAATAATTTTAATGAAATTATCAAAGATTATTTATGTCTTATCGAATAATAATTATGAGGAGTTATTAAATGATAATATTATTAAATTATTGAAACCATATCTATAAATAATTATCATTCAATAATTAAAAAAATTATCATATGATGATTGAAAAATGATAATTTGTATAGAATAAATATAGAGAATATTATACATGTTATTAAAGGATAATTTCACCAAATTATAAAGGATCATTTATGGAAAGAAAATTATCATAAGAAAATATGAGAAAGGTTAATTTGTAAGGGATAATTATTATAATATAATTATAAAATTTATAAAAGGATAATTGTAAATTTTTTATATAAATTATCAAGATATGATTATTCATGATGAAGAATAATTCCAAACACATGCATTGACATAAAATGATAATCTAGATACTATCCAAGAGAGATAAAATATTATCACTTGTAAAATTTTAATCAATAATTTCAAATTATCCATGACAGATAAAATATTATCACATGTAATATTTTTTATCGATAATTTTAAAATTATCCAGGAGAGAGAACATATAAGCACATGTGTTATTTTATCTTGTTTTGAAATAAAATATCTAGTTCTTGTTCTAGGACCCCTTGACGAACATTGAATTTTGGTGTGTCAAAACTTACGATAATAAGGCTATGAGGAGGTGTATTGAACCACACAGGGTGGTTAATCATTACTGCTGACATCGACGACATTGAGGTAGGAGGTTCCGTCCTGACTTTCCAAATTGATTATCAATGTATTTTCTTTATTTATTTCAATTGTGGATTTAAATTCAATTTCTCAAATTTTCTTTCAATTAAATTGATAAAAAATCAATTCCAATGAATTGAGTTATTTGAAATGGTTTTGGCGTGGAAATTTGGAAAACACCAATTCCATTGAATTGGGTGTGTTTATGGAAATTAGTCGATTTAAATTGTAAATTTGATGGAAATGTTTTCAATTAAATTGTTCAATTTAATTTTGGAAATAAATTGTGTAATGATGGAATTGGTTTTGAATTGATTTCAAACTAGGGAAAATGGATTAAAATTATTTGATAGAAACTCAGTGATTTTATCTTGTGAAAAAGGCAGGTTTTTGAATAAAACATGTTTGGTTTTAAATGGAAAAAACGGGCACTATTGAAATGGAAGAATTGGATTGATCTTCTATCAAGAAGCCTTAAAATATTTCACCCATAATACAATAGCGCATGCAATCCTTAAGTAGTTAGTGAGTTATTTGGATCCACTCTACACTACGCCAATGTTCTAAAACATACTTGTGGCGGGTCATATCCCCGATGGGTTGGTGACGAGTCTCCTTTCGCCAGTGTCATAGGGATGTGTGTATAAACATTTTGATGAGTTCACATAGAGAGTGTGGAATCCTAATACCAGTTAATACTATCGTACATTTTGGAAGATGACCATGTTGCTCGCTTGTTTATTATATTTGAGATATAAATGTATGCAAATGCTTTTGAACTGCTTTACATGCTTGCTGAATTTATATATACTGTTTTATATACATTTTTTACTTAAGCCTTTGTTTTAGAAATATTCCAACATTTGTAAAATCATTTCATAAAAATAATTATTTCCATCACTTGAAAATGTATATCATGTTTTGTTTAAATATTATTTTGGATTTCCATACCTGTTTACTTTAAAATTGAAAGATTTTATTTGGATAATCAATATTTGGCTTCTATTATGGAATCTTTAGTGGTATCCTACTAGGATTAGGCTCACATCCTACTTTTTCCTTTGGGTGTTTTTAGACATTCTTATTCCATGTTCGAGCGAAGGGAAAAGATATCTTGGAGGAGAATCTAGCTGTTGGGCTTTGGTCTTGGTGAGTTGTGTCCTTAGAGATTTTGGAGTTGGTTTATTTTTTTAATACTTGGTTTGTAGTACTTTGGGATTTTTTATACCATGTTGGATTCAGGAACATTACTCCTAGTGGAGTATCTTTAGTTATTCATACTGTCTTGATTTCTTTTGCGTTCGCATTATTGTGGAAAAATCATTCTCAAGTGAAAGTTATGTGATGCCCGGTGCTAGTCACCTACCCGTGGGGATCGGGAATTCCCTTCGGTCTATGTCAGTGCTAGCTCGGTTATTGGGTTACCAGGGTACCTAGGTTGGTTCGTGACATATAGTTCCTTCCTTGAACCATAAATTGTGAATAAACATTGTCATTGTGGTAATCATTAAAACTATTAACGACATGTTAAAACTAATAGATAAATGTTAAAATTTAGAAAAAAATTTATAATCTTTTTATGAGAGGATTTAGAATAATGTAAATCTTACCTTAAAAATATATCAATTTTATGTCACATGAAAATGGACATTAATTTATACTAATTTAATAGTTTATGTTATTCCATGGGAACCACTCTCCTTTAATATATATGGGAAACACCTCTCTTATCATAATCAAACATATTAAGAAAATTATATAGAAAAATCCCTAAAAAATAAACTTATTAACGTACATAAATGAATTCATGAGGTGATGGTATACTTAAAACGGAATCCCTTTGAACCTTCAACGGAAATTCAAAGGAGGTTTTACCAAGAGGAGATAATCGCCTCAAACAAAAGATTTTATTTTAATTATTATTCTAACTTCTTTAATTATATACTAAATAAGAAAATATAAATATAATATTATCCCCCATACAATTAAATGTAATTATGTTTCTAGAATAAACATATTCATCTTATTTTCCATTCAATTAGGGAATGTGAACATCATTCGTGTGTACGAGTTGACTTCCTCGTGAACAAAATAATGTGTTTTTTTCCATCATCACCACTAATAGATGATTATAATTATGTATTTAATATATAAATATATATATTAATAAAATTCTTGTAATAATTATATTTTTTTAAAGATAACATGTCATATATTTTCTCAGGAATGTTTCTGTTAGAAAATAGTATTGTTGTTCATGTGTACATGTGTATTACCACATCTAGAAAACATTGTGATTTTTTTAGGTACACATTTAATAGATTATTATAAAATTATAATATAATTATAATTATGAAAACCTACCTATTTCATATTGTGATTATGAAATGGACATCCACAAAATAGCGAATGTGGACTTAACTAATTAAGTGATTAAATATGAAACTAAAATAAATGAAATGAATGGTATAATAGTTTAGTAATAAACCTATAAAATGGACATAAATAAAAAAATTAATATAATTTTATTATACAAGAGGTAATAAATGTACGTAGTGATTCAGGACTTGGGTTAAGGGGTTTCTTAGCTCAATTTAAATTCACTCGGTTATAATTCTACTTCATTGACTATGTTGTGAAAAGACTATATGTGAAATTTTATTTTATTTTATTTTATTAAGTTTAATTTATAATTGTTTCATGTTTTTGTACATTTTTTTCACATAATTACTTTATTGATAAAATCTAACAGAAATGATATGATATTTATAAGGATTATTCGTGTCTATATTTTTTGTTTGATAAATGTCTTATATTATTCACCAAATTCTTTTTAATATGTATATATGATAACTATCAAGATATTATATAATGAATCAACATTTTATCATGATATTTAAGTTACATAGAATATCTCTCTTTTATGAGTTATTAATTCAAATGTTATAAAAGTAGTAATCTTTTTCATGGCCTCGATTTCAATTCTCTAACACATTATTCATGTTATGGGAAATTATTTATTTAATATGGCGTAATTAACACCCCATGAATGTTTTTTAACATATTATTTCATTGAAAATTATGGGTTTTATATAATCACATTATCTTCCTTCATTTTATGGTTTTTTTTATTAGGGCATTAACCATGTCTCAAGGGTTTCTCATCTAAACCTCATTCTTCAAGACATGTTTTGATTGTTGCACACACATTAATTTATTTGGTATTTACATGATATCTTAAAATATATTATTACGGTTTTTTCATTATCATGATATTGTTTGTGTTGTCTTATGTTCCTTTTTTCAAATTGTTTTTGTTTTTCAATGATTATAAAGGGGTTTTCGTTAAAAATATATATTTAATGTTTTTAAGGACATTAAACCAAACTATTCCACCATTTATAATTTAATTTTAGAAATAATATTTTTTAAATATAAATTATTTTCTACAGTTATTTTTGCTTATATATTAACTTATTTTAAAGTATTTTAAAAATAAATTTCTTAACATTCTTTTTATAGGCCTCTTCTGACTTAATTGACAATTTTATTTTAAAGAATTATTATTTTTAATACATGTGAGATTAACATATTTTATCACCAGGATAAATATTTTTTATGAATATTCCTTTACAATTTTAGATGTTTATTTTCAAATAAAACCCCTTTGGAAATGTTTTTTATGGTTTCGGAAGAAATAGTAATTTTGATCCATTTTCAAAAAAAAATTTAAATGTCATTTTAAAGGTATTTTCATATATATCAAGATATTTTAATTATTCCTCTACTTAACAAGGAATATGATATTATGATTCCGTCCATCTCCATTCTTTGGATAGCTTATATTTTTTAACTTCAGGAGATTATAACAAAACATATTTCTTCTCCCTGGGTAAATCAAGCTATACAGGAAAGCTATTTGATTTTAATGGATTGATGATGAAAATGAAATATTTAAGGTTCGGTATTCATGTATAGTATTTGGGAATTTTTCATGATGATTTTTGATCCTAGTATAGATAATGATGATGGGTGATCCACATATTGCTTATACAAGGGGTGATCCTGATATATCTCTCCTATACATTGGGTAATGTTCTTTATTTTTTAATAAAATAAGGGAGTTAATAATGGTGGTTTATACTATGGATAAACTGGTATATTGTTATTTCTTAGATGATTAAACAAGGGTGATGAATATAATGGTATAACATACCAACACCTTTTAACTATGCTTGTGTTCTTAGTAATTCCTTTGAGGAAAATTGATTTCACATGGCACCAAATTAATTATTCTTACGACTCTTGTATTTTCTTTCTCTTTATTCAATTTCATATGTTTTATGATCAAAAGATATATTGGTATAAGTTCTCTTATGTTATTATTAACATCTTCATATCCATATGGTCATTTCATTCTCACTAAATATATCCAATTTTCAATGCCTATGTTTACCCTTATTGAGCATTTATGTCCAACACTTTATTATGTGTCCCTTTACATTGGTAATAAAAAAACATGTTGAGTAATATATATCTGGAAGGGTTTCATGTGGGAGTTGATGAATACTTAACGAGGAAAAAGAAAATTTGGGTATAGTGGAAGAATAGTCACTTAAAGACATGGCTAATTTTATGTGAGAGTTCGT
Organism: Viscum album; assembly: GCA_963277665.1. Lineage (NCBI taxonomy): Eukaryota > Viridiplantae > Streptophyta > Magnoliopsida > Santalales > Viscaceae > Viscum > Viscum album. The sequence continues at coordinate 1,239,652,736 of OY728129.1, forward strand.
ACTCATTCTATAAAACTATCAGTAAAAAAGGAAATTGGTCATGTTAGTGTTCAAATATTGATTTGAAAATGTTCTATAATTTGGATAACTAAAATTGGGTCATGATTATTGGAATCAAATCCCTAAATGTAAGTATTATGTTTCTATCACCTAATCCAGGGGTGTGGGTTAGGAGTTATTATAGTTAGTATTAGAGATGGGTTTTGATACCTTTGTATATTATGATGTTTTATGAGAGGTTAAACTATAAATTATAGATAACATCATGGGTTTATTAATGAAATTTTGATCATAATATGAACAACATAGATACCCTTTTAGGGTTTTTTTGTGATGAGTTTTTAATGTTATTTATATTATTTTCACAGACATTTTCTGGGGAGAATTTAGGAGTAACCCATAGGTGTATCATGTGATTAAAATCAAGGATTATTTTAGAATAATTGTATTATATTTATTTGTATATTAGATGAAGTTTATAATAAATTCATTGATATTAAAAACTTATTTAATGTTGATGTTGTTGAGGATAATTGAGATATACATTAATTTCTTTATGGAATGATCTAAGTTGAAACTTTTGTGTTGTTGTGGAAATTTTGGAGTTCAATGTATTATTTCATTATATGATGTTTTATTCATTTTACGCATTATATTACCTTTTTCTAACCATTTTGGTTTTATTTAAGATAATAATAATATATTTTCATGCTTTTTATATACCTCATTATCAATTAAATTTATATTATTATGCTTTAGGCATTAGATATTAATACTCTTTAATTGGAGAAAAAAATTAGATATAGGGGGAAACTGATTGAAACACACTACAAAAGGATGAAATTGTGTTTATATATTTAAAAAAATCAAGTGAGTATATTTTCATTATGTTCTTTTTGTATATGGTAAGTTAAATACTAAAATCATGGAAAATGACCTTGAAATAAAAATTTTATCCAATTATTTTTTTTAAATTGATGGTCTCCTTAATCTATTATTGATTTATTGTTTTGGGGTTATTAAAACTCTCTTGATCATTCTCTTTATCACTCTCTATTATTTGTGAGACATTATTCGTTTCCATCTATATCTATACATTCACTTTTCACAAATTTTCTTTTATTTGGAAGCCTATTGAGGTGTTATTCTAGAAGAACTACATAATTCCTTTTATCTCTTTTCAAACAAAATTTATATTAACCCTTTTATGATTTGGTTTATCAAAAAAAAATAATTTTAAATGATTTAAACCTTAAATTACTAAAATAAAGATAAAATTTTGAGGATGTAATTTATTTATGTGTGGGTGAAGAATTTAATACCTTTAGATTTTATAATAAGACTATATTCAGTAGAGTATATGTCACCTAACTTAGAGATTAAACATACCACGAAGTAATATTATTTGATATATGACGGTTATAACCTAGATAATGAATTTGTGGATATGAATATGAGTTATAAAATTATATATTATATTATAATGGTCATTATAAATATAAATTTATTGATTAATTCTTAGGTAATAAGTTGTCAATTTTTTGTGAGGTCATTTTGTGGTTCAAAAATAACTTTTCTCTAAAGATGGTTTTTATTTATTTTTCTATGAAAATATTATAATAATTTTTCCAGTTTTAGATATTTTATTTTAAGAAAAGCTTATAATTTTTAAAATATAAATATTAAACTTTTCATGAGGTGAATGTTTTTAATTTTTCTATAGGTGTTAATTTTTTTGTGAGTATTGAAAAAATTACACTTTTATAAAAACTGTCTTTTCTATTCAGGAATTTAAAATGTTCCATTTTGTTTTGAGTTAATTTTAAAACTTAATTTGTTTAATTTAATAAAAAATAATCCAATTCATGTCATTGGATTTGATATAAATATTAAATTTTTTAATTAGAATATTTTATAATTAATAATGCATTTTTCTGGAAATCTGTTTTCATCATATTTTTGGTTTATTTTAAAAGGAATTCCCAAACCTTATAGGGATTGAATTTGATAAGACGGATTCAATATTTGGAATTATAAAGTATATATTAGGTAAATTTTCTATCTTTATTTTTAGTCATAATGAATTATAATTCTGGTAGTTATTTTTCAGCACCACAAGTGTAAATTGAGTAATTAAGGTTTTAAATATTGTGGTATGGTTTTAAAAATATTTAGAATAGTTTCTTTATTTATATTTCATGAGTGTAATGTCACGACCCGTCCTCGGGGCCCATTCCGTGACTACCCCAAGCCCGCATTCCATAGGCCAGGGGCTGGCGACTAGCACCAAAGGCATAAATCCCGATAACTGGGAAGGGATTGCCTTTATAAAAGCAAACAAACACCACAGAGTACAAGCGGAAGTAAACACTAAGTACAAAAGAAAGTGTTGAAAAGTAAATGGGCCGGAATAAAACCCAACTGAAAGTACAGCTACATCTGAACAAAAGTACAATAGAAAAAGACAACAGTTGGAAGAAAGGAAGCGGCTCCTAGGTCGTCCTCCTCGGATCCTACCTGAAGGGTAGGTACAGATGGCACAGCTCCTGGTTTGTCCACCACGGATCCTACCTGAAGGGTAGGTACAGATATCCTCCACAACGCTCTCACCCGTCAACATCCTTCGTGTGTCTTCTCATCGTGAAGTCCACCTCCAGATACTGACTCGTCGTCTGGTCCCCCTCCAGGTACCGTCGAGTCCTCGAAAACTCGGCCTCCGTCAGCACTTCCCATCGTCTACAACCAACACAATGAGGTGAGGGCATAGCCCGTGCAGGGGTGAGTATAATGATAATCAGTAGGGACCCCGAGACCCTCAAGGTCTCACTGAAACCAACATGGATAACCAAAAAGAAGATCTCACCAGATAACCTATACTTAGGTATTTTCCCATACATATGCCTAAGTTATCAAGTAACCCATCTCAATCATGAGGAAATACAACGATTATGAAATAAACGGATAACCACTACCCAGGTATATGCCCATACATATATCTAAATTATCAAGTGACCCATATCAAACATGAGGTATACACAAAGATCATAGACTCAGCTCAAACCAGGATTTTCATTATCGAAACCATAACTACTGAAGAGCCCTGTCTCTGTAGTTTATAGGGGTCATGTCATGACTCTGAGGTACTACTCACTAACCTAAGACTACTGAGATACTCCTACTGTCGAGTACCGCGGGTCAGCCAACCAAACACAGTAGTACTTCCCGCCGGGGTATGCCACCCAAACACAGTAGTTCCACTCATGTCCACCTGCTCCCGGAGCTCTACTGCCTTGTCCATTGCCTGGATGTTTCTCAAGCACCTGCTGCTGCTTCTTCCTCGGTGGCTCCTCCAATGCCTACGGATCGACTGTGCGGGGGGGGGGGGGGGTCGGATAGTCACGTGCCAAGTGACCCTTCATGTTGCATTCATAACACTGCCTTCTCCTCGTACGACTGGCTCTGGTCCTCTTGGACCTCTGCATCATCTATCTACTACCCACAGATGAATCAGCTACTGACCGAAAACCTTACGGCAAAGGCAGCAGCTCCTGTACATGCTCGGGGTGTAGAGCTACTGGATCAAAATCCACCCCGAAGAAGGTATCGAAGTCTTCCCATGTGAAGGTCATCCCGTCGCAAAACTGGAACAATTGGATCCACCACCTACTTGCTTCTGCCTAAAAAAGGCTGGCATCAATGATCACCATGAAGTCTGCTGGCATCCCCACTAGCCTGAAGACTCTCTCCACAGCCTCCAGCCAATCCTCAACCGCCGGCGGGTTATTCATTCCCCAGAACCTGGGTGGCCTCTGGCGCTGGAACTCGTGCAGCGCGCTCAAGTGGCGTGCATCGCCTACTGCTGGGGCTAGTGGCATCGGTGGCCCAACATATGGTAGTACCATTGGTGCCTCCGCTGGTGCCTCAACAGCAAGATGGACCTATACCGAAGCCTCGTCGCTCGGTAGGCTGTTAGTACCCACATCCCTCTGGGATCTAGCTAGTCGTCCGTGAAAACGCATCCTGAAAGAAACAACGTGACATGGTCAAACGATTCATACCTGGTGAGCTGACCTGGTTTGAGCCGACTTTTAAAAACTTCTGGAAACACACACGTAATCATTGTTTTCTTGCACAAAGTCAGAAATCAGTTTTCAGGGTTCTGGTGTATGGATACGTCGGCCGCCTGCACCAACACTGGACTCCCTGAACAGAAGACCACACTCGGTACCCTTAACACTATTTCTTAACAGAAAGAAAATATCAGAGTTATATATTCTGCTGTAGAACCGACTCCTCTAATACCAATTTGTCATGACCTGTCCTCGGGGCCCATGTCGTGACTACCCCATGCCCGCCGTCCATAGGCCAGTGGCTGGCGACTAGCACCAAAGGTATAAATCCCGATAACTGGGAAGGCATTGACTTTATAAAAGAAAACAAACACCACAGAGTACAAGCGGAATTAAACACTAAGTACAAAAGAAAGTGCTGAAATGTAAATGAGCCAGAATACAAACCCAACTGAAAGTACAACTACAACTGAACAAAAGTACAACAGAAAGGGACAACAGCTGGAAGAAAGGAAGCGGCTCCTGGGTCATCCTCCTCGGATCCTACCTGAAGGGTAGGTACAGATGGCGCAGCTCCTGCTTCATCCACCACAGATCCTACCTGAACGGTAGGTACATATAGCCTCCACAATGCTCTCGCCCGTCAACCTCCTCCGTGTGTCATCTCGTCGTGAAGTCCACCTCCAGATACTGACTCTTCATGTGGTCCCCCTCTAGGTACCATCCAGTCCTCTAACACTCTGCCTCCGTCAGCACTGCCTGTCGTCTGCAACCAACACAACGAGGTGCGAGCATAGCCCGTGCAGGGGTGAGTATAACGATACTCAGTAGGGACCCCGAGACCCTCAAGGCCTCACTAAAACCAACATGGATAACCACAAAGAAGATCTCAATAGATAACCTATACTTAGGTATATGCCCATACATATACCTAAGTTTTCAAGTAACCCATCTCAATCATGAGGAAACACAAAGATTATGAAATCAACAGATAACCACTACACAGGTATATGCCCATACATATACCTAAGTTATAAAGTGACCCATCTCAAACATGAGGTATACACAAAGATCATAGACTCAGCTCAAACTAGGATTTTCATTATCGAAACCGTAACTACTGAAGATCCCCGTCTCTGGAGTGTACAGTGGTCCTGTCAAGACTCCGAGGTACTTCTCACTATCCTAAGACCGCTGAGGTACTCCTCCGGTCGAGTACTGCAGGTCAGCCACCCAAACACAGTAGTGCTTCCCGCTGAGGTATGCCACCCAAACACAGTCGTGCACTCCCCCTAATATCCTGCAGAGGTACTCTCCAGACGAGTACCGCAGGTCTGCACTATCACACATGTTGTGCTCCTTCCTCCATGGGTCTGCACCCAAACAAAGAAGTGCTCCATCCACTGGGCTAGTCGAATCACTCCAAGTCGAGTCGGTCTAGCAGTCATCAGGTCTCAGTCGACTATACGGTCTCCGTACTCCGCACGCTCTTCTCTGGGTGGGTCCCCTCCACAAGCTACATGTCGATACTCCAAGTATCTCAAAGTCCCACCAAGAAGTATCTCAAAGGACTGCCTTGTTATAGAGGTCTCAACGCAATAGATGGCGCGTCAATTGGACGCACGGTCTGTGAGTTACTAGCCTATTCCTCCCAGGGGCCTGGTTGGTTTTGTGTGCGAACCAACCCGAACATATCTCAACTTTACCCCGAACACTCATAGGGTACACTCAAAGGGACCGTTTCTCAACAAGATCACCAACGCCGCTGACGGTTCGTCAGACGGACGTCCAGTCTGAAAGTTATCAGCTTTTCTCTTCCAGGGGCCCGGTTAGATTTCGGGTACAATCCAACCCGGCCACTATCCAAATGCATCCAAATTTCAGGCGAAGTATTCCAAAAGTTCCGTCTAATCAAGAGGAATCCAACAAAGTCGACGACACGTCAATCGGACGTCCGGAGCTCAAGATATAAACATTTCTGCTCCAAGGGCCCGGTTGGTTTCGTATCCGAACCAACCCGGCCATACCCAAAGTTTTCTAAAACCCTAAGTGTAATATACCGAAACGACCGCCTTGATCCAAGTTTCGCTACGCAACTTACTATGTGACGATCGGAGGTCCGTAGACTATGATATGGTAAAAAGACTGAAAATAGTCAGAAATGGGGGTCTGGGCCCGGGCCGGGCCGGCCCCACCCCCCCTGGGTCGGCCCGAACCGGGTCAACCTGACCCGAGTCCGGGTCCGGCCCATCAGGGTGCGGCCCGGAACGGCTGGTGTGGCCGGCCCAACCGGCGTGGCCCGGCCCTGCCGGAGCAGCCCGGCCCGGTGCGGGCGGCCCGACCCGGCCTGGGCGGCCCGGCCCGGTGCGGCCGGTCTGGCTCAGCGGGTGTCGCGCGTGCTGAGCGGATGCGGGGGTGCACTGCCTCCGACCCTTTGCACCGGAAGCGGCGCGCCGACAGCCCCTTCCGCGGACCACCAGACGCGCTCCGGTGGTCTTTTTTGTCCGCTATCTATGCCGGCGGATCTCCCGGGACCCGCAGTTTACTGTGAAGGTTTCAAAACGCCCTCGCGGCCTGCTTCGTTACTCGTCAATCCGAGCACAATGATCAACCAGCGGAGTCTTCAATCGCCTCTGCGGCCCCGACTCTGGCCGTGGTTTCGTTCGGCCTAAACGGCGCGCGCGCCGGCGCCGTGCTTCTTCACCGCGTTCTTTCTCGTGTTCGTGCAGTGCCATTACACCGCCCACCTTTGTTCGTGCCGCAATGAATCAAAGCAAGAAAGGGGAGGAGACTCGGCTGTGTTCGTGCGGTCCGACCTCCTCCCGTTAAGTTGGTAACAAGCGGCCCAAAAGATGAAGAACAATAAGGATTTTTCACAAACAAAAAATAGAGAATCAAGCCAAACAGTTTTCCCCGAAAAGAAATATTCCCACCCGCAAAAGAAAAACATTCGCGGATGAACATGAGGATGATTTGATCCGAGTTCATTGTTTTAAAAGGAAGGAACCACAGGAATATAAGCATACACAAAATTAACCCCTACCTCGAGCATAGTCGTCGAATGAGGTTTGTCGCGGAATTGGACATCGCGGAAGAAGACGTGGCAGAAGGAGGATCGTCGCGTCGTGGAGAAAAGATTTGATGGTGTCACGTCGTCGATCTCTAAGGATCCGGCGTTCTTGGAGACCTTCGTCGGAGGTCGGCGTTCTTCGCGTTCTTCGACGAAGAATGAAGAACTTCGAGACTTTGAGACGTTCTCTCCAAAATCCTCCCGCACAACCAAAGAAACAACAATAAAATAAGGGTTACCTTATTTTATTACTCACGCCAAACACTTTAAAATTCAAAAACGAATCAAACAATTAACTCAATTAATTTCAACGTTTTAAACCGCCCAACTAATAGAGGTGTTTATTAAAAAGTTTAAATGCAATAGTTGACTTCGTTTAATAGGGGGGTGCGAGTGCATTACTTAAGAAGAAAAGAAAAGGTGGCTCATGTGGGTCCCATAACACAAATATACTACCAAGTGGGTAGGATATTGTGGGTCCCGCATCATCCACTTATCATAGGTTAAGCGAAATAAAATAAAAGATCAGTTGCACCACTTTTATTTTATTCTTTAACATTACCCCAAAAATTAATAACCATACACGAGAAAACGCATCTCCGAAAAAGGTGTTTCTAAGCAAATACCGGCGCTGTGATTCCATCGGTACCCTCAGAATTTGATTCCGAGCACTAGATTAAAGGTTAGAAAAAACCCGCTCGTCCGTTCACTGGACGTACCCGAGCTAAACTTCGGAAAATGATTTCGGGCACACCGGGCCTCGGAATCAGGTGCCGTCAGAAACTGCGTTCTTGTACAATTCCAAAGAAAATTAATAAAAAAATTTCTTGAAATTTCCGGGTCATTACATGTAATTTGATAAACCCATTTAAATATTTTAAAATATGTAATTCTCATACAATTTTTAATTCATATGTTCATTTTATAATTTTAAGAAAATAAATATTCCAAAATGCCTCTTTATTTGTTTTATGATGTTTAATATTTTGTTCTTGGGAATAAAATTTATTCTTATTTATGGGTGTTTTATTTAATTACGAATGTTTTTTATCAGGGAGGTTTTTTAATTTCTATTTAATGAATAATCCCCTTAAATTCTTAGTCTACACCGACACAATGCTAGTCTAAGCAGTAGACCAATCAAATCAAATGATTTTATGATGATAAAAATATTATTTTATGGGTGAGTTATGGAGTTCCCTGAATTTTTCAGATAAATATAATATATAATTTTTTTAAAAGTTTAAATTTTAATCATATTACTATTTAGACATTTTTTAATATAAAATTACATGAATATTCTTGAAAAAGTGTTCAATGAAATTTTATGTTAAATATTATATAATTAAATTATTTAAAATTCATAAAATATTAATATTTTTCTAGTTGAATGTTATATGGTATATAATGTCATCCTTTTACCATTTATGTGTCACTTGTACTTTGATTATTACTTTCTTAAACCATAAAGAGATGAAGCATTTTTATCATGGTAATCATTAAATGGGTTAAGGAGAGGTTAAAACTAAGTGATAAGGGTTAAAACATATAATAAATTGGTCTAAACATTATTTTATAAGATTATTTTGACATATATAAATCATAAACTTAAAAATATAAATTTTGTGCCACATGAAGAGAAAAATTAATTTATATTAATTTAAATATTTAAGTAATTCAAAGGGTTCCCCTCACCTCAGTTATATAAGGACCCGATCTCACCTCTCTGGATTACTCTTTTTGATCCACTTTCGTCAACCAAACTATATCAAAACCTCTTTGTAACACCATTATATAAATTATAGTTGTTTTTATACATAAAAATCCACCCATATATTTCTTAAGGACATATCCAAAGGTGGTTATTCCAAGAGTAGGTAATCATATCAATCTAGTGTTTTCATTTTATTTCTTATTCTACCTCCTTTAATTATATCATAACCATTAAAAAATAATAAAATTAGTATATTATATATTATTTTTTGTCATTATGTTAATGTTACAACCTTATTCCTCTCATTTTCTATCCCATAGTGATTGAAATCATTTTTCATGTATATGTGTGGATTACCGCCTCTATGAAGTGATGTGTTTTGTTTTCCATAACCTCCACTCTTGAATGTTAATAACGTTGGATTTAATATATATATATATATATATATTAAATTAGTGATATCTTTATCATTATGGATCGATAATATATCATTAATTTTGTTACCCTTATAATTGTTGAAAAACGGTTACATTGTTCCGATGTATATATTGATTACCACATCCACAATGCGATTTGATTCATTCTCCATCCACACATTTAAGTGGTGGTTATAAAATTGTATTTGATATTTTTTTTAATTATTTCATTACTATTACTATCGAGATGATGTAACCGTGAACTCTTTGACTATGACCAACCTACCTAAGTTATTTTGCAATTATGAACTGAACATCCTAAAAAAACAACATGGACTTAATCAGTTATTTAATTAAAATTTTTATTGAAAAAATTGGAAAAATGGTTTAATTGTAAATTACTAAAACTCAAAAGGTTAATAAACAGGTAAATAATCAATATAATTTTAATATACATGATTTACTGAATGTATGTAGTGAGTTCGGAATAAAGGAAATGAGGTTCATATCTCAATTTCTATTCATTGGGCTATACTTCTACATCATTGACTATGTTATTCCAGGATTATGTGTGAAATGATCTCTGATTGTACTATTTTTTTCCAATTATTTTTTATATTTTTATTATAATTAAACATAATCACTTATTTATTAATTCTAACTTCAATGATACAATCTTTATAATGATTATTCCTCTCAATGTTGTTTCGTAGAAACATGTCTTGAATTATGAACCTACATCCTTTTAGAATTTGTTTATGATTCCTGTTGATATATTACATAACGAATAACTCTTTGGTCCTTAAATTTAAAGTTCCTTAGAAGTTTCCAAATTTAATATATATTTAATCAAATGTTATAAAAGTTTCAATGGTTTCGATGGTCTTAATTTCAATTCGTTGAGACATAATTCATGTTATGCACCTTAATTAATTTTATACTGTTTACTTACTTCAACATGAATGTGTTTTAACATATTATTTCATAAAAAATTATGGGATTTGGGATTATTGTTATTTTCCATCATTCAATGGATTTATGATTCAATCATTACCCAAGTTGCAAGGGTTTACACTACAAGAAAAAATGAATATTTGCGACGGGGTAAGCACCTCATCGCAACTTGTGGTTATATGTGACGTGGTCTTATCACCCATTGTAAAAGGTTTGGGGGAAAATACATGTCATACCGCGGGTAAGGCTATTTGTGATGAGTCCCTATTCTAGTCGCAAATAGCCGGTGATTGTAATTAGTATTTGCGACGAGGAAACTGTCCCACCGTAAATAACCTCATCGCAAATAATCTAACCCATATATATACCCCCATCCATTTTCCTCTTATTTCACTCTTTACTCAACTTCTCTATCTATCTCTACAGAATTTTTTTTCTAAATATTTTTATTGTTTAAACTTTCAAAGTAAAGCATTATTTGCGAGTTTAATACTCCGAAATCTTAAGTTACAATGTATTAATCAATTTTTTTATTGTTTTGTCAATTTATTTTATTTTAAATTATTTATAAATTATTTAATTAGATGTTCATTAATTTAATTAGAATTACAGATTTTTTTTTTCAGTATTTACTTTTATTAATAGTTATATCTATGTTTTAATTAGCAATAAATTGTAATAATTGGTAATAATTAAGATTAAATAGAAATAAATAGTAATAAATAGTAAAAAATAGTAAAAAAATAGTAATAATTGATAATAAATTTTAATAATTTAGAATAAATTGTAATAATTACAAATAAATTGTAATAAATTGTAATAAATTATAATAATTTGTAATAAATTTTAATAATTTTAAATAAATTGTAATAATTAGTAATAAATTTTAATAATTAGTAATAAATTTTAAAAATTACAAATTAATTGTAATAAATTGTAATAAATTGTAATAAATTGTAATAAACTGTAATAAATTGTAATAAATTGTATTAAATTGTAATAAATTATAATAATTGGTAATAATTAGTAATAATTAGTAATAAATTGTAATAAATATAAATAATTAGTAATAAATTTTAATACATAGGAATAGTCAGTAAGAAATATTAATAAATAGAAACAAATAGAAATAAAGAGTAATAAATAGAAATAAATAGTAATAAATAGAAATAAATTGTAATAAATTGCAATAAATTGCAATAAATTGTAAAAATTGTAAAAATTGTAAAAAATTGTAATAATTAGAAATAATTACTATTAATTAGTAATAATTAGTAATAAATTGTAATAAATTGTAATAAATGGTAATAAATTATAATAAATTGGAATAAATTGTAATAAATTGAATAAAATGATATAAAATGTAAATTTTTTTAATAATTAGTAAGAATTAGTTATAATTAGAAATAATTATTAATAATTAGTAATCATAACTAATAAATTTTAATAAATTTTAATAAATTTTAATAATTATTAATAATTACTTATAATTAGTAATAACTAGCAATAAATTGTAATAAATTGTAATAAATTTTAATAATTAGTAATAATTTGTAACAATTAGTAATAATTAGTAATAATTAGCAATAATTACTAATAATTAGTAATAAATTATAATAAATTGTAATAATTACTAATAATTAGTAACAATAAGAAATAATTAGCAATAATTTGCAATAATTAGAAATAATTAGTAACAAAAAGCAACAATAAGTCATAATTTGAAATAATTAGCAATAAATAGGAATAAATAAAAATAAATAGGAACAAATAGGAACAAATAAGAATAAATATGAATAAATAATAATAAATAGGAATAAATATGAATAAATAAGAATAAACATAAATTAATAAAAATAATTGGAAACAATTAGAAATAAATAGGAATAATTAGGAATAAATAGGGATAATTAGAAATAATTAGCAATAATTATCAACAATTAGCAATAATTAGCAATAATTAATAATAATTATAAATAATTATTAATAATGAGTAATAATGAGCAATAATGTGAAACAATGATCAATAATTAGGAATAAATAGAAATAAAAAAGAATAAATAGTAATAAATAAGCATAATTATCAATAATTAGGAAAAAATGTGAATAATTAGAAATAATTAGCAATAATTGGAAATAATTGAGAATAATTAGCAATAATTAGAAAGAATTAGCAATAATTACATTAATTAAAAAAATTAGTTATAATTAGGAATAATTAGCAATAATTTACAATAATTAGCAATAATTAGAAATAAACTGAAATAATTAGCAATAATTAGAAATGATTAGGAATAAATTGAAATAAATTGTTATAAATTGTAATAAATTGTAATAATTCATAATAATGTTTTGTACATTGATGACCTGGAAGAATTTCCAACAGATTGGTGACATTCCTTTTGATCGAAGCCTCTATTCTTTGTAACATTCTACCACTAAAATCGATATGAAATATTTACTAAAAAATATGTCACAATAGATTTTTCATAGAGATTTTAGTCAAGAAAGATTCTAGGGGTGAGTCATCTGACAAAAGAGGGTCATTTTCTTGACACCTCATCTGCTTGAATCTTTCTCCGATTGAGATCAATATGAATAGATTGTTCCAACATACGAATATTCATTTTTGTATGCACGAGAGAGTGGATAGATGCATAAAAATGCCTCGCTACTCACCATCCTTGTTCAGATGAAAATGGATATTCTTCAGTTGGAGTAGAATTTTTATCATGATTTTAGTCACAGAAAGTTGCAAGGGGATGATTAATCACTCAAAAGAGCTGCGGCTAATATGTTGGAAATTTTTCCACCGATAATTAACAATAATTATTACAAAATATGTGAAATTAATAATAATTACTAGTATTTAGTATAAATTTTTATAAATCAGGTTAGATTAGTATGAATGATTAAAAAATTATAAATAACTATAAAATAATAGAAATTATAATAAATTGATAGAAAAGATAATTTAATTATCTTCACTTTTTGGATATTGTTAATCTTATATCTAATTATACAATATTACTAATTAGTATATATATTTTAGAAAAATATTTAATGAGGATATCGACAACAGTCATTATTAGATGATCTTGCTTGGATAAATCAACACAGAAATTCAAACAGTTATAATGTAAATCCTGTATATATTAAGGGCATTCAATCTTTCTTATCATTTTTATCATTGAAACCAAAATTTGTTTCTGAAGGGAAAATTAAGTTTCCTTGTAAAAAATGTTCTTTGAGGATGTATGACACATTGACAATGTTGGAAGTCATTTATTTCTTTTTGGTTATCATCTAGATAATTTCTTTGGTACCATAAAGGTGAACATAGTTGAAGAGAAAATATTAATAATTTGGTTCCCGATCCAACAACGTTTTAAAATTTAGTACATGATGTGGCAGGTCAGTATTTTCAACAAACTAAAAATCAAGATGATATTGATTTAACTACTAAGTTAGAACCATATCATTTATATGAGTTGTTGATGTTTGATGAGGATGCCTTATATCCAGGCTGTATGAAAAGTATGTTTGAAGAGGTTTTTAAATTTATGGACATTAAATCATATAATGGAATTTCAAATAGTTGTTTTGATGAGATATTCTCTTTGTTAAAAACACTGATCCTAGAAGGGAATGTTTTTTTCTCAAATTTTTATGAGAGCAAGAGGCTGGTTCATAATCTATGTCTTGGTTATGACAAAATTCATGCTTATTCAAATGACTACATTTTATATTATGGTTAAAATGAGTTGCAGGATAGTTTTCTTATATGTGGACAATCAAGTTCTAAAGAAGCTCGACCAAGGAATTCAGGATTTGTTCTTGTAATAAAATTGAGATATTTTCCACTAACAGTCAGATTGTAACATTTATTTATGTCTCAGAACACAACATCATTGATATCATGGCACAAAACCCACATTTCAACCAGTAAAAGCATAATCCTTCCCTCTTATGGTGATTCATGGAAATTTTTTTGACCTAGTGCAACTATCATTTGCTTTAGAAGCCCGAAACATATGATTGGGTCTTTCTACTAATGGTTTTCGTATGTTTGGTTCTTACGACAGTCACTATTATTATTGGCATGTCTTCAAACCTTCGTATTATTTACCTCCATCGATGTTAATGAAGGAGAAATATATATTTTTAACCTTATTAATTTCAGGTCATACAAAAAATAATATCAATTTAAATTTGAAGCCATTGATTAATGAGTTAAATTCACTACGGAGTAATGGTTTTTGGACATATGATGTTGTTGAGAAACAAAACTTCATACTGAAAGCCGCATTGATGTAGACAATAGTGACTTCTGTACATACGAAATGTTATCTGGATGAAGTATATATGGTCCAAAATCTTGTTCATACTATATGAAATACAAGACAATTTTTATGCTAATAAATGGAAAAAAACCTAGTTTTTTCACCTCTCATCGCATATTTCATCCATCCAATCATCCTTTTAGAAGAAACAAATATCGTTTCAAAAAAGGAAGAGTTGAAAATGATGGGCCTCCCATAATGATCTCAGGTAAAGAGTTAAAATCAATTGTCTCTTCATTACCTCCCATCACATTTGATCCAACAATAATCCAACAGAAAATTGATGGGTTTGTATGAGAGCAAAATTTGATAAAATAGATATTTTTTGTGGATTTTTCATATTGGTCAGATTTTTTTTTCCATCACATGTTTTATAAGATGCATATTGATAATAACTATTATGATAATTTATTCCACATAGATTTGGATACACCAGGTAAGACTAAAGACAATTTGGAGGGACAATCTGATCTTCCCCAAAATTTTAAGTGACCAGAACATGAATTGTTTGAATGTTCTAGATCACAGAAGTTCATGAATATAAAATCATATTATAAAATTTCCAACGAGGATAATTTATTTTTTTAGTGGATTGCATATTTGATTCATCAAGACGGTTATGCTTCTAATTTGGGATGATAAGTGAGAAATGTTCATATTACTGGATTGAAAAGTAATGATTATTTTGTTTTAATGGAAAAACTTTTTACAAATGGATGAAGAGGTTTTTTAAATTCAATGATTAGGGATACACTAATAGCCATATCATATTTTTTCAATAAATTTGTTTATTTACAATAGACTACATTACCCTATGAAAAATGAAAGAATATATCGTTTTAATTTTATATAAAATGGGAAAAATATTCCCTCCAGGTTTGTTTGATTCAATAGAACATTTGATATTAAAGTTTTCACATGAAAAAAATGTGGAGGTATGATATAGTTCTGATAGATATACCTATTTGAGAGATGCCTGTTGAAATTGAAAAAAAAAGTATGTAACAAACCATTCGTTGAAGGCTAAATTGTAGAAGCTTATTTTCCAGAGGAATTTTTTTTTCAACTCTCATCACTTTTAATCTGAATATCCCTCAAAAAAGTACTACATGAGACATAATGATGGAAATTTTCAAGATTACATGATCAATCAATTGTGAGTTTTCAATCATTACAAAATTATCTTCGGTGGAGATCATGAACTCTGGCTTTCAGATGATGAACATCACATATATCATATATATATTCTTCTAAACTGTGAAGAAATGACACCATTCATACTGTGAGTGCTCCTATCATCTATTATATAATTTTTATAATAGTATATTAATCCTATTTTATTTGAAGGTTATATGATAATCATATCAAGAAACAATTTCCATAAATTATAGCAGTTATACTTGAAGAACGTTGTCAAATTTTTTCTATAGGTTCCAAAAACTGATAACATAAATTATATTTTATTTCGTGTAAAAATTTAATTTAGTACTTGTTATGGTGATAATTTTCTTATAACTTTTCAGGTATCTCAACATGGTGATAAAATTGATAATTGATTATCTTCATTGAGTAACCCACTATCCGAAATGGTTAAAACTTATAATGGATATGTGGTGAATGGTTATCATCTTCAAACACGTACATATGGAGAATCAAAAAAAATAAATAGTGGTGTTTTCTTGAGAGGATCTCATCATAGAGAAAATAAAGATGACTTTTACGGTATGCTGGAAGAAATCATTGAAGTGTGTTATCTTAGAAAACATTACGAAATGATGTTTAAATGTTTGTGGATGGATACTGATAGAGGCTTATGTGTTCATATGATCCATGGAATCGTTGATATTAAATAAAATTGTCTTCTTACTGTAAATAAACCATTTTATTGGCTCATTAGGAATATCAATTTCATTATGAAAATTACTATGCTACTTTAAGGGAGTTCTGCAATTGATGGATCATAATAAAAATTAAATCCCAAGAGAATCAATTAAATGAAAGTTAATGTGGTTCTGCTGTAGTGTGAGGAATTGAAATTTTTCATGAGACTGGTCTGAATCCATCTTTTGTTAGAAGTGTCATGAATATAATTGATGAGACCCCAAAGAGAAGGAACAATTGTGAAGATGATGTTAATGATGTTTCAACTAAATTTTATAGGGCAAGTGATGATGAAACTATAACTAATATGGAAATTTATGATACTGAGGAGGAAAATGAAGACCTTGAAATAAACAATTATGTAGATGAGGATGAAGATGGACATTGGCATAGTAAAATGCTGGTTATAATCATATATAATATATATCTATATATAATAGTTGTTTTCAACAATTTTCAAGCAATTATCATTTCTTTTTTCAGTTGGATGATGATCTCTATCGTATGATACAGGAGGGTGATCTACTGTTAGATGAACAAGATGTTGGTTGAGCCGAACCTCAGGCTACTAGATGTTCAGGGGGCACTCGGAGGGGGTGTGGTCTTTCCCGACTGATGATTCCTGACCCTATAACCCAGTGACGTCCACATCATGGGTTCAATCCACACATGCATAGGTATGTTTACCTGTGAATTTTAGTTCATTTTAATTAATTTATATATATTCTATCTATTTAATAAATTTTTATTCACCGCTTTACACATATAGAAGTTGGAAAGGGGAGTTCTATATTGCACAAATATTTTTACTATGCATGGGTGTCATTGGATCAGATTCCCATTGATGATTAGCAGTGCATGTTAGAGCATCGAATGGTATGTAAATAAATAATATCTATTTTTAAATTAAGTTAATTAATAACATGATATAATAAAATTTCTATAGGGTTTATAGTATCCCATTGAAGAGAGAATGCATCAGGCTATTTGGAAGGCATTGTAGGGATATATGTGAGCGCATTGCACTCAGTGTTTGCACAATTTGAAAAGGAACGAAATGGAGAAGCATGGGTGCAGGGGTTTGATGAGACATGTCGCATCCACCAACCTGATTATATTTCTTCTCAATTTTGGGATGGATTGTGTACACACTAGTTGAGTAGGTGGTTTATAGTAGATCATTAGTTGGTCTGAAATATCATGGGATAAGAAGGTGACACATCGAGCTGGTAGATGTACGTTCAGTAGACATAGGGATCATATGTAAGGAACATTTTTTTAAATATTGTATATAACATTAACTGTAAACGGTTTATTTTATATTCAAATTGGAAGTCATTGAGCTCGATATTATGGTGTATTTTGTTTAGAGAAGGATGTACAGTGATCCAGCCACTAGAGAGATTAGAGGTTCTTTCTAGTGCCTAATTGTGGTTAGTATAAGTTTTTATTGAATTTTAAATTTAACTGATAATAAGATTTTAAATATTTCAATATTAAATTTCAATAGAAGGAGTTCTATGAGGCTACAATTTATCTGACAGATGTTGAGTGTTAGTCCAAGACCGATGGCCAGACTAGTGCCCCGAGATTTGATGGGGCAACATAGATCCATGCGATCCATTATGGTTTCGAGAAAGGCCGAGTTGTTGATATTGACTCCCAAGTGACCCCTGGGGGTTTTTATGGAACCTCTATGATATCGACGTCCTGCTCGAGAGGAGCTCTTAGAGAGTCATCATCATCTCCTACACTGTATCTTAAGCAGCTTTGAGCTCAGAGTGAGCTTATAGAGACTATGCGTAGGGAGTAGGGGAAGATGCATTAGTGGAAGAAGCAACAACAGGAAGATTTCCTCCGACAAAAGTAGCAGTAGATACAAGATGATATGCCTTGATGGCGGCCATAGCATGAGGAGGAGTAGACGGTGTACATGTAATGTCCGACTCACAGTTTAGGGATAGAGTTCCCTCTACCATCTCCTTCAGCTCCTCTAGACGGCCTCCCCCTGATCAGTGATGTTTTTTTATTTTATTATGAACCATTTGAATTTATTGTTTATTTTAATATTAACTATTTAAACTTTTAAATAGTGTGGGTTTTATATTACCTCGAAAATTTCTGTTTTTTATTATTAATTTAAAATTTTTATTATATTTATTTATTTATTAACTAATATATTTTTATATTTTTGTGTATACCTTGGTTTTTATTATATTACTAATATTATTATTTCATTAATATTATTAATAATTTTATTATATTACTTAATTATTTTATAAGTAATTTTATTTTACGAATATTAATATTATTATTTTATTTATAATAATATTATTTTTTATTTTTTATTTTAAAATTAGTTTTACTATTTATATTAATATTAATATTTTATTTATATTAAAATTATATTATTATTAATATTAATGTATTTTTGATTTTTTTTAAAATTTATTCACTATTTGTGACGGTTTGTCGCATAAAGTTTTATTTTTTTATATTTCGAGGCTTTATTGTGATAGAACATTGTGATTACTAATTGTGATAGTCCCTTGTAATAAATTAAAAAATGGGGAGATTTGCGATGGGATGGTAAACCGTCACAAATAGTTACTTAAAAATGACAAATGTTTTTTATGAAGAGCCAGCGACCCGTCGCAATAAATAAGTTGTTGCGAAAGACTATCACAAAAAATAATTTTTTCAATGAGGTTTACTGTGACTCGTAAATTGAAACGAGACCCCTTTCGTAAAAGACTATTTTCTACGGGGTCACCTCATAGTTGACCGGTTGTAATAAGCTATTTTTCTAGTAGTTTTCTTGCCTCAAACTTCCTTTTTTGCGACATGTTTTAACTAATTGCCTATATTCATTTACAGGGGGTATACACTGACCATTTTCATATAATATATTGAATATTTTTATATCTATGATATTTTTTCACATGTTATGTTCTTTCTTTCAAATTGTTTTGGGTTCTAAATGGAAAAAAAAGCCTTCTTTAAAAAAATTGTTTTAATGTTTTTAAATAATTTTAACAAAACCCTTCATTCAGGTTCAAGTTCTTTCATGAATACTATTTTAAAAAAAATATTATTTCCTTATTTTATTTTATAGTTTCTTTGATCTTATGTAAAAACATATTAAAAGTAAATTTTAATCATTTTTTCATGATTTATTTTTTATTATCTTTTGAAAGGCTTGAAAATAATTCTTACTATTAGCATTTAAGTCATGGAATGATATTACAACCGACATTAATATTTTTGGTTTTGATTATTCCATTATACATTTCCATGTTTAATTTCAAATAAAATCAATCTCTCAACAATTTGTGATTTTTTTTGTTTATAATAGTATAGAAAGAAACGGGAATTTTTGACCTATTTTCAATGAAATTATTTAAATGTTACATTAAATGTATTTTTATCCATGTATCCACATCACTAGGAACATGATATTATAATAAAACCCATATTATTTCTCCATATGAATTTTGATAATTTTTTTAAAGAGATTATATTGAAGAATATTTCTTTTCCATGGGAAAATCACGCTATAAATTAATGAAAGTTTTTTTTAAAAGTGTGATGTTGAAAATGATTATTTTACATTCATGTATGGTAATTATTCATTATTCCCGACTATGGGTGATATCAATATATATTATATGATGGTTTAGATCAGTATAACTTCCAATGGATTGGGTAATGTTCCTTTTCATTAAAGACAATAAGGAGGGAGTTTATAAGGAAGGTTTCTCCATTGGATTTGACTAAGTGCTAGTTATTTCTGACAGAAGCTTAAATCGCCAAGGAATATTATGTTCCAAGATATGAAATTCTTTCTCTATGATGATGTTTATAATTATTATTTTAATAAAATATGTGTATAGTGGAAAACTGACCACATAAAGACATGGGCATTGTTATGTATGAGTTTTTTCTAATTATATAAAAATCTAAAAATTATAGTTCATTCGGTGTAAAGGTGATAAAATGTTTTTAGATGATATTATATGTTATTTATGACTAAAATTTGGTCATGTTTAATTGTATAGATGTCTGAAATTTAAATAATTAGTCTATAGCACTGGAACTAGGTGTCCATGTTTGGAGTTGTTACATAGTATCTAATATGAAAACTATTTTCCAATCAACCCATTAGGTCCAATTGATGGTGAAATTATAATGGTCAAATATTGGATGGATTAGACTGAAACTACGGAGTGATAATTACGAGGGTCTTGGATTTCTAGATATTTGGACACGATAATTTATCTGGTGAGATGATATGATCATATGGTAAATCTGAGAGGTGTTAACATAATTTACCTTTGCTAACTCATGTTGGAGACAATATGAGAAAAAGGAGATTAATGTAATAGTTGTTTTTTATATATATTTAGAACATGAATTGTGTACTAGCTGAAGGAGTGGAGGTG
Organism: Viscum album; assembly: GCA_963277665.1. NCBI lineage: Eukaryota > Viridiplantae > Streptophyta > Magnoliopsida > Santalales > Viscaceae > Viscum > Viscum album. The sequence goes on from OY728129.1 coordinate 1,239,673,626, forward strand.
GTGGAGGTATTTTAAAAAAGCAATGTATTTATCCATGGAGATCAGAGTAGGTTGAAATTTTAAGACATTGGAGTATAGATTAGCCTAGAGCCTTGGTGAGAATCATGGGTTTTTCATTTACTTGGGGGGGTCATATTTTCTTTTATTTTTGTGAAACAATTACAATTGTTTAAAATCCCACAAAAGAGTCCTTATGGATGTGTAATGAGGGTTTGTGGAGGTCTTGGAGATGTTTAGAGTGCTTGGGAGGAGATGAAATCTACAAAAAGAATGATATAGTGCCACCAACTAGTTGGTATACATCCTCCAGTTAGTTGTTGACCATGGATCAATTTTTAATGAGGGAAAACCACACTACATTACCCATGGAACCACTCTTTCTCTTATATGGGTTTTGAACTGCCAAATGGCTAGTATACCTACCCAAAGGTATAAATATCCCTCCCATATTTGATGGATTATCCTCCAAAATCCAATGTTTTAATAGACCATCATTACTTTTGATCAAGGGGGAATGGTGAGTTTAGATATCCTCTTATATCTATTTTAGTTCATTTTATCCACAGATTGATTTTCCATTTGATTATGTCTAATATTACTTTTTCATGTAATTTCTATAGTTTTGTGATTTCTTCCGATTCATACTAGAATGTATACCTGTATTAGATGAGTAGTCTTCTCTGGGAATGAGGTTTGTATTCCTTAAAACTAACCCAAAATCATTCCATTTTGTAAGTGTTTGAATTATGTAGTCAGGCTGGCCATGCCACAACATGACTTCTATTATTTTAAATGACATAATTTGAGACCGGATTAGTTAATTGAAAAATTTAATTTTTATTAAACCATAGAAATTTTTTTTCTTGTCGGATGTGATAATTTAATTTTGGACAAAGAGTTGCCTTGGTGTGTGGAATGGTGGTCTAATTTTAATTGGTAAAGGATAGGTTATATTTAAAAGCAATGGTTATGAAATGGAATTTCAGAACCATCCATGATTCATGAATGGGTTGGAAATTTAAATTGGATATTTTGGTTTGAGCGTTGAATTGTAAAATGGTTCTGAACCTTGATATGAGACTTAGATAATGACATGTTTGAGTTTTATAATTGATGAGTTATGACTTAGACTACTTAGGATAATTGAATATGTTAAGTATTGGTGTTTGTCAAATAGATAGCTAGTATGCTACCTAAAAGGAGTTTTCCCTTATAAATTTTGAATGGTCCAATATTTAATCTATACCTTGAAAATTTCAAGGCTATTATGAGATGATTTAATGAAATGGAATCTAATAATGGGAATGGTTTCTATTAAATGAATTTTATTTGGATATAATTGGGTTTCATCACATTGATTAAATTCTGGGCATGAAATTGTATGAATTCCTTTAGTGAGTGTATATTCCATTAGGGGACACACTTGGATATCATGTGATAATGCCTCATTGTATATAGGGACTTTCAAATCTATGGAATTCAATGAGTTACCAGTAGATCAACATCAATTCATTACGAAAAATTCCTCATTGTGGATCCCCATGGATTTATGTAATGTATTACATATTAAATTCAAAAAAACAAGGAAATGGGTATCCTTTGGGTACCCTCATTAATATCGTAGTTTTTGCTAGCTAGATTTGGCTTACTAATATGAGAGATAATTCCATGTGATTAGAAGTTGATATCAGTCATGATACATTATCTAAATTCCTTAGAATGGAAATTCCTTGAATTCATTTTCGAGAATTCATATTTTGGATTCCTTAGATTAAACTTAATAGAACTGGGTGGGATTTCATGGTTGGATTCCTTATACTACAGATCAAATTTTTATGAGAGGAATTCCAATAGAAACCCCCAAAAATACACTCCTGTTTTATGGATGTGGTTGTCTTTGCTATGAACATTAGAACAAGTATGAGTTATGAGGTCTATCACCCTAATCAAAGATACTCCAGTGATAGATGGAGAAGGTATAGGCTAATGGTGGGTGTCATCATAGTGCCAAAACATCAATTGTTTTTTGTATAATTTTTTATTTAGAATATTAAACTACTAAAAAATTAAAAACTAAATTTCAATTGTTTATTTATAGCAATCTTTCATGAAATCATTCATGGATGTGTTATTTTAGAGACATTGCTGGTGGTGGACTACTTAGATTTAATCACACCTTACTTGGGATTCCATGGAACATGGGTACCCAAGTATAATACTATCTTGTTATAGGTATAGGTTTGGTAAATATCCAAGGGTTGTTGATTTCTTGGGTTTTGTGTGGATTGCAAAGACAGTGGAAGTTGAGAGCATGCAAAATGTGGGATTGGAATGAAGAAGAGATAAATGGATTCGTGGGAAGGGTGTTACAAAATAGTAATAGTTTAGTTTTTTATTTTCAAATTTATTTTTACTATAAAAGAGAATAGAAGTGTGTTGGAACATGTTAGCAAGCTCCTTCTTGTCAATAATCAACCCACGCATGGGGAAAACCCAATTTAATATTGATAGGATTTGTTGTTATTGTATTACATTAGTTATAGTTGATTTGTATTTTCACCATGGGTGAGACATTATTTTAGATGTGATGACTTATTAGAGTTTTAATCTTATCCTGATATGGAAAGGAGGTCTAGCTACATTCATGCATCATTTTTGGCATGTATGGTTTCACATAACATGAATCATTCTTAGTAAATGTGTTCAAATATCGATTTCATGCTACTTGTGATTTGTGTTGGTAATGTTTATTTTTCGTGATTCTATCTGTCTGATTCATGTCTCCATAAGTTCTATATTTTAATTTTGACATATGAGTTGGTATATAAAATATCGATGAAATGAAATATGGTGTATTCCAAAAATTAATTTGGCTGAGTCTCAATTAACCAATTCCCAAGTTAATTTCATGGAATATAGGTATATATAAATGGATGAAAGATAGTCTTGATTAAATAAGGATTTATTAATAATCCTATATGTTATTTTCCATTATAGCATGTGAATGAAATGTTATTTAATAAATCCTAATAAATTTGGTAGCATATTAATTCTTGGATAGAATGAAAATTGTAATTTATATAAAGGTACACGAAATTTTAATTTATAGTTGGGTCAAATCAAATTTGAATAGGAAACCTATAATTTGTATATCTCTAACTCTATATATTTTCAATTACATATTATTTATCAAAACAAGGAATGTAAATCCTGTAAAATGAAAAAGTCTTAATGGTGTGAGTTTATAATGTTTTAAATCATAATTCAAAAATGAGACTTAGAGATGTTATGTTCTCAGATTTTCCCTAGAGAAGGTAGGAGGATCTAATATGAGTTCCCTAATCATGAAAATACTGAGTTGGGATTTATGCACACAAGATGTCATTTAACATTGACATAGACACAAGTTTCATCCTGGGATCTTTGGATTTGGTGAGTGATGGTTATAGGATAGATGAGAGGACATAATAATCTTTTGGTGGTATCTCAAGTTTAATGAGTTAGTTCTATATGATATACTAGGTTAACCCTTTATAGGGATTGAATTATATTTGTGAGATTCTATTTAGAAGGTAGAGGTTGGGTATAAGATTTAAATTGTGTGATTGGTACTTGTTTGATACTTTTAAGTGACATGGTAGTGTTGTTCATCACTCATGGGTTTAGGGAAATAGTTTCTAAGAAGATTTTTAAGGGAATTATCATTCATTTTCTTGACCCTATTAGACCCTGTGATTTTAGGTTATTTTTAAATAAATTAAATTTCCTTAATAGTTTTCAATACGTGGAATCCCGAATATGAATGACCTAAAATATTTAATACTGCTATAACCTACCCATTAAATTGGAAGAGTGTATAATAATAAACATATTTTTTAAATATATATATATATATATATATATATATGTTTTTTATTAAAAATATATATTTATGCTAAGTACTCAATTTCAAGAAAATTGTTTAAATACTTCAAAATACAATTTGTTTCTATCACAAATGTGTTTTTTAAAAACTTTTTATCAAATAATATAATTAATATTTTACAATTCTATAATATTTATTTGTCAAAATGAAATTTATTTTTTAAATTATTCGGTCAAAATTATCTTAGAATTATTTTTTATAATTTTCTGAAATGATTCATTTGTTGATCAATGTTGAAAAAATACCAATAATTTATGGAAATTGTATTTTTATTTCAATAATTTATAAAATTTTAGTCTGCTTTAAAAAAGAGATAAAGTAAAAATAGTTCATTTATATTATTAATGATCCAATTGAGGTAATTGAAATCAATTTTATGTTAGATTTTGATTTAAAAAAAATTATACTTATGAAAACATTTTTTAGAAAACTACTTTTCACTGCGTTTTCTATGATTAATTTTAAATTAAATTATACCACTTATATGAATTTAATTAGATAAAGAGGATTCCTTATTAAGAATAATAATTTATTATTTTAAATGATTCCACATTCATTTTTAGTCATATTTAATAATAAACACAATAAATATATTTTACCCCACCAAAGGATAAAATGAGTTTATGAGAGGGGAGGTTAATCCAAGATATAAGGGTATTATTTTCCAATTAAACATGTCTAAATTCTATTGGATGGAAATATTTCAACATTATAATGTACCAAAATAGAATATATTTCCATTTGGAATAATATATCATTCGTATTACTTCATTATATTTTAATATTTTAAAAAATTAAAGTTGTATCCTCTACCCCATTTATAAAAGGACACCCCTCCTATCACTTCATTACACCACTTTGAGCCAACTAGCATGACCAAACCATTTAAAATTCACTTATAAACTTCTCTATACATGAATTTGTGGGGATTTTATTCTTAAAATTCCATTATAAGGGTCCTTAAAAAGGATATAAAGGAGGCCTACCAAAGAATAGGTAATCAACCTCCCTAAACTCTTGTAGTTTATATTCTCTTCTACATGATCAAATTGTGTGATATTCATCATAAAATATTAAAATTATGGATCCTAAATAAAATTAAACATTATTATGATTATAAAACAATATTATTTACCTTATTTTCAATATATTGTTAAGTGAATGTATTTATCATGCATACGTGTGGACTACCACCTCCACACAGTGATACAATTAATCTTCCATTGCCATCATTCATGAATGGTTATTATGATGAGTTTAATTTTTATTCATGATATTTCAGACATAATTATTCTAAATTTTTTATAATATTATATCTACCTTTTTTCCTTCTAAAACATTAAAAGATGATAACTTTGGTTAAGTATACATGTGGAATACCACCTCTACGAAGTGATGTGATTCATTTTTTATTTTTTCTTTACAAGGATGGTAATAAGAATATTTTTAATATATTTTTATTAAATATATCATATAATTATGATTCCATTTTTTAAATTATAATTTATATTTCATTCATTTGATCTTTTTAAAAGTGAAATCGGCATTTATACATATATACAACATGCTGTCTCCATGAATGATGTAATTCGTTTTCATATATCTAGATTTTATGAATGAATATATATATATATATAAGGATTATATGTGATATGTATATCATGAATTATTTTATATGATGGAACCATGATAAAATTACATGTGTAGGATCTACCAAGAATAAATTCTCAAGAATAAAGAAACGATTAAAAACCCAAAAATGAGGATTTTTATATGGAATTATTATCAATTTGGTGTTTAATTTTTATAATTGCTTCATATATAATATTATAAATATGTAATTAATTTTATATACAAGTATTATAAATTTAATTTAATTATAAATTATGTAATTTTTCATTTTATGAAATTTTATCCTGAGGTAAGGGATTTATATTACAATCCCATTGGTTTTTAGGATTGTTTATGATTAACTATACAATAATGAAATTTTATGACCTATATATCAGGAAGCCAAGTATTTTTAAACTCATATGGTTATTTATAAATATTTCGAGTTTCTTTTAAAATTTCTATATTTAATAACTCAAGATACTATAATAATATTTCTATGTAAAACTAACTTTTTTATCTCTTAAGTTAAAAATCCATTTTATTCTATATCAAGGTTTTGGAAAAATGTTTATAGATTTTTTTAATATATTATTCTATAAAATTTTAAATTTTATTTTTTGCGTGAATGATTTTTTACAATTTTATTAAAATTGGGCTCCTAATCATTTTCAAATGGGGTACTTTTAACCTTTTTATCAAAAATTTAGAAGGGAACTTTGTTTTATTGCACATGACATGAATAGAAATTACCACCATCATGATCATTCAATGATTAAAATCTTCCTTAAAAAGTTTCAATAGTTATTTTCAATTTTTTTCCCTTATGTTTTATATTTTTTTTTATTATAAATAACTTAATCCATAATTAAAGTTGTATTTTTCTCAATAAATATGTCTAGTGATCAAATAAAGGAACTTTCATTCATGGTAACATCATAATTGTTACTTATTATTTACTAGGGTTATGATCAAGGGATACCCTCATTATTATTTCAATGGATGTTTTATAGTTTTTATGGTGAGATATATATTAAACCCATTTATATTCCATGGGTAATATTTTGATAAAATGTGGAAATGTTGATGAAACAAATTTCCTTTTCACGGTTTATGTTATCTGATGATGAATTTACAATCTTATGAGACACATATGAATATATTATGACTATCTAATGTTTGGTACTAATATTATATATCCCACCAATTTAGTGGAAAAATGGATATCTCATGAGATAATAAGGACAATAATGGGGAGTGAACCCAGTTTAGTATGAGAATCTATCCACTACGATAGTCTTAGGAGTGAACCTTTACTAAGGATACGATGGAATAATTATTGAACACAATAATCTATGATAGTCTGGTAAACTGGCATCATTTATACCACAACCCTAGATTATTATCTATGATATACTAACTATATTATTATTATGTTAAGTTGATGTTGTCATACCCATATGATAAAGTTACTCTTATGTGATCATTGATATATCCATTTTTATAATTACTAAGCCTCAAAGATCATCCTTACTTATGTTTAATTTCCATAGGTAATGAAAATTGTTTAAAGTATGATATGTCTAAGAAGGGTTGTAGCTATTAAGGTCTTAGTGAGATATGATGAAAATATCTTATGAAAAATTCATTTTTATCGATATTTCTAAAGACACTAAAATCATACGATTTTGTAAAGGATCATAATGTTATGTATTGAATCGCTACAAGTAATAAGTAATTTAGAGATGATTTTTTAGTAGGAACATTTTAAATGTTCACTAATGAATTTATTGACATTTTTTGAAAGCATTAAGAAATAGTGTGTCATAATTTATTTACTTTTATAATGGTCTCAATTTAGGAACATTATTAATGATCACAAATAAGGTATTTTTACAAATTTTTCTAATTTAAACAATTTTAAATCTAAATAATTATTGTATATTTTTACAATGTTTTCCACAAATTCCAGTAATTAGTCATTAATTTTCCACTTTTTATATAAACATGGATATATATATTTCAATATTTATGATAGAAAATGTATGATATATTTTTTAATTAATTTTTATATATAGGATCACTTTCACTCAAAACACGCCCTCCTTAGCACTATAAATTCCCCACCCTGGAGGTATAATTTCTTATGCATTAGACACCCCACCCACATCCCACATTTGAAACAATGATAAACCTCGTTGGATTCAAATGCATGACTGGCCATCTCCCAGCCTGCAACTCGGACCAACTGATTTAAACTCTTTTTTTCTATAAAATTTACTATCAAATATTTTTTGATATATTAATATATTTTAGTATTAAACAATTTATTATATATATATATATATATTATTTATTATTTTCTACTAAAAGAGGGTATTATGAAACTAAAGAATCTATTAGGGTTTTTGGTTTTCACATCTGGGACAAGCTACAAGTCATGCTAATAAAGAATTAATATGTATATATATATATATCACCCTATGTGGACACGTGCACACACATGCACATATATGTTTAAACGTATATATATATATTTCATATTATATATATATATATATATATATTTCTGCATGTGTCTATATATATACATGTTTGTGGGTGTTTAAAAAGACACACACACACAAATGTATGTATTTATATATTTGTCTATGTATTATATAAATAAATATGTGTATGTAACTTATATATATATATATATATATTTATTATAGAAATATTATGATATTTAAATATATGTTAATTTTTATGTATAGAAATAGAAATGGAAATATATATAATTAAATTATAATTTTTTATTTTTATATATAATGAAATTAATATAATTATAATTATATATATATATATTTATATAATTATACTCATTTGAAAACATTGGTAAAAATTTCACTAAAATTTCCATGTTTTATTAAAAATGTGGATAAATATAAAATGTATTTGTGTTATATATATTAATATAATTATATATTTATGTAAATTATATATATATATATATTATATGATTATATATAGTGTATGTGTTTCTTTATATATATATATAAATATGTATTAAGATCGATGTAGGTAAATGAGCTAAATTATCAATAAAGGCATGCATTATACCCATATTGGGAGGAACTTAGTGAGACTCGAACTTGATACTTAACCGAGACTCACAAGGTTAACTACCACTCACTTCACCCAAAGGTCTATTTTAATTTATATATGTGTGTGTTTATATATATATATATTATGATATTTAATTATATGTTAATGTATTTTTATATAAATACAAATCTATACATACACATATATATAAATATATTTATAAAATTATATATATATGTAAATTAATATAATTTTTCTAATATATAATTATCCATATTTTTAAAAAGTGGTAAAAAAAATGTCACATAAATAGCCAAGTATTTTTAAAAACATCGCCAAATTTAGATATACTCATGTTTTCTTAAATACATCCCTAAATTACAACATGTTTTTGGAAATTATTTATATTTTAAAAATTTAGAGACATTTTAAAATGTGGCAACCAAGGAATTGATATATTAGGGATGATTTCTTAAAAAATGTGGTTATATTTAAAATTATCCATGTTTTAAAACATGGAAAAAAGAACCATTCTATTTTCCATGTTTTTCAAAAACATTAATATTTTAGTGATGATTTATTAAAAATGTTCCTAAATTTAAATATATCCATGTTTTTAGACATCTCTAAAAAATGTTCTTAATTAACAATTTTTTTTTTTGAAAAACAAGGCTAAAAATCATCACTAAATTGTAGTTTTTTGTAGTGAATATTCAACTAATAGGATATAAAATTTATGTATGAAAAGATTAAGTTTATATAGAACCTGATAGTTAATGGCATGATATGATTATGTGGTCTCCATATATTAATGTTTTTTGTGTTATGGGGAGGACACCAGGGGTGATATGAGTTTGTGTGCATATTAATGGCACATATGAGGTTTCAATATTGTTATGTGAAGGCATATAGGATGATTTCATTAGTGGAAAATACATTCCAGGAGACTGTTCTATTTCATGGTTTGGCACATGATCCTACGATTGATGGTGATAGACTCACATAATGATGAGTTAGGTTTTATGAATTAGTCACAATGAGAAGCTGACCCTTGGATCACTATGAAATCTAGTGGTATAAGAGTTAATTCCTATTTTCATTCTGTAACTGACATGGTGGTTGTTGACTTGATCGTTGTATATGAGGTACGACTGAGAATATGAAATAGGTGTAATAATTTCTTAGTTTTTTTAAATATGGAATCAACTAGGGTTTTAGATCTTTATATCATGGCTTTGTATTTTGTGTAGGAGCGGTTGGGTGCCTAGCCCTGTTGAGTTTGAGGGATGCTTCTATTAGTTTTGTGTGACTGGGGTTCGACTCTTATAGTTTTATAATGAGGAAAATTATAGGTGGTCATGTGTTGTACTTCGGCACAATTGAAGTAATCAATTTTAATAAAGAGTACTAAGGGACCTCCCAATTTTATAAATAAGTTCATTGAATGATATTGGTCAGCGGTTTATGATTGTGAGGCTAGTTAGATATGATGTGACTCATGGGTGTGTGAGTCGTGTCACAGGATCAGTAGACACTATAGTGCGTGTCTATTTTGATGAATTCCATAAAAGATAGTGAACACTGGTATGTGATGTTCCTATCATGTTTGGTCCATAAAATGGTCTTGTGTGAGTCATGTTCCGATGGTCGTGGGGAAATATTGTTCGTATAATTTTATACAGTTGAATTGAATGTGAATTGATCAGAAATAATGGGAGTTATGATGTTAGATTGGAGTGAAATTAATTGACATGGATGATACAAGAGTTTAGTCCTTGTATGGTAGTTATAGGATGGTGATAGTGGCTCAGGTGGAGTTATACATGTGTTAAAAAAGACTAGACCATCGTGATATGTGATAGAGAAATAGCGTAAGGAAATAAATTTAATACTGGAGCATTCCATAAGCCATGGACTGTTTGATCCTTACTTTGGATAAAATTCTATCTATATAGAGGATATATTTCCGTGATTATGAAGAAATTAGTTTTTAAAAATTGAAATAGCACTCGGGTATGGGAGGGATTGTCCATGTCCAAACATTATTCTTGACGATGAATTAGACTTGGATTGTGAGATTGAGATGTTAAACCAATAAAATGAAAATATAGAAATTCTTATGTTGGGTAAAATTTTATAAGATTTCCCTTGAGAAAATTGCATGATAAGGGATTTTAGTGTATGGGACAAGTTTTTAGAGGGCTGTGATGGTACCGGGTGTTAATGTATATGTGGTTTCAGAGAAACCTTGATTCTTTTGGCAATGTTAGAGATTTTAATCCAAGTGGAACAGGTTGGAATATGAGAGGTAATTTTGAACTAGGATTAAACGATGTTATCTAGACATGATTCTATAGGTAATAAATTCATTCTATTAGTGTTTTGATAATAGAATCATATCAGGGGACATGTTAGGCCTCAGAGTGTCAGTAAGCGTATTTGATGAAGCTAGTGAGAACTTTATCATGATATGGTAATTTTAAAGTGTATTGGAAGTGAAATAAGTTCATTATTATTTTTTATTTAATATATTTTTTAATTGGTACATGAAATTAGGAGTTGGGTTCAAACTAAAATGTGAATGCTTGTGTGGGTTTAGTTTAACTTTTGATCTAGGTATTAAGATCTGAAAATGATGGATCGAATTGGTGGGCATTGAGATTTTTTATTCAGAATGATTAAAGGAGGTTCTTTTGTGTGATATCACAAGAAATTAGTTTTTTTTAGTTTAAATCCAAAATTTGATTTTTTTAGATTCAATGGTGATGTGTTATTCTATTAACCAGTTCCTTTCGGGGAAGATCCGACATGTTTGAGTTGTACTTGGATGGCCAAAACATGTCTATTTTTGGATTCAATTATTTAAATGAAGGTTGGTACAAACATTGACCAATTATATCTTGTTTATTTATATGCATTGCATTGTGAACCATCCTATTTGGTTCGACGGACCATAGAGAATTGGACATAGTAAAAAAATTAGAGAGGAAGGAGGCACCAAGGTTTGAAATCAACTTTATGAGCTAATTTCTTAGGCGGGGTGCAACATGGGACAAAAAACTAATTGTGGGGTGACATAGAGGTGTCTTGGGATAAATAGAATCCTTAGAGTGTCGTCTTAGTGTCTAATGGTAATACAAAAGTTAGCTCCAGATCAGGTGGTTTTCCATCTTATGTTTGGTGCAACATTTTGGGAATGCATTTTGAAATTGTAAATTGAAATGGTATGTTTGAAAAAGAGTAGAGGATCATAACAAGTCATGTGATGGAGTTGGATGACCACCCACACTTCATGGTAATTATATGTGATATGGTTGGGAGTTTGTAAGGCCTTAGACTATGGATGAGCTTAGAGCCTTAGTGACAATCATCTATTTTTTCATTTAGTGGAGGGGTCCACTTTTAACAAGCTTTAAAAATAGAATTATAAGGGTCATAAACCCTAGAAATTGACCTAATTAATGTAGAATGGGGGATTAGGGAGAACATTAAGGCATTTAGAGGTCTCAAGATGATTTGGGGTTTAAAGAAGTTTGTTGTAGTGCCACCAATTAGCAGTTGGTGAGACCAGGTTCATATTAAGGGATACTGACAACATTGACTAGATAATGGGGAACAACAGTTATTTAGTTGATCATTAGGAAAATTTTAATGTCGGTTAATCCCATAATTTCACTTGATGCCACCCCCTCTTCCTCTTATATGGGGTTTTATAACACAAATGGATTCTAGGCCTATCCAAATGCATGGCGTCCTGTGCCCTCTTCCATTGATAGACCTACATCATATGGAATCCAAATTTAGTGTCATCAGTTGGGATCAAGATCCTCCTTTGATTAAACCTCTATAATCACCTATTATCATTGTCTATTTTCCTCTATTGAGTATTGTTCCATTAGTTTATGTCTAATATACTCTATTTTTTTGGATTTTTTATTATTTTGCAATTTCATATGATTCTGGATAAAATGGGAGTCGATACAGGATGAGTGGGCTTCTCTAGGAATGAAGTAGGTGGTGCTTAAAACTTAGCCCATTGTATTTTTATTTTCAGAGTTTATCCATTATAATGTCTCACTCGAGAATCTTGTTAATCGATTCTCCATCCCGATGCACAAAATTTCTTTATACACTCCTCCACATATGGTATAGGTTTCTACCTCACAATAAGGTTCTATTGGAAGATAGTGGGAATACCGTACACTTCAAAGATAATAAAAATATTGGTAATTAAAAACTACAATATGAAAGTACTAAACTAAACATAGGATATTCAATATAAAGCAATAATATCATTGAGTCAAAAGTTCTCATACAATACATACCTGATAATATATATATGTCATTAAAGTCATATATAAGCATGATTTATTTCTCGTAGGATGATCTATATGTACATAAAATTATAACCAAGAGAACCCAACTCTGAACTAAAGAACCACATGATTTATCTTCCAAAAACATTTGGCATCCATCACATGAACTTGTGACACATTAATGCTAACTAAGCTTCAGACCATGAGATTTTTTACTTACCTAAACTCAAAACCATATAGTTTTTATGAATAATGAGGACCCCATAGTAGGCTTAAGTATTTAATTAGCATGATATGAACAACATGGGTAAAAATTAAATCCATACATATACCAATATTTTAAAAATGTAAATAAATTACAAAAATTGTTACATATCACATAACACACAACACTAGTGCTCAAAAAAATACAAGGGTACCTTTAATAACCTCAACCAATGATGGAGAGGAATGATGTATAGACTGTCTATCATATTAAATGATCCCATAGTTTTGAATCCATTTCTATACCACCCAACATCTTATGCCTACCATTACGACATGCAGAGAGGGTCTCCACCTACCTGCATCCCCATTTAACCCCACCAAGAAAATATTATTTCCTAATATCATTTACAAAAACATATCACATGTTTTTTAGACATACACTTATTTAGTCACCATCATATCAACAGTCTGATGTCCCAGGGCATGGTGAAACTCGTATTTCAATAGCCTCATCCCATCAACCCAATATAACGATGAACCTCTGTCCCCACCATCTGGTCTCACAGAACATCATCCATGGAATACTATAGTGATACCCCTTAATATAATGAGGGTTATAACCATACCATATGATACCATTTCTGTAGAGGACCCTGCCCCAATGAGCTCTGAGAACAACCTTACTTGGACAAAATCCTATACACACACAAGCTCCATAGTGCTATCATCCAACCACAGGGAGTGTAAATAACCAAAAATCATAGGAAACACCAATAATGGACCCTCATCAACACCTATGAACCATGTATCCCTACTTATGGTGACCAACATCACCTAAGGTCTCACAAGCTAGGCCCCATGCATTACCACGAAAACCAAAATTTCCATAGGTTTAATTTAACAAATACACATAACCAGTACCATCCATTAGAATAGAAAAGAGAACCACCTTTCAAAAATAACCTTCCATACATGACTATATGTACCCTATCACATATATGGGTACCCTTATCAAAAAATAAGATCAAAAGAAAACCAAATAAGTATAAAACAAGTCACACATTGACCACCGTAGTCATACCAATTTATCAGGAAACACATTGAAAATATATAAATTGGAGAAATATAGGAACCACCTACCTTATATCTACAAAAGTTTTATCATTGAAGATTGTGTTTTTGTTAATATTTAGATGATATAATTTTAAAAACTAGATAAAAACCCAGAAAATAGGGAATAATTCCATAAATGATTAAATACATCAAAATATTATTTAAAAATCAAAGAAGAAGTGATATAATGTTTTAGAATTACCCCATGAAACCTATTATGTCGAAAAAAAAGAAAAAAACAAAATAAAAATGAGGGAGTACCCTTAACGAACCCTAAATGTAGAGGATAAGTTTTTTGTGTAGAAACTCCATACAGATGTCCTTTCTATTTCTCCTTTTTATCTTTTAACCTATTTGATCTTTTTTTCATTTAGAAAGGTGTTATGATGTGAAAATAAATTAAATATCATAAAAACCAATGAATAAAGTGGATTTTCCTTTTATAACATATTTATGAAGTGAATAATGTATTCATGGCATGGATAGATGAAACCTATAACCATATCACCCTTTGAGCTATCTGATTCACGTAAAACCTCCCCAAGACAGTAAAAACCATAATAACAGCTAAAATTAATTGGAATACGTGGGTTTAATATTTATTTATTAATATTATATTAATGTATTAGATCCATGATATTACTACCTCCACACCTTTCAATTACTTTTCCCCAAACTATTCATCCATATGTTGACCTAAGCATTCACCCATCCTTAGCATATTAATCTCCACTTACCCATACCGTGAAATGAGACCAGACATATACATATCATTTCTATATCTCATACAACCCAAATTACTCCATCAATATCCTAACTCATCTTCTGGACCTCCCATACATAGGAATCACCTACCTGATCACTTCTCAACCCATTTCCCAACATCCTGATGGTTCGACACCACCCCCCAAATAGACATATCCAAATTATCACACACCACTAATCCTATATCTAATTAGATGATAATTTTTTCATCCACATAACATATGAAACCCATAAGATCCTACTTCATAGATGATACCATAATGTATTATATCACACTTGATTCCCAAAAGATACCTCTTTTTTTATATTCCCCACAAATGATTCGTGATTCCATCACATCTCAAGCTAGTCATGAACTAATTTTAATGCGCCAAATTATCGGCCTCTGAGCGGCGGGATCCTCTTCTTCGTCGTGCATCTAGGTTTTCATCACATGAGTCGTCTCCTCCCTGCCTCCAGAGTGGCTCGGTGTGGCTCGACGGCTCAGCATAAGCCTCATCTGGATCTCATCTTGGAGGTGTCGAGGATCGGTGATGGCGTCTTCTGGAACTTGTTTCGGAGATAGCATATAGACGATAGTTTCGGCGTAGTTCCTGGGAGGCTCGGGTTGTATCTAGATCTCTTGGATTTGCAACAACGTGAATTGGAGAAGGATTTGGTGTTATTGATCTCGGTTTAGCGCAGACGCGACTCGGTAGGCTCTGATTGTCAGGATCCCAATGTCGGTTCTGGTGGTTGGCTCTCGACATCTGTTCCGAGTGACTGGGTGGGGAGAGGATTGATTTTGGATTAGTATGCTTTGATTTTGTTTCGGTTTTTCTGTTGGAGTTCCTGTAGTGGTCTCGTCGCCAGAGGGGCCCTGTCCCCCACTGGTGTCTTCTGCCTCTTGTGGTTCGACTAATTTGGAAGCCGGAGTGGGTTCTTCTGAGGATTGTTTCTGATCGGCATCAGACGAGAGCGGCGTTGATCGCTAAGATATGATCGATTCCCCTTAACGGTGATGCTCCATAGATGTGTTGTTGGATCTTCTAGTCCTGGGTGATGAAGATTTGTCTTCTTACTCCTTGGCTTGTCGTCTTTTCGGGTTGATACGGATGTGTTCGAAGGGTTCCTTGGGGTCGCGATGTGTTTCTTCTAGATTTGGTTCCATCGGTGATTGATGCATGAGAGTTTATCTTGGCTCTCCCCATTTGTTTGTTTTTCTACTAATGCTGGTGATTTTTTACTATTGAGGTTTAATTTTTCAAGGATTTGGATGTGGAGGTTGAACTTGTCAAGGTTTTTCATGTGTGGAAGTTGTTTAGTTTGTATGTTTCGATTCTGAAGGTGGGAAGATAGTGATGCTCAACTCGATTTCAGGGAATAAGTACAAAAGAGGATTCAGAGTTGGTGGTTCACCTTTGCAATGCTTTTCAGATTCGGTTTTTTGAGATGGTATGGAGTCAGCCATCTGATCGGGCCTGTGCTTTGACACAGGACACTTGCTTGCCAATTATCCTTGCAATGTTGGGGTGCTTCATCTTGTTTTTAAGTTGGGAGGGGTTGTTCTGGTTTTCAGTCTGGTTTTCACTCTTTCTATCTTTCATGTGTGATTTTCCTAAGCCCATGTTGTTCTTTGGGTTCACCCCTTCTTCCCTTAAAAGGGGGATTTATCAATAATAAAAATATTTCAAGGCCTTCGGGTTTTTCGATGGAAGCTAGTCATGCACTATTCATTATTTTGACATGATGACTTGAACTTTGTTAATTAAAATAAGTGAACCTTGTACAACCAAAGTTTTTCATTCAAGAAACAAAAAATCACTCAAGGTATACCTCTATCACTATTTTATCATATGACTACTCTGAACCTGTCAGCGAAGCTACATAAAGTTTTCATAAATCCTAACATCCTAATTCTTATCATTCATGTAGAGATGTACTCACTTCCAGAAATCATCCCCAATTCTTGGAATATCTATCAATTACACATGTTGTTATATCCCACCTATACGCTCTGGGTACCGCTATTGGTCTTACCTATGATCTCTGTGTCTTAACCAGTCACTAAATACCAATTTTCTAAGACTTCTTATTAAAATACCTCTCGATATGGCCTATATTTATACACATCTAATATTCCATTAGAGGCCACTCACACCAAGTCCAAACTTATCCTTGATTTCCACAATGTGAGCACACCATCAATAATTTACTCCTTAGTGGCCTCCCTAAATCACTATCTTAATTTCCCTTATAAGAATCCCAAGATCCTCTATTTTGGATACAAAGAGACCTGCTACCCATCTCTCATGATTCCCCCACCATCTATTTTCAAAAATTCATATCCTTAAAATTCCCCTAATATATCAATCCCCAGTTCATTACGTTCAAGATCAAGGTCAATTTGATTTTTTTCACCATCACCCTGATGGCATGCTACAGACCGTTCTCAAACCATATCACTATGGCAATGTCCTCTACATCTATAGTGGGAGTACGACTTCATTGGTGTGTAAAACTACCAGAAAAATCCACAAAAAAAGTGTCTCTCTAATTAATGTGCATATACTCATGATCTCAGTTTCCCCAAAACATATTGGAAAAGAAGTTCTTAAAGATAATAATCTGAAATTACTTCCATGTCTGCCCCTCATGGTTGACGACTTATACCTTTTTGTCCCACCAGTGGTTTTCCAATCCCAAAATAATATAAGTGGATAACTTCAAACATCACCTTGTGGGTGTCTCAATATGGAAAAAATAGTCTACACTAAATCTATATATAAATCTACAACATGTGGTCTACCGTCACCCTAAAACAAAGGGGGTGGGGAGTTGTGACAAAAAATTCCAAATGTGATATGACATGGATGGATTAGATGTCAGAGGTCCCTGATCAATACTATGAAAAAACTGAAACAAGATCACTCTGAGATGCTTATCTTGCCATGAAACTATCTCGGATGCTTGATGAGGTTTTATTTCATACTTTATAGCCTCTAATTATAGACCATTATCATCCCTTCCCTCAAGGGAATCATTTTATGCATGGTCTAGTGGAACCACACCTGTGTACCCATAACGATCCACCATATCCCATCTATGAGGCCTCAAGATGAAAACCAAATAACATGATTAAAACTAATAATAATAGTCCAAATATCAAAAATTGGGATATCTGTTTGTGGAAGCACATCTCACCATTCGTACACTTTTATATTGTTCCCATACAACATATCAACCATCATCATGACCCCAAACCTACCCATATTTGAGGTAGGCATCACATAAAGAACGATCACAAATGATAACATAAAAATAAAATGATTAAAAACTTACATAGGCTAGATGATTATAATTTCATCAAGAGTTTATATAGGTAAAACATATTTAGCCTATTATTGACTCTTTTTACACCATTTTAATTTATTATATGTATCAAAAAAGCAACCAAAATAATATATATATGTTATGTGATCTGAAAGGCCTATCATGTTTCATGAAATATCTAATCTTACCTCATAGGCCATGATTCCAAACAAAAATTAGTAATATCAAATATAATATAATATGAATAAAATAACTGAGCTATAATAATGAAAACCATAACAAAAATCCCATTTTTATCTAGTAACTTAGACTTCCATTCATATATTTGATGGAAAAAAACACAACACAACTTTCATCTATTATTCCAATAGTTTCTTAGGATCCAATCTACTATTTCCCAAATAATATATTTTTTTAAAACCCTCCTACAATACCACTTGGGAACTGGACAAACACTATTAGCATTTTTAATGGAATTTCACCTAATACCACTTTATAGCATCTCAACCCAAGAATCCAGTTAACTGGTGCTCTGGGATAGGTCACCTTGAATCCTTAAATGTGTGTTCCCATACACCAATGGATACTGACTCGAAATGAGGTTCAATTGAGTTATATTGGAGAGACTATACCCTACATATTGGATAATAATAATGGTAAACAATAATTATACTGAAGAATAAATAAATCAAAATTTAAAAGAATAAATATACAAATATAGTATTAATAAGTCAAAATTAATCCTGAAATACATTCCAGATAATATAAATTTTTTATGGAAGTCATATATAGGCATGAAATATCACCTATGGGATGATGAAATACGTATATAAGAAAAAAAAGTTCCCTAAATTTTCATAGAAGAACTGTCCCATATGCTAAAGAATTATTCTATCTATCCCATGAACCCATTAAACATCCA
This sequence comes from Viscum album, assembly GCA_963277665.1. Classification (NCBI taxonomy): domain Eukaryota; kingdom Viridiplantae; phylum Streptophyta; class Magnoliopsida; order Santalales; family Viscaceae; genus Viscum; species Viscum album. The sequence continues at coordinate 1,239,692,884 of OY728129.1, forward strand.
TGCTCACTAAGTTCCATAGCAGGAGTATGTTCCCTTACACAAACACAATTATATTAATTCTGCACATCCTGAGGGGGCCATGTATGGTGTGAGGATAATCTCAATAAGACACTACCAATGTGTGCCTAATTTACATCCATACATATAATAGTGTATTCAAATTGTAAATAAATAGTAAAAATAAACTCTTGTCACATCGCCCACTCCTCTTGTCCTTAGAAACCACAAGGGTTCCTTTACCCACCTCGGCTAACTCTAGAGTGGAATGATGCATCCACTTTTTATCATACTAGAAGGTCCCAAAGTCTGCCATCTATTTCCATAACACTTGTAATCACGTTCTAACCATTACCACTTGAATAAAAGTTTTACACCTACCTTTATCCCCATGAAATTTAGTCAACACAGTATGATGTCCCTACGAAATTCCCATAAACCAAATCAAGAGTATACTGGACATCAAAGTGTTCAATAACATTCATCTCCACTGATTAGCCACTGAAATTGGATAATATTAATTTTCTATTTTAAAATATTCATGTGCTTAATTTTTCATAAACACCATTTTTATTGTATTTTACAATTTGACCATTATTTCACATTATGATTGTAATTCCTTCTTAAATGCACTATTAGAAGGTACAATTTTGAACACATAATTAGTCCCAAAATGGACATGGGTTTATTTAAATATTTTATTATTTGGTATCCCATTATATAAGGAATAATTAATGCTTTTTGAGAACATTAAGATTCACATTAGAACACCACCAAAATGGGCTTTCATGCCAACAAATTCTGGGAAACGTTAACTAGACAATAGCCCAATAAATATACTGTAGAGGGAATGATACAATTCCATTGATTCTAAAATTTTTCCTAAATATAGAGGAAAGAATGGGGAACATTTCTTTAAACCTTGAAAAGAGACAATTCTGATGTTTTAATGGCGTTCTAGGCAGACCAATTCGAAGATAAAATTTTGGGTCAAATTCTATGGCCCAGAAAAATATCCAACCAATTTAATCATATCTCTGAAACCAAAAATAATTTTGGACTGAAATTTTACGTAGAGTAATTAGATATCTAGATCTTAATTTTTCCATTATATTGGACACTTCAATTAGGCCATATATAAGGTTATCTAGGTGCCTCTGTTGGTGGAAGAACGCTAGCTGCAACTTCATGTCAAGGGTGGAAAAGCTTCCTCTTCCTTAGTTCCCCCACCCTTGGCATACAATAATCAAGTGAGATAACATTCACTATTGGTAGATCGACGCAAGGGTCCTACAATTTCTATGTAACGATGTGGTTTTTGGGAATTTACAGATCTTTGGTGCTTGGTTTCATTGTAGTGCAATGTTGCCGCTTTGTGTTTGTAATCGCATTTCCTTCCCATGTATGTTGTTCAATTCATCTTAGTTTCATAATAAAAATTATTATAACCCTTTTATCCAGTTCTTATTCATATCTCATTAATACCACTGTCTCAATATATGAATTTATTCACACTAAACCATGTGAAATTATCCAAGAATGGTGGAGTGATCGTTATTTCATTGTTTTTTAAGTTCTCCATTTCCTCCTCCTTGAGTCTATTTCCCGCTTCCATTGAAACCATAACATCAACGGAGGGAAATCCCTCTTATGGGTTGATCCAAGGGAGAAGAAAGGGGATTTATTGGATTTTATTTATCACCCCATTAAGGTCTAATCACTTCTTTTAATTGAGATTTTTATTTGATGATTTTAAAACTTCTTCGCCCTTGTTGAATTTTAATGCCACATACTTCAGGTGCTAATAGAAACCTTTACCATGGAGTGCTCATAAATTTGATCCTCCATGTGTATAGGTGATTAGTATTATTTTGTTTTGGTATTAAACCATTATGTGAGGAATTTTTTTGATCTTATTGAATAAAACCATCTCAAATAAATAAAATTGAGACCCTTAAAAAATAATTTCATCTAATCCACCCTATGTGATAACCAAGGATCAAATAATTCTTTAAAATTGAACCCACTTAATTATATTAGAGTTCACTTAACTATATGTCCTTGAGGATTCGACAACCCAAGAAAAACTAAAAGCAACAGCTTAACCCTAAAAACTTGGGTAAATTTGGCTGATACAAAATTTTTGCACCGTTACCGGGGACCCAAATAATTCACGTCAACAAACATTATATTCTCCCCCATTTTTTCTATTATCATCCAAATAATATTTTCTTTTCCCTTTATCGGGTGTTTTCTTTTGGTGCATGTACGAATATACCCGTGACCAACCAAACTGTCTAGTGAGGGTGGATATTCCTGGGGTTGGGGAGTCAAGGATACCAAGGGAACTATTTACATTATTTCCTAATCATAAAAATACTATAGAGTCAAAAATTCATCCCATTTAAATGAAAGGTTATCAAGGAAACCAGCATATAAACCATGGTGGGAACCAAAATGGAAATACAATTGAGGTAGCCCCAAACATGGGGAATAGAGTTAATTAAACCATGAATGACAACCTCACACCTGCCTGGTCCAATGCCCCCCCATAAATTATAAAACATTCCCAAGGAGATGAAAACTACATATTTAAACCCCATGTCCAAAACCACCATCCCACATTCTATAGAATAGGGTCAGAAATGTCATACCTTCACGTTAAGGAGTTCAATGACATTGTAGAAACCATGTCTCCCCCACAAAAACTTGAATTAGATTATATGAGGATATTTACTTTTTCATTAAATAATAATGATAAAAATTGGATAAATAATTTTATACCACCATCCATCAACTCTTGGGATCAATTTCAAAGATAATTCTATAAAAAAACTTTCCCAACCCAAAACAAATGCACATAAAAAGAGCATCGAAAACATTTTTGAGAAACAGGGATAGTTGTTCTATGAGACACGTGAGATGTTCAAAGACACCTTAATCATGGTTCCACACCATGGTTTTTATATTCCTGAAAAAGTGATAAATTTATATGAAGGTTTGGGGTCAGGGAAAAAAATTCATTAACATGATGTGTAATGGGACCTTTAAAAACAAAGCACCAAATGATTCTTATGAGTATCTAGATAGCCCTGATAAACAAAACCAACCATGGGGAACATCAAATTATTATGAAAATCCAAAAAGAACTTTTAAAATGCATACACAAATATAAGAGGAAATAATTTGGGATATACTTGCAACACTCTCTAGAAAGGTCGGAGAAATAGACTTGAGGAAAAACCATGAAATCCAAACTATAGACCCTGTTTTCACAATTTGTGACAAATATGACCACAAAGCAGACAAATGCCAAAACATTCCATCCATCAAGGATTTACTTCTAGGAGGACCACCTACTATGGTCAATTCCTTAAACCTCCCAAATCCCCAATACCAGAACAAATTCAACATAATGTATAATGACTACCGAGGATTCCTCTAGATAGAATACCAACAACATAGGCAACCATAATGACCAAACACCTACCCTACAAAAAATCATCAAAACCATTAAAAATTCCAACCACAACCAATAAAATACCAACATCCTCCTATCCAATACCAATAGTACATCCAACATCCAAAGTATCCTCCTGGGATAAACCAACCAACACAACACCCCTCCCAATATATCCCTCTAAATAACCTAGAACAGTTGTGTAAAAAAATAGAGAAAATGAACTCAAATGTCTCATACTTTAAACATGAACTACAAACTATAAAAATAGGGAAGGTGCCTTTTTCTACTAAGGTTAAAATATCCCCAACATTATATTGGGAGTCAAGTTTCGCTCAAACAACTCATGAACAACTAAACACTGTGACAGTTTTGTGAAGTGGGAAATTAATTGAAAAATCTAAACAAATAATTTATAAACCATTACAAGATTAAAAAATTCATGAAAAGTATGAATAACCATGCATATATTTTGAAAACCCCAATGAGAATGTGAAAGAAAAAACTCTTCAACATAAAATCCCACAAACAGTACCATTTCCTCAACGCATGTGGGGGAGAACCAATCATGAATTGAATGAAGCATTGAGGAAAATACTCTCACAATTTATGTTGAACGTTCCAATCCTTGATGATGTTCAAACAATTCCTTCATACTAAATTTTTTTAAAGGAACTATTCACATTTAAAAGGAAATTATCACATAACTACTAAGTCTGTATGGCCAAAAATGATAGCACAACAGTCTAAGGAACCCTTACACCAAAGATGAAAGACCCATGATTCCCTAACATCAATGTTGAACTAGGGGAGAATAAAGTGGTCAAAGCCTTGTGTGACCTACGTCTCAGTGTCAATCTCACTCTATATGCAGTGTACTGCCTGTAAGGACTAGATGATATCCAACCCACATCTATCACACATCCACTTGCTTATCATAACTTGTGGATTCCAAAGGGAATTTTAAAGGATGTTCTTGTAAAAGTATAAAACATCATTAACTCAAATAACTTCATTTTCATTGAAAATGATCCAGACATAGGAAACTGGGAAGAGACCCCAATAATACTTGGTCGTCCATTCCTTGCAATAATCAACTCTATTATCCGAGTATGAAATGGATATATGACTATCACCATTGGAAACATGAGTCTAGACCTAAACATTTACAATGAAAAATTTCAAATTTGTGAAAATGAAGAGATCCATGAGGTTAATTGGATTGGTAGTGTTGATAGTGAACTAAAGGACCATCAAAAAATATTGAAGGATGTTTAAGTCAAAGAGAGAATGATATTCTTTCTTAACATGAGGGAAATTTGTATCCTCATCTTGAATCTATTTTAGATAGCTTTATTTAAGAATTTCTCAAATCACCAATCATTGATACCATTGGTGAAATCAATAACATTGATTCTATACCCATTCGTGCCACTAATATGGATAATTTAGTGGATGAATTTTTTTCACAAGGAACCAATTATATTTAGAAATATAAACAATGAAACTGTGTTCAATACAAATTCCCATCCTTTATTCAAATGTGATAACCGATATGATCTCAAATTTAAGTTCCTACCATTATCACTCATGTATGAATTCTTAGGGGACAATCAAGCCTTTCCTTTTTTAATTTATTCCTCTCTAGAATCCAATCAAGAGATGATGCCTCTAGATGTCCTAATAAAGCATAAGAAATAAATTGGATGGACCCTTCCTGATATTCCGGGGATTAGGCCACACCTGGGACTCATAGAATTGTTGTTGAATCTGAATCCAAACTATATCCTCAACCCCAGCGGAGACTCAATCCAAATCTTATGGATGTGGTAAGGCAAGAACTTCTTAAGTAGTTGAATGAATGTATCGTCAACGCCATTGCTGAGAGTGAATGGGTTAGACCAATTCAAGTTATCCCAAATAAGGCTGGAATCACAATGATAACCAATAAGGATGGAAAGATTCCTCCAACTAGGGTGATTAGTGGCTGGAGAGTCTGCATTGGCTTTAGGAAGATAAAGTTATTTACTAAGAAGGACCATTTCCCTTTACCATTCATTAACCAAGTCATTGGGAGAGTCGCAGGTCACACCTTCTACTATCTCTTAGATTGTTACTCAGGGTACAATCAAACTAAGGCTCCCTAGAGGATCAAGGGAAGACTACATTTTCCTGTCTATTCAGCACCTTTACTTTCAAACGCATGCCCTTCAGGTTATGTAATGCCCCTCAAACCAACCAAGGGAGCGTGATGGGAATCCTATCAGACATGGTAGGGGATTTTACAGAGATCTTCATGGATGAATTATATGTGTTTGGGGTCACATTTGAGGGATGTCTAAGGAATGTGGAGAGAGTTTTGTCAGGATGTAAAGAAAATAATCTTCTCCTAAACTGGGAAAAATTCAATTTCATGGTTAAATAAGGGATAGTAAATGGTTATCTAGTCTCGAGAATGGGGATTGAAGTTGGAAAATAAAAAAGTTGACATCACTCATCACCTTCCATCACCCAAAACTGTCAACAAATTGAGGTCTTTATTAGGACATAGTGGTTTCTATATAAGGTTAATTAGTAATTTCTGCTCTATTTCTTGACCACTTTGTGCTCTATTGGTGAAATATGCTCCATTTTATAGGCATAATGATGTGTGTAATCATTATATACACTCAATTAATCTTTTATCACTCCACCAATAATGAAATATCCAAATTGGAAACATCATTTTGAGATCATTTGTGATGTGAGTGACTTTACTGCAGGAGTTGTCTTAGGACAACAGTGTGAGAAAAATCCATGTGACATTGGTTATCAAAGAAAATCTTTAAATGATGCATAAATAAACTAAACCACCACTGAGAAAGAGTTTTTTACTGTTGTATTTTCCTTAGATGAATTCAGGTCCTATCTCTTAGGATCACCCATCATTGTCTTTACTGACCATTCAGCACTAAAATAAATTTTCGAAAAACAATATGCCAAGGCTAGATTGATTAGGCAGGTCCTTCTTATTAAAGAGTTTGATTTGTCCATTAAAGATAAAAAGGGTGTTGAAAATTTTTTAAATGTTCACCTCTCTAGGATGGAATTAAACGAAAACTCAAATCACCTTCCTGTGTCTGATTCGTTTCCCGATGAGAACCTCTATTCATTGAATGATTTCCTATGGTATGCCGACATAGAAAAATTCATAGTTATATGAGACATTTCAAAATTCATAGGGACTCATGCATAGAGGAAGTTCCTTTATGATGTTAGGAACTATGTGTTTGATGATCCATATTTCTATAAGTTCTGCCCTAACCATGACATTGGGAGGTGTGTCCCTGAATCTGAATAAGATTCCATCCTTAAATTCTGTCATAGTGAGGCATGTGAAGATCACTCTTCCTTTAAGAAAATTTCTTCAATGGTTCTTCAGTGTGGTCTATTCTATACCACCATCTCAAGGGACTCCTAATTGTTTTTTAAAATATGTCATAGGTATCGACAAGTAGGATCCATCACAAAAATGAATCAAATGCCACTCACTCCTATCATAGTGATTGAAATGTTTGACTGTCAGTGAATCAATTTTACGAGTGCCTTCCCAAACTCTAGGGGATATATGCACATACTTTTATATACTGTTTATGTATCCAAAGCGGTTGAGTCCATTCCTAAAAAATCTAATGATCATCTAATTGTGATTAGATTTCTCTAGGAAAACATCCTCTCATGATTTGGAATTCCTAGGGTTATCATTAGTGATCATGGGAATCATTTTTGCAATCATCCATTCTCAGCGCTGATGGATCAGTATGAAATTTCTCAAAAATTTTCCATTTATTACCAACCATAGAACAATGGCCAAGGTGAGTTATCCAGTCGATAAATCAAACAAATTCTTGAGAAGACTGTAAATCCATCTAGGAATGATTGGTCGAGAAAACTCTTAGATTATTTTTGGGCCAATCGAACCACATTTAAAAGCATTTTTGGAATGTCCCTATATAGGTTGGTTTATGGAAACCAATTCCATTTTCCAAAGGAGATTGAATATAAGGCTTTTTGGGAAATTAATAAAATGAATTATGACATCTCATTGGTCCGAACAAAGAGTAAATTAGATCTCAAGGAACTTGAGGAACTTAGGACAAAAGCTTTGGTAAATTCAAAGATCAATAATGATAAAGTAAAAGCCGGCCAATATGGAAATCATAAAACCAAACACATTATACCAAGTAAACAAATTTTCATTTATATTACAAAACATCATTTACACTGAGGAAAGTTGAGGTCTAGTTGGTAATGTCCATACATAGTGCATAAGGTGTACCCCCATGTGGCTGTAGAAATTTAAGATCCCAATAATGGTCAAACCATTAAAGTTAGTGGTCATATAGTTAAAACATTCATTGAACCATTCCAAAAACATGAATCTGATGAAGAAATGTGTGAACCGACCTTAGAAGAGAAAAATAATTAAACAAATAGGGTTCAATGTCATGCTAATGGCATTAAAAAAGGGCTTCCTGGGAGGCAACCCATAGTTTTCATGTTTGTAATATTTATGCATCATTTTTATTTTTAAAATAGGGTTAATAAATCAATTTTATATTAATCAAATATTTAACTCTGAATATGATTGTACTATAGACAATTGACATGTTTTCCTATTATGAGTATAGATTCGTATGAAAGGGGGGCACCATATTCATTCGTAACACATGGTGTGATCCTTGAGAAATACCATACCCATAAATTTAATAAAAGAAGAAAATGTAACCTCATTTAATTTTTATTTTATGTTTTTTTAGATTTAAAAAAATAAAAAAATAATAATAATTAAGAAAAATTAAAAGGACATGATGTATCTCATGGGAAAAACCCCATCACAACTAGTGAAGCTGTGAGGACTCGAACCCGTGACCAAAGGAAGACATGGGCATGCGCTTTCCACTAACCTATGACTTATAGTGATTTCTCATTCTATAATTTCTTTATATATAATTATATATGAATTATATATATATATATATATTATTTTCTTATTTTACATGATACTAGTATCGGTCTATGGTATTCTGAAACAAGTAGGTGTGTTTTGTTGTCTCTGTCTGTTTTTAATTAAGGGAACCTCTTGGGGTTTCCATGGATTCTAATTTAGTTTGTGAGTGAGAAGAAGAGGATATTGAAGTCAAATAGTTTAATAAGTAAGTAAAATATATCCATACCTTCAATTTTTTTTTACCATTATCCACTGAAAGTCCATGAGTTGTGTGGGAGCATCATGAACTTCAACATCAAAAAACCAGGTGACATTGTTCCACGTTTATTTATTCAAATTCCATTTATAACACCTCTCTTGTACCTCTAACCCTCTTCTAAATTTTTTTCCTCAATAATTGGGGACAATATTATTTTATGTTGGGTGGGAGACTAAATAAAATAAATTGTGTAATTTTTTTTTCTTTTGTGTGAAAAAAAATGTGAAAAAAAATAGTGTTCCATAATGGAAGGAAAATTTCATTTAACCGTGAACATAATAATTAATATTTCACACTTTGAAATTGAATATCAAATAATTTAGTATGCCCTAATTCTGATTTTAATCCATGTATAATTTCATGTGCATAGATTTTGGAATGTGTTCCTATCTAATGTGATCATTCATAGTTTATATTTTAATCCAAATAAAATAAATTCAGAAAGAACATCATTTGTATAGTGGGTTATTAGTTGGAGTTCAAGGGGTCCCCCAAATAAATAGTATAGTTTTAGAGATAATTTTAGTTTTAATATGAGTATTCAATAATAAAATAAAAAAAATATCTATATATAAAACAATAAATTCATGCATAGTGCAATGAAATGACCTAATGCATAGATTTCAGCCCTTAGGGATCACGAATCTATAGTTGTATGGCCCAATGTTGGTAATTTTATCTCTATTTGTGGTAATTTATCTTTTTTTAGATTTATTTATCTCGAGATGATGCCCGAGTATGTGTGCTTCACATGGTTCCATAAGGTTTTTGAGACAAGGAGTCATCGGGAATGTCTTTCTATATGGGTTGATTCGATTGAGTATAATTTAAATTACCATGAAAAAAATTGAATATATAAATATATATAATAAAAAATTATGAATACTAATGTTAATATTAAAACGTGATTCCACCTACCACTTCCATCATTTCCCTATATAATAAAAATGAACTCACATGTCTATTGTGATACACAAAACATCTTCAAGCTTAATTGATATTGGTTGAAATATGGAGATGAATTTGTACAATGGAATGGTCTTGGGCATTGAATATGCTTATGAAACTATCTTGTATTAAATTATTTTGATGGGTTTCATGATTTTTTAGTATAAGGGTTCCGGGTGATCATTGTTTATTAAAATGTTTTCGATTGGGGAATTCAAAAATCATATTTTGAGATAAATGTTTCTCAGGACTAGAAAAACTCACGTTTAGGGGTGTTATTGTCCACTAAAATATGAAAATATTCACTGTCTATATTATAATATTCATGTTATTCATTATTCATATACATCTTTTTTAGTGAATTTTACAATTTGAAAAATATTTCACATTATGATTGTAATTATTTCTTGAATGCGCTGTTATATGGTACATTTTGAACACATCCTATGACACCCAATGGTCTTGGTTCTATTTTCATATTTTATTTTCAGGTATCCCATTCTATATGGAACAATTAATGCTTTTTCAGAACGTGAAGATTCACATTAGAAGACCACCAAAATGGACTTTCATGCCAACACATTCTGGGAAATGTTAACAGGACAATATCCCAATAAAGAGACTGTAGCGGCAAAGATACAATCCAACGATTCTCAAACTTTATTTGAAGATATAGGACATCATGGGTAACATTTCATAAAACTGTGACAATAGATAATCCGGATGTCAATTTATTCATATCTCAGAAAACATTTTGGGCTGAAATTTTACATAGAGTTAGTAGACATTCGAAGCTTCATTTTGTCTCTTATATATCCCACTCCAATTTTATAATCTTGAATGTAATATCGTCACCTCTGTTTGGTGGATGTAAGATGGCTGTAACTTCAGGTCAAGGGTGGAAAAGACCGCTCTCCCTTACTTTCCACCACCATAGGCCTACCATTCTCATGTGGGATGGAATTCACTATTCGAGGCTCAAACCAAGTCTCCTAAAATTTCTATTTAAGGCAGTGGTGTTAGAGGATTTAAGGATCTTTGGTTCTTGGTTTCATTGTAGTGTTATGCTGCTGCTTTGTGTTTGTAATCACATTTCTTTATCTTGTAAGTTGTTCAATTCATCTTATTTTCTTAATAAAAGTTCTCCCTTTATTTTTATTATGTTCATCTCTATATCACATTGATAATATTTTCAAAATGTGTGAATTTATTAATGCCAAACCTTGCAAAATTATCAGCCAAAAGTTGAGTGATCGTTATTTCGTTGTTTTTTACTTATCCATTTCCTCCCTCATGAGTCTACTTCCTGCTTATATTGAAACCATAACATCAATATAGGGCTAACCCTCTTATGGGTTGATCCAGGGGAGTACCAAGGGGATGTATTGGATGTTATTTATCACCCCATTAATTCCTAACCACTTCTTTTAAATGAGTTTTTTATTTGATGATTTTAAAACTTCTTCGTCCTTGTTGAATTATAAGGCCACATGCTTCAAGTTCTAAAATGAACTTTTACCTTGAAGTGCTCATAAATTTTATCCTCCATGTGTATAGGTGATTATTATTATATTATGTTGGTAATAAACAACTAATTGAAGAAGTTTTTTGATCGTCTTGAATATACACTGTTTCCGACGTTTTCGCCGGGGCGCGCGCGCATCCGTCCGCGGGGGAGGGGGACGCGCGGCTTTGTTGCCCCGCATTCCCGCTTTCCAAAGGCGGGCGACATTCGTTCCTTATTCAGGTACGTCTGCTCCATGATCTAAACGGGATGATGGGATGTCGGTTCTTCCTCCTGTGGATTCCTCCTCAGAACTCATCACCTAGTCCGGGTCTCCCTTATAGATTTAATACGTAGTTCGTGAAACTCTTCCCGGTGCCATATCGTCATGGACGCCGGTTAATTACACTACTTCCGTCAAGACTTTCCATAGGGTCTTGACATGGTAGCGACCTTCGGTCGGAGTAAACGGAAACATCAGGAATGTCGGGGAATCTCTGGGTGCGTGGACATAGGGGAACCTGTATTCTTCCTCATAAGAGGGCATCTCAAGGGTGAAGAACCCGAGGCGTGCATCTGAGGTTTTCCTCAGCTTCCTGTGTTTAGCACAGGGTATGTCGCAAGATTAACGTCTAGCAGAGACGGTTACACCAAAGGCGTTCCATCCGAGGTTTTCCTCAGGCATCTCATGTTTATCACGAGGTAGGCCGCGAGTTTAACGTCTTGCGGAGACGGAATGAGGGTGATCAGAATTTCCCATAGAGACGGACCAGATTGGTATATCCCTATAAGGGAACACCTGGAAGGTTTACCAAGGAGATGGATCCGAACGCCCAATGCGGACGGATCCGAGGTGGTGCACTCCCTATAGGGGAAAAGGGAGATGAATCGGGGTGTACACAGAGGACAGCGACCCGGAGATATGATGGGGCTTACACATGGAAAGCGGCCCATGCGCCGCTAGGAGCAGCGAGGAGGTGGATGGCATGATCCCACCGGGATGTGGCGGCCCGGGTGAGAATCAGGATGGGTGATGGATGGATGAGTGAAGTGGAGGAGGATGAAATGGGACCATCGCAGGGGCGACGGTGAAGTTGGGCTTGAGCCTTGAAGAGGCTTCCTACGTATCCCCGTGGCAGGGAATCAAAGTCCGCGTAGTTCGGGATGGTGCCGGTAAACCGACGTGAATTGGGTGATGGGTGGGCTTGAACCTCGTGGAGGCTTCCTACGTACCATGCCTTAACACGGATCAAAGTCCCCGTAGTTCAAATGGGTGATGATCGCAATGGCTTACCACTGGACCAGGATGGGACCCGACGTGAAATGACGGGTGGGTGTGTCGGTGAGCCGACGTGAAAGTGGACCTTGGTCCAATGGGTGGTGGGCTTGAACCTCATAAAGGCTTCCTACGTACCATGCCTTGACACGGATCAAAGACCTCGTAGTTCAGAGAATACAGTTTAACGTCATGCGGGACGAAAGTGACCCCTGACGTGAATAAACGACGGGTGAGCTTGAACCTCGTGGAGGCTTCCTACGTACCATGCCTTGACATGGATCAAAGACTTCATAGTTCAAGAGGTCACAACGGCTTACCGCTGGACTGGAATGGGACCCGACATGAATGAGCGACGGGTGGGGTGTATCGGTGAACCGACGTGAAAGTAGACCTTGGGCCACTGATGGTGGGCTTGAACCTCATGGAGGCTTCCTACGTACCATGCCTTGACATGGATCAAAGACCTCGTAGTTCAGAAAGGTTTTGTCGGTAAACCGACGTGAAAGCAGACCTTGGTCCACTGTTGGTGGGCTTGAACCTCGTGGAGGCTTCCTACGTACCATGCCTTGACATGGATCAAAGACCTCATAGTTCAGGTGGTGGGTCGCAATGGCTTACCACTGGACCGGGGTGCAGTTTAACGTCATGCTGGACGGGGGTGAAACCCGACGTGAAAGACGGGTGGGCTTGAACCTCATAGAGGCTTCCTACGTACCATGCCTTGACATGGATCAAAGACCTCGTAGTTCGGATGAAAGTAGACCTTGGTCCACTGATGGTGGGCTTGATCCTCGTGGAGGCTTCCTACGTACCATGCCTTGACATGGATCAAAGACCTCGTAGTTCAGGTGGGGTTTCGCCGGTGAACCGACGTGAAAGCAGACCTTGGTCCACTGTTGGTGGGCTTGAACCTCGTGGAGGCTTCCTACGTACCATGCCTTGACATGGATCAAAGACCTCGTAGTTCAGATGGGAGTAGACCTTGGTCCACTGATGGTGGGCTTGAACCTCATGGAGGCTTCCTACGTACCATGCCTTGACATGGATCAAAGACCTCGTAGTTCAGGTGGGGGGTCGCAATGGCTTACCACTGGACCGGGGTGTAGTTTAACGTCGTGCTGGACGGGGGTGAAACCCGACGTGAAAGACGGGTGAGCTTGAACCTCATAGAGGCTTCCTACGTACCATGCCTTGACATGGATCAATGACCTCGTAGTTCGGATGGTTTCGCCAGGGTCGGTGCTCACTCTAAGCCCACATGAGTCATGCTCGGTGTGAGAAACAAGAGGTTGCAAGGACCTGACGATCACGTCGCGAAGGGTGCGTCCGTGAGAAGCGAAGAGGGGCTTACGCGTTGGGCGGCCCATGGTGTTGGGACTTACTCCAGGATGGAGGCCCAAAACGGCTTACCGCTAAATTGGGTCACAACGGCTTACCGCTGGATTGGGTCACAACGGCTTACCGCTGGATGGGGATGTCAACGGCTTACCGCTGCATAGGATCACAACGGCTTACCGCTGGATGGGGATGTCAACGGCTTACCGCTGCATAGGATCACAACGGCTTACCGCTGGATGGGGATGTCAACGGCTTACCGCTGCATAGGATCACAACGGCTTACCGCTGGATGGGGATGTCAACGGCTTACCGCTGCATAGGATCACAACGGCTTACCGCTGGATGGGGATGTCAACGGCTTACCGCTGCATAGGATCACAACGGCTTACCGCTGGATGGGGATGTCAACGGCTTACCGCTGCATAGGATCACAACGGCTTACCGCTGGATGGGGATGTCAACGGCTTACCGCTGGATGGGGGTCGCAACAGTGGATGGGGCTTACGCGAGGAAGCTGCCCGGGTGCCACTAAGGAGCGACACTGGTGAATGGGGCTTACGCAAGAAGCTGCCCGGGTGCCACTAAGGAGTGGCACTGGTGAATGGGGCTTACGCTAGGAAGCTGCCCGGGTGCCACTAAGGAGTGGCACTGGTGAATGGGGCTTACGCTAGGAAGCTGCCCGGGTGCCACTAAGGAGAAGCAATGGTGAATGGGGCTTACGCTAGGAAGCTGCCCGGGTGCCGCTAAGGAGCAGCACTGGTGAATGGGGCTTACGCTAGGAAGCTGCCCGAGTGCCGCTAAGGAGCGGCAATGGTGAATGGGGCTTACGCTAGGAAGCTGCCCGGGTGCCACTAAGGAGTGGCACCGGTGAATGGGGCTTACGCTAGGAAGCTGCCCGGGTGCCGCTAAGGAGCGGCAATGGTAAATGGGGCTTACGCTAGGAAACTTCCCGTAATGTCTTCCTCATGTCTGGCCATGAGGGCATCCCAACTCACTGGTGAATTGGGCATCCTATCATTTGTTAGATAGGGAGAATACTACAGTTTAGAGTCATATAGGTAGGACTATTGTCATCTCATGATAAGAGAATGAGGCATCTATCGTTAGAAGCGAGAGGCATCCTATCATTTGTTAGATAGGGAGAATACTACAGTTTAGAGTCATGTAGGTAGGACTATTGGAATCTCATGCTAGGAGCATAAGGCATCTCTCATTTGGAGCAAGTGGCATCCTATGTTTGGAACATAGGGATTACTACAGTTTAGAGTCATGTAAAAAAAGGACTGTTGGCATCTCATGCTAGGAGCATGAGGCATCACTCGTTAGAAGCGAGAGGCATCCTATCATTTGTTAGATAGGGAGAATACTACAGTTTAGAGTCTTGTAGATAGGACTATTAGGCAGAAGGTGCCTAGAAATGGTTGGTGTTGGGACTTATGCAAAGCAGCCCTTTCTGGTTCAACCTGGCATAGGAGCCAAGTGATCGGGTTTGGAGGAGTTGCCTGAGGGATGGTTCGACTCGAGGTACTCGGGGAATTAATGATGAGAATCTCGACTCACGACATGGAATGAAACCAAGAGGATATGTCAACTCAAGGTATTTCATGGTGTGTGGAGGAGTATCTCTAATCATGGTATTCCATAGGTGGAAGGTGGGAGCACATAAGGGCGCAATGGAAAATCCCGGCATCCCGGCCCGAAAAGTTCGCGGTGCGACTCGCGGAGCAATGGTCTCTCGCGGAGCAAAGGGGTCTCGCGGAGCTTGGTCTCGCGGAGCAGCATCGCGGAGCTTGGTCTCGCGGAGTAAGGGCTCGCGGAGCAAAGGGCTCTCGCGGAGCTTGGTCTCGCGGAGCAACATCGCGGAGCATAGGCTCGCGAAGCATGGACTCCTGGAGTCTCGGCTCGCGGAGCAGCAACGCGAAGGAAGCTGCTCGCGGAGCATGGCTTCGCGGAGCCGCAATGCGGAGCTCCGCTCGGCCGCCCAAGGGGCGAAGTGGCCGTGGCCGTCCTTGGCCGTCCCCCTGAGAAGGGGGGTGAGCTGGGTATTTATAGGCAGGGGCGCCGCGAAGCCGAACTTCCGCGCCGCCTCAGGAGCTTCGCGGCGCGCTCGCGAACGTCAAATGCGTTCGCGGAGCATCACCGCCTCTGGAGCTTCGCGAGGCCATGATGGTCGGGGCGCTTCGCTGCGGGGCTTCGCGGGACCGCACTGCACGGGTGCTTCGCATCGGTGCTTCGCATGAGTGCTTCGCGAGGGGTCTTGGCGGCGCATCGCAAACGTCAAACGGGTTCTCGGAGCCTCTCGCCTCATTACTTCGCGGCGGCGCTCCGCGACCACAGAGGGGGCTTCGCGAATGGGCTTCGCGAACCATATTTCCAGCCCAACTTCAAACGTTCATAACTCCTAATCCGTAACTCCGTTTGGGCCCTACGACCTACCAAATCGAAGCTTGCGAAATGGACTACGATATTGGATCATGTATGGAAGCATTTGGAAAATTTTGGGGACGCGTTTTTCGGGGTCTACATACACATCTCAAATATAAGAAATTGAAACTGTTAAAAAATAATTTCATCCAATCCACCCCTAGTGATAACCAAGAATCAACTCATTATTTTAAATTGATTTCACTTAAGAATCATAAAATTAACTTAAACCCATATAAAATCAACCAAATCTGGAAAATAAATAGCAAAAACAATCCATATAATGTACCTGTCTCTAGCTTAGTTCTTAGGTCTCTGAGGATTCGACAACCCAAGATAAACTACAAGTGACCGCTTAACCCTAAAAATATAGGTCAATTTGGGTGCGAACAAATTTTTGAACTGTTTCTAGGAACCCAAGTAATTCATATCAACACCCATTATATTAAACCCTATTTCTTATATTCTCATCCGAATTCTCTAGTCTTTTCTGTTCCTTGTTTTTTTTATTTTGGTGCATGTCCGGTTATACCCATGACCAATCAAACTGTCCAATTACGGTTGATAGTCCTAGGGTTGGGGAGTCCATTACACCATGGGAACTCTTTCCATTAGATCCTAATCATCTAAAAACTCCTAAGTCAAAAATTGAACCCATTTTGATGGAAGTTCTTCAAAGAGACCAACTCATAAACCCGGGTGGGAACCAAAATGGAAATCCAAATGAGGCAGCCCCAATCATGGGGAATGTAGTCAATAAAACCATGAGTGACTACCTCACACCTACCTGGGCCAATGACCCATCGTGTATTAGACACAATTCCGTAGGAGATTACAACTACATATTAAAACCCCATGTCCTAAACTACCTTCCCACATTCCATGGAATGAAGTCTGAAATTCCATACCTTCACGTTAAGGAGTTCAATGAAATTGTAGAAACCAAGTGTCCCACACATCAACTATAATCGAATAATATTATTTCATTTCCATTTTTAAAGTATCATGCTAAAAATTGGATATTCAATTTGAGACCATCATCCATAAACTTTTGAGATCAATTACCAAGAGAATTTTATAAAAAATACTTTACCTACAACAAAACAATTTCACTTAAAAATATAATCCGAAATGTTTTTGAAAAATAAGGAGATTCATTTTATGAAACATGGTAGTTGTTCAAATACACCCTAAACATGGTTCGACACCATGGTTTTTCTTTTCCTGAACAAGTGATAATTTTCTCTAAAGGTTTGGGCATGGGGAACAAACAATTCATTGACATGGTGTGTAATGGGGAATTTAAAAACAAAGCCCAAAATTATGCTTTCGAGTATGTAGATGGCCTTAGAGAAATCGATGAAATCCGTACTGTAGACCGTGTTTTCAAAATACAGGACAAACATGACCACAAAAAGATAACTTCCAAACCATTCCATCCATCATGGATGATATTCTTGGAGAACCACCTACTAAAGTCAATTACATAAACTTAAAAAATCCCCAATACCAAAACACATTCAACCCAAGGTATAATGACCACCTAGGCTTCCATTGGAAAGATAACAAACAACCTAGCCAACCACAAAGACCAAACCCCTACCATACACAAAATTTCAAAAACCATTACTAATTTCAACTACGACTAGTACAACACCAAAATCTTCCTGTCCAATACCTACAGCTCATCCAACAACCAAAGTATCCTCCTAGTATAAATCATCTCACAGAAGCCCCCTCCTAATCTGTCCCTCTACTTATCCTTGAATAATTTTGTAAACAAATTGGGAAAATTAACTCAGAATTATCAGGCCTTAAACATGAAATAAAAATCCTAAAAAACTAGGAGGCACCCATGCATACTTAGATGGAACCATCCCCATATTTATGGGGAGATTCAAGTTGCACTAAAACAACTCATAAACATCTAAAGGCAGTGACAGTTTTATGAAGTGGGGAATCAATTGAAAATCTTGAACAAATAATTCAAAAACCATTAAAATATTAAAAAATGCATGAAAATGATGAAGAACCACCCACAGATTATGAAACCCCCAACGAGAATGTGAAAGAAACAACTCTTCAACAAACAATCTCAAAACTTGCACCATTTCTTCAACACATAAGGGAGAAAACCAAGACTAAATTGACTGAAAAATTGAGGGAAATATTCACACAAGTCAAGTTGAACATTCCACTCCTCGATGATAATGAAACCATTCATGCACACTCAAACTAATTAAAGGACGAATACACATTTAAATGAAAATTCTCAAATTATAACCAAGTCCTTTTAGAAGAAAGTGTTAGAACAAAAATACAATGAATCCTTCATCCAAAGATGAAAGATACAAGATACCCTTACATCAATGTTGAACTTGGAGAGAAAAAGATTTCAAAGCCTTGTTTCACCTAGGTGACAGTGTCAATATCATTTCATATGCTATGTACATCCAGTTAGGTCTTGGAGAGATCCAAACCACATCGGTCACACTTCAACTTTCTAATCGTAGCATTAGGGTCCAAGAGGGAATTCTTTAGGAATTTCTGGTAAAAGTAAAAAAATCATCTACTATGTTGACTTCATTTTCCTTGACAAAAATCCAAACAAATGAAATAGTGAAAACTCCAATCATCCTTGGTCTCCATTCTTTTCAACAATCAACTCTGTTATCCGAGTCTGAAATGGGAACATGACAAACACCTTTCGAAACATGTGTCTAGACTTGAACATCTACATTTAAAATTTTCAATTTGATGAGGATGAAGAGATCCATGAGGTTAATGGGGTTGGTATGTAGATAGTGAACTCGAGGACCATTAAGGTATTAGGGAATGATGTTTAAGTCAAGAAGAGATTGATTTTCATTGTTCACATGAGGGAAATTTTTCTTCTTGGCTTGAATCTCTTTCAGAAAGCTCAATTGATGATTTTCTCGAATCACTAATCAATGATACCATTGGTTAAATCAATAATATTGTGCCTATAGACATTCGTGACACTAATATGGATAATTTAGTGGATGAAAATTCTGGTCGCAAGGAACCAATTGTGTCAAGAAATCTGAACAAAGAAACCGAGTTCAATACAAAGTACCATCCTTTCATGGAAAGTGATACACAATCTGATCATGAATTTTAGGTGCATCCTTTATCACTCAGGTATGCATTCTTAGGGGATAATTGAGCCTTTCATGTTGTCATTTCTTCCTCTATTGAATCCAATCAAGTAACGATGCTTCTAGATGTCCTAGGAAAGCATAAAAAAGATTTTGGATGGACCCTTTATGATATTCCTGGGATTATCCCACTCATTAGAACTCATATAATTTTTCATGAATCTGAATCCTAACCATATTGACAATCTCATTAGAGACTTAATCCAAATATTATGGATGTGGTAAGGGAATAACTTCATATATTGTGGAAAGCATGTATCATCTACACCATCATTGAGAGTGAGTGGGAAAGATAAATTAAAGTTGTCCCAATAAAGGATGGAATCACAGTTATATTTATAAGGATGAGGATATTTATCCAACTAGGGTTAGTAGTGCCTAGAGAGTGTGCAACAACTATATAAAACTAAACACATTTTCTTAGAAGGGAAATTTCCCCTTACAATTCATTGGCCATGTCCTTTATAGAGTCTCAAGTCACGCCTTCTACTATTTCTTAGATGGGTACTTGGGGTTCAATCAAATTGAAGTCTCACTAGAGGATAAATGGAAGAATAAATTCCCCTGTCCATTCAGCACCTTTGATTTCAAAATCATTCCCTTCGGGTTATGAAATTCCCTTGGATCCTTCTAGGGACGCTTGATGGGAATATTCTCGAACTTGGATGTGCGGTTTCTAGAGGTTTTCATGGATGACATCTATGTGATTGGGGAAATATTTGAGGGATGTCTAAAGAATGTGGAGTGATTTTTCTCAAGATGTGAAGAAAAAAATCTGGTCCTAAAATTAGAAAAATTCCATTTCATAGTTAAAGCGGGGCTATTCATTGGCCCTCTAGTGTCGAGTAGGAGGATTGAAGTTGATAAATCCCCGTTTGATATCATTCATCACCTTCCATACTCTAAAACTGTCAAGGAAGTGAGGTTTTTATTTGGACATGTAGGTTTATAAATAAGGATCATTAAGAATCTCCGCTCTATTTCTCGACAACTATGTTCTCTATTGGGGAAATATGCTCCATTTTTCTGGACATAAAGCTATGAGTAATTATTTTCTACAATAAATTCATCTCCTATCTCTCCACCTATATTGACATCTCCAAATTGGAAACATCCTCTTGAGCTAATGTGGGATGCGAGTGAATTTTCTATAGGAGAATTCTTAGGACAATGGTGTGAGAGAAATCCATGTGTCATTTCTTATGAAAGAAAATCATTAAATTATGCACAAATAAACTACACCACCATTGATAAAGAGTTTCATGTTGTTGTCATTTCCTTAGAGAAATTAAGGTCATATCTCTTAGGATAACCTATCATTGTCTAAACTGACCATTCAACCTTAGAATAACTTTTCCAAAAACAATATTCCATGGAGAGATTGATTAGATGTGTCCTTTTTATTCAAGAGTTTTATTTAACCATTAAGGATAAAAATCATGTGAAAAATGTTGTAGATAATCATCTTTTTAGGATGGAATTCAAAAAAACTAAAATCAACTTTCTGTGTTAGATCCATTTCTTGATAAGAACCTCTATTCAGTGAGTGATTTCTCATGGCATTCCGACATAGCCAACTTCTTAGTTGCATGAGTCATTCCAAAATTCATAGGGACTGAAGATGGAATGAAATTCCCTTCTAATAATAGGAACAATTTGTTTGATGATCTATACATCTATATGTTCTTCCATAACCAAGTAATTCGGAGGTGTGTCCCAGAATCTGAATAAGAGTCCATCTTTAAATTCTGTCATAGTGAGGCATGTGGAGGTCACTTTTACTCTAAGGAAAACACTACTAAGGAATTTTTGTGTGGTCCTTTCTGGCCCAACCTCTCTATGGAATCCTAAATTTTTTTCAAATATGGCCTAGGTGTCAACACGTAGGGTCCATCACAAAAAGGAATCAAATTCCACTCACTCCCATCCTAGTGATTGAAATCATTGACTGCTGGGGAATTGATTTCATGGGTCCCTTCCCAAACTCTAGGGGATATCTATAAATACATTTAGCTATCTATTATGTCTCAAAATGGGTTGAGGTCATTTCTAAAAAATACAATGATCATAAAATTGTGATTATATTTTTCAAGGAAAACATCCACTCTAGATTTCGAATTCCTAGGGCTATCATTTGTGATTGTGGAACTCATTTTTGAAACCATCCATTCTCAACACTGATAGACAAGTATGGAATTTCTGAAAAAGTGTCTGTTACTTTCCACCCATATACCAATGATCAAGATAAGTTATCCAATCAATAAATCAATAAAATTCTTTATAAAACTATTAATATATCTAAGAAATATTGTTCGAGAAATCTCTTAGATTTTCTTTGGTCCTGTAGAACTGCATTTGAAACCATTTTAGGAATGTCCCCTTATAGGCTTGTTTATGGAAAATCATGCCATTTTCCTGTGGAGATAGAACATAATGATTCTTAGAAAATTTAGAAAATAAATTATTACCTCCCATTGGTTGAAACAAAATGGAAATTAGATCTCAAGGAACTTAAAGAACTTTGTATGGAGGCTTCTAAAAATTCAAGCATCAATAAAGCTAAAGTGAAATCCAACCAATATCAAAATCATAAAAACAAACACATTATACTAGGTAAACATATTCTCTTTTATAGTTAAAAACATAATTTACACCCCGGAATGTTGAGGTCTAGATGGTGAGGTCCATACATCGTGCATAAGGTCTAGCCCCATGGGGCTGTAAAAATTCAAGATCCCACTGGTGGTCAAACATTTAAAGTTAGTGGTCATAAAATTAAACCATTCATTGAACCATTTAAAAAAAAAGTAGTTGATTAAGAATTGTGTGAACTAGCCTTAGATGAGGAAAATAATTAAATAATTAGGGTTCCATGTTGGGATAACGACATTAAAAAAATAACTGCTTGGGCGGCAACCCATGGTTTTCTTGTTTCTTATCTTTGTGTATAATTTTTATTTCTCAAATATGATTAATAAATCAATTTTATTTTAAAAAAATTATACTTAACTCTGAATATGATAGTACTATAGACTGTGGAAATATTCTTCTATTATTAGTATTGATGGGTATCAAAGGGAGCAACATATTTATCCGTGTCACGTGGTGTGATATTTGAGTAATACCTTACCCAGAAATGTAAAAAATGAATACAATGTATCATTGTTTTTTTAATGTGTTTGTTGGTTAAAAAAATAAATAAAAATAATAATAATTAATAAAAATTAAATGGACACGTCGTATCTCATCAGGGAAACCCCGTCACAAACGGCGAAGCCGTGTGGACTCGATCCTCGGACCAAAGGGAGACAGGGGCATACGCATTCCACTAACCTATGTCTTATAGTGCTTCATTCTTCTTTAAATTTTTTATAAATTATTATATTTCAATTATATATATATATATTTTATTTTATTTTTTACGTGATACTAGTTTTGTTCTTTGGTATGCTAAAATAAGTTGGTATGTTTTTCAGTCTTTGTCTATTTTTAATTATGGGAACCTCTTAGGGTGTCCATGGTGTCTAATTTAGTTTTTGAGTGAGAAGCAAAGGATATTGTGGTCAAAGTGTTTTATAGGGAAATTAAATATATATATAACTTCCAAAATTTTCTACCATCTTCTACCTGGATTCCATGAGTATATTGGAGATCAAAGGAGTAATCACGAGCATCATGAAATCTAACTTCAAAAACTAGGTGACTTTGTTCCATGTTTATTTATTCAATTTACTTTAAGAACTCCTTTATTCTACCTCTACCCATATTCTAAATTTTATTTTCTGTAAACACATGGGACAATTTTATTTTATGTTGGGGGATATTAAATGCTAATAAATTTCTTTTTGGTATTTTTTTCTGTGAAAAAAATGATTTAAAAAAAATTGTTCCTTAAAGTAATGAAAAGTTACTTTAACCGTGAACATGATAATAGAAATTTCAAATTTTGAAATTTAATATCAAATAATTTATAATGCAGTAATTCTGATTTTATTCCATGTATAATTTCATGTGCATAGATTTTGGAACGTGCAGCTATCTAATGAGATCATTCATCATTTATATTTTAATCCAAATAAAAAAAATTCACAATGCTTGTCCTTTGTATTATGGGGTATTAGTTTGAGTTTATGGGGTCCCCCAAATAAATATCATATATTTGGTGATCATTTTAGTTTTAATATGATTATTCTATAAAAAAATTAAAAATTAAAAAAAAAATTAAATATTTGCGTAGAGCAATGAAATGACCTAATGCGTGGCTTTCGGCACTTGGGGATCATGGATCTATAGTTTTTTGGCACATAGTTGGTAATTTTATCTCTATTTGTGGTAATCTAAATTTGTTTTTGACAGAGTTTACTTGAGATGATTCCCAAGTATGTGGGATTCACTTGGATCCCTAAGGTCTTTGAGCATGGAAGTCTTAGACAAAGTCTTGCTACAAGGGTTGATTCGATTGATTTAAATTTCAATTACCATGAAAATATTGAAATATATATATATAATAAAAATCATGCATACTCATCTTGATATTGAAATTTGATTCCATCTAGCACTTCCATAATTTCCCTCTTGAATAAAAATTAACCTTCATGTCTATTATGATACACAACACATCTTCATGCCTAATTTTTTTTGGATGAAATATGTAGATTTATTTGAACTAAGGAATGGTCTTGAGCTTGGGATATGCCTATGAAACTATCTTGTATTAAAATATTTTTATGAGTTTCATTATTTTTTGGTATAATTGTTCTTGGTTATAATTGTGTATTAAAATGTTTTTGATATAAGAATTTGAATTTCATATTTTTGAGATATATTTTTCTCTGGACTAGAAAAATTCAAGTTGGGGGTGTGGTTAGCCACAGAAATATGATAATATTAATTTTATATATTATAATATTAATGCGATTCATTATTCATAAACACCATTTATATGGAATTTTACAATTTCAGAATTATTTTACATTATGATCGTAATTATTTCATAAATGCACTATTAGATGGTACATTTTTGAACACATCCTCAGAGATAAAATGGTATTGGCTTTGTATTAATATTTTGTTTTTAGGTATCCCATCTATAAGAAAAAATTAATGCTTTTTGAGCACTTGAAGATTCAAATTAGTAGATCACCAAAATGAGCTTTCACGTCAACACATTATGAGAAAATATAACTGGACAACAGCCCAATAAAGATATTGTAGCAGCCAAAATACCATCTGAATGATTCTCTAAATTTAACTAAAGATAAATTACATCATGGGGAATATTTGGATGGATGCTGGAAGCAACTTGATGTCAAGGGTGGAAAGTCTCATATCCCTTACATTCCACCACCCTAGGTGTACCATACTCATGTGGGATGACTTTCACTATTGGAGGCTTGACCCAAGGCTCCTAATATGACAATTTAAGGCAGTGGTGTTGGGGTATTTATGGATCTTTGGTTCTTGGTTTCATTGTAGTGTTATGTTGCCACTTTGAGTTTGTAATCACATTTCTTTCTTTTGTAGGTAGTTCAATTCATCTTAGTTTCTTAGGAAAAGTTCTTATTATAATTTTATTATTCTCATATTTATATCATGTTGATACCTTGGTCTAAAGGTGTTAATTTATTCACACCAAACCTTGTGAAATTATCACACAATGGTGGAGTGATCGTTATTTCATTGTTTTTTACGTCTCCATTTCCTCCCTCATGAGTCTACTTCCCATTTACATTGAAACCATATATATTTTTAGGGATAAACCACTTATGGGTTGATCAAATGGAGAATAAAGGGTATAGATTGGATGTTATTTATCACCCCATTAATGTCTAATCACTTCTTGTAATTGAGTTTTTTTTAATGATTTTAAAACTTCTTCGTCCATGATGAATTTTAAATCCACATACTTCAAGTGCAAATACGAACCTTTACATTGGAGTGCTCATAAATTTTATCCTATAAGTGTATAAGTGATTAGTATTATAGTGTGTTGGTATTAAACGAGTAATTGATGAATTAGTTTGATCTTATTGAATAAACCCATCTCAAATATATGAAACTGAAATAGTTAAAAAAGAATTTCATCCAATCCACCCTAGTTATAACAGATAATTAACTCATTATTTTAAATTGAATTCACTTAAGTATCTTAGAGTTCAATTAAAACCATCTAAAATATACACAATATGGCCCCTTCATAGCCAAGACAATCTATAGAATGTATGTGACTATAGGTTACTTCTTGGGTCTCTGAGGATTTGATAACCCAAGATAAAATAAAAGAGACCTCTTAACCTTAAAAACATGGGAAAATTTGGTTGAGGCCGTCAAAATTGTTAAATAACATGGAACAATGATACCCATGAATCCGAATTCTCTAACATTTGACCCTAATATTACAGGAAGCCTTACCACCCACCCAATGGTCTCTCACACCCATATTGTTGGTTGCCTACAGTAAGAACATATAATGTACTGAAGCTCATCACAACCACTATGTCATTATATCTAGAGAGGCCTCCACCCACTATAAGTGGTTAAAAACACATAATTGGGCACTAATCCGCTATGATGAAAACTAGAATGGTGATATTTTCCAACCACGCTGAGCGAAAATCACAAATAGTCATATTAAACACCTTTAGAAATCCCAATTCACCACCTATGAATTGACTCTCTTAATGCTCAATGATTATCATCACCCAATGTATCATGGGTAATTCCCCATATATTCCCATAAAACTAACATTAGCACAAGGTTAATTTAATAAATTCACATAGCTATAAACATCATTCCCAACAAACCATGAAACTGCCTTTCAAAAATTCCATGACGTACTTGTCTAAAATATACACTGTCACACTGGGCGGTACCCCTCGACACCACCCAAGAACAAAAGTAAAGAAAATAAGTATTAAATTGATCACAATCATACCACATCACTCACTCCAATTTAGGGCACATCATATATCACAAATATAAATAGGAGAAATATAAGAACCATCTAAGTTATACCCTTTGAAGTATTATCATAAAATACTAGCCTCTGATATTGATTCCGATATTAGAAATCATAAAACTAGATAAAACCATGAAAATCAGATATAACATTGTAAATGTTGTAATAACTCAAATTAAGTGAGTACAATTAATGAAAAGGAATACATAGTGTTATAATTTCTACAGGATACCTTTGGTGAAGAAAAAAACAAAAAAAAATCAAGAAACTAGGGAGAACCCTTAAAGAATTCTGAAAATAGAGAAGAAGTGTATTACACACTATCTTCGGCCAATTGGATTTTTCACTCAGCCTTTTCTCTTTTCCCTATTTTCATTTTTTACTATCTGAATATATTTATGGTGTGAATATCAAGTTCATCCCATAAAATCCATGGTATTATGGGGATATCGCATATCTTATGTAGTTTTGTCTTGAATACCATATTCACATCGTCAATTTCTATAGCCTGCTTCTGTTTTCCCAACTGGGCAATCCAGTTCACTTGAATCCCCCCTTCTACCACTCCCATCCAAAAAAACATATAAAAACCATTTAAATACATGGTTTTAATCTTTATATAATTGGATTCTATTATCCCACATGATTTTAGATATTACGTTCATTATGTGGTAAAGTTAGAAATTTCGTTTCATGACCTCAATTAATTTAAATGTCTGATTTCTAGTTCTTATTAGTAAACAAACCTTTTTAATTTGATTGAACTAAAAATATTATTGATTCCTTATGGGAAGAAAATTTTTGGGTTTCATACAAGGGTTATATTGATGTGATTAATTTTGGTATAATGCTAATAGGTAAAATAGAGGTTATATTTGGGGTTGATGGATGTAAAATGGGATTTCACAATAATTGATAATTCAAGAATGGGTTGGACCATTAAATTGGATATTTGGGTTTGTATTTTGAATTATAAAATTGTTTTCAATCTTTATTTTTGACTAAGGGAATGTCATTTTTATGTGGTATAATTTATGATTTATATTTTCGAGGGATTAGAATACTTGAATATATTATGTAATGGAGTTAGTTATATAGAGAGCTAGTAATCATCCAAAAATTTGTTTGCCTTATATCCTATGAATTTTACCCTATTTAATAAATCCCATGAAAATGATACGGATTTTATGATATTTTTATTGAAGTGAGCTCTAATAATTGGTATGGTTTTTATTAAAAAAAATTGAGTGGAATGCCTGGGGTTTATCCCTTGGATTTATCTCTGTACATAAAATTGGTGGAATTACTTGAGTGAGTGTTAATTACATTAGGGGAATTGCTTAAATGTATTAGGAGGATACCACATTGGATTCAAGGATTTCCAATGCCAATAAAATCCATGATTACCATGTAATCCTTCCTAATTGATTATTGGGAATTCCTTAAGGTTGGTCCCCATAGATTTAGGAAGTGTATTTGGTATTTAACCACATAGAATAATTCCATGGATTCCTTTTGGGTACCCCTTGTGTATGCCACGAGATGAGATCCCAAGATTCTGTATGATTATATGAGACAAAGATCCATGGCTGTATACCCATATTACCATCAATCTAGAAATTATAAATTCAATTGACTAGTGGTTCCTTGGATTCTGTACAGAGAATACCAGTTCTGATTCCATGGATTTCTTGAATGGTAGTATGGGAATTTCATAGACGACTTCCTCATATTATAGATTGAATGGGTATGATTAGAATTCAATGTGAACCCCCAATAGATACCCATATATTTCATGGATTATGTTTCCTCGGTTAGACAACTTAGAACCAAGATGAGTTTTTATAATCATCACCCTAATCATTGATAAATAATAGATGGATTAAGAAGTTATATGTTGATGTTGGGTATTGTTATAGATCCAGAACATCAGTGGTTATTATTATCATATTTTTTATTTATAATTTTAAACTAGAAGACTGTTAACTTCTAAATGTTAACTATATTTTAATATCACTTGTACAGGATCTATTTTATGGGATTCTGTTTTTGGGATGGCATTTTTAGTGTCCTAGTGATTTTTAATCATACCTTTCTAAGGATTCCATAGAACTTGGGCACTTGAGCCGATGACAATATGATTAAAGGTACAATTTTAGAAATTTTCCATGGTTTTTAATCACTTGGGCTTTGCATGGTTTGTATTAAGAGTGGAAGTTCGTACAAGGTAGAAGTTGGTTCTGGACAATGTATGAGTATCCGATCTATTTTAATTATTCTATTGTACCTCTCTATGTGATCCACCCATGTGGGTTCAGTTATGGCATGCAAAACATTATATTTTATGGTATCCTTTGATACTGTAGTAATTTTTGGCATTTTCCTTATCTTATATGTGATATTTACCATTTAGGATTTATTTAATTTTTTTTATTTATATGGTATGGATACTCTATTATACTATTATAATATCCTCATCACACCACATTAGAGACAAAATGATAGTCAAAATCATCTTCAATATAGGGGGGTGTTTTTATCACCATGTATCATGCTAGAATAGGGGATTGATTTTTTGGATTTATGGGCTCGGTGTTATGGAATTCTCCCCATGAAAACTGGTAGGTGACGAATACTAGATGATGCTTATATATTATTATATATTTAGTGTGATTGATCATTTTATTATTATGATTTGTGATAAGATATCTTTTAATCACCATATGTTTTACTTCAATAAAAATAGTTTATGTGTTACCAATATGGATTTTGTAATATGTGTGACCCACAAAAAACATATATTATTTTTTTATTTTTTTATAATTGTTTTCTATTAATTATTATATGTATTCTTTTATATGTTTTGTATTATAATTCCATGAATTTTTTTGTGGTGTTTCTAAAAATTTTCAGATATCATAATTTGGGTTTACATTTTATTACTTTTTGTTCCTTTTGGTATGTTATGATATATAACTTATGGGTGATAGAATTTAATTGTGGGCCCAATAGTTTGGTTCCATTTAAAAAGGCACCCCGTAAATTTTATGGTCATGTGATAGTAATGATACTAGTTCCTTTAAAATGTGTGCATCCATGGCTTCTTCCAAGAAGTTTAAACTGATGAATATTGGAATAATATATGAAATATATCTAGAAATTAAATTTTTTTGAGACTTATGCATGCTTTATCCTTTTATGGATTGACCTTACATATTTATTATTTGAGGGTATATCTAGTCACCAAGAAGATTATCTCAACTCAAGACACCTGAGGACAATAATAAGAGAATATAAACTCATGATATTTGAAGAAACTAAATACAATGTATTCATTCAAACTAATATTAAATACATATATAATAATCTCAACTCTAGAAATTAGGGAAACCAAGTGGAGAATTATAACTTGTTTAATTTTTGGGATCAAGGTGGGGATTGTATGTTTATTGAGCAAAATATTGTCTGATCTAGCCTAAAAAACTCATAGTGAGACTATTGATTTTTAATGTGGTTAAATGATGGGTTGTTGAGACAATGAAAATTTATTTCTTAGCTATGTGACCAATGAGAATGGTCACCCTGCTTGATATCTAGAATAAATGGGAGCCCTGGCATGGCCTTGGAATATTGGGTGCTATTCTAGTTTATGATATCCTATAAACTACTCCACTACTAAGCTGAATTGGTGATAGGATTGTTAACTCAAGTAAACTCATGAAGGATTGGTTGAATTTTTTTCTGGTCACCTTGGTTTTTTATTAAGGAAGAACTTAAAGGAGAGTTGTGGGAGGCTTAGGGATATAGGCCTTTTCACTTTTCACTCAGGTTATTTTAGAGTTTGAATTCTCTATAATCTATGTATAATTTGTGATATTAGTATAAAAAATATGATTCTAAAATGTCAATTTCTAGGAAACTAGAAAACAGGTTCTCATATATTTTTGGTTACCAAAAGACCACCAAGGTATGGAAATGGGTATGCTCACAACTTCATCAGAGTACCGTGCAACAACATATGAGTATGCAAATGTGTTTATTTGGATATGATTTAATGGATAAACATAGGTGCATAGAAAAATGGGATGTAAAAGTAGGTAGTGAGGTTGGATTATCATGGTAGAGTGATTGTGTACAAATTATCTCAGTGTGGTCATGTAATATTGAAAAATTACTCCCGAAAAATTCTAACCTAAAATAACAATATCATTTAATTCAAATGTATATTTTTTCTCAATGAGATTTAAACTATAATACATCGAATAAACATACACCATCAAGTATATGGTTATCATATAACATATGATTTCTTAGGCTACAATTGGTTAGAATATGCATCTAAGTACTAGTGAAACTGTAATATACCATGTTTTTTAAGGATAAAACTATGTTAAATAGCGTATGTGATACAAAATTACAAACCCTAAAAACAATGATTAATAAAAAATAATTGTTTTAACATTTCTATTAAAATTTAAGATAATATTAGGATTAAAAAATTTATCTTATATATAAATATATTTTAAACATATCAATAAATTCGTATCAATTAATCAATCAATTGTGGGAATGTGTTTTTTTTCGTTAAAATATGTTTTCTATAAAATGATTTTTATTTATTTTTATACAAAAATATTATTACTATATGATACGTTATTTAGAAAATGGGTTTTTATAATATGAACTCCATTTTTTATATGATCATTCCAAATTAACAGAGGGTGAAAATTTCAGATTTTTTTTGGAAAATACGGATTTTTCAGTGAATGGTAAAAAATACCATTTTATATAATATTGTTATTTCAATTGATAAATTAAGTAATATAAAAGTACCAATATTATTTTAATTTAATTTACAGGTAAATATTGTATTTTTTAGTAATATTCAATTAAATTAATTACATTTAAATCGACATTATACTAGATTTTATTATAAGTTTATTTTTAGGATTTATATATTATTTTTCTAGAAAATATATTAAAATACATTATGTATCTCCAATTTATTTAATTAAAATATCATATACTGATAAGTAACATAAATGAACATTTTATATTATATATATCTATATTTATAAATTATAATTTATATAATCAATATTAATAGTTATATAGTTAATGTAAAATCAACTTTCCCTAAAAAATTATATTTCAGAAAACCAATTTTCATTATTCTTTTAGGTTGTATATTAAATTAAATTCTTATATCCCTTTTAATTGATTTTTATAAAATTTATTGAATATTTTGAATCATAATAATCAATATTTTTTAATAAGGTCAACTTAATTTTTGAAAAATATGAATAATAACTATAGTAATTATTAGTTACCAAGAAAAAAAGGAAAATATGATAATTAAGGGTAAAAATAATTTAAAAAATACAAGAAACAATTAACAATAATACTATAAATATTTATATATTATTTTAATTTAAATTATGATTATAATTGTTTTTTAATTTATAACTGACTAGGTAATCATTTTGATAAGAATTATCTTTTGATATGATAAAAAAATTGTATTTTTAAGTAATATATAATTTTAATTAATACATTCATTATGATTAATTAATATATATTTTTCAAAAAAATTATATTTATAGTATATTATTATTTAATTATGAATGATAAATTAAATTGATAACATATTTTTTATGATGTCAAATGAAATTACTATAACGGTTTGAAGACAATTGTTGTAAAGAAGCCACTATTTCTCAATAAATATCAATTATATTTTTGAAAGTTAAAAATAATTTATTTAGTAAATTATTTTGATAAAATAAATATTATTTTTTTAATCAGGATTTCCAAAATACTGAATTATGAATTTTTCATATATTTTTTAACACTTACATTTTTTGGTAAAAATGAATATGATATTAATATAAAATGTGTATTATGGCATCATAATTGCCCAAAAATAATTTAATAAATAATATAAATGGTATCCTCAATAAAATTTATGTTTTTTTTCTTTTAAAATAATTAAAAATTAAGTATATTTTTTTATAATTCCTTTATGAATCCTCATAATATTATAATATATTTTATGGTTTTAAAATAATTTCATTATAAACATGATCTCTTCCACATAAGCGAGGGTGTTATTTTAATAATTTATGAATTTGGAATTCTAAAATAATTTAATTTACCCCTATTTGGCAAGAACCATGGTAAAAAAACGTTGTAAGGTTTTCATATTTAGTTATTTGTTTATTTTGAGTCCAAAACCCATGTTTGATAAATAATAAAGATCCCCCTTTATTTTCATATATCATCCTACCCAAGCTCCCATTACACTACACTAAAAAAGCTTGGATCATTTACATACTCTTCACTCAAATATCTAGAGTCTTATCAAGATGCCCTATTCTTTTAATATTCTTATCCCAAGTATTTCGAATCACCCAATCATGGTAAGGTATTTCTCTGTCCGCATTTCCATTTAAGAACCTTCTTTGTAATTTTCAATTTGAATATCAATTAGTAATATTTTAATGTATTTATATTTATCCATATACTATAAAACTAATTATATGATAATTCCATAAAATTAATCACATGTTATTATATCATTTACCTAATCCATTAACATACCAAAATTTAGTAAGGGACCTCCCACTCTTTTGTTTTTAAAGAACATGTTTTATGTTATGTAGCTTAATTAACATTTTTATTCATTCTGGGATATGTTCTTACAGATCCCCTTAATTTTCATTTTATTTCTAAATTATTACAGATTCCTTTCACTAACATTAATTCCACCAATAATCATTTATATACTCCTATTATGCTACCAAATATTTCACCCTAATATTTCATGCTAAAATAATTGTTTAGTGAATACCCTTTCCCATTTCCTTTCAAGTGTATTAAAAATTATGAAATTATACTTATCTGATTGATAAATTAAAATTATATATTCCATAATAAATTATCATGGGTTAAAATGTGAGGATAATTGATTCCATGTTTTATGATCATTATGGAACACTTATGCATGAGAAAGAAATTAAATTGACAGGTGCACCCAAAATTATATAGAGCTACAATGCATTGGGTAATATTTTAGTATCATGATATGTAGTTCAAAGAATAGGGAGTGAAACTAATCCATAATTAAAATTTTTATGTTATTATGTATTGGAAGTTAGTCCTAATATTTGTTTATGATGCAATGTTCTAAGTTGTTACCACATTTCTCAGATTTCTTATTTGATTATCATGTTTTATTCTACAGTTATATACCTATTTTCTTACATTTATTACTCATTTCATGTTATTCTATGTTTATTACGTTATTGGGCTTTATAACAAACCAATTTCTTAGGTACGACCCCAAGTTAGCCCATGACGTTTTATGTACAATTTCTTAATATGAGCATATAAAGGAAGTTTTTGAATAATTTTTTTATCACACAGTTTATGTTTTTATATAATGTACATAATTCCTAAATAAACTAAAACATATCAATTATCCAAGTTGTATTATGTGAAATATTATGTAATAAATCATGAATTAATGTGTAATAAATGGAAGGGTTTCACAGTTGGTATCAAAATAAATGTTAGTTATTTTTGGGTTTAGTATTATCAAAATGTAGAGAAATAATTAGGTATAAGTCTAAACATATGAGTAAATATCATAATTATTTTAAATTATGTAGTATGTTATTTTAAATAAAATACATCCTTATCTGGATATTGTAATTTTATGTGGCTTTGGAATAGGTTTATATAGTGGTAAAACCCAAAAACACCACATTGAGATAGAATCAATGGGGAAATAGTGCATGATAATGGGCCTTGCTGCACACTTGGTTTGATAATATCGGGGGGATATTCTTTGGTAATTCACAATATCATTATAAATAATTACTAAGGTAACAATAATTCCCATAATAATATATGTTTGGAAATATATAATTTATAACTTAGATTGAATCCTACAAATTCTTAATTTAAGTAAATAAAATTCATTTATAAGTTATCCCGTTAATGTTATTGGATTCCCATTTTTCTATTTAATATTTTAAAATTTCTCAACCCTAATTTTACCTTTATTATATCCAATGGAAGGAAATAGGGAGAAACTATTCAAAAAATAATGTGATGGGCAATGTGATGACTACCCAAATTAGATTCCTAATATGAATAGAGATCAAATAAGGAATGTTTTGATTTTACCAAAAAATCTATCTAAAATAAAAATTTAAAACTGGTACATAGTTGAATGTATAAAGAAATCAAAGAAATTGAAGATAAAATATCAATAGAGTTCATCAGATTAAGGTGATATGGTAATGAATATTCACTTTCCTAGATGTGAAAATTTTGGAATTCATCAGAGAGGGAAATTCATCAATGAAACTTGAAGGTGTTTTATGTGTGAAAAAATTTGTCAAAAAGTGTCCAGTTACCCTATAATGTATATAGGGTTATGTAATGGAATAAATTAAATACTACAAAACCATTGTTTGTTTAATGTAATAGATATATAGAATATGGTAATTATCTGAGTCAGTGTCACTACCTAAAGCCCAATAACCTATGTTATCGAAGTCATTTAAGTGTAAGGATTAAAATGTTTATTTATTGGTATGTGAGAGTTATGTTTAGTAATATTTAAATAAATGTCTTTCTAGATATAATTATCATGGATTATCTTAGTATTTTTCATCAGAAGTTTTTCTTTACTGATTTGAAATGTATATTCATTGGTATTGATTACCTATAAAAGTGATTTATCAATAACAAGGTATTTCATAAAACACAAGATTGGGGAATTTGTAACCTTTAATAGGTGTTTGATTTTGGAATAATCCTAAATAGTATCACGATTATTTTTCTGAGACTAGTATTTAAAACCATCATTATAACATTTGAAGATTTACTTCATGGATGTTTATTAGGATTAATGATATTTTAGGAATCATATTATGGGATAAATATTATTTATTTTTAGGTGATTAATGATATCTTCGAAGATATTTTATTTGGGTTGTAGTGTGCATACCCATTTGTTTTAATAAAAAGGTTTAAATAAGAATAATTATATTGTGTTTTTTTGTAGGTGTAAGAGAAAGGGTATGAGACAACATTTGAGGATATAAAAGTTCTTTAATTTTGAGTCCATTTGTGTTATATATGGATATTTTTTTAAAGAATTATATATATAAAATCATTTGGATTATTTGTGTAATTTTTTATTGTTAATGTATTAATATTTATTAGTTTTATTTATTATATTACTTTATACCAACCATTTTGGATTTATTTTAGACATTTATAATAGATTGTTATTGTTTGGGGATTATGTGATTTGTTATAAGCTTATTCTAGTGCTCTAGGTATAAAAACATTCATCATGAGTTATCCACATTTGTAAAAAGGATTATATTGTAGTGAAAATTAAATATACTTGTTTAGAAAGAATATTTCCTTGTATTAATAGTCTATATGATTATGTAATCTATTAATCTAGTAAAATAATTTTGAATCAAAATTATTTTCATATTATGATCATTTATGATTAATTGATGGTCATTTAATCCATCATCGATTTATGGTTTTGTGGTCACTGAATTTATTCTAATTGTGTTTCTATCAAACAAAATTAGTTCATTGGTGCTCGTTTTCCCATCCATGTATATGTTTTCAATTCCCTCTATTGTTCTCCCACTTGTAAATTTAGTTATGCGATTATCTTTGTACTTCCATTTCTCTATTTTTATGTTACTGTTTTATTGACCCTTTTTATGATGTTTATTTTCAATATGGATATTTTCATGTGTTCCTTATAGAGTTAATATTAAATTTGAGAGGTTATAATTTATTAAATTGGGGAATAATGTAACACATTTTTTTTCTAAAAATAGAAAATTATGCTCAATAGACTATGTGATATAAATCATCGAATCAAAAGAGCAATGATTATTAAAATATGACTATTTTAATTTTTATACCAATTTTAAATATATGATTATTATTTTATAATTTATGACATATATATATATATCCTAAATTTATTGTTAAATTCTTAGAAAATAATCAATCAATTTGGGTAATGTCTTTTTGTTCTTCAAAATAAGTTTTCTTCACAAATGTTTTTTATTTCTTTTTTATGAAAAAAATATTATAATTAAATTATATAAAATATATAAAATGAATTTGATAAGAAAAAATCAATTTTTTATATCAACATATAAAAATAAACTTATGGTGAATGTGTTTTATTTTTTTTAGAAAATATAGATTTTTAGTGAGTAGTAAAAAATACCGTTTTATATAAAATTGTCTTTTATTTGTATAAACTATGTAATATAAAAGTCCAAATATTATTTTATTTAAATTTAAAGGTAAAAAATGTATTATTTGTTTATATTTAATTTAATTAATTACATTTAAATAATTATTATACTAGATTTTTGTGTATGTTTATTTTTATGATTAAGAACTTACTTATAAAAAAACTATTTTAAAATGCTTAATGTTTCTCCATTTTATATAATTAAAATTACCATTAATGAGTAATTTTATAAATAATATGTTTAGTTTATATATATATATATATATATATGTATTAATTTTAATTTATATCATTAATATTACCTATTATATAGTTTAAGTAAAATCTTTTTTTCCTAAAAACATTTATCTTTCATAAAACCAATTTCTAATAGGATTTTGGGAATTATACTAAATTAAAAATTTCCACCTCTGTGAATTGATTTTAAAAAAATGAATTTTGTATTTGGAATCATCATAATTAATATTATTTAATGTAGTCAATTTAATTTTGGAACATTAGAAATCGTAACTGTAGTAAATATTAATTACCATAGTAAAAGGAAAATATATTAATTAAGGGTAAATATAATTTTAGAAGGAATAGGAACAAAGTAAAACTAATAGTATGAATATTAATTTTTTATTTTAATTTGAATGATTATTTTATTTAGTTTGTACTTTATAAATGATTATTTAATCAATTTGATAAAAATAACATTTTGATATGATAAAAAAACATAATAATTTTATATAATATTCAATTTGAATTAGGAAATTACTTTTGATGAATAAATATGTTTTTAAAATAAATTATATTTTAATAATATATTATTATAAAATTATTATTGATAAATTTGATTGATAAAATAATTTTTATGATGTCAAATGTAATTTCTATAAAGGATCTAAAACTATTATTGCCAAAACCCACAATTTTTCATTAAATTTAAATTATTTTTTAAAAGTGAAATTCATATAATTTGAATTTTTTTTGATAAAATAAATATTATTTTTGGAATAAACAAATTGAAATTATCCAATGGTGTCTTTTTCATATTTTTTCGAGACTGTCAAATGTTTGGGTAAAAAATAAATATTAATTGAATACAGTGTGCATATTATGACATCATAATGACCGATAAATTAGGTAATAAATTTTATAAGGGACTTCCATGATTTTATTTAAAATTAAGGTAATGTAATATTAATGTTATTATATTGATTTTATAAATTCTTTTTGAATCCTCCAAAACCTAAAATATATTTTACGGTTTTAACACCATTTTTTAAACAAGACTCACTTCTACCTAAAAAAGAGTATTATTTTAATTAGTTCGGGACATAGAACAATAAAATAATTAAAAATAATTTTATTTGGGTGAAACCATGGACAAAAATCAATGGATGGTTTCTGGTTTTGTTTATTGTTTTATATAGAGTTCAAAACCTATGTTTGAGAAATAATAAAGAACTCCCCAATATTTTCCTATAAACTCACACCCAATATCCCATTACACTCCACTAAAAAATCATGGATAAAATTCATAATCATCCATAATATCTCTAGAGTCTTACTTAGGATCCCCAATGCTTTGATGAACTTCTCCCCAAGCATTTTAAATAACCCTCCCAAGGTAAGGGATTTCTCTCTTCTAATTTCTTTTCAAGAACATTCTTTATAATTTTTCCTTTTGAATTTCAATTGATTAAGTTTCCATGTCATTATAATTATCCCTATACCATTAAATTATTTCTATAATAATTATATAACATTTATACCCTATTAATATTAATTTTACTTACGCTGTTATGATACCAAAATTTAGTAAGGGATCTCCCACCCTCTAATATTTTCATAACCCGGTTTATTATTCTGCTTATTAATTTCCCTATGTTCATGTTGGGATATTTATTACACATCCACCGTAATTTAAATTTGGTTTCTATATTTTGGTATACCCCTTTCACTCTCATGAATCCTCCCTATGAGAATTTATATACCCCCATTATGCTGCTGAAAGTTCACCACAATATGTCATGCCAAAACAATAGTGTTGGGAACACCAATACCAATTTTCTATGAAGGGGTTTCACTTTTTTAACATATACTTATTAAACATAGGAATTTCATGTGTTAATTCTAAACTTATTGATCATGGAATAAAATAGGATTATATATGATTCAATGTTTTATAATCTATTTGGAACACTTATGCCTGAGAATAAAATGAATGTGATAGGTGTCCGAAGAATTATATATCACAACAATGAATTCGGTAATGTTTTATTCTCATGAAATTTCAAGAAAGGGGTTAGAGAGTGAACCTAATCCATAAAGGGTCTTTTCTATCCTGATGTCTTGGCAGCTGGCCTAAACTATGTTTATGCTATAATTTTTTAAGTTTTTTCCACATTTACCATGTTAACATTATGATTACCATGTTATATCATGACTCATTGTTAACATTTATGGTAATGATTCATTTTAGGCCTCATTGATAATCCTATTTTCTAACACGTATTACTTTGATCATGTTATTTCATATTTTTTCCTTCACTATGATTTATATCTCACCCCTTTCTTATGTATATCCCTAGGTTATCCCATGTAGTTTTAAGTACAATGGAATAATATGATCTTGTCAGGGAGGTTTTAGATAATGTTTTTGTATCCCATGATTTAAGTTGTTATGTAATGTATCTAGTTCCAAAAAAACTATAATTATTAATCTTATATGTTTTATTATGTGTAATGTTATGTAATATATCAGTAATAAATATATTATACAGAGCATGGTTATCATAGAATCTATTTCTACAACAATGGATAAAATCCACGACTTATTCATAGTGGGAAGTTCTCAATACCACATCACTAGATTGAGATTCTTTGATGTAACTCCATTACATGGTGTATGATAAATCAGGTACTACATGGAGATCTCATATGAATATTACAGATAAAGAATTATGATCCTTTATGTTGAAATCAACTCATGTATTCCAAGTGAGTCTTATATCATTATCACTGAGGAAAAGAACATACCATTTTATGGATCCCAATTAATTTACCTCCTAACAATTTGATTCATTAAAAATAAAATTTGGTAATGTTTGAACAATTATATATGACCTGATTACATTATTTGAACTTCATGTCAGTTATTGTAGTTATAACTTTAATACAGTGGTCCATAAGGGAAGGATCTTAATTCCAGGATTTTTAGCAAGAAGAAGAGAATCTTGACTCAAGGTATTTTATTTCATAGAGCAGAATCCCAACATAAGAAATTTTTGTGTCTCTAAGAGATGATTTTAAACTCAATTAGGAGTTTTATCCCAGTTTAGGGTTAATGTAAGAAATATAGGCATGGATTTATGACCCCATATACTAGAGTGGGCAGAGAATCAATTGAATGCTGAATTTGTGATTGGATATATCAGATGTGATATAGAAGTTACTATGTATTCCCTAAAAATTGGAATCTATCCACATGTAGTTCTTAACAGGATATTGAAAAAAATCTAGATTATGTGAATGGGAAATTGATGTGGATATGAGGGTTAATCCTTTTGAGAGGAAAAGATTGCATAAACGTGCTTGGAATGGGGGATCATAACACTAAGATAGGATGCATGATATAGTGATTGTGAAAATTATGAATGATCACATGTTAAATTATCTAGACTTTACTCTGTATCCTATGAGAATAAAAATAAATACACACATAGATCTTGATTGGTTTATTTTTATTCTAGTATAGGATCTAATGTAGACGAGGGATCAATAGTTGTCTCTAATATATGAGATCCGAGTTTTTTTAAATGGAATCTCAATGGATGGGTAGTGTGGAAAATCTAACATTACTGATGAGTGAATGCATGAAGAGTTTTTGGATAGAGGTGAAATTTTTTGCTGGGTCTGAGATATGTAATCTAGACCTCACTATGTGTTGCACAAAAAGTGGAATAATTCCAATTATAGTTCCTAGAAAAGGGCTGTTTGTCAAGATTTGACTCGTATATTGGAGAAAATAAGACAACCCTATTTATTTTTATAGATATTGGTTATGTCATGATACAAACTATTAAACTCATAAAATAGTAAATATTAAATTGATTTGGATCATACATAAAGGTATTCATTTATATTGAAATGACATTTCCATGGATTTTAGGTTTATATGGGATATAACATTGTTTCATGGATAGTAGAGTATTGAATATAAGGCTATGTACCCACTATGAATATTCCCAGAGGATAATATTAACTCATAGAACGTGGGTATTCCAATGTAGGTATCCCAACACAAGGATTTTGGGTTTACATTAGGATAGTCTCACTATATGTTTTTTTGTTTGTACATAATGATATATAGATGGATAAAAGAACAGGACATCATAATCTTTTTTTGATAATGGGTCTGATATAAAAATGTATAAAATTTGGGGTATTTTAATCCACTTGAAAAATTTGGTTATGTAATTTGTACTTCATAAAATTAGAATATTGGATATAATGAAATATGATGATTGGAATCAATATATCAACTATTGGTAATGGTATGGAAATCACCGTATCATTATGAAATAGTGTATCTGGATCAAGGGGGACCTTTTTAATGGGACATAAACATGCCCTATGGTTTAATTAGTAGTTAATAGGAAATTATACCATTCAACATCCATTGGGGTTCCTTTAAAACAATTCAATAAAATAATTAAAAATTTCATTGAAAATGTGAACCAAGGGGGGAAGCTCAAGGGTTTTAGTATGCGATGAGTAGAATATTCAATCAATGTTTTTTGGGAGATTCTAACTTATAAATTAGAGTTATGACGTGGATTTATGAGGGAAAGGATGTTTGGTATGTGTTTGATCACCTAGAAGGTAACACTACTATGTATTTATCACATTCATAGGGTGAATTGATATTACATGAAATGGTTTGTCTAACACCCCAAGTTTTTATGAATATTGTTTTTCAAATAAATTAAACTTTTTGATGGATTGGGTTGCAAGATACAACATGTTATTTCTAATATATATGAAACACCAAGTTAATATTATACTTCACATGATACTCAGTTTATCATTCGATACATGAAACACTATGTTTTGATTGTGTTATACATAATAACTTTTTTAATGAATTATAATATACTATTTTTATTTTTATTTAATATGATAGTTTTTGTAATGTTGATGGAATGAATAGAATTAATAGGATTAACTAAATTATGAAAATATATTTTTTTCACATTTTAATTAGTTATCAATTGATTAAGAATAAAATAATAATCATTTATTGGAAATGAAAATGTTTTCGAAAAAATAGTATCTTATCTAAAAGATTTGTTAATCGTGCTTGGAACACATATTTTAAAAATAAATTTTATCGAATTTAGAAAATTTATTTTACACAAAAACATACATTTTTTATAAGAATGTCTAAATTATCTTAGGGTGAATATTTTTTATTTTTATAAGAAGTTTCTTTTTGTTATATGTAGTTGAAAATAATGAATTTTGATTAAAAACTACCTTTTAGTTTATAAAATTTATAATGTAATACTATATTTTTAATTGGGTTTAATGTTAAAATAGTTCAATTATACATCTATTAATCCATTTTAGTAAATTATACTTATTTTAATATTGAATTCTAATATAAAAAATTGTAACCATTGGAAAAATTTTGATTAAAAAAATGCTTTCTTGTCACTTTTGCGAAATTTATTATTTATTTATTTTTACCACTTATATGATTATAATTCGTAATATTGGATTAAATATTTGGAATTAAAATAATTTATATTTTCAAATTATTCCATGTTAATTTTTGAAGAAAATGATTAGTGGAAATAGTTAAAAGTAATTACAAAGATTCAGGGAAAAACATGTTTACTTAGCTTTGAAACATGGAATATAATGTGGAAAAATGACCTAATATTTTTTCAAAAAACAATATTCTGCACATATTTGTTCCCTTGTGACCATATCGTCAAATTTTATTTGTTTTTAGGAAACTTTCCATCAATTCGAAGCATATAATAATTTTTTTAATGAAAAAGGAAAAAATATACCATTCTACCTTTTTGTTTTTATAGAGATTTAAAAGAGAGAAAAAATAACATATGTTTGGTTATAATTTTTCCTTTAATATATAAATTATTTTTGTCATAATAATTTATCATTAATTTTTATAGATCAACTAGTTACATAAAATGATAAAGAAAAGCCAACACAGTAATTAGTTAGTTATAAATTAACAAAAATAATTATAACCAAAAATATTAAGAGTGAGGGAAATTGAATGAATTATTTTCTTCCACTGATTTTTTAGATAAATATATATCATGTTACATAGGTTTGAACTTACTATATTCAAATTATATCATTTTAGAGGTATTTTAAAAATTAAAATAATTAAATAATAAGTAGCATGATATTAATGTTATTTTATAATAAATAGCGGTGTCCATGGGTTGGGTTTGGTCAGGATGGAGGCCTTTTGGACCTGACCCAAGAAAAAGATGTCATGTTGGTTCAGGTATGGTAATTTATTGTTTTTTAATTCAAACCCAGTCTCACCCAACCTGATTGAGATAAGGCCAGTTTTGGTCAGGTCGACCAAGTTATTAGGAAAAAATATATACTACTTCATTGATAACCCTTGTATGACACTCCCCCGCTATGATTTTTTATCATCATCACAGTAGTGAACATCCACTACATGCTAATGAATCAACCCATATAGGAGGGGAAATTAGCTGTAGTGATATCATCTTTCCTAGTCAAAAAATGGTCAGGTTCTTCAATATGGGGTTCGAGTAGTGGGGTGACTACTCTATCCCACCATCAAGTTTCAACTAGCCATCACTAGAATAGTTTGTAATTATAGGTCATTAAATTGGTGTAATATGATCATTTAAAGTGAAAATTCAAACAAAACGATGAGGGTTAATGTGCATCTGGTAGGATCTGTTGATTGGAAATCAATGATTGATCAAACCCTTGACAACGACTAGTTCAGCCAATTGGTGTCATCACTTTAACATTCCATGGATCTTGCAAGGCATCTTCATAAGTTGAAGGGGGTCATCTAATTTTTTTTTCTTCTTCATCACTGACTAGCATGGAAGCAGTTCAATTTCTTCTACAAATGGACAACATAGATGGAGATTCATTGGTGCGATAGTTGTGAGTCTCTTCTTTTACTCTGGTGGTGGAATAGTGGCCAACCATTATTATATATGGTGATAAATTTCTGCAACAGCTACCAAGAATCCTCTCCCTATGGTGAGTGTTAGTGTCTCCTCTAGTACATTGAGTTCTACTATGATATTTGGTATTCATTTACAAATTTGTTGTTGGGTGTCATTCACGGTGGAGACGAAGGTGGTGGTGGAGGCAGAGGGGTAGATATAGGGATGGTGTAGTGTAGGTATTGTGTAGGATGAAGACGAGTGGTGATAAGGTAATCGAGAGGGCCTTAGGCCAGGAGGGAGAGTAGTTAAGAAAAGTCCCAATATGGGTGGATGGTGCAGGAAGGAAGATTGGCGCAATAGGTGGTCATTGGGTTGGATAATGTTTTCCAAAACCAATGACCTGACACAACCCAATAATGGGTCAACCCGAACTTACTTGACCCGGGCATATTGCTTTTTTATCATGAACCAGTCCAACACAACCCATTCGGGTTAGGTCGGTAAGGTTGGGTTGGGTCTAAACACCCCTAATAATAATTTATATTTTATTAAATGATCAAAAATTACTAAAAACATTTCATCTTCCATGTTATTTGAAAATGTAACTAAAAATAATATATGGTCCACTCAGGGACCAATTTACATTTTATAAGTAACATATTTAGCCCTAAATAGTAAACACTTTTTTAGCGTGGTTAGGGTTAAAAGAGTGTTTTTCCACAGTATGTGCACTTCAATTAAAATTAATTTACAACAGATATGGGATTTTTTTAATAAATTTGATATAATATTTTTGAAACATTGGGTCTAATGTTTTTAAT
The DNA here is from genome assembly GCA_963277665.1 of Viscum album. Lineage (NCBI taxonomy): Eukaryota > Viridiplantae > Streptophyta > Magnoliopsida > Santalales > Viscaceae > Viscum > Viscum album. The sequence continues at coordinate 1,239,737,547 of OY728129.1, forward strand.
GTGTCTAAATTAAATTTATTTCTATTGGATAAATTACCAATGTTAGAAATGTAGTTACCTTAAAAAAACAGAATGGTACAAATGTGGAATCTTAGAATTTATGTAAGAAAACTATAAAGCTATGTTTTTCATGTGGTGGAGGTTTTTATCTTGTAAAAAATCACAAAAATATATTAATATCCTATTTTCGATCCACATGTGTAAAGAGACACCAGCCAATAGTAAATATTTTTGAGTATTTACAAGAATTCCACTCTTCATAAACTATAAAATGACACTCACTCCCCCCATTATTCACACATATAAATCCTTTTGTCCCACCCGAGATAAAAAAAATCACTTACTAACATCTCTTATCACATCCCATATGCCTTAATTGGGATATAAATCAAATCAAAGAATTATTTTTATAAAAAAATTGGTTTCCCAAAGAATAGGTAACATTCATCGACGAATGCTTTTGTTTTATTTATTCTTTTAACAACCTTAACTATTTTAATATCATGCATATATAAATTCTAAAATGTATTAAATATAATGATATGCAGTTATATTAAGGGTAAAAACTATAACCACATACACTACCTTTAAATGGGTTACGAAATCATCATTTGTGTGTATGAAGAACTAGCACCTCACAAATTGAGGTCATTAATTTTTCCATTACCACCCATCATGGTTTGGAATAATGGTTAAAAAACTATTTTTATATCATATTTATGATTTTTATGATATTATTATGATTATGAAATAGTAATATCACAAATAAATTCATGCTTTCCTCTTTTTGAGAATACGATAATGTAGTTTGTGCGTATGACAGACTATCACCTCGCAAATCGATTGATTCAATCACTCTTCTGATGTAATGTATTAAAGATGAGTTTAATAAACAAATTTTATATATAGGAAACAAAAAGTTATTCTATAATGGAAATAAATCATAAAAAATTATTTATTTCAATCTGATAATTAAATAGAAAAAGCATTTATGTGTATGTATGACCTACTGTCTCCCTGGATGGTGTATTTCAATTAATATTTTATATTTTATAGATCATTTTGAAAACATATATACTAAATATATATGATATTTTTATTATGCTTATCATTCTGGAGATAATAAATTCATGATTAATGTATGTGGAAAAAAATTAAAACAAATCAAAACATCTATGAAAAAGAAAATAATTATTACCTGAAACATAACTTTATCATGTAATTGTTTATAATTGGGTAATAAAAGATTACAAGCATGTCATATATGGTATTAAAGAATGGGGATTATGAAAATATATCTCTTAAAAAGAATCTTGTGAAGATAATAAACAAGGAGGTATGAGTAATGGGTATATTGTTGATGATGAAAATACTATAGATGACATGAAAAATGAAATAAGTGTTAAAGAATCAGGAAACGAGTCTTATTTAATTGTTTGAGAAGTGGAATGAATGAAATATTTATGTATTCAAATTCAAAAAAAAATAATTATCTGATTTATTAAATATGTAAGTATTGTTTAGTATATGTTTTTTTGATAATAATTTGAAATAATTTGTGGAATACTACTAATTACCTATAATTGAGATTTAATGGAAATTTTGTATTTTATGGAAAACATATGACTAAGGGAAGGTAAAACTTAATTTTTTCTGGAGGTTGAGGAAATAGTTTTTATTTTAGATAAATAGATGTTGGATAAGAATAAATTAAATTGAATAATACTAATTACAATGGAAATATATTTATTATTTGTTGACAATGTGGTTTATTCTCTCATAGACTAAGTTTTCGTAATTTTTAGATTTAAGGAATATATCAAATATTCTTTGTTTTAATGAGCATCGAAAAATGCAGGTTTTCAAAAATATGTTATGTTAATTCAGATTATTACTGTGTTTTAATATAATACAGGTTGATGGTATTCACATGTTTAATATATACATCTTAATATCCACATTTTGATATATGGTGTACCAAAGTAATGATTTTTTAGTTACCTTATTTCTAATGTTTTTATTTTAATATTTGATAAGGTTCAAATGGTTAATAATTTTTGAAATGGTTTTTGATGAACCTTGAATGTGGTTATAATTTATAATGTACTATTTATCATTATGAACAATGGATAACCTATGCCAACCATTTTGGTTTGATAATTACAGAAGGTAGATAACATGAATCATTATTCTTTATTTGGATATTATGATCCATTATTTATTCAGGAATTAAAAATTCATCTTCATTTATTAGAGTAATAAATGAATTTCAAATTGATTAATTCACAACCAAGGGTAAAATTATACTGAAACAAATAAGTGTATCTGCCTGTGAAAATTATTCACCATTAGGAAAAGGATCTTGGAACAATAATTTTATCCTGACACCTTTATTTTTGATGAATCAAATAGTCCCTTAGATCATAAATAAATTAAGTATTTTGTGTTTTTTAACATTATCTGGATCACCATCTTTTTTATTGTTAGTGATATCTATCACTCCATATAATTGTTTACATTTTAATTCCATGTCCAAATATTTACTTCCCAAAAATTTTATTCTATATGATAACCTAGTTATGAGTTACTTTGTGTGAAAATTATGTTTCAAATTTTGAGGTATAAATTTATTTTAATGGGGGTAGAGAGTAAAACGCCATGTTTTCTTCAGTTATTATTTTTTGAATAAATTAAAATTATTATATAGCTTGCATTAATCACTACACCAATTTAAAATTTCTTTATAGGTAATAGCAAGTTAACCTTATTCTAAAAAAACAAAGAGTTTTGCTTATGGTATACACGACACAGTGTTTTTCTTATGTTACACACAATATCGAATTTCACCAAACTATGATATACTATTAATTTTCTTATTTAATATAGTAGTTATCACAAAGCCAATGGAATGGTAGGAATGAATATGATTAACTAATTTTTTAGAATATATATTTTTCAAATTTTCATTAGTTATTTATAAATTAGACATTAATTAAGATTTATTTAAAATAAAATGAAATATTTATTGAAAAATACATCTTTCTTAAAAGATAGAAAAACAATACTTTTTGCACATAGTTTAGAATTAAATTTTACCAATTTTAGTAATTTATTTTAAAAAACAAACTATATTTTTTATGCTGCATATAAAAATTATATTTGGTTGATTATTTATATTTTTCTGAGAATATTTGTTTGATAAATATTAAAAAATGATGTATTTTAATTTTAAAATTCTTTTTTGGTTAAATAATTTATAATGTTGAAATATATTTTGAATTTGTTTTAATGTCATAATAGTAAAATTATATTTATATAAATCCAATTTATTTTATTGGAATAATTTTAATTTAGAATTATTATTTAAAAAAATATTAAAAGTTTGATCGTTTACTCTATAAAAACATGTTTTCTCATCATGTTTGCTGATGAAATTTTAAAATATATTTTTTACAAATATATTATTTGAATTTGGAAAAATAGATTCCATATATTTAATTATCATAATTTATAATGTTTAATAATTTCAAATTAAAATTTTGGCAACATTATTTGTGCAAATAGTTTAAATTAATTAAACAATTAAATAAAAAATGAGTTTACTTAGTGGTTAAACCTAGAATATAAGGTATAAGAATTACCCGAAACTTGCCCAAAATCAATTTAATATATATAAGTCTTCAATTTTACCACATTTTTGAATATTTTGAGTTTTTTCGACACTTTTACATGAAAGTGACCCATATAATAAATTAATTAAAGAATGAGGGAAAACAATATACCTCTCTTCCTTTTACGTTCTATAGAGCATTGTAATAGGGAAAAATAACATTGGTTTCGTTAAATATATTAATTTGAATGATAAATAAAGTTTATGTATCATAATAATTAATATTTAATTTTTACAGACGAATTAGTTACATAAAATGCTTAAGAATCACCAAAATAGTAATTATTTAATAAATAATTAACTAAAATAAATGATTCAAATAACATTAAAAGTGAGGTAAATTCAGTAAATTATTGTATAAAATTAATTTTTAAGATGAATGTATAAATTTTCATAGGGTTTAATTTAATATATTCTAATTTTCCCAATTTACTGACATTTTTGAAAATTAAATAATGTAAAAATTGACATTAGTGTTATTTTATATTAAATGAAATTTTATTAAAGGATTGAAAAATAATGAAAATACTGTATATATAAATTTAATTTTTAAATTCTAATAAATGTAATATATGGTCCATTTATGGACCAATTTACATTTTATTATGAACATATTGACCCGAAAATATTAAAAACATTATTACCATGATCTGGGTTAAAGTTGTGCTTTTGGGCATTACATGCATTTTTGTTAAAATTAAATTCCATAAAATTTGGGCGTTTTAAAATTGAATTTGTATATAATATTTCATAATCATTGGGTTTAAATTTTCTAATAATTTTTACGTTAATTTTTTTATAATGGATATATTTCATAGGTAATAAAATTATTTTCTTTAATAAAAAAAATGGTAAAAATCGGGAATCATAGATGTTTTGGAATAATTGTTTTTTAAAATGTTCTATTTTGTTTTCATGGAAGAATTTATAGACCAAATATCCATTACACTCAATTTTTATACTATTTTGGAGCCACACGAGGTAAAGAAGAACCCTCAATAGTAAGTATTTTTTAATATTTTCAATAATGCACTCCCCCTCAACTATAAAAGGGAAACCACTATGCCCCATTACTCCCATTTATCCAACCTTTTGAGGTGACCCATGTCTATTAAAAATGTCTTCCGAAATCACATACCATAGTCCTAGAGGCCTTAATTTTTCCATATATCTAACTAAAGATGTCCTTTGGTGCAATCTAAATAGATATTCCAGAAGAAAAGTAACATTCATCAACGAACATTTCTGTTTTATTTCCTCCTCAAAACCCTTTAATTATTTTGTATCATGATTATACAATAACATCAATATATTATATATACATATATTTTTATATTTTATTATTAAGACATATAACTAGAGACACTTCCATCATGCAGTTTTTGAAACCATTGTTCATATGTACGGTAGCCTACCACCTCACAAACCGATTCCAATTGTTTATACATTACCATCTATCATTGTTGATAATATTGATAGAAATAATGTATATATATTATTTTTATTATTTTTATGATGTTATTTAGATTATTTATTTGTTCTATCATTGATACCTTCTTTATTTCCATTTTTTGGGAATATGATAATGTCATTCGTGTCTATAACGAACTACCACCTCAGAAAGAAATGTGAATACTTCATGCTTTACAAAGAATTATTGAGGATGGTTTTAATAAAAATATGTGATATCTGTGACATAAAAGTAATTTTGGTACGATAATATCTCATATAATTTTATTTCTTTCAATCCAACAATAAAATGGAAACAATGTTCATGCATACATATGACATACCCTCTCAATCAATGATGTATTTCATTTCCCTTTTCAATTATTTTATATTATTATAAATAAATATATATAGAATATATATGATATTTATATCATGGTTATAATTTTTCATGTGATTAAATTCGAGTTAATGTAAGAGTTCCAAAAAATAACAAATCAAATCACAACCAAAAAAGTCGCTATTACCTATAATCTATCATTACCATGGAATTTTTAATAAATGGACAATAAAAGGTTAGATGAAAATCATATATGGTAGGATATATATGAATATGGTTTTATAAAATATGAATAATAAAATTAAATGTATTATTCAGATGTATTGAATGGGCACCAGAAATCCAACACTTCAGGTAAGGTATGTCTCTCTCACTTTTTAAACTTTTGTGAGGAATATTATATATTAATAACCTCTTCCTTTTTGGTTCTTTATATAATTACCTTGAATTGATGTTAAAATGTTTCTACTAAAATTAATTGGTATTTAATTATCCATTATAGGATCTCTCTTTCATGGGGAATATGGAGCAAAGTAACCAAGGTGACAAGTGTTTATTACTTCAGTGTCATTGTTTATTAGTATTGTTTTTTATTAGAATTCCATTAAAGAAATACTATGATGCATATCTCAAATATTCTCACCATTTCTTATCCTCTATATATTCATTATATCTTCAATTAATGGTAGAATTTTTCAAGTCCATGGTTCTTAACAGTATTATGGAATTTTGTAATTAAAATTTGACATTATTTCACTCTTTGGTTAAAAATATATTTCTTCTAAAAACCTTGTTTTAGAAAAATGTTTTTAAAATTTCATACCTTTATTATGTTATTTTAAAAGGAAATTTTTACAAATGTTTTTGAATTTTAAAAAATAGTATTAAAAGGAATGTACTTTATATTTTCCTATTGAGGATCATTTGATTTCCATTGAATATGTGAACAGAAGCATTGTTTTCATGTATGCATCATATACCAAATTCCCCATCATCATTTCCACTCTATACGTAGAATAGTCTTTTATTCCTTTTAAATAATATTTTCAAAAGAAAACATTTTCTAAAATATATTTTAAATATATTTATTTTAAATTTATATTCAAGGAAATTATATTTGAAAAACTTTTAAGAATTAAAAAGTGTTTTAAAATATTTTAAATTATGACATCTATTGGTGTTAGTCATTCCTTACTGGGATTGTAACCCAAGGAGACCATTTATATTCTCTCTATAAATGGTTTATGTTTTTATGGAATGATGTTTATAAAACCCATTAATTTAAGTATATTATATGATCAAGAACCTAATTTTTCTTCTATAGGTAATCGTCTTACGAAACCTATTTCTTTTAATGGGTAATACTATGATTAAATTATTTTGAAACCTATCTATTTTTCGTAGGTTATGATTTGATGAAAAATTTTGGATACCCTTATCAATTCATGGGTTATGATAGGATGAATGTTTATAATATTGTGGAACACATATACATGACTTCATTATGTGATGTGTAACACCTATATCAACCTATAATTCATTGGGTAATGATTTATATATCTAATGAGTTAGAGGTGGCTGGAATGATGAGTAGTCCTGGTACATGAAGGGAATTTCTCCACTATGATGGTTTTGTTATTGACCCCATTATACTATAAGGAAGTGGTTATGACTATGTATGGTGGCGTCTCCATTCTATTTGGTGTAACCCTCAATAAGTTCCCTTATATGTTGGGGAAATGAGCCTTAACATCAAAGTAAGGATTTTATATATTTATGTATAGGAGAAAAAACTACATCTTAGGCTGATTTTGTGCTCTAATGGCTTCAGATCATTGATTATATTATCATTCATGTCTTCTGAAATGCCAATATTTATTCAATGATTCATGGTTATGATCTTTGTCATGAAGGGTACGGTTTTGAAATTTTATTCACATGTTCTCATACCCTTATATGAATGTCATACATATGTATCTACATTATTTACCCTTACTGAGCATCTGAGGTAACACATTCTAATGTTTCTATTCCCCAGGTTATGAAGAATGGTTTTAACATTGAATAATATATGGGAATATCTTTTTGGGAAACATTAATGATCTTTCACTAGACTAGAATATTTTTTTCTACGTTTCCAACTACACTGAACTATTATTATCCTCGGGTACGCATTTGTGTAATTTAATGAATAATAATTTAAAAATATGTAATATATGTGTATTTTAATCCTAGGTCAAAATAGTTTGGGTATATTAAAGCCTATAAGATATGGATTCATTAATGTGAAGAGATGTCCCTTTGGTTAGGGATGATATACCAGTGACATAGTTTAAGCTAACATGTATGGAGGGAGGAAAGAACATTATAACTATTTCCTAGACTAGTGGGTCCAACATGAATAATTTGAATTTTTCTAGGGATAAGTGTTAGTCCCTAAAATATTTGAGCCTTTTCCGTTTGTATTTTAACTATTTTCTAATTCATAAATGTGTATTTCACATCAAGCATAGACTTGGATTTTTTATTGGAAAACCATTATGAAATTTTAACATGATATATCATTGCGTTATTTTATTTTCAAGCTATAACATTTTCCTAATCCATAAAAGGTTAAGGATTATTTATTCAAGACTTTACGTTTTATTTTAGGTTGTTAGTTTTATGTTTTTAACATAATAAGCTATTTTCACTCTATTATTTATTGTTTTAGGGATTCTAATTTGGAACAAAATCCAATGTTACATATTTAAGGGACCACAACCTAAACAAGAAAGTGTATAATGTTTACGGTCATATACCATTAACCAAAATTGGTTGAGGATTAAATTCAAAATTATTTGGCCAAATGGGAGGTTGAATATATAGTGATATGGAAAAATTTACCCGACATGAATTATAAGCCCAAAAATTGCAATGAAATGATGTGTGAATGTTGTGCTACTAATTATACTAAATTATTACTCATATCTTGAGGCCATAAATCCGTCACCATGTTGGATTCCTAAACGGGACTCTATTTAGATCTTGATCATACATTTGAGAAAATTGAACGAGATAATGAGGTAACTTGATAAGGAGATAAGAAGTAAAAATAAGAATGAGTTGGTCGGATCCAGAACTTAGGGTGGAACTAGGGTTTTAATTAGAAGGGAATTTATAGTTTGACCTAGGATAAGAAATCTTGATGTCATTATGTATTATATGATAATATAATTAAATACATATGTAGTATATGATATTAGGAGGCTTTATCACAACTAAGGTTCATTAGAAAAAATAGAATGTGAATTTTTAATCTCATATAGTTGGATAGTGTGGAGGATTTTATAAGAAGAATATTTTTTATTTATACCATGACATAATTAAGAATTAGAATATTAACCCAAGGAATGGAAATTGGGTTAAAAAGTTCCCTTACCGATTTTGTAACTTACAGAACATACAACCCCTGAAAGAAAGATCATAAAATGAAGATGTAAGTAACCATAAATTTAAGCATATTTCACAATGAATAAAATATTGGTAAGTACATAAACCACCAAAAATGAAATAGTGGAAAATATAGCATGAATCTCACAGGAATAAAAAGTGATATGAAAATCAATTACCACATTGTAATCAATCAATTAATCTGAACAAATGTTAACAAACACCAAATTAATCAATGAACAACATGAATATAAAGATAATCATGATAATATATATCAAATTTCAGTACAAAATACACCACATGCACTAAATTAGTGGCAAACAATGGAAATCCCATTGAATTAAAAGTGAGATAAGTAACCCCTTACCTCATGTCCGACGTGACTTGTTTTTTCCTTGTTTTTCCTGAAAAAAAACTTAAGTTAATTTATACTTTATTAAGAAACCTTTTCAAGTTTATTATTCCTTTTATATCACTCATTACCATGTCAAAAACATTATGTAATCATTTATGTTAATAATGGTCATATTTTTGATATTTGGTACTTGAGTAAAAAATGAACACCTTATAATGGAAAGTTGTCCATGTGGTTAAGAGTTCATTATCTCAATGTTGGTTACAGTGGATAATTAAGAGGGGGTGAATTGAGTTCCTATTAAAAAATTTCTGTTTAAAAGATTTATATTGAAATCCCCCAATTCATAAATCAAGTTAAACTGTAGTGAATTTATAAAGATTTTAAGAGTTTAATTAGTTTCTCAAAGATTTAGTATTTCTCATTTAACATAATCTGAAGATTATGTTAGATTTTTAAACTAACTTACATGATAGAAATAATTACAAACACATTCTAGTTCAACTATCAGAGTTACTTTAGAACATATTTGAATTTTAATGTAATTAGAAGTGGAATATTGAAAAAAGTTTAAACTGAAATATGATGCACAATAGTTTAAACTAAGAGGTTCAGTCTCAATCTAAGACTTAGTCCTCTCAAACAGTTTATATAAATCTTTGATCCAAACCCCAGATCGGGGTTTACAACAGTACTCAGACTGTCCACTTCCTCAGACCTCTTCCACAGTTCTACGTGGGAAAACAGCAACAATATCACACAGTCTGTCCAGGTCCTCAGACCTCTACCATAGATCAACATTAGATACACAACGGTGTAAAGAGTTTGGTGTGAGGATTTTAGTATCCTCCAATTCATCTTATGAGTTATTATGAGTCCAAACAAATAGAAGCACACATTTCTTGTAATATAATGAAAAGAATGATCACAATAGAGAAAGTATATAGAAATGATTTTCAAATTCTCTTATGTGATATCAATGTAGCTATGGACTCCTTTGGATTGATGCAGGTGAAGCTTTGAGTCCTTTTCTGGAAGTTGTGTGAAAAATAGAGTATCGCGATTCATCTTGTATTCTTTGTGAGGTTCAACAGTGTGAAGATGTTCTTTAAGCTTCAAGTATGCTTCATTTGTTCATCAGTGTCGAGTTTCATGAAATGTGCATTTCTTTTGATCATCCTCTATGTATCTTCTTCGTTATCATGCTCATGACACTTCTTTTCATTTTTACATTGCCCGCAATGATTCTTGGCCACACTTCACTATTAACTTGGAATGCATGTCTTAGATCTGATAGGTTGAATGTGTTATTCACCTCATACCTCATACTTTCTTATGATATGTCTACAAAATAGAATTAATTATGTCATTGCATTAAAATAATCAAATATGACCATTATAAATTAAATTAGAAGATGAAAAAAATGTTTAATAAATGGTGTCATAGTAAGTCATGGAAATGGTGTCTCATTCACACAGTGTCTAGATTGATCATAGTGTCTGAGTGTCACGGTGTCTCATGGTCATGGCGTCTTGTAGTGACAATGTCTCATGGTTATAGTGTCTCACGGTTACAGTGTACTATTCATGGTGTATACTTCACGGTGTCTGTCTTCATGGTGTCTGGCTTCACGGTGTCTCCCTTTACGGTGTCTGGCTTTAGGGTGCCAGAAATACATATCCAATGGTAGACTCACGGTGTCTTAGATTTTTCAAAGTAACTGTGCTCAGACTTAAATAATGATGATAATAGAATGTATCAGACTTAAGGATTTTTCAAATAAGGTATTGTTGGAGTAGATCAAAGATATTAAAAAGTATGGAAATTGAATGTAGGGAAATTAAGATCCTTCATGACACTTTTTAAAGCATGAGAAAACATTACCCCTAAATACACATGATTGGATATAATTTATAGTAGTTAACTAGGTTGAATAATATTTGTGATCATTAAAACATGATTAATACATGAGGAGTCCAAAAATCTACCCCTTTTTGATGATCAAAAATAATATACAGTTAAATTGTATAGTGTATTTAACTATTGAGATAGAAGTATATAAAGGAGATAAAAGTATATCATATAGAAACTTCTCCCCCTTTTGGGATTATCAAAAAGATGAAATAAGAGAAGTAAAAAAACATTCCATTAATAGAAAACAATGTTCCATACAAAACAGAAGAGTGATACACAAGAAAAATCATCCCAATCAAAAAAGAGGAATCATTGTTCACCTTATTGAGAAGGAATTCTATTTTCCTTTAGCTCTAGTGGAAGAAGAGGATGCCATAGGGGCAGAGAGGTAGTGGAAGGCAGTGAGGTGGTTGATAAAAAGGTTAAAGGAAGGCCTTCAAAGACTATTGGAGCCAAGGTAGGAGCAGTAGAAGATCTTGACAGTTGTTGATCACGAATCACATTCCTGATCCGAATTAGTGCTTGGCCGACAGACATAATGGTCGATGATAGGGCAGAGGTTAAGGTAGGCAGCCCATGTCTTAGAGGTGGCACCGCTGGAGCAACAATGTCTGTACTCTAGACATGAAGATAGGGCTACGGGAGTTTGACGAAATCTGTAATGATCTCTCCACCATACAGCATGGCTTTCTCAAAATCATCCTCGTTCTCTATAAACTTGTGCAACAATCGAGTAAACTCTGCGAGCTTCTGGACTTGGGTCTTGAAACCTTGAGTCACAAGAGGAATCCACCGATTTTCTATAAGTTACTTCAAATGGTTTTTCATATCACCCTTGGATAAGATTCTGTTGAAGTAGAAATCTGCTTTCTTGGAAATCTCTTTTTGATCATCATTACCAATTTTGGAGTGGATTTTTACTAGTTCAAGAACTCTATCATGATTCTTGATCACTTCAGATAAATAATATGTATTAATGAAACTGAGTAAATTCTGACATTCGTCATTGACTATAGTTCTGAGCAGATCACTGTCCAATGAGGGTTTAGAGGTTTGACCAGATGCTTTGACAGCTTTGGTCAGAGATTTTACATGATTCAGTACCTTTTAAATACACTCTGTATTCTCATCGGTGAGTTTATTAAGATTGGAATTGAGCTCTATCATTTCCTTCACAATTTGTTTGTCCCTTTTAGTGATCTTCTAATCTATGGATGCTAGATAAGGTTGAATTTGAGATATACCAGCCTATGGTACTTAAGGAGCAATAGGTTCTATAGGAGGAGCAACAGATTCAGATCTCGAATGTAGCTTTCTATGCATGTCTTCATCCACACTTCATAAGGTCATCACTTCATTTCTGAGTAGCTTATTTTCAACTCTTACTTATTGAATCTCATGGAGCATGTAAGGTTGTATTTTCCCAATAACTCACTCCAATAATAGTGAGGCATATCTTTCACTTAAATTTGTCACAGGATGAGGTTGGGTATTCACGAGTTTCTCATCTCCAGAAATGAGGGTAGAACCAAATTCCTTTAGATCATCCATCCTCAAAAAGGATGGTTGTTCGGAAAATAGTTCAGGAGTAGGGACTGGTACAGGCCTAGGGTAATTCTCAGGTGCAATATTGGAGACTGATTTCAATAAAAATAGAGAGGAAATATCAAGTCCGGTTGTTGTATCCTAATGAGAGACATCCACATTATATAAATTGGGAAATTTATACTGAGTTTCTACAAGACTTAACTGAGTTGGATGTGAGGCTTCAATAGAGTCAAGATTTTGGGTTTGCTCCTACTCAACTGATGCCTCCTTCTCAGGACTGAGAGGCTAAGGATCTTGGTCTCTTTCCATAGTCTCAACTCTAAGTTCCTCACTCATTTCTTGTTTAGCCACCTGAAAGGCTAGGTCCATCCTTTATTCAGTTGTTGGGATGATTTTAGGAATAGATTGTTCTATAGGGAGTTCCTCAAGATTGAACTCTTGAAAATTAGGTAGCTCTTCCACTATAGGCTCTTCTATGGCATGCTTCTCAGGTTCTTCGGAAACTGGTTATATTATAACTTTGGGATTGGTGTCAAAATTAAAATCTTCTCTAGGAGTAGGGGATTATTCTTCAAGAAATACATGAGGAACAATTGTCCTGTCATCCTCAACAATAACAGCTTTACTAGGTGGCACTTCAGCCTCTTCTTCATCTTCTTTAGGATACATAACAATATCATCTGGTTACAAACTAGGATCAAAAATATCTCGTGGTCTTCAGGGATAATCCACCAGATTGAATTTCTCATAAATTCTATCATTATCTTCCACCAATTACTTTTTACAAGGATTCTAGTTTGACTTCATTCTTTTTATAGTGGCTTTTTAGAGACAGTACTCACAATCCTTAATCACTTCGTCATTTGGTCTAACCATACCCTTGGCAAGAGGCATGGCTGAGATTAGCCCAGAGTAGAATAGAGAAGTTGAATTCGATGTGACTTTGATCGACTCACACATATAGTGTATGATATACTTGAACAAGTTAATCATATGCGCAATTTTCATAAGGTGAATCATAAATACATCTTGATATTTTAAAATAGCAAAATCATCTTTCCTGGGACAAACCAAATTATGTGTAAACTTGAACAGAATCCTTGATTCTCCATCTAATTCAGCAGGAATGGCATTCCTCTGGGTGCCATTTCTAGTTATGGTTTTCATTGAATATTCTAAATCAATGAAATTGTTTGAAGGTGGAGGTCCTCTATGACAATCTTCACAGATGCCTTCATGAGGTATCCTAAGGCATACAGCCTATAAACTCAAAGAGAATGAGCATCTCTGTCCATTTCCCAACTTCTTTCAACATAACTCTCACCGGAATCAAAGTCAAATTAAACGTTCTAGTAAAACTAAGACACTATCCTATGGTATATGTTTCTATTATCCTTCGAAACCCACTCTAACCAACCTTGCTTTTATAACACTCTCAATACCTGAGACTTAATAAATATAATCCATTTGGGGAAAATCTATTTCTCAGGTACAATAACGCAGTTTACCATATTCAGATTTAAAGGACCTTCAGGTGTTATCTTAGGTTCTATTTTCTTCTTCTTTGATTTGTGCATCTCAGATGTAGATGATGACGAACGTTTCATTCATGGAATTCAATAAAGGTGTGAGCGAGAAAAGGGATGCAAGGATGAGTAGGGGTTCAAAAGAAGTAAGTAGAAGAAACCATGAGTGATGAATTGAGTGATACATCCTTTGTTTTATCATTTAGGAATACCAAACCTTGCAAATATAAAAAAATTAGGAAAATAAAATGGTGAAGAGAATAATTACCACGATATAGTTTAAAAAAATTGATAGTGAGGCGGTGTCTAGTCATTATGATGAGACAATAAATGAGCTTCATGATGAGAATGTGAATGAGCTTCTCAGTGTGTGTTATGGTGAGATAGTAAACGTCAGAGAAAACAACTGAGAAACCATAATCATGAAACAGTAAAGTATAACACAGTAAGATATCAAATATCAAGACCAAAAACAGTAAAAACTAAGGTATATATTTTATATTTATCATTCCTAGTTCATGTATGATGTAGTCTATTCTCTCAAAATTTAATGGTTTGGTGAATATATTAGCAATTTGATATTCAATACCAATGAATTCCAATGTGATATCACCTTTTTGATAATGATCTCTCAAAAAGTGATGTCTTACATCAATGTGCTTTGTCCTAGAATGTGAAACAGGATTCTTTGAGATGTTAATAGCACTTGTGTTGTCACAATTTATAGGTACATGTCTGAATTGATATCCATAATCTAGTCATGTGTGTTTAATCCATAAAATTGTGAACAACAACTTCCAGTAGCTAAGTATTCATCTTCTACAATATATAATACAACAAATTTTTTTTTCTTACTACACCATGATACTGGTGACTTTCCTAAAAGGTGGCATGTTCCAGAGGTGCTTTTTCTAACTATCTTACAACCACCAAAGTCAGCATCAGAATAACTAACTAATTCAAATGATTGTTCTTTAGGATAAAACAGTCCTAGATTGGGTGTGTGATTGAGGTATTTGAAAATTCTATTTAAAAAATTTATATGAGAATCCTTAGGGTTTTCTTGAAAATAAGCACACATACACACACTAAACATAATGTCAAGATGACTAGCAGTTAAGTATATTAAACATCCAATCATTCCACTATAATTGGTTTGATAAACAGATTTCCCATCTTCATCAATATCCAACTTACTAGTGGAACTCATGGGAGTGTCACTACTTTTAGTGTTGTCCAATCTAAAACGTTTTAGAAGATCCTTTTTATATTTACATTGATTTATAATAATACCATTTTCATTTTGAAAAACATGAAATCTATGAAAATATTTGAGTTCTCCCATTAAACTCATTTCAAATTCATTCTGCATCATTTTCGAAAAATCAACACATAAAGAATTCTTCGAAGATCCAAAAATAATGTCATCTGTATAGATTTGAACAACTGAAACATCATTAAAATTTTGTTTTATAAACAGGGTAGGATCATCTATTCCTTTTGTAAAACCTTTGGAAATAAGAAAAGTACTCAATCTGTTATACCAATCTCATGGAGCTTGCTTCAAACCATATAGGGCATTTGATAGTTTAAAAATATTCTTTGGAAAATGGGGGTTTGTAAATATAGGGGGTTGTTCACAAAAAACATCCACATCTATATACCCATTTAAGAATGCACTCTTAACATCCAATTGATATAGTTTGAAATTAAAATGTATAGAATATGCATGTAAGATTATGATGGATTTAAGTCTGGATACTATTGGAAAGGTCTCCTCATAGTCAATTCCTTCTTCTTGACTATAGCCTTGTGCAACTAGTCTACCTTGTTTCTAACTATGTTACCATCATCATCAACTTTATTCCTAAAACCCATTTAGTGCGTATGGTCAAAGTGTCATTAGGTCTGTCTACTAATTAGCATACTTTGTTTCATTCAAATTGATTAAATTCTTCTGGAATATCAATCACCTAGAATTCATAATTGATTGCATCATTGATATTTTTAGGTTCATCCTGTGAAAGAAATGCATGATGCTCAACCTGGTTTCTTAAAGAAGCTCTTGTTTGTGTTCCTCTAACTAAATATCCTACTACAACATCTAAAGGATGATATTTAAGGGTCCTAGATGGTCTAGAAAAGGTAGGTCCATAAATATAAGTTTCATTTATAGGTTTGGGTTCTACAGAAAGAGGTTTTGGAAAATTTCAAGAATTTGTTGTCTTATCAACAGGTTCACTATTTTTGTTATTGAGGTTTAGAATTGCCAAATATTCTTCAATATTTTCAAGAGGGGTCATAGGTTCATGTGCATCAGTTTCATAAAATTTGATGTGTACAATTTCTTCCACACATTTGGTTTTCTTATTGCATACTCTATAGGCTTTACTCGAGATTGAGTAACCCAAGAATATTATTTCATCACTTTCGGAGGAAAATTTGTCAAGATTATCTTTTGTGTTAAGGATAAAAACTGTCACGGCCCATCCTCGGGGCCCGTGCCGTGACTACCCCAAGCTTGCCTTCCATAGGCCAGGGGCTGGCGACTAGCACCAGAGGCATAAATCCCAATAACTGAGAAGGAATTACCTTTATAAAAGTAAACAAAACACCACATAGAACAAGTGGATGTAAAACACTAAGTACAAAGAGAAGTGCTGAAATGTAAATGGGCCAGAATACAAACCCAAAAGAAAGTAAAACTACAGCTGAACAAAGTACAACAGAAAAAGACAACAGCTGGAAGGACGGAAGCGGCTCCGGGGTCGTCCTCCTCAGATCATACCTGAAGGGTTGGTATAGATGGTGCAGCTCCTGGATCGTCCACCACGAATCCTACCTGAAGGGTAGGTACAGATATCCTCCACAACGCTCTCGCCTGTCAACCTCCTCCGAGTGTCGTCTTGCCGTGAAGTCCACCTATGGATACTGACTTGTTGTGTGGTCCACCTCTGGGTACTGACTCGTCGTGTGGACCACCTCAGGGTACCGTCCATTCCTCTAACACTCGGCCTCCGTCAGCGCTGCCCGTCGTCTGCAACCAACACAACGAGGTGCGAGCATAGCCCGTGCATGGGTGAGTATAACGATACTCAGTAGGGACCCCGAGACCCTCAAGGTCTCACTAAACTAACATGGATAACCACAGAGATGATCTCAATAGATAACCTCTACATAGGTAAATGCCCTTACATACACCTATGTTATCAAGTAACCCATCTCAATCATGAGGAAACACAAATATTATGAAATCAACAGATAACCACTACCCAGGTATATCCCAATACATATACCTAAGTTATCAAGTGAACCATCTCATTCATGAGGTAAACACAAAGGTCAAAGATTCAGCTCAAACCAGGATTTTCAAGATTGAAACCGTAACTGCTGAAGAGCCCCGTCTCTGGAGTGTACAATGGTCCTGTCACGACTCCGAGGTTCTGCTCACTAACCTAAGACTGCCGAGGTATTACTCCTGTCGAGTACTCTGGGCCTTCTGCTACAACCAATCACTTCCCACCATGGGTATGCCTCTACAACCAAGCGCTCCCCCTCATAGCCTCAAGAGGTACTCATTCTGTTGAGTACCGTGGGTCTGCCGCTACAACCAAGCGCTCCTCCACCGTGGGTCTGCCGCTACAACCAAGAACTCCCCCTCATATCCTCAAGAGGTACTCCTTCTGTTGAGTACCGCGGGTCTGCCGCTACAACCAAGCGCTCCTCCACCGTGGGTCTGCCGCTACAACCAAATGCTCCCCCTCATAGCCTCCAGAGGTACTCCATCTGTTGAGTACCGCAAGTTTGCCGCTACAACCAAGCACTGCTCCACCGTGGGTCTGCTGCTACAACCAAGCACTCCCCACTAGGCTATCCAAAACACACCAAGTTGATCAGTCAAGCAGTCTTCATGTCTCAGCCGGCTACACGGTCTCTGTACTCTGCACGCTCGTCTCCAGGAGGGTCCGCTCCACGAGTTTCTAGTCGATACTACAAGTATCACAAAGTTCCACAAAGAATTATCTCAAAGGACCGCCTCATCACAGGGGTCTTAATGCAATAGACGGCGCGTCAATCGGACGCTCGGTATGTGAGTTACTATCCCTTTCGTAAGTTGATCTGTGTTCTTTGTTTTCATTAGGAAGAATGAAATGAAGGGAATAAAATCATTCACAAACATAATTCCCTACCTCAAGAATGGTCGTCGAATGCGAGTTCGTCGCAAAATTAACTGTCGTAGAAGAAGAAGATCGTCGCGGAAGAGAAGTATCGTCGCGGAAGGAGCATCGCGGAAGAAACGTCATTGACGTCACGGTACACGGCGTCACGTCCTCGATCTCCGAGGGTTTGGCGTTCTTCTTCGGAGGTTGGAGCGTTCATCGCGTTCTTCGCGTTCTTCGCATTCTCCACCGAAGAAGAATGTTTTCCTCCAAATTCTCCCCACGCCACAAGTTCCAACATAAATAAAATAAAAGTTATCTTATTTTATTAATGCACATGACACGTTTGTAATTCAAAAGAAATGAAACAAACAATTAATTCAATGAATTAATTGTAACGATTTAACTACCCAATTAATGAAGCATTTCTTAACCAGAAAAATGCACAGTTGAATTTAATTAAATAGGGGGGTTGTGGGTGCATTACTTAGAGGAAAAGAAACGGTGGGGCTTGTGTGGCCCCCACCTCACAAATATCTTACCAAGAGGGTAGGATATTTTGGATTGCACCCTATCCGCTTTAACTCAGCTTAAGCAGCTTTAAGTGGCTTTAAGTGAAATAAAATAAAGTTGTCGCACCACTTTGTTTTATTTTCTTCACTTAACCCCCAAAAATTAAAAACCACACCCGAGCAAACGAAACTCTGGAAAAGGCGTTTCCCAGAAAATATCGGTGCTGTGATTCCATCGGTGCCCTCGGAATTCGATTCCGAGCACTAGTTCAGAAGTTAGAAAAACCCGCTCGTTCATTCACTGAACGTACCCGAGCTAAACTTCGGAAAATGATTCTGGGCACACCGGGCCTCGGAATCATGCGCCGTCAGAAATTTTGTTCTTGTAAAATCCCAAAAAAAATTTAGAAAAAAAAAATTCCCCTGGAAATTTCTGGGTCATTACATTACTCCCACCTCAGTGCTTTATGTCTTCGTAAAGATTTAACAGAAACATTGGTCACAAAAGTGGTACTGAGCATGCATCTGACCCACCTGCTCTCATGTTCTCACCTGGAGGTTCCCATACTGCCAGTGAAAGCGCACCCGAGGAATAGACCGTTCTCGTAGGATCCACCCCTGTCGATCCTCGATCCCACTAGAACCTCCATGAAAGTCGCCCCATTGCAATCGTCCAGCTCCCCATGGTCGATGATATGCGAAGGGTCGAGCACGTTTCTCCTCTGCTAAGATTCTTGGAAGTCGTCGTGCACCGGGTGCAACTGAGGTGGATGGGTCAAGCGGTAAACCACCTCGCCTACCCGCTTGAGAACATAGAAAGGTGCAATGAACCTCGGAGATTATAACGTCCCATACTTTACATACATTGTTAATACTTCAAAATTGAAGCACACTTATTACAACATATGACAAAACCACAATGGACTGTATAGGTATAGTGTCTTTAGAAACTGGGAAACAAAAACAACTGGTTCATAAATCTTCTATAGTGTCTCCCATTTATTTCATCATATCTAGGGTCCCGTTAGAATATTCTACTTAATATCCATCTTCCTGACCTGGGGAAAAGAAAACATAAAAGGGTGAACTCAAATGCTCAGAAAGGGAAAATAAAGGAAATAAAAATCATATCATATCTTTTTGAAAATCATAACCTGCAAAAGAGATCATAATATCTTAACATGGAACAAATCATAGAAGTGAAAATGAGATCCCCATAATCATAACATGAAACATGAAACTTTGTGGCATGCACACATAATCATGGAAAATCATTTCTTGTTTTTCATGACTCATTGCCAAGACTATTTAGTGGACAAAGTCCCTTTCTGAACCGAGTCACCCTCGTTCCAGTCCTGTTTCACTGAACCGGTATAACCTACCGTTCCAGCCATATCTATCTCATGAGATATAAAATCTTTACCCAATTCATTGGAGGGAGATATAGGTCCCACCCATCTTATAATGAATCCTTTCTTATGTGTGCCACATAATCATAAACCATACATCATAGCGTAACCCATGTAATATAAATGGAATTCTTAAACAACATGACATCATAAAACAATTATTATAACATAAATGAATTCATAAAAATATTTCCATTACAACATAATCAAACCAATGTAATAATAGGGATAAAAACAGAACCCTTTTATTATCTTAGATGGAAAATAATTTTGATAAAATATTTGAACTCCATTCTTGAGGAAAATATCCTTTCTACTTCAAAAACATTTTTCCTTTCATAACATGTCATACGACATTAAAATAAAAGAATTTGATTAAAAATAAACGTGAAAACTTGTAAAGGATGTTTCTTGGAAATAATGTTTTAAAAATCCATTCATGCCGTATAAGTTAAAAAAAACAATCTTCGTACTTTTGTTGGAAAAGTCAAAAAGTACCTCGTACGAAAAACGACAAAAGATTCCTTTCATACATATTACTAAAAAATCACCGAAGGGTAAAAATGGATTTAAACAATTGTAGGTGGATGGAAATAATATTACATATTGATGAAACAATGATGTGGATGATAAAATACACCC
Organism: Viscum album; assembly: GCA_963277665.1. NCBI lineage: Eukaryota > Viridiplantae > Streptophyta > Magnoliopsida > Santalales > Viscaceae > Viscum > Viscum album. The sequence continues at coordinate 1,239,758,506 of OY728129.1, forward strand.
CAGTAAATACTTACGAATAAACAATCTCGGATAAAAATGAGATTGTGATATTTCCCTTACCTTAGGTCCGATTTGCTTTGTACATGTCTGAAGCTCCTGTATAATGGTTTAAATAATGTTATTGACTTATTCCAGAATCATACATATTGGTATGATATATGGTCATATTCTTATCTTCTTGTTAGTAATATTTCATTGTTACTTGTTACTCGGGTCTTTATTGCCTTTTGTTCTTATGCGTGTTTTGCCGAATAAATTCTTATTATTCTTTTAAGGTTATAGATACCTTATATCCAGAATGGTAGTAGTGTAACATATATCATATTTATTCATTCAATTCATTTATATAATTACTATGTAATGATGATCATGTAGAAGGAGTCGCATCACATCGTGGAGATGGTATTCTGTACGTACGCATGAGTGATGATATCTTTCCTATGATCATGGAACTGTATTGGAGTATATATATATTATTTCAGTATCAATATTACTTTATAATAATCATAAATAGTTACTCATTACACCATTATACCCATTCTTGTAAAGTGATGGTGGAAAAATAGATTATACCACGGCGTGGAGACGGTATTCAGTACGTACGCACGCGCGGTGATTTCATTTTTCCGTAGGATGGATAGAAGGTGAATTAGGGTTGTTTCATATTTATAATAACATATCAGTATGTATGTAATACTGATGTTATTACTTTATCATGAAACAACTAAAGAAGAAGAAGTTGAAGAAGAAAGAAATTGAAAAGATCAGTAATGGATATTACCTCTTCTTTGGAACGCCTCTTCGAATCCTCCACTTAGGGAACTAAGATTGGTATTTGAAGAAGACCAGGACCTCTAGGATTATTCTAGGGAAGTGGAGAGGAGAAAATGGCAGGGGTTGGCCGAGATTGAGTGCTCAAATTGGTGTGAGGAGGTGGGGGAGGAGGTGCCCTTTTATAAGGGAGGAGAGGGGCACCTTAGGAATATCTCAAAATATTATTTTATATTAAAGTCAAAATCGGTTTATTATGGTTCCAAAGGGTCTTATTTCGAATCTAAAGTGGGGATGGGTCGAAATCCTATCAACCAATAGGATTTAGACAAGTTTAGGGTATTATTTTAACCTTATCAATTAGATTTAACTCTAAGTTAAATAATTTAACTTTTACCGTGTCTTTTTGTTTTCTTTCACTATATGGTTAATACACTTACTATAACATGCCAAACGAACCCCAAATTGTTTATTATTAATATATATATCCTTATCTAAGTCATTTGGCCGAACCTTAGATTTTTAGGAATAAAATAACAATTAATAATATAATATTTGATTTAAAAACTATTGTGTGTCAATTTTGACACTATTTGATATATGATTTTTGTGAAAGTTATAACAGAATTATATGCTCGAACCAAGTTAATTAAATCAACACTAATATATCATAGTAACCTATAAAACTAGTGTAATTCATAAAAAGCCTCAAATTACATTTATTTTGGTGTTTATAACATCAATTATGTCAATATTTCATAAATAAGATAATTACTGCATCATCGTTGTGTCATAATTAAACTAAATTATTTAATGTCTAAAAATTATAAATAAAATACCATTATGTAGGAAATCATTTTAGCTTTCTAATTAATATTTATTGTCGAATTTATCTTATGTATAAACCCATATTAAAAATGATTTACTTATTAAACATTGATTTTAACTATTTTAACCCTTCTTTAAATAAATTAATAATAAATGTCCTAATCTAACCCAAGTGGGCCTAAATGGTCATATTTTATTCATAAGGTTGTTTTTGGTCGAATTAAACTTATCCAATAGAATTAGGACATGTGTTAGGGTAATAGTAATATCATATTTACCCTTAGTTACCCTATTTACTATTAACCGCGGTAAAAAAAAGTAAAAAGTTACTATTCACCAAAAAATTATTTTTATCTCATTGAACCACATTTTACTTACTGATATCAACCGTGTCTGTCGGATTTTCGAAATTCCATTCACAGAAGCGGTAAAATTAAGTTTTATGCAAAATTCAGTTTTTAACCTACCACTTAGTGGTTTCACTGTTTATCAAAAATTGAAAGTTTTCAGAAAAATACCAAAATTTCACCCTAGGCTAATTTCGGTATTCCAAATCCAAAAACGAAGTCCATTTTGAAAAATACAATTTATAAAATTTCAAAAAGTGGTTATTACTATTCATAACGGCTAGTTTTAATAATATTTTAATAGCATATCGTTGTTTAGTGAAACTCGGTATTGCGTACGACGCAAGCTATTGAGGAAGGTTGTGATTGTGTGTAAAGTAAGCCAAGCTAGTATGTAGTGAAAGATTCCTTTGATGATATATAAAAAAATATTACTCATAAAAATCTCTGGTGTTACATTCTACCCCCCTTAAAAATAATTTCTCCCTCGAAATTCGTCACTTTGTAACAAATAGATGAGGATACTTCTCCCTCATCATATCCTCAAGCTCCCATGTAGCTTCTTCTAATTGGTGGTTCCTCCATAAAACGTTCACCAATCAAGTGGTCTTGATTCGTAGGACTTTTTCGCTATGATCCAGAATCTCTATCGGCTGTTCTTCGTAAGAAATATTTTTCTCCAGCGGTACAACTTCTGAGCTGAGTACATGTGAAGGATCAGGTATGTACTTTCTCAGGAGAGATACATGGAACACATCGTGAACTTGAGACAGATTCGGTGGAAGCACCAATCGGTAAGCTACCTTCCCAACACGATCCAGTATTTCGAAAGGACCGATATATCTAGGGCTCAACTTCCCCTTCTTTCCAAATCTCATAACCCTCTTCCAGGGAGATATTCGTAAGAACACTTTATCACCCACTTCAAACTCTAGGTCTTTTCTTCGGTTGTCGGCATAACTTTTCTGTCGACTCTGAGCTGCTATTATGTGTTGTTTAATAGATCTGACCTTTTCTGCCATTTCATCAACGAGATCAGGTCCTAATAGATTTCTTTCCCCAACTTCACCCCAGCAAGATGGAGTCCTGCATTTCTTTCCATAGAGAGATTCATAAGGAGCCATCTGAATACTAGAGTGAAAGCTATTATTATAAGAAAATTCCACCAATGGTAGGTGATGATCCCAACCTCCTTTGAATCCATAGACCAAGCTATCAACATATCTTCTAGGGTTTGAATTGTTCTTTCAGACTGACCGTCTATCTGGGGATGATAAGCAGTGCTGAAACTCAACTATGTATCCAGAGTATGCTGAAGACTTCGCCAGAACTTCAAGGTAAATCTCGGATCCCGATCAGATATAATAGAAAGTGGTACTCCATGCAATCTTAACACTTCCTTTACATATATCCTGGCAAGCTGATCTAGAGAGAAATCCTCTCTAATAGCAATGAAGTGTGCAGACTTTGTATGACGATCAACTATGACCCAAATAGCATTATTTCCTTTGGATGTTTTAGGAAGTCCTGTGACAATGTCCATAGTGATGTTTTCCCATTTCCATTCGGGTATGGGCAATGGTAGTAACATCCCCTTAGACTTTTGTCTCTCTGCTTTAACTTGTTGACAAACCAAGCATCGAGAGTCATATTCAGCAACATCTCTTTTCATGCTATCCCATCAGAAGTACTCTTTCAGGTCCCTATACATCTTCGTGCTTCCAGAATGAATAGAGAATGATGAACTATGAGCCTCATCCAGCAGCTCCTTCTTTAATTCGGGGATGGGAGGAACACAAACCCGATTCCTGAACATTATTATCCCATCACAATCAAGGTTGAATTCAGGAACATTTCTCACCTTCTTTTGTAACTCTACATCTTCTTTCTGTGCCTCTTTAATCTTCACATGTATTGATGGTTGAACATTCATTTGAGAAAGATAAGATTTTTCCCCTTCCATTATAATTCCAAGATCCATCCTTTGTAAATCCATAAATATTGGATCTTTTGTGATCCTCATCATGGATAAACTAGCATAGTCTTGTCGACTTAATGCATCTGCCACCTTGTTTGCTTTCCCAGGGTGGTAATGGATTGAGCAGTCATAATCCTTAATCAGTTCCAACCATCGTCTTTGACGCATATTCAGCTCCTGTTGTGTGAAAATATAATTTAAACTTTTATGATCAGTATAAATATTACACCTTTCTCCATAAAGGTAATGCCTCCAAATCTTTAATGCAAAGATTACCACATCCAACTCCAAATCATGTGTTGGGTAATGTTGCTCATGGATTTTCAACTGTCGTGAGGCATAAGCTATCACCATATCATTTTGCATAAGAACACACCCCAATCCCTTCTTGGATGCATCACTGTAGATCACAAACCTTTCTACACTACAAGGCAGTGTAAGCACAGGTGCACTGGATAACCTTCTTTTCAACTCCTTGAAATTCTCTTCACATTCCTCTGTCCAAACAAACTTAACTCCTTTCCGAGTCAACTTGGTGAGTGGATTAGATAATCGTGAAAAATCCTTTACAAAACGTCGATAATATCCAGCCAAACCAAGAAAACTTCGGATCTCAGTTACTGTTGTTGGTCTTGACCATCTTTTAATAACCTTTTTTTTTTGCTGGATCCACAGATATCCCCTCTTTTGTGATTATGTGACCCAAAAATGCAACTTTTTTAAGCTAAAATTCACACTTGGTAAATTTGGCATAAAGATTCTCCTTTCTCAGGGTCTTCAATATAATTCTCAAGTGATCTTCATGCTATTCCTTGATCTTTGAATAGACAAGAATATCATCTATAAAGACTACCACAAATTGATCAAGATAGTCTCTAAAGACTCTATTCATTAGATCCATGAAGATAGTAGGGGCATTAGTAAGACAAAATGGCATCACTATAAATTCATAGTGTCCATACCTTGTACGGAAAGCCGTCTTTGGTATATCCTCCCTTTTGACACGTAATTGATGATACCCTGAACGAAGATCAATCTTGGAAAAGTATTGAGCTCCGCGTAGTTGGTCAAATAAGTCATCAATGAGTGGGAGAGGATATTTGTTCTTGATAGTGATCTTGTTAAGTTCTTGATAATCAATGCAGAGTCTCATTGATCCATCTTTCTTCTTAACAAATAAAACAGGTGCTCCCCAAGGTGACTCACTAGGGCGTATGAATCCCTTATCAAGATTCTCTTGGAGTTGCTTCTTCAATTCCTACAACTCAATTGGGGCCATTCTATGAGGTGTCTTTGAAATAGGCAAAGCACCCGGTACGAGTTCTATTGAAAACTGAACTTCACGATTTGGTGGAAGACCCGGTAATTCCTCCGGAAATACATCATCAAACTCCCGTACAATGGGCATATTCTTAATCGTGAGTTTCTCACCAACCATTTGAGATAAATAACCTTCATTTAGTGGAATCAAGACCCATAAGATGGAAGGAATTTCCACAGGAAGGTTATATTCATCCTTGCATCAATAGACGATCATAGATTATCTGGAATATGAAATGTGACTTCCCTCCTTTGGCAATTGATATGAGCTCCATGTTGAGAAAGCCAATCCATGCCAAGAATCACATCAAATTCCACTAAAGGAAGGATCACAAGATTTGCAGGAAGCACTTTCCCACAAACTTCGATCGGAGAAGAATTATAAACTTTTGATGCGACTGTTGTGCCATTAGGTGTTGTCACAACTAACTCAACATCTAATTATTGAGGTAATACGGTGATACCCTTTGAAAATTCTTTAGAAATAAAAGAGTGGGTGGATCCAGAATCAAATAAAACATTTCCTACTTTAGAGTGGATGGTAAGTGTACCTTTCATCACTTCGTTATCGTATTCCACATCGCTGATAGAAATTGCATGTGACATTACTTTGTCTTTAGCCTTAAGATTTTGTTGACGTCGGCCATCATCATCAACCCTTGTATTTGGGCATTGATTGGCATAATGCCCCATCTCCTTGCACTTGAAACATTGAAGTGTAGTAGGTTCATTCTGTGTATCCCTTCCTTTATTTGCGTCATTAGACATCTTCTTCCCATTATCGCGGCATTCAAATTCCCAATGACCTTCCTTTCCACATTTGAAACATTTACTTGTCCCTTTAAGACAACTCCCACCATGTTTCTTTCCACACTTTGAGCATAAGGAAAAGCTCAACTTCTTTTCAGTATGCTCTTTAGATTTTCCTTTGAATTGCATCTTCCTCTTCTTATCAAACCCATGTGACTGATGGGTTACTCCAATCTCCATCTCGACTTTGAGAGCACATCGAACGATTTGCTCGTAGATATTGAAGTCCCGTATGGCTAACGCCCTTCGAAGACTTGGTTTTAAGCCACTAAAGAATCGATCGATCTTACTCTCAGGTTGGATAATAATACCAGAAGCGTACCTTGCAAGTCTTGTAAAATTTGCTTCATAGGTACCAACAGATTCATCATCCCTCTACTTCAGTTCAAGAAACTCTGTCTCCATCTTTGTTTGTAGAATACGAGGGAAGTACTTATTGAAAAATAAGTTCTTGAACTCGTCCAATTCCATAGACTCAATTTCATCCCTTTGCCTCGTATTATTAATAAGATTCCACCATTGATCAGCATCTCCTTCCAAACGATACATTGCTAGTATGACTTTATCATGTTCAGAACATTGAAGAACTGAAAATATCTTTTCAGTAGTACTAATCCATTGTTCAGCAACTAATGGATCAGTAGACCCACTGAAAGAAGGCGGACGCTGCCTCATGAAGGATTCAACAGAATGTTGCTCCTTCCTTTGCTCGTTTGGAAGTCCTGCATGATTCATATCCTGAGAAAGTTGTGTGAGCATGGCTATAAGATTTTTCATTCCAGCTCCCATATCGTTTGGTTGCTCAGGGGGACAATAATTTCATTGCCCATCGCATTCCGCATTAACACGGTTCCTTCGGGTTCCAGCCATTGACTAAAACCAAGAAGAATAGTGTGAGAAACACTAATTATAATAGGAAAACCACATAATCAAGAATAAAATTTCACACTTAAGGTCTTATCCTAGGGTATTCATGGCCATTTCTAAAACACTAAGATTGTGTTCTATGCTTAGACTTATCCTTAGGGTTCTTACTAAGGCTTTCACATCCTAGTTTCCAAAGGTTGACTATAACTTTCCTATGATACCAACTATAACGTCCCATACATGACATACATTATTAATACTTCAAAATTGAAGCACACTTTTTACAACATATGACAAAACCACAAAGGACCGTATAGGTATAGTGTCTTTAGAAACTGGGAAACAAAAACAACTGGTTCATAAATCTTCTACAGTGTCTCCCATTTATTTCATCATATCTAGGGTCCCTTTAGAATATTCTACTTAATATCCATCTTCCTGACCTGGGGAAAAAAACATAAAAGGGTGAGCTCAAATGCTCAGTAAGGGAAAATAAAGGAAATAAAAATCATATCATATCTTTTTGAAAATCATAACCTGCAAAAGTGATCATAATATCTTAACATGGAACAAATCATAGAAGTGAAAATGAGATCCCCATAATCATAACATGAAACTTGAAACTTTGTGTCATGCACACATAATCATAGAAAATCATTTCTTGTTAGTCATGACTCATTTCCAAGACTATCTTAGTGGACAAAGCCCCTTTCTGAACCGAGTCACCCTCGTTCCAGTCCTGTTTCACTGAACCGGTATAACCTACCGTTCCAGCCAAGTCTATCTCATGAGATATAAAATCTTTACCCAATTCATTTTAGGGAGATATAGGTCCCACCCATCTTATAATTAATCCTTTCTTATGTGTGCCACATAATCATAAACCATACATCATAGCGTAACCCATGTAAAAAAATGGAATTCTTATACAACATGACATCATAAAACAATTCATATAAGATAAAGGAATTCATAAAAATATATCCATCACAACATAATCAAACCAATGTAATAATAGGGATAAAAACAGAACCCTTTTATTATCTTAGATGGAAAATAATTTTGATAAAATACTTGAACTCCATTCTTGAGGAAAATATCCTTTCTACTTCAAAAACATTTTTCCTTTCATAACATGTCATACAACTTTAAAATAAAATAAGTTGATTAAAAATAAACTTGAAAACTTGTAATGTAAGTTTCTTGGAAATAATGTTTTAAAAATCCATTCATGCCGTATAAGTTAAAAAAACATTCTTCGTACTTTTGTCGGAAAAGTCAAAAAGTACCTCGTACGAAAAACGACAAAAGATTCCTTTCATACATATTACTAAAAACACACCGAAGGGTAAAAATGGATTTAAACAATTGTAGGTGGATGGAAATAATATTACATATTGATGAAACATGGATTTGGATGATAAAATACACCCCAGTAAATACTTACGAATAAATAATCTCGGATAAAAATGAGATTGTGATATTTCCCTTACCTTAGGTCCGATTTGCTTTGTACGTGTCCGAAGCTCCTGTATAATGGTTTAAATAATGTTATTGACTTATTCCAGAATCATACATATTTATATGATATATGGTCATATTCTTAGCTTCTTGTTAGTAATATTTCATTGTTACTTGTTACTCGGGTCTTTATTGCCTTTTGTTCTTATGCGTGTTTTGCCGAATACATTCTTATTCTTCTTTTAAGGTTATAGATACCTTATATCCAGAATGGTATTAGTGTAAAATATATCATATTTGTTCATTAAATTCATTTATATAATTACTATGTAATGATGATCATGTAGAAGGAGTCGCATCACATCGTGGAGACGGTATTCCGTAAGTACGCACGAGTGATGATATCGTTCCTATGATCGTGGAACTGTATTGGAGTATATATATATTATTTCAGTATCAATATTACTTTATAATAATCATAAATAGTTACTCATTACACCATTATACCCATTCTTGTAACGTGATGGTGGAAAAATAGATTATACCACGGCGTGGAGACGGTATTCCGTACGTACGCACGCGCGGTGATTTCATTTTTCCGTATGATGGATAGAAGGTGAATTAGGGTTGTTTCATATTTATAATAACATATCAGTATGTAAGTAATACTGATGTTATTACTTTATCATGAAACAACTAAAGAAGAAGAATTTGAAGAAGAATGAAATTGAAAAGATCGGTAATGGATATTACCTCTTCTTTGGAACGCCTCATTGAATCCTCCACTTAGGGAACTATGATTGGTCTTTGAAGAAGACCAGGACCTCTAGGATTATTCTAGGGAAGTGTAGAGGAGAAAATGTCAGGGTTTCTCCGAGCTTGAGTGCTCAAATTGGTGTGAGGAGGAGGGGGAGGAGATTCCATTTTATAAGGGAGGAGAGGGGCACCTTAGGAATATCTCAAAATATTATTCTATATTAAAGTCAAAATCGGTTTATTATGGTTCCAAAGGGTCTTATTTTGAAGCTAAAGTGGGGATGGGTCGAAATCCTATCAACCAATAGGATTTAGAAAATTTAGGGTATTATGTTAACCTTATCAATTAGATTTAACTCTAAGTTAAATAATTTAACTTTTACCGTGTCTTTTTGTTTTCGTTCACTATATGGTTAATACACTTACTATAACATGCCAAACGAACCCCAAATTTTTTATTATTAATATATATATCCTTATCTAAGTCATTTGGCCGAACCATAGATTTTTAGGAATAAAATAACAATTAATAATATAATATTTGATTTAAAAACTATTTTGTGTCAATTTTGACACTATTTGATATATGATTTTTGTGAAAGTTATAACAGAATTATATGTTCGAACCAGGTTGATTAAATCAACACTAATATATCATATTAACCTATAAAATTAGGTTAATTCATAAAAAGTCTCAAATTACATTTATTTTGGTGTTTATAACATCAAATATGTCAATATTTCATAAATTAGATAATTACTGCATCATCGTTGTGTCATAATTAAAAAAAAATTATATAATGTCTAAAAATTATAAATAAAATACCATTATGTAGGAAATATGTTTAGCTTTCTAATGAATATTTATTGTCTAATTTATCGTATGTATAACCCCATATTAAAAATGATTTACTTATTAAACGTTGATTTTAACTATTTTAACCCTTCTTTAAATAAATTAATAATAAATGTCCTAATCTAACCCAAGTGGGCCTAAATGGTCATATTTTATTCATAAGGTTGTTTTTGGTCGAATTAAACTTATCCAATAGAATTAGGAAATGTGTTAGGGTAATAGTAATATCATATTTACCCTTAGTTACCCTATTTACTATTAACCGCGGTAAAAAAAAGTAAAAAGTTACTATTCACCAAAAAATTATTTTTATCTCATTGAACCACATTTTACATACTGATATCAACTGTTTCTGTCGGATTTTCGAAATTCCATTCACAGAAGCGGTAAAATTAAGTTTTATGCAAAATTTAGTTTTTAACCTACCACTTAGTGGTTTCACTATTCATCAAAAATTGAAAGTTTTCAGAAAAATACCAAAATTTCACCCTAGGCAAATTTCGGTATTCCGAATCCAAAAATGAAGTCCATTTTGAAAAATAAAATATATAAAATTTGAAAAAGTGGTTATTAATATTCATAACGGCTAGTTTTAATAATATTGTAATAGCATATCGTTGTTTAGTGAAACTCGGTATTGCGTACGACGCAAGCTATCGAGGAAGGTCGTGATTGCGTGTAAAGTAAGTCAAGCTAGTATGTAGTGAAAGATTCCTTTGATGATATATAAAAACAAAATATTACTCATAAAAATCTCGGGTGTTACAGAGATTACTTTCCACCTTGGCCACATCTCCGTAAACCTTGTTGAGGTGAGAACCGTATAAGGACGTGACCATCATCCTCTTACTATAGAGTTATTCTATTCCTGTTAGAACTGAAACTCAAAACGACTGCTATCACGAGGGTAAGGTTGACCAACTCAAGAGTGATCGGTCACACCCTCCTATGTATGAGTTATCCTATGATGCCTGGGGTTTCCTTTTTGCTGACCAAGGAAAACCCATACTGACTTTGTAGTTAAACCAAAACCTTTTTCCCTAATACCTTCAATTTTTTATATGAACTGTGATTGCCCAGTCCATACTCAATCCAACGTCGTAAGGCCTCGACGCTTCCGCCAATAGATTCCAACCAAAACTCTCTCCTCGAGGGTCTGAACACACCGTCGGCGTATGTGTGATTATCAAGTCTCCTCCAAATTTATCTCCTGACATGAGGGTCAAGTCCACAGCTTATCGGAAACTCTAGGTCTGGGACAAGATTTGTGAAAGCAAGGAATGATTCATATCGTCGTCTATTACTACAGCAACTAGTAGTGGACACAGACTGTCCCTTGGAACATTTTTAGATCCATTGGGTCACACTCCTTGACCGCATGCAGCCGCACTCTTCCTCCTCCCTCCAGCTCCCTGAGCCTGTCAGGGATAACTAAGGAGGGTGGTTGTTTCATGTTAAGATGTACACCACCTCGTGATGCTCTCCTAGCTCTACCTCCACGTCTGCTGCTTCACAGACTCATCTATCCTTAAATCTTCCTCTTATGAAAACATTTAACACGCCCGAGTCTCTGAGACTGGCGCCAGTTTCTTGTTTTTACTGCACTGTGCAGTCTTCATCCGCCACTAGATGATTTGCACCTTCTTTTCCTACAATTTGAAAGTGCTGCTAAAATTTCTCCTTTGCCGAAAAGAGAAACTTGGTCTCATCCCCTGGATGAGCCACGCCCATTGCCTAATACAGTCAATCCTGACATGAATGATGTATTCATGCCATGGATGACGTCGTTAGGACTCGATGTAACTACCAAGAGATCCAACTGTCACTCTCGCCTCCAAGGGTCGAGTCACACTATCGGCATCGGTGTGCGGTCACTGGGTCTCCTCCAGTAGAAATCTCCAAAGTGAGGGTCAAGTCAATAGTTTTAACAGGAACCTCTCAGTTCCAAACAAACAAAAGGACAGGAAAGAAAAAATAATGAAGGTAAGTGTCTTTTTATTGTTGCAGCTCAAATAACACAGACACAAATACAACAGCAATATGGAAATAGAAGTACAAGGTACGTATCCACGAGTTCCGCTCCAGTCCATCTGCTCTTAGAGCTCTACTGCCTTGTCCACTGCTCGGCTGTTGCTCAAGCACCTGCCGCTGCTTCCTCCTCGGTGGCTCCTCTAAAGCCTGCAGATCGACTGTGCGGGGGGTCGGACAGTCACGTTCTAGGTGACCCTTCCTGCCGCATTCATAACACTTCATGCTCCTCGTACGGCTGGTTCTGGTCCTCTTGAACCTCTACATCATCTGTCTACTACCCACAGATGACTCGGGTACTGATTGAAAATCCTACGACAAAGGCAGCAGCTCCTGTACACGCTCGGGGTGTAGAGCTACTTGCACAAACTCCACCCTGAAGAAGGTCTCAATGTCTTCCCATGTGAAGGTCATCCCGTCACAAAACTGGAACAAGTGGGTCCACCACCTGCCTGCTGCTTCCTGAAGAAGGCTGGTAGAAAAGATCACCATGAAGTTTGCAGGCGTCCCCACAAGCCTGAAGACTCTCACCACTGCCTCCAGCCAATCCTCAACCGCCTGTGGGTCCGTCTCTCCCCGGAACCTGGGTGGCCTCTAGCGCTGGAACTTGTGTAGCACGCTCAAGTGGCGGGCATCGCCTACTGCTGGGGATGGTGGCATCGGTGGCCCAACGTATGGTAATACCGCTGGTGCCTCTTCTAGTGCCTCAACTGCAAGAGGGCCCTGTACCGAATCCTCGTCGCTCGTCAGGCTGTCAGTATGCACATCCCTCTGGGCTCTAGCTGGTCGTCTGTGTAAAGGAATCCTGAATGAAACAACGTGACATGGTCAAACAATTATACCTGGTGAGTTGACCTGGTTTGAGCTGTATATTAAAAACTTCTGGAAGCACACACGCAATCAATGTTTTTGGGCACAATGTCGGAAATCAGTTGTTAGGGTCCTAGTGTATGGATACGTCGGCCGCCCGCACCAACACTGGACTCCCTGAACTGAAGACCACACTCGGTACCCTTAACAATTTTGCTTCATAGAAAGAAAATATCAGAGTTATAAGTTCTGTGGTAGAATCGACTCCTCTGATACCAATAAGTCACGACCCGTCCTCAGGGCCCGTTCCGTGACTACCCCAATCCCGCCTTCCATAGGCCAGGGGCTGGCTACTAGCACCAAAGGTATAAATCCCGAAAACTGGGAAGGCATTGCCTTTATAAAAGTAAACAAAACCCCACACAATACAAGCAGAAGTAAAACACTAAGTACAAAGAGAAGTGCTGAAAGGTAAATGGGCGAGAATTCAAACCAAAAAGAAAGTAAAACAACCTCTGAACAAATTACAACAGAAAGAGACAATAGGTGGAAGGACGAGAGCGGCTCATGGGTCATCCTCATAGGATCCTACCTGAAGGGTAGGTACAGATGGTGCAGCTCCTGGATCATCCACCACGGATCCTACCTGAAGGGTAGGTACAGATAGCATCCACAACGCTCTCACCCGTCAACCACCTCCGAGTTTCGTCTCACCGTGATGTCCACCTCTGGATACTGACTCGTCGTGTGGTCCACCTCCTGGTACTGACTCATCGTGTGGTCCAATTCCGGGTTCCGTCCAGTCCTCGAACACTCAGCCTCCGTCAGCGCTGCCCGTCGTCTGCAACCAACACAATGAGGTGCGGTCATAGCCCGTGCATGGGTGAGTATAAAGATACTTAGTAGGGACCCCGATACCCTCAATGTCTCACTAAACCAACATGGATAACCACAAAGAAGATCTCAACAGATAACCACTACTTAGGTATAAGCCCTTACATACACCTAAGTTATCAAGTAACCCATCTCAATCATGAGTAAACACAAAGATTATGATATCAACGGATTACCACTACCCAGGTATATTCCCATACATATGCATAAGTTATCAAGTGAACCATCTCATTCATGAGGTAAACACAACGGTCAAATATTCATCTCAAACCAGGATTTTCATGATCGAAACTGTAACTGTTGAAGAGCCCCGTCTCTAGAGTGTACAGTGGTCCTGTCACGACTCTGAGGTACTTCTCACTAACTTAAGACAGCTGAGGTACTCCTCCTATCGAGTACTGTGGGCCCGCTACTACACCAAGATCTTCCCACCATGGGTCTGCCGCTACAATCAAGCGCTCCCCCTCATAGCCTCAAGAGGTACTCCTTCTGTTGAGTACTGCGGGTCTGCCGCTACAACCAAGAGCTCCTCCGCCATGGGTCTGCAGCTACAACCAAGCGCTCCCCCTCATAGCCTCAAGAGGTACTCCTTCTGTTGAGTACCGCGGGTCTGCCGCTACAACCAAGCGCTCCTTCGCCGTCGGTCTGCTACTACAACCAAGCGCTCCCTCTCACAGCCTCTAGAGGTACTCCTTCTGTTGAGTACCACGGGTCTGCCACTACAACCAAGCGCTCCTCCTCCATGGGTCTGCCGCTACAACCAAGCGCTCCCCACTGGGCTATCCAAAACACACCGAGTCGATCGGTCAAGCAGTCGTCAGGTCTCAGCCGGCTACACTGTCTCCATAATCCGCATGCTCATCTCCGGGAGGGTCCGTTCCACGAGCTGCTGGTCGATACTACAAGTATCACAAAGTCCCATGAAGAATTATCTGAAAGGACCGTCTTGTCACAGGGGTCTCAACGCAACAGGCGTCACGTCAATCGGACGCCCGGTCTGTGAGTTACTAGCCTTTTCGTCCCCGGGTCCCGGTTGGTTTCGCGTGCGAACCAACTCAGCCGTAACTCAACTGTACCCCGAACTCTAATAAGGTATACTCATATTGACCGTTTCTCCACGTGATCACCAACGCCACTGACGGTTCGTCAAATGGACGTCCGGTCTGAAAGTTGTCATCTTTTCTGTTCCAGGGGCCCGGTTGGATTCGTGTGCAATTCAACCCGGCCACTATCCAACTGCATCCAAACCTCAGGAGAAGTATGCCAAAAGTTCCGTCTCATAAAGAGGAATTCAATGAGACAGACGGTGTGTCAATCGGACGCCCGGTCTGTGAGTTATTGGCCTTTTCGTTCTAGGGGCCCGGTTGGTTTCGTGAGCGAACCAACCCGACCACACTCCGACGACATCCAAACATCGAGCGGAGTAAGTCAAAAGATCCATCTCACTTATAGGATTTCAACAAAGTTGACGACAAGTCAATCGGACATTCAGAGCTCAAGATATGGGCGTTTCCGCTCTGAGGGCCCGGTTGGTTTCGTGAACGAACCAACCCGGCCAAATCCAAAGTACTCCGAAACCTTGAGTGAGATATACTGAAACGACCGCCTCGATCCAAGGATTGCATCTCCACTGACAGCGCATTGATCGGAGGCCCGTAGCTCAAGATATGGGAAAAGACCGAAAAGGTCCGATAATGGGGGGTCTGGGCCCCGAACGACCCGACCCAACCCCCCTGGGTCGGCCCGAAATGGGGTGACCCGACCCGGGTCCTGGTCCGACCCGGCTGGGCGTGATCCGGCCCGGACGACACGGTTCGGCCCAGTCTGGGCGCGACCTAGCCTGGCGGTCCGGCCGGGGGGCTCGGCGCTGGCCGAGCGGCCGCGCCAAAGGAGCCCCCCCCCCCCCCCCACGGGGGCTGCTCCGTGTCACCGGACGCGGCGCGCTGCTGCATCCCACGTTCCCCGGTCCCGCGTGGCTGTGGGACCCTCGGTCGCCGCCGTAGCTTCAGCCACGGAGGATTCTTCCGGCGGCGCGCCGGGCACCGCCGCCCCTGACTGCCGGCACTGCCGCCCCGGCGTGGCGCGCCGGCAGGGGCTTTCGCGGAGCCCCGGACATGCTCCGGTGGTCCGATTCGCCTGCGGTCTTCGCCAGTGATCATCCTGGGACCCGACCTTTGCTGAAAATACTTAAAAACGCCTTTGCGGCCCGCCTCACCATCGATCGTCGATCCTCACTTCGATAGCAAACCGCGGGGTCTTGAAATCGCCTCCGCGGCCCCGACTACGCCCGCGGTTTCGTTCGGCCTCAACGGCGCGGCGCGACGGTGCCACACTTCTTTGCCGCATTCTTTCTCATGTTCGCAAGGTGCCGTTGCACTGTTCCGCCTTTGTTTGTGCCGCAACGAATCAATCAAAAAAGAGGGAGGAGAGTCAGCCGTGTTCGTGTGGTCCGACCTCCTCCCGTTAAGTTGGTAACAAGCGGCCCAAAAGACGAATAACAATAAGGAAAATTTCACGAACAAAAGAGAAACAACCCAAACAGTTTTCCCCCGCAAAAGACTATTCCCAACTCGTAAGGAAAACATTCACGGATCAACTAGGTAATAAGTTGATCCGTGTTTTTTTTGTTTAGGAAGAAAGAAATCAAGGGAATAAAATCATTCACAAACATAATTCCCTATCTCAAGCATTGTCGTCGAACGTGAGTTCATTGCGGAATTAACTGTCGCGGAAGAAGAGGATCGTCACGGAAGAGAAGGATCATCGTGGAAGGGGCGTCGTGTAAGAAACGTCATTGATGTCACGATACACAATGTCGCGTCGTCGATCTTCGAAGGTGGGGCGTTCTTCGTCGGAGGTCGGAGCGTTCTTCGCGTTCTTCGCCGAAGAAGAACGTTTTCCTCGAAATTCTCTCCACTCCACAAGTTCCAACAAAAATAAAATAAGAGTTGTCTTATTTTATTAACGCACATGAAATATTTGAATTTCAAAAGAAAAGAAACGAACAATTAATTCAATGAATTAATTGTAATGATTTAACTGCCCAATTAATGAGGCGTTTCTTAACCAGAAAAACGCACGATTGAAATTCATTAAAGAGGGGGGTTGCAGGTGCGTTACTTAGAGGAAAAGAAACGGTGGGGCTCATGCGGGCCCCACCTCACAAATATCCTACCAAGAGGGTATGATATTTTGGATTGCACCCTATCCGCTTGAACTTAGTTTAAGCATCTTTAAGTGGCTTTATGTGAAATAAAATAAAGTTGTCGCACCACTTTATTTTATTTTCTTCACTTAACCCCCAAAAATTAAAAACCACAGTCGAGCAAATGCAACTCCAAAAAAGGCGTTTCTAAGCAAATACCGGTGCTTCGATTCCATCGGTGCCCTCAGAATTCCATTCCGAGCACTGGTTCTGAAGTTAGAAAAACCAGCTGGTTCGTTCACAAAACGTACCCGAGCTAATCTTCGGAAAATGATTCCGGGCACATCGGGCCTCGGAATCAGGTGCCTTCAGAAAATGCATTCTTGTAAAATCCCAAATAAAATTTAGAAAAAAGAAATTTCCCTTGAAATTTCCGAGTCTTTACAAAAACATTGAGACAAAAAACTCTAAAGTAATTAACCTTAGGATTCATATTGTTCCAAATCACATAAGAATTATTTTTAATAATATGTATAATCAAGACTCTATTGATAATGTAACATGATGTATTAACAACATTAACCCAAAAGTAAATTGGCAAGTCAAATTCATTGATCATTGTCCATGAAATCTCTTGAATAGTCCTATTTCTTATTTCTACTACACCATTCAATTGAGGTGTTCTAGGGGAACAAAAGTTTTGACTATAGCCATTGTGTGAGCAATAAGATTCAAACTATTGATTTTAAAACTCACACCCATGATCACCTCTCAAGATCTCAATCCTATGTCCACTGAGGTTTTCCACAGACATGGAATATTTTATAAAATTAGAAAAAGATTTACTTTTTAAGAAATAAAGTATACCCAAGTGTACCTAGAAAAATAATCTAAAAGAACACAAACATAGTACTTCCCTTTTACAATTGAAACTCATGATGGTCCAAAAAAATCCATGTGAACCAACTCGAGAGGTTGAGAAGTAGAAACTTATTTCATTGATTTGAAATAAAATTTTGTTGTTTTCCATTTTGAAAAGGATTACAAACTTTGTTAAGTGGGATTTCCAGTTTAGGTAAGTCTCTATTTAAATATTTCTTAGTCAGTTTGCGACGTTAGTGCACATTGTAGTGTCCTAGACATCTATTCCATAGTCAAGATTCTTTATGATAAGAATTTAAATAAGTTACATTTTTTAGCTAAAGAATTCAAATCTACAACATATACATTTTCATTTCTTAATGCAGTAAATACCAAAACATTTTTAGAATTAAAAACATTACCTGAATAATTTTCAAATTTTATATTGAAACCATCATCAAACAACTAAGAAATAATTAGCATGTTTAATTAAATCCATCAACAAATAGTACTTTAGAAATTAAAATCGAACCAGTGTTACCAATCTGGCCTAAGATAATGATATTTCCATTTGAGTTATCATTAAAGGTGACATGTCCTCCATCAACATTGATTAATCTCTTAAATCATGAGTATTCTCTTGTCATATGCCTTGAACATCCACTGTAAAAGTAACATATCGTCCTACATGAACTTTTCAAGCATGTTTCCTACAAAACATATTTAAACATAGGATAATTTTGGTACCCAAATTTTCTTGGGTCCAGAAAGGATAGCAAGTAAACCTTTAAGCACCCATATTTGTCAAATGAGGTTCCTATAATTAATAGATTCAAAATATGTTTATAAATAAACTTTTTTTGGTCTACAAGAATTTGAATAGCTAGATGAAGCATAAGAGTTTCTAGAACTTGAACTAGTAGCATATTGTCAAGATTTTGGAATAAATTTATTCTTAACAATCTGTCTCTGTCCAAGTTGGTATCCTAAACCATTAGTATACTTTGGTGCAACTTGTTATCCATGAATTTGAGTTAGAGTATTCTTTCCATTTGGGAACTTCTGTATTTCTTTTCTATGTTTCTCATTAGACAACTTAAGTTCAGTTTTCTCCATTAACAGTTGATCATTCTTTTCCTTTTCTATACTAAGATCAGATTTGACATTACTGGTCTCGGAATACTGTTTCTTTAATGATTTTTCCTTATATTTTAGCCCATTACAAGTATATTCTATCATATTAAAGAATTCCAATAATTCAACTTTATACATATTATCATCATTATTTGAATCAATTTTATTCCCAGAATAATAATCATTAATCATAGGGGAAACAAGTACCTCATATGTTTCAGTGATGATACACATGTTGGCATGATTCTTTTCTTTAGAATCAGAAGCATCAGATCCAGTTGAGCTTTCTTCTGGAGAACTCCATGTAGCATTAATGGCATTCATGAATTTCTTATCCTTATAGTCATACTTTTTCTTAAATTTTAGTTTTGGATAGTCATCTTTGATATACCCTTTTCTTTTATATTCATTAAAGACTATCTCATCATATTTATTAGCTTTCTTTCTATCTCTCTTCCAATTACCTCGTTGGTCATACCAACCCTTATAATTTGATTTTTTTGAAAAATTTATTCTTTCTATAGCATTTTCTGAATCTTCCGGCTATATGAGCCATCTCATCATCACTGTCTGAATTATAGTTTTCACTAGTTGAGCTTTCTTTAGTTATTTGAACATTCTCTGTGTCCTTGATTTTTGAAGTAGTATACTTATTTTCCATTGAATTCTTCTTAGTTTTGTCATCTTCCTCTTTTTTTACCTTCATCTCTTCATCATACATCATCAATTTTCCAATCACCTCCTTGACAGGTAGCTTGCCAATGTCACATGATTATCTTATACGGACAGAGGTTCCTCTCCATCTGCCCGGTAGGCATATTAGTATCCTCTTGATATACTCCATTGCTGGAATAACATTTCCCAGTGAGCTGATTATATTAACAATCTCATTAAACATGATATACATATCAAAAATAGATTCATAATATTCCATTTTAAAATTATCATACTTAATAGTTTATGTATTTATTCTCATTTCCTTAACATTTGTTGTTCCATTATGGGAAACAGCCAGAGTATCCCATATTTGATAAGCAGTCTTACAAGAAGATATTCGATTAAATTCTTCATCTCCTATATCATAATACAGGGCATTCATTTCTTTACAATTATTATTGTAAGTAGCTTTCATAGGTTCATCCCAAGTAGTTCTAACAGTTTCTGGAATCTTATACTGAGTCTCTATGGAAGTCCAAATGTCAAATCCCATACTTTATAAATGGATTTTCATTTTTATTTTCCATTGGACATAATGGACACCATTAAAGAAGGGTGTCCTATTAGTTTATATTCCTTATAATATGTTATCCATAATTAGATTTTTGAAAATGTATTTAAAGAGATAACAATTTATAAATAACAGAAATTTATCATCTTTAAGATACAACTAAAATCACAGTTTAATAAGATTACACAGAGTCCTAATAAACTTCCTGTGATACCAAATTTTCGTTGGAGTGTGTACTTAAGAGGTGGAAAATTGAGTTCCTATTAAAAAATTTCTATTTAAAAGATTTATACTCAAATCCCCCAATTCATAAAACAAGTTAAACTGTAGTGAATTTATAATGATTGTAAGTGTTCAATTAGTTTCTCAATGATTGATTATTTCTCAGTTAACTTAATCTAAATATTAATTTTTCTTTTGAAACTTACTTACTAGCTAGTAATAATTACGAACACTTTCTAGTTCAATATCAGAGTCAATTTAGAATAGATATGAATTTCAAAGTAATTAGCAGCAGAATATTGAAAATAGTTTAAACTGAGATAAGATGCGTAGTCGTTTTAACCAAGAGGTTCAATCTCAAGCTTGGACTTAGTCCTCTAAAACAGTTTATATAAAACATTGATCCACACCCTGGATCAGAGTTTACAACAGTACTTAGACTATCCAGGTCCTCAGACCTCTACCACAGTTCTATGTGGGATACACAATGGTATAAAGAGTTTTGTGTGAGGATTTCAGTATCCACCTATTCAGATTAGGAGTTAGTGTGAGTCCAAAATGAAAAAAGTACACATTACTCATAATGTAATGAAAAGGATTATCACATCACGATAAGAATATAGAGATATGTTTAGAATGCTCTTGTGTGACGTCAATTCAGCTCTGGACTCCATTAAATTGAACAGGTGAATCTTTGAGTCCTTTTCAATATGTTGTGTGAAAAATAGAGTGTCGCGATTCATCTTGTATTCTTTGTGAGGCTCAAAAGAGCGAAGAGGTTCTTTATGCTTCAAATATGCTCCGTGTGTTCAGTGGTGTCGAGTTACATGCAGTGTGCCATTCTTTTGAAACTTCATCTATGTATCATCTTTGTTATCATGCTCATGACCATGATTTTCGTTTTTTCATAAACCACAGTGATTCTTGGCCACACCTCTCTTTTAACATGGTCTTCTTGTGTTGGAGCCGACAAGTTTCATGTGTTCTACACCTCAAACCTCGTACTTTCCGGTTATTTGTCTACAAAGAAACATTAATTATGTTAGTGAATTAAAATAATCAAATATGACCATTACAAATTCAATTGAAAGAAGAAAAATAGTTTAAGAAAAGGTGTCACAGTAAGTCTTGGAAACCGTGTCTCCTACACATGGTTTCTAGATTGATCACGGTGTCTTTGTGTCAGGGTGTCTCATGGTCATGGTGTCCCGTGGTCATGGTGTCTCATGGTCATGATGTCTCGCGGTCATGGTGACTTGTTCATGGTGCCTGCTTCATGGTGTCTTGCTTCATGGTGTCTACTTCACGGTGTCTAGTTCATGTTGTCTGGCTTCACGGTGACTGGCTTCACAGTGTCAGGCTTCATGGTGTATGGCTTCATGGTGCCCAAAATACATAACCAGTGGCATACTAACGCTGTCTTAGAATTTTTAATGTGAATGTGTTCGGACCTAAATAATGATGATAATAGAAAGGATTTGACATAAGAATTTGTCAAAGAATATAATATGAGAGTAGATAAAAGATAGTAAAAATTACGTATACGTAATGTAGAGAAATTAAGATCTTGTGTGGTGCTTCTTAAAGCATTAGAAAACATTACACATAAAAACACATGATTGGATATAATTTATATGAGTTATCTAGGTTGAATAAGTTTTGTGATCCTTAAAACATGATTAACAAATGAGGAGTCCAACACTAAAGAATTATATTCATGATTTTGATATCATATATATAATATATATCTAGTATATATATTTTTTCACAATATTACATAACATTTAGAGATAAGAAATGAAATGCACCATTCATGGAGTCGGTAAGCCATACGTATGTATGAACGCTACTTTAATTTCTATTTCATATTTTAATAGAATTAAAACATAATGATACACAGTTATATTATAATTCCAGTATAATATAATATATAATTTCATTAACTCCATCCTTTATACATCCCATGTATAGAATAAACGAGTCATATCACATTGAGAGGGCGGTAGTCCGCACTTCCTCAAATGAAATTATCGCGTTTACACATAATGGAAACCGTAAAGGTATTCTATAAATGAAAAAAAAAATTAAAAAATAAATATAAAATAAAAATAATATATTTATCATATATAAATGTAGTTCCATCATAATGGTCACCATGAGAGGTGGTAGAAGATATTTGAACAATCCTCATTTTGTGAGGTAGTAGTTCGTCGTCCTCAGAAACAACATGTTCTTTAGCAATTAGTTGGAGGTGTGTGTAACTGTAGTTAAAATACTTCTCATAACAAAAACCTAGTAAATTGATTATACTGGCGTTGTTATAAATTAAAGGAATAAAAATATTTTAGGGGGTAGGAGAAGTAAAATAAAATAAAAGGACTTAAGGGAAGATGTTACCTTTAAATTGTGTATTTTCCTTTGGATTGAACCAAAATGTTTACTTTAAGTGCCTTTTTCCAAAGGTAAGGCTCCAAGGTTGAAGAAAAGGATATTAAGAGCTTATTTGGGTAGGGTTTGGATGAGCCAAGGGGCTTCAAAGGTGTGAGGAATTGGTTAGAATTGGTGTCCTTTTATAACTGGGGAGGGGCTTTTTAGGAAAGCATGACAATATTATTTTATTATATAATGATTTTCTGTTTATAAAGATCCAAAAATCATTAAATTAAAATATAAGTTGACTCATGGTCGAAATAAAATCATCCAATAAAAATTGGATAGGTTTTGGATATTATTTTTATCTTTATAATCTTTTTAATTTAAATCATTTATTAATGAGGTTAACACTGCATCATTATTGTGTGATAAAAAAATACCATGATTTAGAAAAAAATTTTCATCTTTCCAAAGAATATTTATAGTTGAAAAGATAACTTATATAACCCCATGTCAAAATTTATTTACTAAAAGATATATGTTTATGTCATTTTGCCTTTACTTTAAATATATTAATATAAAGTGTCATTACACTCTTAAGTGGCTCCATAGGGTCCCGAAATCGACTCACGAATTCCCATTGTCAGATATGTATTATCCAATAGGATTAGGGAACATGTTACAGAAATTTTATATTATAATAATAATATTTTGTTTCCCTTATTTACCAGATATACCCTTTAACCTTGGTAAATGTTTTTTTACGGAAGTAAATATTCATATTGTGAAAAAATAAAAGTTTTCTATTTATACAATTTGGACATCCTGATTCCAAATATGGAATCCATTTTTAAAACTTCAAAACACAGAAGTGGTATAAAATAATTTAATACCAATTCCCATTGTCAAAAAAATCATGTTTTTAATAAATAATAACTATAAAAAGATTGACACTTATTTATGTCCAATTTCAAAGTGAAATTACTTCCAATGACCAAAATTGGATCAAATGGTAAAAAAACTATCTAATTACACTATAAAAAAATTAAAAATATAACCTAACCATATAAATAAATTGGATTAAAAAGAAGTTTTGAATTAAAAAAACAGTATTTTTCACTATTCATCAAAAAATGAATTTAACTAGAAAAATACCAAAATTTTACCGAAAGTGAATTTTGAGGTCTCGATTCTAAAGAAGAATTTTATTTTTTCAAATTCAACATATAAAAGTGACTAATAATATATTTAATTAGGTTTCTCCATCTAAAGGCGGTAGATCAACCTTTTAAAGTAAATTATGGTTAAAATTAGATTCAATATCATTTCAAACCTCTAACTTTTTTTGGATAAATGTAAAAACAATTTACAAAAAATATAATCATATTGTAGTTAGTTATGTTCATTCTCTCCAATAAAATTTCTATTAATTAACTAACAATTAAACTAATAATATTATATTATTATTGTGCAACATAACATTTGAAAGAAACCCATTGTTGTGTATCGGGTACGCCATCGAACATAGAAAACCCTTTAAAGTAAAATTATTATTTAATTCAAAATTTTTTATTGAAAATGAAAATGTATTATTTCCTTATTTACCTGGGATGTACACCCTTCCCCCATTTTGGGAATTTCATCTTCTAAATTTTAAAATTTGCCGTGGAAACTTCATTGAAAGTCCCATATCAGAAAAAGGGTCAATAAATCAATCACTTTAAAATAAATGAATTTAGTACAAATGTCACCCAAGAAAATAGATTCTAGGATTCCATGAAAACATGGAAATGGAAGAGACAAAACCATCATGTTATGATAGAGAGTGATAGAAAACATGATTAGGAGAATGTTAACCACCAGAAAATCACATACTTGTGATGGGTAAAACAGTCTTTGATTCCCTAGTAGAAAAAGTTAACAGACAACATTTTTGATTTATGTTACCTTTTTCTGATAAATATATTTATGAGATTGACTAAAAACATAAGGAAACATACTTACTTGTCATGTAGACTTTCATACTTTTCTAAATTTTTACCACAAACTCATATTTTCTCCATATGACGAGTATTAGAACTGACATGGACACATTAAAATTGCTAGAATAAACATCAATAGTATCACATAATCCATAAAAGATGAACTTTATATTTCCCTTATCTTTAGTCATCAACCGAAAACAAAATGTTTAGTATAAGATAAAATAATCCCCCAAAAGGATAATCTTTTACAAAAAGAAAAACTACTCTTAATCCCCAAAATTTGTCAAAAAATATCCAAATTTTAACAAAGACCACTCAATACACAAATATCCTTAAAATTCTTCAATGTAATCAATACTAATACTGAAACCCAAAATTAAAAAGGTTTTGATCACATAGTATTTCCCAAAAATCTTAAAATTTATACCCAAAAACATCGACTACTCTTAAAGTCTCGTTCTGATGTGTAATTAGCCTAAACACATATACTCTATGATAGGATAATCAATTTCATAGATAACAAAAATTCAAATTATTCATGAATCATAAAATCATCTAACTAAAAAAAATTATTCGTACTAACGAGGGACTTCACGTTGTCTAGTGGTAGGTGATAAATCCGAGTCGCACTTTGGTCGTGGGTTCGATTCCCACAGCTTTGTCAGACGTGACGAGTTGTCACATGTTCTGTATGTTGTTCTTTTTCAAAAACTATATAATTATATAATGTTTCCAAAAGAGATAAATTCATCACAAATAACCATCACATATTTTAACCCCAAAGGGGATCTAATAACTTTAATTTTTCATCCCAAAATGTATTAACCTGTATTTGCCTCAAATTCAAGGATCATAAAAAACCAAATGGTTCTTTATTACTATATCCACAAAATAAAAGATAATTATTCCTTGAATAAAATATTCATATATCAGTATTCAGGGTTACACATACTATAAAAAATCTTCTAATGTATTACCATCATTAAAAGAGCCTTAATACTTTTATGTATTTCACCATCCTAAAATCTACCATAAAACATGAATCCCTTATATGTTGACTTTTTACTCATTCGGAATTCTTCATGATCCATTAACCATTCCATCTATCATATTCTGAAATACTTATTTCCTACAAATAAAATAATGAATCATATCCTAATATTCAACAATGTCAAAACATCAGTTAAGAAATAATCTATACCTTTCATTGGTAATTTTCAGTTTCCTCATCCTCAATTGGAATGAAATTAGCTATTGGTAAACATATATTTGAATGATCCTGGTGATCCCATTCTCGAACGTTCTTCATAAGACATCTTTTTGTATAATGACCATACATGACACATTTAAAACATTCAATTAATTAATCATATAGAACTTCTTTCCCTTTCCTAGAGTCAACAGAATGCTTCCTTTTTTGTGGAAGGTTATTACTTTATGACCTTCAATTCCACATCTATAGAATCTTCGAATCCATTTGAAACATTTTCCTAGGTTTTTCTTTCCACAACCATGAAACATAGGTTCTTGAGCATACTTACCTTTATGATTATTAAAAGAAATTTTGTAGGGATTTCTTTCTCTCATATATTATTCGTTATAAAAATTACTATATTTCAATTGGTCAATCATGACTCGAGTTAGTTGGTGGAGAATAACCACAAGAGTTCTCATTATAGATCTCATTTCATTCAGTTGATCATTCAAAAAACCACCACAGTTTTCTTTACATCCACTGTCACTTTGGTTCCTGTTATATCCAGCCATTTACTAAAACCAAAATGGTTAGTCTGAGTATATCAGTAAAATAATTATATAATATCTTATTTGTATGGTAGATACTAATATATACTTATTCATGTTATTTAAATCTCATTCAGTTTTTCTAAAGTAACTATGAATATTTCTAAAATCCTAAACATTATGGTAATATCACTTATGCTTAAAGAACACCCTAACCTATAAAGTTAACTTAACCGACCTTTGATAGAAACTATAAGGACCCGGGCATAAACATTACATATTCTTGAAATAAATTAACCCTTCACAATGAGGATCTTTTTAGGTTTTGAGTTTTAGAGAATTAGTCCGTAACTATTATATATCAACTTGAGAATTTCATGTAGAAAATACTACTCAATTCCATTTGTTTCATAAAATTAAAACTCTTAAAAAGAGACATTTCTATTTCCATGTTTTAGAAATCATGAATTTTCCTTGATTCCATCCTTGACACTATTCATATTTATGTCGTGTGGAAAATTTTACAAAAACATGGGATGAGCATAACAAGCTCAGTAAGGGTTATAAGATAAGGAAAGGAAACTTTATCCCATCAAAAAATACAAATAAATGAAACCATACTTTTTTATCTTAACATACCTCATGAAATCATAATATTTATGAAGAACACATAGAAATCAATAATCATAAAGGTAATTTATGGCATTAAAACATTCATACACTATAGATATCACGACTACATAAGGATTCAAATTTCAAATACCCATCATAGTATATTCCCTAAATCTATTTGGATAAACATTAACGTTTAACTTTATCATGTTACACAAATCATTGGAGAGGAATCTCAGGCTCACTCACCATAAGATTATCACAGAACCAGCAGTATACGTAAATAATTCCCAATATCCCTTGTATATTCATAACACATAACACAATCATAAATTAAAGATATAATTTTCATATTACAATAAGAATAGATCAAATCAATATATTGAAATGAACAATGCATTATTAAATCATTTTTAGAAACCATTTAAAACATTTAATAAAGAGATTTTTGAATCAAAGTGTCGCCTACCACTTTGAATATTTTAAATGAATTATAATTTGAAAACATTAATTTCCATATAAATGAATTATAAAAGCCATTTTGAAAACATGTTCATTAATGATAAATATTTATAAGAATAAATCTTTGAATCATTTAAAATGATATTTCAGTTAAAGAGTTTTTTACAAAATGAGAGACTATTGGATACAAATAATTGAGGAATAACATTGAATCAAAAATTTATAATATCATGAGAATAAATAGGTTCATGATTTAATATATCAAAGGGAAGTATATACACCATAAGAGTGAATTGGTGCATAAGGACAATGAATTATCAATGTAATGAAAATTGAGACGAAATCCCTTATAAAACTGTATCCTTAGATTAAGGATAAATAAGTTACATAATAATGTGTGAAAAATATAAATAAACAAAATATTATTGGATATTTAGTGTAAATAAATCATAGTATATTCACACATGTTATTTTTAATACAAAACCAAGGACTTGGATGTTTAACTCGATGAATGGAAATTTAGTTAAAATTACTCTTATCATGTTCATATCGATGACTTGAGAATTTATCAATGGAGTGATTATGTGTATCAAGAGTATATCCACAAAAAGGGGAGTGGAAATTTCATCATAAATAAAAAAATAGTGATTCCACACATAATCATACCATGACATAATTAAGAATTAGAATATTGAACCAAGGAATGGAAATTGGGTTAAAAGATTCTCTTGCCGACTTTGTATCTTACAAATCATAAAACCCATGAAAGAAGGATCATAAAATAAAGATGGAAATACCCATAAATTTAATTATATTACACAATGAATACTTTATTGGTAAGTACATAAACCAAAAAAAGGAATTGATGGAAAAAGTAGCATGAATCTCAAGGTAATAAAAAGTGAGATGAAAATCCCTTACCATGTTGTAATCAATCGAGTCATGTGACCAAAAGCTAACAACCACAAAAAAATTCACAGAATAACATGAATATAAAGATAATAATGATAATATATATCAAATTTCAGTACACAATACACCACATGCAATAAATTAGTGGCGAACAATGGAAATATCATGGAAATAAAAGTGAGATAAGAAACCCCTTACCTCGTGTCCGACTTAACTTGTTTGTTCCTTGTTATTAATGAATAATAAACTTAAGTTAATTTATAATTTATTAAGAATACTTTTTCAGTTTATTAGTCCTTTTATATCACTCATTAACATTTCATAAAAATTATGTAATCATTTAAGTTAATTATGGTCATTTTGTCGAGATTTGGTAATTTGGACAAAAATGAACACCGTATAATTACAAGTTTTCCATGTGGTCAAGATTCAATTATCAAAAGAATTATATTATTGATTTAGATATCATATATAACATATATATCTAGTATATAAATTTATTTATAATAGTACATTACATTTGGAGAAAAGAAAATAAATGAACCGTTCATGGAGACAGTTAGCTGTATGTACACATGAACGCTAATTTCATTTCAATTTCGTATTTTAATAGAATTAAAACTTAATAAAACATAGTTATATTATAATTATAGTATAATATAATATATAATTTCATTAACTCCATCCTTTATACATCTCAAGTATAGCATGAACGAGTCATATCACTTTGAGAGGGCGGTAGTCCGCACTTCCTCCAATAAAATTATCGCGTTTACCCATAATGGAAACCATAAAGGCATGATATAAATTAAAACAAATACAGAAACATAATTATAACATTAACATAGTATATATATCATATATAAATATAGTTCCATTATAATTTCCACCATGAGAGGTGGTAGAAGATATTTGAACCATCCTCGTTTCATGAGGTAGTAGTTCACCGTCCATAGAAACAATACGTTTCTTTACCCATTAGTTTGAGGTGTGTTTTTGTGTACTTTAAATAAATCTCATAGAAAACAAAGTAAATTGAGGATACTTGTGTTTTTATAAAATAACGGAATAAAAATATTTTCAGGGGTTGAAGAAGTAAAATAAAACGAAAGGACTTATGGGAAGAAGTTAACTATAAATTGGGTATCTCCCTTTGGATTAAACCAAAAGGTTTAATTTATGTTCCTTATACCTAAGTTAAGGGTCCATCTTGGAATAGAGGTGTCATAACATCTTTTTTGGGCAGGGGATGGATTAGACAAGTTGATTCAGAGCTGTCAAGAATTGGTTAGAAGCGATGTTCTTTTATAGGGGGGAGGGGCTCTTTAGGAAAGTGTGAAAATATTATTTTATTATATAATTATTTCTAGTTTCAAAAGATCAAAAACAAATTAAACTCAAATATAAGATTACTCATGGTCAAAATAAAATTATCCTAAAATAATTGGATAGGTTTTTTATATTATTTTAATATCTTAAATAATATTTATTTAAATCATTTATTAATGAGGTAAACACTGCATCATTATTGTGTCATTAATAATTTAATTAATTTGATGTCTAGAAATTACAAAAAACAACCACAATTTAGGAAATATTTTTATATTTCCAAATAATATTTATAGTCAAAAAGATATATTATAAAACCCCATGTAAAAATTGATTTACTAAAAGATATATATTTATGTCATTTTTGCCTTTACTTTAAATTAATTAATATAAAGTGTCAATATCATTATTATGTGGCTCCATGGGTTCCCAAAATCGACCCGAGGATTCCCATGGTTGGAAATGTATTAAAAAATAGTATTTGGACACTTTTTTGGTAAATTTTATATTATAATAACAATATTTTGTTACCCTTATACACCAGATTTACCATTTAACCATGGAAAATAAATTTTTTACTGAAGTAAATATTCATATTGTCATAAAATAAATGGTAGATATTTACACAATTTGGAACTCATAATTCCAAATATGGAATCCATTTTTACAAATTCAAAACATAGAAGTGGCATAAATTAATTTAAAATTAATTCCCTCTGTCAAAACAAAAAGGGTGTTTTTTAGAAAAATAATTACTATCAAAAGATTGACAATTATTTATGTCCAATTTCAAAGTAAAATTACTTCCAATAACGAACATTAGATTAATTGGTAAAAATAATAATCTAATTACACTTTAAAACAAATTAAAAAGATAACCTGACCATACAAATAAATTAGATTAAAAGAAAGCATTGAATTAAAATACAACATTTTTCACTATTCATCAAAAAATGAATTTTATCAGAAAATACCAAAATTTAACCTAAAGTGAATTTTGATGTTCTGATTATAAAGAATAGTTTTATGTTGAAATATATAACATATAAAAGTAACCAATACTATATTTAATGAGGGTTCACCATCAAAAGGCAGTAAATCAACCTTGTAAAGTAAATTATTCTTGAAATTAGACACATTCACATTTTAAGCCTCTAACTTTTATTGGATAAATATAAAAGAATTTAACATGCATGTATAATCATATTGTATTTAGTTATTTTCATTCCTTCCTATATAACGACAAGGAATTAAATACCTTTTAAAATAATAATATTATATTATTATTGTACAATATAAGATTTCAAGGAAAACATTGTTGCATATCGGGTACGCAATCAAACATAGACACCCCTTTAAAGTAAAATTAATATTTAATTCCCAAAAAATTAATTAAAATGAAAATGTATACTTTATTTATTTATCTAGGATTTTACAAGTAAGGAACATATTTCATACAACATATGGTCTTGTGAAAAGGACATTTCATCATGATGTTTAGGGTATTACAATAATGGACTAGCATAAAATTTTTTACTATATTATGAAAAGAACCTTATATATGACATTGTTTTTTAGGAACAATGTTTTTTATTGTTGAGAGAAGGAATTATACAAATGTTAAAGGAATTATGGTATTATAGAACACTGTTAGGCCATCACTTATCTACTCAAATAACCAATCCCTAAATACAAATCATTCTTTGATTATATTTTTCAGAAGATAGTTGAATAAAAAAAATAATCATGTTGATCTTTCTAAAATTCCTCATTGAATATGTTGATTCTCTATAGATTAAATAAATTATGATCTATCAAAATTAAGTATATATACATTTTATTAGGACATTAGTAATAGAATTTATTTTGTTTATCATAGAATAATAGATGAAATTATTATTTTTAGAATCTACTCAAGGTGATCACATGGCTGAAATAAATATTTATTTATTATAGACTCCATCTTCCCATAAAATATGTGCTTCGGAATCCAATAACTAAATATAAAAAATTCATGATTGTAAGATCTAACAATTGATTTTAGTGTAGTAATTGAGACAATATCTGACATTCTATTATATTAGTGAGATCATTCACAGTCGGAGGGGATGAATTTGTGATCCAATTTTCTTTTTAGAAGTTTTATTCACAAAATCATCTTTTGTGGATATTCATTACATATATCCACTCTATATGAATGAAATCACACATAGATTGTATGTAGTAAGAATGAAAGAAGAAAACCACACAAATATTTACAAGGTTCGACCATTAATGTAAACTCTTTGACATTGTTGGTAAGTCACCCCAAACCCTGAATTCTATACTATTAAAATTATTATCAATTTATAATCACTGTGATTATTTTTTATACCTTTTTATGTAGATTCACACACATAAAATTAATCACATAGTGTACCAACTCTATATTTATTCTTACTATAAGTTAAGTCCTGACTAAATTATCCGTCGTATCTTCAACTTTCTACTTTTCTAATATCGATATACTTCGTCTTATTCATTCTCAAGAGATATTAGCTCTCAAAATTGACACCAATCCTTACATCCCACACAATATTTGGGGATTCCATGATATATCATTTCTTCACATCTCTCACGAATTTTCATTGTTCTTGATAATATCAACATATATTATCTCTAGATGAGAAAATTAAAATACTCTCATCAAGCTTAGAATCCATACATGGGATTCCTAAAAGGTTTTTAGACTCTATCCAAAATAATGATTATAGAATATCTTCTCTTATATCACCTTAATCTTTTGAGTTGCTACTGAATAATTTATCATTTGTAATAAATCAAAATATTGATTTATGGAAACTATTTTTGATATTTCGTATAAGACTGGATGCTTTAGAATTCCATGTTTGGCTTAAAAAATAAAACTAATTTTTTCTTCCTCAAAAAAAATTTATATTTAAAAAAACATTCATGCCAATATATTATCACAAAAAGGATATTTTTGTTCACGACACAAAATCACTCACCGCAAATTTACCATACTTTTAAACATTAATCCCTCTTACTCGAATAGAAATATCATTTGAAAACACTATTGGAATCACAAATTATCTTGTGATATATAATATTTGAAGATAATTATGTGCTTCATATGATTTAACCATGAATTATTCTTGAAAATAGAAGAAACTCAATTTTCTAATTCAGAAGGAAATTATTGATGTGAATCAACATGAATATTATACACATGGAGTGTTGGATATGTTTAAGAATATAAGAGAATATATTGAGCCCCAATAATCTATTTTTTATATTTATTCTGGATAATAAATCAAATTTCCATCTCATAAAATCACTCATAGTTCATGAGAATTCTCCATGGTTTTTCTTCTAAAATTGTTCTTGAATTTCAAGTATTTTTGTGATGTCTTGGACTTTGGATAATGGAATTGGAATAAATTGATTTTAATTTCTATTTAGATTATAATATTTTTAAACACTATTTTCAGTCTACAAATTGATTCTTAGGTGGTGGAGTTAATTTTTACACAACTCATCTGTCAGGAGGAGATGATGATTATACATAGTATATAATGGTTATATTAACTAGGATCATTCATACCTAGTATAGGATCATGTTTACTCATAGGATTGATGATATATACACACAACAATATTCCTACATACAAACAAATTAAATTAGCTAAAATAAATTTTATACTAGTTTAGACTGTGGTTATACATCATGATCATTCATGATTACGTAACCAGGAATTTTCTATTTTTTAGTCATTTACATAGGATAATAGTGTCACAACTGAGACATATGATTCTTAGAAAATTTTGACTTTAACAAATTCTCATTACAACTTTTACTCATTACAAGA
The DNA here is from genome assembly GCA_963277665.1 of Viscum album. NCBI lineage: Eukaryota > Viridiplantae > Streptophyta > Magnoliopsida > Santalales > Viscaceae > Viscum > Viscum album. The sequence continues at coordinate 1,239,792,108 of OY728129.1, forward strand.
CCTTATAAATCAATTTTTCAGAAAATGTAAACATCAATCATTCTCCCATCACACAAACACATATTGGTATACTCTTCAACACAAAAATTGTGACACTTATTGATAAAAATATAAATACACACCTTCTCACAACAATAACCCACTTTGTGTTTGTTTTAAATATAATCTAAATTAAAATATTAATATGTATGATGATGTAAAATTTTTTCTCCCCATTATTTAAATGAAATAAAATTCAAGTGTTGGGAAATTATTAACACAAATTTTTATCACTTCATTAAAACATATTATCATCCCTTTCAAAATTTTAATAACTTCTAGATTCAATTTTGAGAGAAGGATTTTACCACATGATTATATTTGAAAGCTTTCTTTAGTTAGTCATCTCTTATCCTATATGGGAGAACCCAATGTAGAAATGAATATAGATTTTACCATGGTTGTTTATGTTATCAATAAAAAACCATGAATCTGATCTAATATGAAAATATAAATTTAGAAAAACAATAGACATAATTATTAAAATAAATTAATCATGTACACTCTCAATGGACCCCTCAAAAATATTGGGTGAAAAAAACATAAACATCCATTTTTTGGATAATATTTTGAATAATAATCATCCCCCGTTCATAATATATTTTGTTCCAATAAAAGTTTATATGTGAGATTTCATTACCTAGATATTTAGTTTCAAAAGCAATTTAGATATTCTAGTTTTTCAGGTCTTTTTTATTTTGTATCCTTAATCAAAAAATAAGTCACATCCCTCAACAGATTCCCTATTACCTCCTTTTTGTGGTTATTAGTAAAACCCGTGATGAAGATATTCAATTTTTATTATATATTTATCCCTTATACATCTATATATGTTCCATAAAAAAATCAAAATATCATAAAATGATAATGAAATAAGGAGGGACTCCATTGAATTTCTTTATTGAAAATAAAAAAGTGTATTCTCCTAACCAATAAATTTTATTCCTTTTAATATTGACCTAGAAACTTCCTCCCCTAATGCATGCATAATATTTATTTTTATTTTTTTAGTAGGTGTGTATAATTTTCATTAAATCATTCTTTTCCTTCCCAATATTTCAACATCTTTCAAAATAATATTTTTGGATTTTTTAAAACATTTCATATTGTTAACCTCTCAAAAAATTCATCATTATATGCTCAAGTAACATTATTTACATTATATAAACCATCTATTAGTGTTTCCCCAATTTTATCATACTTATCAAGTTGGTTTGGATAAAATATTAATCATATTTCTTGTTTTTTCCAGTCTTTTTGATTGGTCTAACTTCATTTTTTTTTGCATTTTCAATTTACTTACCTTTCGAACCATATAGATTATCTCCATGTTACATAGTTTTCAACTAGTTTATTAATGACCACGATGACCTAACCTACAATGAATCTAATTTTATAACTCAAATATGTTTATTGTGGTATCTGTGGATAGATTTTGAGTCATATATTTTTCCTTGAAAACCAACTCATTCTTGATCAGTGTTACCCCCAAGGTTCACACCTCCTTCCTAGTAAAGAAAAATTATACCAAAATAAGAAATATTTTTTTCCAACGAATCTTATTGGTTCCAAAAAAACATAGATTTATTTGTTTTTTCTACACTATTATGAAAAAAATCTTCACTTTGAAAAATATTGTTTGAACATTTCAATACTTTGTTTGGGTCTTTCATCTCACTAACTCGGGAAGAATCAACCTTGATCTATACTTACTAATATACTCTAGGAATTTTTTAAATTCATTATGATATATAAGCTAGATTATTTATGTCATATTTATATTATATCCATTTCTAAATAAATATTTTCTGAAACCATTGAACATATTTTCCTTCATATCAACTCTTAATTTATACATCTTGATCACATTGAGAATATCTACCTACAATATATCATAATCAAATATGTGATTATAAATATTGTCATTTTCTATCAACAAATTTAGTTTCCCCATATTAGGTTTTTTATTATTCTCAAGAATATATTAAAAAACATTATTTGGAATGTACAAAAGTTCTGTTCTCTCATTATTATTATCACTACATGAGGTATAAAAAAATATTCCAACATGAGAAATGAAGCTAAGTTCATTATATGATTGATTTATTAAAATATATTTTTATATTTTTCAAATCAATAGATATTTATAGATACATAAACTTGTCTTATTTATTTTAAACAATTTATATTATTGATATTTATTATCCTATGATTCTATTTTAAACTCTTCAACAATATTCAATCGACATTTATTTTTAATGTTTTGAAATCCAGTATAGCTATATAAAAGCAGTTGTTTCTTTTTATATATTTTCATCTTTCCTTGTCTGAACTATCTCAAAATAAATGTTATAATATAATTATGGATTCATTATTTTCCCCACCTTTAGAATCATTTTATTTTAAATCATCTTCATATTTGAGTTATTATTTTCTCATAATTTCAAAATCCATCTCATTATTTTCCATTATTTTAAAAGATAGATATTTTATTATCTCTTTTGTTATAATATCATTTGAAGTTAATTAGTGGAAATATTATATATATTGTCCAATTATAAATCCTTGGGATCAAATATATATGGAATGTTCCTCGTTATCTTGTTTATAATGACAAAATCATCCATATTCTTAGAAATACATTATATTTTTACTATTATATAATTAAATATAGTAAAATAGACACAAATAATATCATTATCAATCATTTTAATGTATCTTATCCTACTGATCCATACTTTTATGTTGTATATTTTTACTTTGATGTTGTATTCATAATCACTTCAAAGTTTTTTAGAAATTTTCTTTTTAATTTGAAGTACCATAAATTTTCCTAAATACATTTTTTATAGGGGAACCAATATGGATCATTGGGATTTTCTATATAATTCCATATTTATATTATATGAGAATTTATTGGGAGTGTTATTATATATGGTTGGAAATCCAATTGTTTAACCATCTCTTACTTTCAACTCAAGATGAAGAAGGTAGGGAAGAAACAAACTCTTATATATATAATACATAGTTCTATTAAATATAGTAAAATGATTGATTTTTATAGAATTTATTTTATCAATAACTTGATAGAATCTTAGACCCTTCATCGGAAACCTTTTATTTAATACCATTTGAGGATCCCATGGATCAACGTGGTCATTGAGAGTGGGAGGGGTGAAATATTGATCCCTTTTTCTTTTTATGTTTTTTATTCAAAAACAACTCATTTTTGGTCAGTAAGTACCTTGATCCACTTAGGATGGAATAACTCACCCCCAAATCATTTGTAATATAAATTAAACAAGCACAACACACAAGGAATTATAATGTTTGACCACATAAGAATACTCGTGGTAATGGTTGGATAGTCTCTTTATCCCAAAGATTCACTATTATTAATATTTTAACAATAATATAAGGGATGTGGATATTTTGTATCCTTTATCATTATACTTCACACACCTACCCTATGTTACCCAGTGTTCTGGCTCATGACTCTCATTGGAGAGTGTATTTTCACCCTTTATACCACTAGATTCCTGGATACATGATATGAAATACCTCCACCAACTCCTGGTTCATTCTCTACTAACTTAAGATGATATTACTCCACAAATAGACTGGATCACTGATCTGATCGTCGACCTTTCCTCAACAAAATTATGAAGATATGATCTTTATCAATTATGATGGTCTCAAAACCCTCTCTAGATAATCAACTATCATGATCTTCCTCCCTGAACTATATAACCAATAATATAGGTATTATTCCTGTTAGTAAAGTAATGAATATATTAGTGTACTTTTCATGACTTCAATAATTGTCTAGTATAAATTTCATATACCTTATTACTTCTGAATATTTTTTTTCTCTCATTTGTCACTTGGTTTTACACCTAATAGCTTGTGCGACATCCACAATATATCATTTATTCTTTATGATCACTTTTTGTAATTATTCTCTATAATCTAAAAAATTATTCTTACAAGTTGAGAACAATAAAATACTGTTATCAACATCATTGTTCATAAACATTATACGTTGGATACTTTTTAGCTTTGATTCAAAATCATGATAATAAAATAACCATTTTTAGCCCCTAGATATTTTGGGGTGCTTCTCATAATGATGTCACATGGAACAGATCTACAGGATGATTTCATGAAACATACATTTGATATTTCCCCTCAATTTGGAAACAAAAAATATGCATGTTAGGATTAGAAAATAGAACTATTTTTTTATTCTTCAACAAATGTACTATAATAATTTTTTTATATCCACTACTTCAAATAAAATATATAATATCGGAATGATTTTTTTGGTTCATTGTGAAACACTTGAGACTTCAACATTAACCAGTTTTTCAAACAGTATCCATCTAATTAAAATAGAAAAATTCATTGAAAACTCAATAAAAATCACAAATTATTTCGTGATATATAATATATGAAGAAATACATTATATTTGACTCATTTAAGCTTACATTGTACTTTAAAATCCAAGAATCTCTCATTTTTCATTCACAGTATACTTATTAATGATCATATGATTTAATATCATATACAATGAGTGTTGGGGATGTTAAATAACTGAATAGAATAATCCCCACATCAATATATTAATTATTAGATTTATTATTGAAAATGAATTCACATTCTAGTCCAATATATCACTAAGTGTGCATAAAAACTCACAATGAATTTTATTCACAATTTAGTCTCAAATAACTACTATTATTGTGATATTTTGATCAATAAATATTGAATTATGAAGGGCACATTAAAATTTATCTTTAAATTAAAAAATATATAATCTCCATATTTCATTCTTAACCCTTATAATTATGTTATGGAAATGATTTTTATGCAGCCCCTTTCTAAATATTTGATAATTTTTATACATCTAACATGATGGTTATGTATAAAAAATCAAGTTGGAGAGGTGCATATATTGTTTACTAAGATTCTAGGTGAACATTACTCATAACTAGATTTATTATTAGGAACAACATAGAATAAATGAGATGATTTTTAAACATGAACACATGATAGTTACAGAACATGAGAATTCAAACTCACACATCCATGCCTTTTCCATTTTTAATTAGCTAAATAATATGGTGGTTATGAATCACAAGAATATGATTCTTATAACGTATTGAATTTTACAAAATCTCAGAAACACTTGAGCACAAATCGAGGCCTTTCTAAACAATCTTTTATATTCTAAAAACACAATCCAATTTTTACATCACACCAATAAAAACTAAAAACATTTTTAAAATAATGTTTGAAACTCTTATTCAATAAACAATAACCAAACACATGTTCACACCAGTCTCCCAAACTTTTCTCCTCAAATTTCTTGATCATATAGATTACAGTCAAACTATGGTCAAAGGTAAAGTAAAAATACATGGAATCATGATTTTTTGGAAATTATTATACATTCTTCCATGTTTTTATACTATCTTAACATCATGTTTCTTATGTATTCCATTTATGCGTTAATTTTCATGATTATATGGATGAATTTGATATTTTGATTGTGGTTCCTTAATACCAATCAACTTGGGGAAGATGTAAATGTTTTCGAGGTTTGGTATGTTGATGATGTTATCCTAATCAATGAGAGATATTATTTTATTTGGGAAAATGTAGTCATCCATAGGGATTTATAGGGTTTATGGGGAGCTTTATAAGGTATTGAAAATATGAAAATTCGCAAAGCCGTTTTGGATAAAAAAATTACTATAATGAGGAAAAACATAGAATGAGGATAATATTTAACTAAAAATAAAATATCCTTGATGATTCACTAGGTATTTTTTCAATTTTATAGTATAATATTATATATGTCTAGCCAATAAACTTTTTTTTCAAAAAATCATCATGTATGGGAATTCAGTACCTAAATTACTGTGTAATTAATTTCAAAACATTTTTATTTTCTCACTGTAACCAGGTGATATGTTATTCAAAAAAAGAATCCCTAAGAGATTTTTTTGTGATGGATGGATAAAATAAACAAAAACACGCATAAGGTTTCACATAGTATACATATTATTAAATTATTCATTTTTAGATGATATATCAAATGAATGGATATTGTTTTTAATCTATGAACACACTTCCTCTTTAAATACTATAATATGAGTAATGTTTTCTGTCAATGATTGAAAAATATTAAACACTTTTACTATTTAAATTATGATGAACTGAAAAGGGTAAAAACACTTTCCACGGAGGAACTAATTAAATGTTCATGTTCCTTTTTCACTGATACAAAACAGAAACATTACGAGCCTCCCATTTTATAAAACTCTTCTTCATTAGTTAAGTTATACATTAATTGGATAACATTGACTTAGGTGAAACTGTGGTTCTCATTATAGATGGAATTAACCTACGGGGATAGTGCCTATTGGTTCTCAAACAAATAAAAGGATCTCATTTAGTGGGAAAATTTCCTTTTACTATTTACTTGGATTAATCTTACGATCTTGTTTGTTAGGATGTTACCAGTTCTCATAATGGTGTGGGTATGGAGTCCTTGAAAATTTTTAATTATTGTTGAATATGTAATGAATCCTCCTTTAATTTGTATTTCCTATTCTAATTATGTTAGATTATGGGATGTTGGGAATTATAAGGCTCATTAGATTGAGTTATAGAGGGGATTGGGTCATAATAAGTTGATTTAGTCATTACCTAATGAGGATATGCACAAGATTCATTGTCATAAAAATCAACCATATATAAAACTGTTTCATGTTTGTATATATAGATTTTTTCTAATATAATTATTATTCTTAGAGAATGTACGTCACACATTTTTTATATGAATTACGATCATCCAATTTTAATTGGCCCATGTTGACCATATTTTTGTAAAACAATTTAAATATGAATAATTACATGATATTTAGACCCCCTTATTAATGGTAATAGTGTTAAATTGGCATATTATACTACCCTTATTCATCTGAATTCTTGATTTACAGTAATGTGATTGAATTTTCTACTTGAATACAGATGAAGTACCTTTGAACCTGATTATTTTTTAACGAATAAATTTTTCTCTTATAGTGTTCAAAGTAATATTTCATGGTTTTGATGTCATTAGCATGAGAGTAATAGTGGTTTCTTTATATTTTATATTATTACAAAATATCTATTTTAATACCTAAGAAATTATAGTAATGAATATATATGTTTAATTCCAATGTAACACATTATAACATAGAGTTATAAAATACAAATCTAGGAAATTGTATTTTTCATAATAAATAAAAAATTACCACAAAACAAGCAATAATATAGGGAAACACTATAATTTTTTTTCCAATAAGTATCACATTCAAAAGTTAATCACAAGTATGTGAGGTTCATTTCTATTGTATAGAAAAAAAAATTAATGTAGGGATAAGCAAGGTAGTTAAGTAATAGATGATACGAGGATTTTAAAATGAAGTGCATGTATAAGTGGTAATTTGACCATTGAAATATGACCATTAGAATTTGATCATTGAAGATATGTCCATTGTAATAATAATGCAATAATGACTCCTGAAAATCACTAGTAAAATGAATAAAATGACTTGATAGTAATGTAATTGATTGAAAAAATTTATATATTAGTAAATTAATTGTAATATAATTGCTTGTATTTTACTTTTTGGGATTATTATAGAATTACATTAATTAAATAATAAAAAATCATATTTATGTTATTTATAATTTATTTTATGTTTTATAAAATATAAATATTTTTTTGAAAAGAATTGAAATTTTACTTACTCTGGAATTGACAACACAAAACATAAAATAACTTGCTCAATCATCAGATCATCAAAAGAGAATATATGTAATTGGAACTAGAAAACCATAAGAAAAAACTATGTAATTCATGAAAAACCTATCAACGGAATTTGTAACTATTGGATTAACCAAGATATTAGTTGGATCGAATGCTAGGCCACATGTATCGATCGTAAAAGAAACCAGGCGACTATATGAAAAAATGAAGGGACCATGGTCAGTAATCTCAAAATTAGTAAAGTATTGGATCGACCAAAAGCAAAACATTATTGACCACAACTGAAAGGTGATAGAAAACATGTGATTGGTGTCTGATTTTATGTGTAAGGTGGCCAACCTTGAGGTTATGTTAGTGAAACTGTTGTTGAAGGTATGTATTATATTTCTATTGAAATATTTTATTGAAAAACAAATTATATATAGAATTAATTACCCATTAGAAGCATTTATTAAGCTCGTATTTCCTCCCAAATTATGAGGATATTCAATAATATTTTTTTAATGAATATTTATGGAGCATACTTCCTTTTTTTAAAAGGAAAACTGATGAAATAAATTGAGAAACAATAAAAATATGAAATAAATATACACCAATGAAACAAAAAACACTGAACTTTTTCAATAATGAAAAAGAAAAATCGGTGCTATATTACTTGAATATACATGAATCTATTCACACATATTATTCTTTGAAACATAAAGAGAACATATGATCATATCCATGCAACAATTAGAAATTTAAAGAAGACAATAAGATGAAAGAATCATCTACAGAACAATAGAAAGATATACTATACTACAGCAAGTTCAATCGTTTCTCGTACTGTGTTTTATTTCTATTCAGATGTGTGTACTTTAACCTGTATATATATTAGCACCAGCTCCTGCGATGTACTTTATATTTCCTGACACATTCTCTCTCATTTATTTTTATATACTCTGCCACATTAAACAATAGAATAGGTTCATTGTAGCCTAGACTATATGAGTAATGATTTCTATAAAACATGATCTTAGTTGTGTATTTTCTTAATTATAATAAACCACTTAGGTATGGGTGATTTCCAAGTTGAGAGGTCTAAGAATTAGATTGTGTCTAAAATACTTGTTTATTATATGAATTTTTTTTATGTTTTCTTTAACTCTATTTTCAAACGAAATTTGTATATTTTTTCAAAACACAATGAAAAATAATTACATTGATAGTTAAGAATACTAAAGGTTTTATGTACCATTTTTAATTTTAGTAAATATGTTTCAAAAGTTAAAATAATTATAAACCTATTTTAACTGAGTTGTGATAAATCTTCTATGAATGTTATTGAAAAGATAATATGATATAATTATACTATTTAGCTAACTTGTTATATTTTATAAACTGGGATATTTTTTTATTGAATCATTTACAAAAAATAATTGGAAACAAAATTTACGCCCTCTTGAGATTTCTATTCCGACTAAAATTTCGTGTTAGAGAGTTTTATGTCTACAAGCTTATATTTAAACATGTCTAAATTGATTTTTAATGTAATATTTAAATATTATTTTTTAATTATCTATTATGGAGGCTAATTATTAATGTTATGAAATCAACAAGGCTATCGATTTTGATTGAAGAAACTATTACCAATTGAAAATGAAAATGAGAATCCATCTTGAGAATATAGTTTTGTCATATTTGGGGATCTATTGAAGATAAATATGAGAAACCCAAAACTGCTAGAAAATAATGGTGTGCTACTTTTAATGTTGTTTATAATTCAAAATATAAAGATTTAAATTCTTTATTCTATTATTTAATTGATGGTAATTTAAATATTATACATTCTTATGATACTAATTATTTTATTTGGGATACACTCTCAGTATTTGATGAATTTAATTATAATATAAAATAAATATGTTTAAATAGAGCCAAAAAGTCCGAGAGACAGGAAAATATTGCTCCCACCAAATTATTAATAAAAAAGGGGTAAACAACAGAGTACAGCTCAAATAAGTGTAGCCTTACAAAGCCTTTTATAATCAATACCAGTACTATCATCATGCCCTAGGCCATTGCAAATAACTTGGTAACAATAAAGACCAGCTGGAACTGACCTCTATAATCACTCTTTTAGAAAGAGCATCAGCAACCTGATTTGCCTCTCTGTATACATGTGAGACATCAAGACAAATCATCTCAGGAAGCTTGAGAAACTTTATCCAAGCATGTAACATTATCCATGGGAAATTCTTGGATCGGTCCTTTAGAATCTGCATAGCAACAGAGAAATCCGAATCGAGCCATAACTTTTGCCAGCCATTTCAAACCGCATAACTGATTGCTTTTATAATCTCCCCAAGTTCTGCTTCAATCACATGCCCAATCCGAATGTAATGAAAGTAGAAACCTTTCACAAAGCCCTGGGAAGTCCGAAAAACACCACCATAGCCAGCCAAGCCTGGTGCACCATGGGCCGCTCTATCCACATTGACCTTCAACCAATCACAGATTGATGGGATGCATCTAATGTACTTCATCACACACGACCGCCTCCCACTGCCACTTACACCAAGAGTCTTCACAAGTGTAAAGTCAGAAATATCACTGTTCATGCTTCCATATTGATGTACCAAAGCAATCTGAATGCATCGGTGAATAAACAATACACCTTCCTTAAACACGAGGTTTCCATTATTAAATACAATACTATTTAGAGCTCTCCAGATGTATGAAAAAACCAAAACAGTAGCAGCAGTGAGCAGGTTTTTCACTTGCTCACTTGATTATATTTGAATCACCGAGTTGAAAAATGTATCAACCGAACAGAATGTGAAACAGTAGTGAAAAATGGACTGTAAGTACAGCCATAATCAAGAAGCAAGAGGAAATTCATGGAACAAATGGAGGGAAGAATCTTCATTACTCAAATAGATAGGGAACACCGAGGCCAGGTGTACACCAATGAGTTGAAGGGAAGACTGAATCAGTAACCTTTTCTTCCAGATTCTCCAAATCAGCAAAATGTTATTTGGAAAAATAAAAGCCCGTGAATGCCTTTGAACCATGAAGGTATAGTAGATGAAGTACCACATTCCAACTTATAAAAAATCACGACTCAAGAAAACTCCATTTAATGCAGGTTTCCAAACAAGAATGTCCTGATCATCATAGTGATAATTTGTAATTTCCACACGAAAATTACTAGGTATAATAGCCATAACATTATCATTCCTATGCATGTCACATATAGACATTTTCCTCCATGATAATGAAATATCAATGGATTCCTTAAGGGGAGTGGAAGGCCATAAAGTATTCCAGCAGCTCAGAGAAGAATTGATACATACCAGCCATATGGACTGTGCCATGAGTTGAGAATAGGTACTCTAGATAGAGGTCTACACAGAGGACTACAGGTATGCATTACTATGATTATGCATCCTGTGAGTAAACCTGTTGGTCAGGAATTCCATGGATTTATCTCCATTTATAAATCTCCATGTAAAGTTCAAAATCATAGCATCATTAAAGATCCTAACATCTTTCACCCCCATCCCTCCAATGTCCACCTGCTTGATACAATATTTCCATACCACCATGACATGTTTCCTCTGATTAATAGAGCCAGTCCATATAAAGTTGTGTATTATCCCACTTAACTCCTTTAATAATGTTCTGGGCCAGTTATATAATGAGAACGAATAAAAAAACATTGAGGTGATGACAGAGTTGACCAAACATTCTCTACCAGCATGGGACATGGTCTTCCCCTTCCAACTAGCTAGCTGATTAGTGATTTTTGTAGCTATCTCCTCCAGATATACCCTTTTTACCCTCCCCAAAATAGAGGTAGTCAATGATAAGTAAAGGGAAAAATACCTATCTTCACACCAAGCCTGCTAGAAACTCTTATCTGCTTCTGTGTTCGAATCCCTTCCCCAAAGACAACAAAAGACTTCCCCCAGCTAATGACCTGACCTTCCACTTCCTCATAATGTGCAAAGATATTCTTGATGAAATGGATAGTTTTCTAATTAGTCCTAGAGAATAAGAGGATATAATCCTCCTATAACAAGTGGGAGGTTGCAAGACAATTCCTACCAGCTCTCATCCTTTGATATAACCCACTATTGACATGATCATTCAAACAGACAGTCAAGTAATCCTCAGAAACGAAAAATAGTATCCCAAAAAGAGGGTCACCCTGCCTAACCCCTCTACAACATCGAAGTAATCCCCTAGGGGATCCATTTATCAGAATCGAGAGGCTAGAACTTTTCAAAATTTCAATGATCAAACCAACGAACATTCCTGAAAATCCATGCAATTTAAGAACATTACAAATAATATCCCACCTTATTGTGTCAAAGGACATCGAAATGTCAATCTTCAAGGCCATATTACCATCTTTGGATTTCCTTATCATGATATTAACACACTCTAAAGTAGTGAAGAGGAGATTCTGTATATTCCTACCGGGAACAAAACCAAATTTATTAGAAGAAATAAGATGATTAGAAATATCACCTAGTCGTACTGCAATGACTTTGCTGATAACTTTAGGAATCAAGTTTCCAATGGAAATAGTCCTGATGTCTTTGATATCCAACGCACTATCCTTCTTTGGAATAAGGACAATGAAATTGGATTTCATCCCAAAAGGCATGTAGGAATGACAAAAAAATTCTTTCAGAGCATCAATCACCTCTTTTTGGATGATATCCCAATAAAACACAAATAATTTGTTGGGGAAGCCATTAGGACTAGAGACACTATACATATTTAAAGAAAATAGAGCAGAATGGATCTCCATGAATATAGGAATGTCAGTGAGTTTTTTATTTTTGATGTCATCAATACTTGGATCTATGCATTGAGTGATCTTGTTGGAATTATCATCCACAGATTCAGAGTAGAGATTATCAATGTAACAAGTTATAGCATTGGATATCTCATTCTCAGCAGTAAAGATGTTGCCATCGATTTTTAGAGCCTTAAGAGACTGCTTTACCTTTTTTTCTTTGTTAATACAATGAAAAAATCTTGAGTTTCTTTCCCCTTTCTTTAACCATCTAACATTGGACTGATATCGAGCAATGTTTTCCTTGAGAGCCAGTAATGAATCTAGTTTTGCAGCCGCCTGTATATCCTATTGGGATGGTATGTCATGATGCATATTAGCTTACTAACAGTTAGCCAGGTGAAATTCATCTTCCTTAATGTCATTTTCCAAATTGGAGAAAGACTATTTGCTCCACTATTTAATTCTGATCTACACATTTTTCAGTTTTGTAGACAAAATGTGCATAGCACTACCCTGTACAGAAACCTTCCAGGCCTCTTTTACAACTTCCCTGCATCCTGTTACAACTATCCAGGAACTGTTAAATTTAATTGGAAAGGGAGCAGATCTGATGCTTCTTAAAAAAAGATCGAGCAGTAAGGGATGATGGTCAGAATGGAATCTGGATAAAGTCATGCCAGATATTTCCATAAAATCATTCCCTTCAGTCATTTGCACAAGGCACCTCTCTAGCCTGCTCGCTTGCCTTCCATTAATAGTGTATCTTCTCTATGTGAAATAATCCCATGAGACTGGTATTTCAGCCAGCCTGCACTTATCAATACAAGAGGAGAAGTCTTTAGAAGATTCTCTACATAAATGGCTTCCTGTTTTATCAGCAGGCCTCAAGACTATGTTGAAGTCACCCACTAGGATCCATCGCATATCCATGATTTCAGGTATTTTAGATAGGTTCCTCCACATATCTCTTCTCTTGATATAATTTTTGAGTGCATACACAAAGGTAACATAGATATAGTTTGAACGAAAGTAGCAGGTTATTGATACCGACTGCAGATTAATTTGACAGGAGTCAATAGTCACACTGTTGTGCTTTAGAACCCACAAAAACTCCACCTCACTCTCTGAATGATTATCAGATATAAAGGAATACCCAATATCATGCAAATCAAAATCCATCCAACTCACAAACTTTAATATAGGTTCATCAATCCCAAGCAGCATGGGTTTATTGGTCCGAATTATATTTCTCAGGGCTCTGACAGTGGGTGTGTTACCAAGGCCCTAAATGTTCCAAAAGAGAATTTTCATTTATGGGAAGACCTTTTCCTTGTGAAGGGTCTACCATAACCAGTTTCTACGCATTCATCATATGTAGTGAGTTATTCCTCCATATTGGCTCCTTCTCCCCATCCAGATTTAGGTTCATCCTCAGGAAGAGGTGTGAACCTGTTACATGAAATTACAGGGGTTGTCAATGTTGCTGGTAGAATCCTCTTTGCAACCTTAGCGAGGGAAACTTGAGAAAAAGCTCCATCCAACTCACCACTTTTCATCCTAGCAGTTCTCCCTTCTAGGTGTAACTCATCCCCTGTAGGGGGGTCATGTCTTGCAGGGGCAGTAACCCCTACAGATGTATCAGGTGAATCATGATGGACCACCTTTACACTTTGGCTAGGAGTGATCACCACATTGACCATCTCAGTAACCTATCCTTGAAAAGGATTACCATCCGCATGAGAAATAGAAATGTCATCATCAGGTTTCCCATCAAACTCATCAGGTTTCCCATCCTCAGATTTCCTATCACTGCCATGGCCTGTTTCAGTATTGGTAGAATCTTTTAGATGAGCAGCAATGATAATATTACCATCAGCTGTATCATTCCCTTTACTGCATCCTGTTTGATTAGGTGCCTTGGGATTAGAAGGACAATTTCCAGTAGATTTTTTGATGAAATGTTCAGCATCATGTTCTCTAATGTTGCAGAAACTACATACCTTATTCCTCTGACATTCATAAATAGTATTCCCAAAAACATGACAGTTGAGGAAAAATTTTGGTTTTCTCTCACAACCAATTTCTAGGTTAATACTATCATCCATTTTGGTAAATACAACCTCTTCCACTAGGGTGTTACACATATCCACTTTAACAAGAATCCTTTCATGGTGGCCAAATCTTGGATTATCTGTCTGCTTGTCAAGACTGATGGGATTACCCACTGATGAAGCAATACCCCACAAAATTTTTGGGTGACAATAAAGCCAACTCAACTTATAGATGCGTATCTATATCTGTGCAAAGGTATTCTTGATAGAGTTAGGGTAAAAATTTCGATCCCATTCATGAATCATATGGAAGCCAAGTATCAACGGAATGGAACCAAAAATCCATGCACGCCTCTTACACTCATCTGTAGGAGAGAAAACATGATAGAAACCCCTTCCCATAGCCATCATTTTCCATTCACTGAAACCCCATAAATCTACTAATTTGTTGGTGAGATCATGAAATTTCTAGGGACGAACCCCTTTATCAATTACCGCACGAGCAATGATTGAGAATTTTCATAATTTCACCCGTTTTTCAACAGTCACTTGATTCGCAGAAACATGTGTGACCCTCCCTTTTCTAATAATCCTTCCTGAATTGCTCGAATCGCGATCCCAGAAGGAGAGGCCCCCCGACTTCTTGATCACATTAGAAAATCTTTCCCCCTAAGAATGTACATCCTTGACAGTGAACTCTTCAGATTTTCGTTTGGAACAGAGACTGAAAATATCATGATGCCCTATCTGGTCTTCATAATTCACCTTTGCACCATATTCTTTCTCAATATTATCACCATGATCACAATGCTTGCTAGGGTTTTCGCCACTCTGAACTTCTTGAGTATCCATCATCCTTCAAAAATATGTTTAAATACATATACTGTCATGTATGGTTAATTAAAAATAAATCCTAATGAATTTATTTATAACAAGTATCATTGTTTCAATGAAATAATAAAGACTATGATTACTATTAGAAAAATAATAATTGACAATGATAATGTAATAAGAGTCCTAAGATGTCTAAAAGATAGATGGAGTTGAAATGGAGTCTTTATTTTTGGATCATGAAACATTATCAAAATATCACTAGAGGATATTATTTTGAAGGTGATGATATATAAATAATATAAGAATGTAAATAACAGGGAGGATTAATCCAAACAAAATTCTTTTTATTGAATTGTCATGAAAAGAGAAATGAGTTGTTAAAGATGGAAATAAAAGGTGATGTGAAGGTGAAACATAAAGTGATAAAGAAATTTATCATCCATCTAGATGGTACACTAAGCTCTAAAAAGGAATAAATTATTAAAAAATTCAATGTATAAAGGAAAATATGAAAAGCGGGGGAATTGATTTAAATATAGGAAAAAGAATGAATCATTTAATGCGATAACCTATAATGAATATAAAAGAAAAAGAAATATAAAGGCTCACTGTCTGGAGATCAAATATAGAAAGAAATTTTATGATAAGGTGATAATACTAAAAAGGGTAATGAAATCAACTTGGAGTGCATATGAGGATATATCTAGTGACTCAAAATCTAACTGATATTTTATGAATGGGAAATCTAATCTATGATTTATGGAAAGTGCCTCTAAGGAATATTTAACTCCTTACCATATTCATAATGACTCTAAATTTTATAAATATGAATTATAAGTATAATTTTTTTATTATGAAAGATAAATTGAATGATCTAAAAGAGAAATATAATATTCTAAAAATGTATCATGTGTTATTTATTTTAAAAAACAATACACTTATCATTGAATAAGAAAATAATTCTAATCTATTAAAATAGATTACAAATATGAAAATTATAAATGAAAAATTAAAAAAAACTTTAAAGTTTTGTTGTAAGAATAGAAAACATAAAAAAAATTAGTCAATATGTACCGAAACTCAGATTTGGTTTTTGTTCTCAATATGAACAATAATAAAAAATATACAAATACTATTTTATTCCTAGTTAAAAAAATTAGTCTATAATAAGTATAATTATTTAGGAAATTATAATATGAATTTTGTTCCTAATAGGGATTTTATTTATAAATCTATTACGTTTATTTCTCATTAGCCTGTACAAAAATTGGATTCTAAAATCCATGATTGCCAACTTGTATGGACCCAAATAGATCTTGGTACCAATATCAATGAGTATTTAATTGATTAAAATAAAGGATATTAAAGAGATATCGAAAAAATATATGGTATCTCTATCGTGGATGGTCCATACATATTACTAGAGACTATTCAGGTTCTAAAAAATTATAAAGGTAGATGGTGGGCATGTCACATTTTGGCAATAATGAAAAAGGTAAAATCAGTAGACATAGAAAATTTGGTATCATAAATAATTCCTTAATTATAATGATTTATTTGTAGATGGTTAGAAAAATAATATACCTATTATTTTAAAATTATGTGATGATGTTTTTAATTTGAAATTTGAATGTAATGTCATTAAGTTTTCTGATTTTTTGATTTCATTGAAATGTACTACTATTATATATTATAAATGATATGATGTTAAATTATATTAATTATTTTCAATAAAAGTTTCAGATTTGAGTATTTATTATAGAATCGTGGTTATAGAATATTAGAAAAGGGCATTATAATATATATTTATAGATAAATATATAAAATAATGGATTTTTGAAAGATCTGTATAATCTGAAGTTTTATTTAGAAAATTTTTATAATCTCTATCGAAAAGGAAAGAAACCAAAAATATACAGTTGATAAGGATTTATTTTTACATATATTGTTTCTAGTATAGTATGAAAACATCATTATTATGTAATAGTTGATGATTATTCAGGATAAACATTGTTGTTTTTCCTTGCTCAAAAAGTAAATATATTTTATATTTTTCTAAATATTCTAAATTTAATAAAAACATTATAAGACTATCCATAAAGCATTGATATTTAATCATGGAAAGGTGTTTCATAATAAAGGACTTCAATATCTCTACACACAATGTGGCCATACTCAAGATTTATTTCAACCTAGAACACCACCCCAAAATTAGTTTATTGAAAATAGAAATAGGGATTATTAAGAAATCACTAAAACAATTCAAATTGAATATGAAACTCCTCTATACTTATATAATGAAACTATTCACAAATATTCCAATGTTTTTAATAGATTTCTTCTTAGTATTTTATAGAAAAAGTCACCATATCAATTGTGGAATAATATAAAAGACAAAGTAAATTACTTTTGTTTTTTTGGGTGAAAAATTTATATTATTAACACAAAAGTGAATCTCGAAAACGTTTCACCAAAAAGTTAAGAATGTATTTCCTATGGTTTTTCAACAACAAGTAATGATTATAGGGACATTAATAAGAAATATAATGGTGTAGAAGAAATTTTTCATGTCAATTTTCATGATAAAAGACACATAAACCGAAATCAACCTTAGAAAATCCTGAGGATGCTATATCTGATCTGTATATGAATAATACATCTAAATATTTTGATCCTTTAGATGATTTAACTGATAGATCACATGTTAGTGATAGTTTATCTCATTGTGAAACAGAATAAGAAAATTAATTACTAATTTATTATATACATAGAAATATTATATCCCATAATGACCAGCCTATAGATTTTATAATTGTAAATTTTTCTAGAGAAACTAAAATAAGATCCTCTTTAAGAAACCTTCTTGAACATCAAGCCCTCTTTTCATGACATGAAAACAGAACCTATATGAAGTAATCAATGATGTTCATTTGGTAATAGAAATGTAAGTAGATTTAATCTACTTTGATGGGAATTTAGGTACAGAATTATTTGATTAACATAAAGACTATGTAACTATTGGAACTAAGTGGGTATATAGAATCAAGGTTGATGAGTGTAGAATAATAATTAAGAAAATTTTAGATTAATTTCATAATGTTATTATTAAGAAGAAGGTATTGCCAATGAAGAAATACTTTCACTAGTATCTCGATTTGGGGCCCCTCGAATATTTGTTTTTCATGCTGAAAATCCTAATTTAAAACTATATGCAATTTATTTCAAGTGTGGATTCCTAAAATTTTTATATTTAGGGAGAAGTATTTTTTGAGAAACCTTTTGAATTTCAAAACCCTCACTCTCCAAATTATGTTTCTAAATTAAAAAAGATATTTATGGTTTAAAATAAGCTCCTAGATCTTGGTAAGTCAAACTCAACACTTCTCATAATTATAATGGTGTTAAATAAGATTTTATAACCCTAATTTATTTATAAAAATAATTTCTACAGATTTATTATTAGTATAAACTTATTTTTAGAATTTTATTTTTGGATCATTTAAAAACTCATTATGTAATGAATTTTTCAAAAATGAAGAAAAATATATTTTAAATTAATATAATGGGGGTGAGAGTAAGAAATTTTTTTTGGATTTCAAAATCTTCAAAACAAATAAGGAATTGTTTTAAATAAAATAAAATACAGAAATAATATTTTAAAATTATTTGGTTTTTATAAAACCAAAAGTAGTGATACTCTTATGAGTACATGATGTAAGCCTGGATATGATGAAACTTGAAAGCCAATATATCAAAATACTAATAGATATACAATTTTATGTTTAATATACATTAATTACATCCAACTCTATATTATGTTCATTGTGACCATGTGTTTATGTTTTCAAGAGAACACCAAAATAACTCATTTTAATGATGTTAAAATTATTTGTTCATACCTCAATAATATATCCAATTTTAGACTTTTTAAACCTAAATGATATGAATTAGAAATAGTTAGTTATTCCATTGATGATTTTGGTGGTTGTATGTTATATATGAATAGATCCTTAGAAACCTGTAATATTTCAGGAATTTATTAATTTCATTGTATAGTATGACATTGAAATATATTGAATTATCTATTGCTGAAGCTTAGTACATAGATAATAGTAGTTTTGTGCATATATTATAGCGATAAAACAACAATTTATTGACTATATATATCAATTAATACATGTACTTATAAGTTCTAATAATAAAAGTGTAAGATAATATATAAAAATATTGCATTATTTTCAAGTAGAGAACATATTAATATAAGATATCACTTTTTGAGTGATCATTTTCAAAATAGTGATATAACTCTAGAATTCATTGGTAAAAACCATCATCTTGTCGACATCTTAATAAATCCTTTGAATTATGATATATTTAATTATATCAAATAAGAAATATGTATGATTAAATTCATTTAAAAAGGTTTAGAAATATTTTATATTATTTATAATCTATTTTTCATTTTTTGGATATATAAATAAGTTATATTCTGTTATATAATTTTAAAATAGATCATATGGGTTTATGAATATGTTAAATAATTATTAATATTTACCAAATGTTATTATAAAAGAGAACACCAAAATTATTCAAAATGTAAAATCAAAATTGAAATCGTCCCCTTTGCATCCAACTCGAAGTTGTGCACGAGAAAGATGTTAATGTTGTGTGGTTTAAAACCACTCTATGATTTGTATGGAGAGTTATTCTTTGTCAAAAATAGTTTAATTGGTTCATAGATGAATATTTCAATTTTTATACATGCCTTAAAAAATAATTTTATTTTAATACGATGTTTAAATCATGATATCATGAAGTTATGATTAATATAGTTACTGATGGTCAAGAGTGTGACTTCTCCTTGGCCTTTATGATTGATTGAATAAGAGTCTAGAATCTTTGAGAATTTATTTACTATCCATTATTATGACCTGTAAACCATCCATATATTAAGATTGGTAATGAATTGTATGAACTAATAGATAAAAACACCTACCAAACACTAGTTTCAAATGAGATAAGTTTTAAATGCCGGTTGATTTTATAATTCGTTCAGTGAATTATCTACCATAGGATAATATATTTATGCACTATAATGTATCAAGATTTTTTATTCCTATCCTAAATGTTTCATGACATTTATGTAGGCCTACCTTGTTTCGTGATGTGATATATGGAGGATTTGACTAAACAATCTTCAAGATTCAACAATACTTCATACCCCAAGATAATTTATGTTTTGATGAAACATAAAATATGGGTACCTTTGGGTGCTAAAATAATAGTGTTTTTGGGTGGTTTCTGTTTGATTCAAACATCCTCTAAAAGGATAAGGTCACCTAGAATCCTCATAAAAAAATGTAAATTATTAATAAGGAGAAACTTTATGACAAATTAAATCTAGTATCACAACCTTCTAGGCCAAGTTGTATCATTAATCATGGATTGGAAGTATTTGAAATTGTTGATGTAAATTACACCTTCAATGAAGATGAATATCAAGTTCTTGTGGAAATAGAAAATTAATATAGAAGATCATTTGAGGAGATATTTCATGGAACTCCATTTGATGATGTTTCATATTAGTGAAAGATTGTAAGAGTTGAGGTACCACCTCTTTATGATGTTATTTAGTTTTATATAATTCTAGTTGTAGCTACAATAGAAGAAAAAATAACTTTTTTGTTGACCCCTAAGGAAATTATATAACTTCTGTGGTGGGGGGGGGGAGAGTTCTTATGTTTATTTTGTTTAGAATATCTCTCACTGATTCAGAAAGTGATTCAAATATAGGTTCTATAGTATTCGTGATTCCACCTTTGTTTGAGGTAGGGGAGATCATATGATTGATTCCTCACCTTCTAGTAAAAAAAACCTAAAGAGAATCCATTATTTAATATGGATGTGAAAATCCCCTATATTTCTATTTATAGTTGATAAATATGACGACATAGATTAATATATGATTAATATGATTGATTATAATTGAAATGAAAATAATGTTGATAGTCCTCCAAAGTTAAAAGGACATTAACTTGTAGTTTCAAGTGAAAAAGAAGAACATATTTTTCCAAAGCTTCTTTCTACTCTTATTTTAGAATGATTGAGATATCTTGAAACCTATAAAGATATGTTATAGATTTTGGGGTACTCCACATTCTCCAAGATACATTCTTGAAAATATTCCTCAAGTAGGTCTTCTCTATAAATCATATTCTGGAACAAAATTTGAATCCATAGTAGTTTATGGGGAATAATATGAGACCTCAATAAAAGAAATTGAATGACCAGCCTAGATCTTATCTCATAATGAATGGTCATGGATAAATTATCGTATGTTATGTTCTCATTCTTCAAATACATATGATAATTTGATTCTTAAATATGGTCATTCCAAGGCTCAATAAACTCCATCTAAAGAAGTTGGAACCTCTTCTAATCAACCCTATATGATAACTTTTTCATATTTGCTTGATTTTAAGAATGGCCTTTTGGAATTATTAAATTATTTTTTAATGACACTTGGCATAATAATCATGATCCGGAGGAAGAAAATGAATAAAAATTGAATGTGTTTTTGAACACATCAAAAAAATATTGTTCATGAAAACTAACCACATTCATAATCATCTTCAATCATTCATAAGATAAATAGACAGTTTTAAAATCCACATATTTTATTTTCAATATTTTCTAATAGATATGCTAGCTATAATGGATAAAATGTATCTTTCTTTTATTACTAGTCCATTTAGTCCTGAAACATCAGATCACGAACATACTTTTACTTTATTTTATATTAATGACGATTTGATTAGAAGGTTTGTTCATGAAGAGATTAAAAATATCTTGGACAATATTTCATATCTAATAAATCTAGTGAAAATTACATCACTATTCATGGAGAAGAGTATTACAATTTTATTAAATAAAAACCCATTATGACATTCAAATATAATGGTGTAATAAAGGATGAAATAATCTATTATCTCATAAGTTTTAACACCAAGGATGATCTTAAGACCCATTTCCTTTCATTGGACATATATTTCAATATTCCCCCAATTAATAGTAGCATTAAAGCTATTATATTAAAGTAATTGTTGATAAATCTACTTCTTAATTATTTCATGTCCTAAAAATATGATTTAATTTAGGTTATAAAAAATGTAACTAGTGATATGCCTAATAATGTAAGGATATTACAGAGTTATATGTATGTTGCTAATGCCTCTATACTAGCACCTTCTCCTATTCCTTTACCTCACATATCTACCACCCAAACGAAAGTATCAACTATAGGTTATATTACTTTGGATTCATCTAATCCAACCACAACCACAATTATAACTCCTATAAGACCCTATCTTCTCCCAATTTCTCAAGTCCATGGATTGAGTAGACCAATTTCCAAAAAAAATCATTATTCCTCAACCTCCTGTAATTACTCAGGCCGCTTATACTGGTCCTACTAGTACTTATAGACAAGGGAAGGATCCCATTGGACCTTATCTTCATCTAGATCATTGGGACTCCAATTATAAATAGACTCTAATTGGGTCTACGTGCCCTTTTTTGAAAAATTAATGACTGGGTGAGTCGACGAGTGTCGGAAAATGACGGAGGACGGTTGGCAGTTTCGGAGGCCTATTGCTCGGCGGGATGGTGAGTAGGTTTACTAGAATTTCCTATGGAGAACATTGTTCATGCATGCCCATGGAGAGAAGTTTGACACTATGGGGGTTTTCAGGCAGCAGACAATTGTTTTTGGACGACCAGAAATCGGCGAGTCGTGTTTCCTAGGAAGCATGACCAGAGGATGTTGTAGCGGGGTCTGGGATTCCGGTAGATGTGAAAATGGATGCCTAATGGTGGTAACCTTTTGGGTGAGGTTGGATGCGAGATTCCGGAGGGTGTGGGTTCTCGGTGGTAACGATGCCTTTGTGGATTGTCTGGCGGTGTAGCAGGGAATTTCATCAGGTGGTGATGGCTTCTATGGTGTGAGAAGTGATACCGAAGTGGACATTGCCGGGAGGTGGTGATGAAGGCCAGTTTCTGACCAGTGATAGCCTTGACTTTGGAATGGAGATTCCTTGGTTAGGGGCGTGATTGATGGTGGGGAACGTGCTGGGCGGCCTCGGGAGCTGGATTCTCGGGCTGCGGGTATTAACTGGCCTTGGAATACAGGGTTTTTTGTAGGTGTTAACTTGCGGTGTTGGATGGTGTATGGAGTGGGCTATATATCGGAAGGGCCTTGGGCCATTCGATGTTTTCTATGGGTTATTTGTGGGTCTGATAATGACCTTGGATGTTGGTTTTATATGTGTCGTTGAGTTAGTAATTTTTTGTGGTGTTTTGTCATGTTCATGATTCGGTGGTACTTTTTGTACTGCGTGTTTTCTAGTTTGTATATGCATTTTATTTTTATTAATAAATTTTTGTGACTGAGTTCGCTCGGTACCTGAAACATCCGTGTATATTCTTTATACTCTATTTATTGCATCTTTACAATTTAAACCTTCATGAATTATTTTTGGGAACCTGAATGGGAGAGTAAAATACATTCCATAAACAAAGTCTGATTTTATCTATAATTTCAACACACTGATAATAAAAATCCATTATTTCTAATTATTACAACACATTATAATATTTAATACCATGTTTTTAATTTATTAGATAATTATTTATTCCCTGATGTTTAATCATGAAAGGGGATATTGTTGTATTATTTTAATAATTAATTATTTTAATAATCACAAATCTTGTTTTTGGTTTTTTTAATCCATTTTATCATTTATGAAAGTAAAATAATATTATGGAAAATTATGGAAATTTCACTAAGTTTGGAATTGACCACATAATTCATAAAATTTACTATGTGATCTTTATATTAAATATGGTGAATATGTAGCATTGGAACTAGGTGATCACAAGAATGAACCATGTGACCATACTCAAAACTGATTAACCACATGAATAACTATTTTATTGACCGTTTGACAAGTTGGATTGACCATTAGGCTTGTTGGATTGACAACATATGAAATAATGGTACTACATGATCATGTGAAGTGACAATGGATTGTAATGTCAAAAATTATTAATTATTGAACTAATAGAAAGTGTGAGGTTCTTGACCACAAGTGCATGGTGATCAACCACAAGTGATAGGTGACTAACCATTAGAAAAATGTGATGATCCTAAACTGAAAGGTGATTGATCATAACAAAACATGATAGACCGTAGGTAAATGTGATAAAATGTAAAGCTAATGAAAGAAACAAAAAAATGTTGAAGCGTATGGGGATGTATACATCAATGTTTTAAATAAATCATGTCTAAAGGTATGTATCATATTATTATTATAATAGTTTATCCCAACCACTTTTTTTTAAATAATTAAATGTCTATAGGAATCATTAATTGAGTTAGGATTTCCTTCAACAGTGCTAGGATATTCAATTATGATTTTTCCAAGGCTATTTCCAGAGGGTTATTGAACGCTAAAAATATGAACAACGAAATAAATATATACCTAATAAAATATACGAAAAGGAGAGATAGGCACGAACAAAAAAATCATAAAAATTTCAATAAAAAATGATGAACTCATAATTTGTTCATTGAATATTAGTGAATTCATTATCACCTGATCTTTAATTAAACAGAAATA
Source organism: Viscum album (assembly GCA_963277665.1). Lineage (NCBI taxonomy): Eukaryota > Viridiplantae > Streptophyta > Magnoliopsida > Santalales > Viscaceae > Viscum > Viscum album. The sequence continues at coordinate 1,239,817,324 of OY728129.1, forward strand.
GAGCAGATGAATATATGAACATATTAATTCTAAATCAGAATAAGAAAATTTGAAGAGAATAATATCATGCGTATTAGTAGAACAAAAAACAATGTGGCACTGATTTCGTTCTTTTCTCCCACAATATTTTATTTACTTTTGTAATGTGTGTGATTAAAATTGTACATATTTTCACACCAGATCCACTTTTGAATTTTAGTGTTTTGAAGACCCACTATCTAATTTATTTCATATATTCTTCTATGTAGAACTATGGAGTAAGTTACGTATTTCCTAGACTTTATGTGTTTATTTTTATCTAAAACTTGATATGAGTTGTGGATTTGTTTATTTATAATACAATTCATGGCAGTGAGTGATTTTTATGTAGAGAGGCTTAGGTCTCGTCTTGAGACCAATCCTATGGTTTATTTTCGTTTATATTTTATCTATTTTTATAAACCATATTTTTAAAAAACATGTATTTGTTTTCAAAACTCAATTGTAAATCATTACATTAATATTTGACATTAATTTTTATTTTATATACCATGTACTAATTTTAGTAAACCATTTTCAAAAGTTAAAATAGTAATGAACTTGTTTTTTATAGAGTTGGGATTTAACTTTCAAGAATCTTTTTTAAAAGATCAAATTATAAAATTCATTATTTTATTTAATTACATGTTTTTTAATATTTATGTTTTATATAATTTTTTATATAAAGTTTACTTGGAAACTCAATTCACCCCCTTATTAAGTTATTCTCTCTAACCCTGAGATGTTGGACAAAAATCATATTTTCTTGAAGGATTGCTTCCAGATTTTTGTGGCTGAAAAATTATTATTTTAAAATAAAAGAATATTTTTCTTTCAAAATTAAAATTATCACCTGATCAAAAATATTTTCATAAAAATGATATTAAATTTTCAATAAAAATTCCTAAATTATCCAATAGTGATTTTTAAAAACTATTGAAGACATTAGCATTTTTACTATATTGTAAAATATTTGAAACATATACGGTATTACCGATTAAATAATTATTATTGTGATAAAAATTTAATAATTAATATAAGGAAATACATGAACTAAATTGAATTATCTTTTAAATGTTACGTATTTTTATGGATTAAAATTATTTTACACACTTGTAAACAACTGCCCAATTTCTAAACTTTAAATGAATTCTTTAAAAATAATATTTTATTCATATATTATATTCCCATCGGAAGAGTAATATAAAATTAAGGATTTTCATCCTTAAATTAAATTATATCAAAACATTCATTAAATATAAAGAACCATGTGTAAAATCCATGGTTAAGAAAGTAGTTTTTCATTTTCTACATCATTTATTTCCAAGGCCTATGTTTATATGATAATAAATAATTCTTCATCATTTATAATAAATTATGACCTATTATCCCATTATCTTCACTCAAAGTCCTTTAATCTTGAGTATCCCCACATTTTCCCTCTTAGTAATCCCTCCACGAAGTTTACAAGGTTATAATGTTCTCTTCTTAAGATTTGAGAACCTATTTTGTAAGGTAAGGGACCCTTCCCACTTATAATTGTTTCTCTGTGCTATTATTTCCAATTACTTTTTCATTTGATTGTGAAATGTTATTTTTACCCATTACTATAAAATTATTATTATATTATTAATTATATATCAACATTCAATGTCATTATACAACATTCATAAGTCTTGATAATGCACTAAATTTCCCACATCCATAAAACAATTATAAATATTTTTATGGAATATTGTGTGTGGTTTTCTATAAATTATACACTTGTTTGGATATTGGATGGCATATACAACTGTGGAAAAAAATCACCGATGGAAAATCAACCTGAAAAGTGGGAATTTAATTTTCAATTGTATCTTCACTATATTTATAATGAGTTAGCCTAAGACTGGACACCTTGATAGACACTCATAAAGGATATTATTTGGATAAATAATATTCTATCTTCCAAATATAATGAAGGATCTAAATATATTTAAATAGGTATTTACCTAATATTTCTTTTGTTTTCCAACATTTCAAATATATTCTTTCTACTACCCAAACTCAATGATAATATTAATTTTTATAATGTAACTAATAACTATGAATCCATATTCTTGACATGATAAAAGTAATTATTTAAACATTTTCCACCCCTAATTATTCCCTATAATTTTCATGGTATTTTAGATAGAAATCTTATTTAATACATTATTTTGGTGAAATATATTTTTAATTCATATAATCTATAGTTCTATGTATTAAAGTACAATATGATGAGTTTATTTGAGAAATTATTCCATGTATTTATATATTGTTTATCCTTGAACCTTAAATATATATATATATATATCCTATTATCATTTTGTATATAATTGAAATCATTGGATTTTTTATGATGGTTGGGGTCTAGAACTATATTCCCTCTCCATCTACTGTATGGTCGATAGAGAAAACTATGATTGGGTAATGGGAGCATCTTAACCCTTATGTATGATGTCTCATCTCAAGGTATCAATGATATATTTATGAAGTCTACAATTATGGATTCCTTGTTCATCATTGTTAAGTGATTATTTACTCTTTAATTTACTCTACCATCCATGTAACATGTTTCACATATGTATTCATTAACATTTCATCAGTTTTTTCGATTATATTACATATTCCATGTTAGTTTCTAGTGTATTCTATCCCTTAATGAAAATTTGGGCTCACTATTTACTTTTTTACCCATTTAACCAAGTAAAGAAGTTGAATACAATATACATTTATCCATATGGATATCTCTATGACATAACATTATGCACTCAAATGTTGTAATGTTCCACTATAAAATGTAATTTTTATTCAACTAGTCCCTTTAGGATCACTCAACCTTGATCTTGGGATAGTAAAATATAATATTTTGGTTACACATTATTAAATAACCTAGTAAAATTGGTCGACTAGTGTTGTGGGATTTATAGTTGGTATCAGAGCATGGTTCTACAGAAACCATAGGAACTATATTTAAAATAACATATGAAAAAAAATTGAACATTTTGAAAATTATTGAGATAATATTGGAGTCTATTTCTATACAATGGTCCACATTTTAGAGAAACAAGATATATACGAATTGTTTATATACTAATAGTTTATAATATTACTATCTAATCCATATAATTAGATATATAGTGGAAACTCTTATAAGAAATGGATTCCAAGCCAAGAACCGAAGACAATGTGGGTATTGTCTTGATAATCAAGATAATGAAGTTAATGTTGGTGGAGAACATATTATTAATATCCTCATAAAACTGAGTCATTATATAAAAATTAATCTAGTATTAATGGTTTAATATGTTTCCCCACAATGTGGATCAACCTATTTAGATAATTTTATGTGGAAACAACCACTATGATTTAAAGGGTCCACTAATACCATTATGGTATATGAATGGGTTAAGTATCATAAAAGACATTTATGGAATTGTGGTGTGTGAAGAAGAAAAAACATTTTATATTAGTGTATCTTGTAAGGTGAAATGATGACCAATGGTTTTACCTAGTTCAAAATACTAAGAAGGGTGTAGATATAACACACATGGAATTGAAGAAATTTAATGTCATTTTTCATGAAAAATGTTTTACTTGGGAGAAATGTGATGATATTGAAAGATAATTTTTACATTTATGATAAAATAAGGTAGAAATTATGGATGAGTGTTAGTATGTGTTAAAAACATTAGTTGTATATGTTTCCGATTATCTATATGATAATGAAAGTAAGATCAATTATTTATTTGATTTTTCGAAAATATTTCTTTAAAGATCATTGGTCTGTAATTTTTAATTCATAATAAGATATTATATAAATTTATATTTATATTGTGAACCAGTATTTAAAAAATTTCATTCACAACTGAAAAAATGATAAGAAGAGTATAACACGTCATAAAGTGATAAGAACAACTTAATGGAAAACAAACGAATAATAGAGTTACCTATATATAATAATTTTGGGCATAATCACCTAGTGACAAGCTTAATGGGGTTGGGTGTATGCATTAAATGTGGATATAACGGTCACCAAGCTTATCAGTGTAAATGATTGATAGAAACTATCAATGTGTAGTGCCTCATTTATTGGTAGATAAGGAATTACTCTTTTACATACATTAATCTCCAATGGAACCCTCAACTCTATCTTATGCTGAATCTCTAAAATAAGTGGTAAGAAGTTCTTTTATTATAAACTCCATGTTATCAAATACAGTATTTAATTATGTATTTATGAACTCTTTTATATGATGCATATTTTCTAATAATATTCAAGGAACCCCTAATCAGTTAATGAATAATTTAATTGTTATAACACTGAGCGTAAATTTGATTTCAAAAAACTAGTATTAGGTTATTAATATTATAATTCATGGGTGATATATATTATTGAATGTAATCATAATAACAATGTTGGAGTTTTATGTAATATTGGTGATGGATTGGTTGTTGAATTATAAATAAAAAATCTATTATAGGGACAATCAATTTGGAGTTGGAGGGGAATGTTTTGAATGAATTACATTTTAGAGGGGATTTTTGTTACCTGATTATGTTTCAGAACCAACCCCCAATAGCATAGATTAATGAAATATTTGTGGAAATATATGGATGAAATCAAGTCTATGCGGGTAAATTGGTTTTAATAATAGAAGGTACATAAATTTTACATTAGTATATCGATGTAATATAAATTTCATAATAATTATTATCTTTAATTGTATATTGATACTATCCATGATGAAACACCTATGCCTTAGTGTCTATATAGAATGCATCAGGTGGAGTTTGATGAGTTGAATATGTAGTTACAAGGCTTATGTGATAAGGGTTTTATTTGCCTAATTGTTTCTCCGTGGGGGGAAAACATTTTATTCATGACGAATAAGGATGGATATATGAGGATATTCATTTATTATTGGAATATAAATGGAATTACTATAAGTAACAAGTACCAATTTTCAGATATTGATGAACTATTTGATTATCATTAAGGGGTCAAATAATTATCAAAGATTTTTCATCATTTTGGTTATCATCTGTTTAATGTTAAGAAAGAGGATATGTTAGATAAAAAATATTATATCATGAATGGTCTTTATGAGTTCACTATAATTCCTTTTGTATAATATAATACACCATCTATCTTTATAGAAATAATAAAATGTTTATTGAAGCTTTATATTGAAATTTTTTTGGTGGTATCTATTGATTATATCCTTATGAACCCAATGAGTTATGAGGAGCCTCGAACTCATCTAGTCTTTGTGGTTGATGCTTTGTGGAAAATCTATTTATTTGTGAAATTAAATAATTTGAATTTTTTGTTAAAAGCGTCTCTTTTCATTGAGATAATATATTTTATGGTGGAATATATTCATAGACTTCAAAAACAATGGTTGTCAAGTAATGGCCTTGACTGACCATTGTAAATAAAATATGTTGTTTTATTAGATTAGGTATAAGGATCCAACCTTAAACATTATGTAATCCTGAATTAAGATAATAATTAAAATTGAGGATCTTTTCATGATTATAGTTTTAGAGAATTATTATATTACTATTACATTACATCTCAATTGTTACAAAGTATACACTTCAACTTAGTATCCATTTTTTATATAAAATAAAAAACTCTAAAAAGAAAACAATATTTCTTTTCTTAATAAAAATATTCTTGAATTCACCCATTCTCTTAACCTTCCTTATATCCTGTGAATTGTTTTTCAAAAACATTGTATAATCATAAAAATCATAGTATGGGTTATAAAACAAGGAAATAAAACATTAGTCCATCAGTACATAAAAATCAATGATATCATACTTTTCAATCGTAAACATACCACACAAAATCATAAGATTATTGAATAAAAAATGAAAATGTTAAATCATTAAGTTAACTTGTGGCATAAATAACACACTTATGTTGTATCTTTCATAGCTATTTAGGGAGTTACAGTTGGAATACGCATCATAGTATATTTCCTTAATATATTTGGAGAAACATTAATGTTTACGTCCATCGCATTATCTAATGCATTGGAGAGCTATCTCGGGCTCACTCACCCTAGGTTTATCACGAAACCAACCATATGAATAAATAATTCCCAAGAACCCTAAAATATTCATAACACATAAAATAAGAAAAAAGGATAGATAACATTTCCACATTGAATTCACAAGATATAAGTTCATGATATTGACGTAATCAATTCATTTAAAACATTAAAAAAAAAGAGTTTGAATAAAAGTTTCCCATTCCACTCAAAAACATCTGAAAGAAATTTAAATGCTAAAACACTCATTTCCATATAAATAAATACATAAAATAACTTCTAAAACATGGACATGAATGATAAGTATATAGACGATTAAAAATTTAAAACATTTAAAACAATGTTTTATTTAAAGAATAATTTACCACTTGAGAAAACACATGAATAAAAATAATTAAAGAATAACATCAAATAAAACAATAAATATAATGATAATATTGAAATTAAAGATATAAAATGTGAAAATGGTTGTATATACACCTTATAGGATAATAATGGTGCACAATATTAAGATATGCTTCAATGAAAGGAGATTGAGACGTAGTACCTTAAAAATATTGTATCATTAGATTATGGATAACTCAGTGACATAATTATGTGTGAAAAATATAAATACACATAATATAACTAGATATTAAGTTTAAAATAATCATATTTCATTCACACATATTCATAACATGACATAATCTAGAAGTAGAATATTAACCGAAAGAATGGTAATTCTGTTAAGAAGTTCCCTTTCCTTGTGTCTGACTTTACTCGTTTGTTCCTTGTTTTTACTAAATAATAAACATAAGTTAATTTATACATGACTTAGAACCTTTTCAAGTTTATTATTTCTTTTATATCACTTATTACCTCACTATAACAATTATTAATTATTTGATTTCATAGACGACATTTTGATGATGTTTATAACTTAAGAAAAAATGAACTTGTTATAATTACAAATTGTCTGTGTGGATAAAAGTACATTATATCCCGAATATTATTAATTATTTAGATATATAATATATCATATATACCCAGTATATATTTTTTAGAATATTCCATAACATTTGGACAGAAGAAATGAAATGCACTGTTCATAGAGACGGTAAGCCGTACGTACTCATGAACGCTACATTCATTTCTATTTCATATTTAATGGAATTAAAACATAATTATAAAAAAGTGTATTATAATTATACTATAATATATATTTTATATATGTAACATATGTTCGAAAATTACATCCTTTATACGTTCCATGTATATCATTTATGAGTCATATCACTTTGAGGGGGCGGTAGTCGGCACTTCCCCAGATGAAATTATCGTATTTACCCGTTATGGAAAGCATAAAGGTATATTATAAATGAAAAATATATAAGCATAGAGATAAAATAATTATCATACATAATAACTATTACATCATAATGGAAACCAAAATAAGTGGTAGGAGAAGATTTAACAATCATCGTTTCATGATGCAGTAGTTCACCATCCACATGAACCTTATCTTCTTATCCATTAGATGGAGGTGTGTGGATGTGTAGTTCGAATCGTTATCATAAAAAAATTAGTATATTTAAAATGCTGGTTTTGTTATGTAAAAATATAATAAGAAGAGAATACGGAGTGAAGAATTAAAATAAAAAAAATAACTTGAGGGAAGATGTTACATTTAAATCGGGTAACTCCTTTTGCTTTAAAGCAAAAGGCATTCTTGAAGTGATTTCTGCCTAAGGTAAAGCACCTAAAAGGAATATAGTGATCTTTAGAGATTATGTGGGTGATTTTGGATGATCCAATTGAGATTTAGAGGTGTGATTAAGGGTTATAGGTGACAGGTTTTTATAAGGGGGAGGAGGGGCTCTTTAAGAAAGTTTGAAAATATTATTTTATTATATAATAATTTTAGGTTTCTAAAGGTCAAAAAATTATTAAATTAGAAGATAAGGTGTATATATATCTAAATAAAATCCTAAAATAATAATTGGATTGGTTTTGAATATTTTTTAATACCTATATTTCTTATTTAACCCAATGTTAACTTATTTAACTTTTATCATGTCCTCTAATATATTCATACTATATTGTTAATATATTTACAATAAAATTCAAAGCGACCCAAAATGGATCATTAATTAATTTATAAACATCATATATTTCTATTTGTCGAATATTAGAATTTTTGGACTATTTTATCATTTAATAAATTATTGATTGATATAAAAACTCATTTATGTGAATGTTAAAACTATTCATTACATGACTTTTAAAAAAATCCAAAAAAACATGATTATTTAAAAAACCCTTCAATAATTCAAAGTTAACATGTCATAATAATATATAATTTTATTGGATGGCATAAAACGATTCCAAATAAATTTATTTTAATAATTATAATATCATTAATTTGAATCTTTATTAATGAATCAATTACTACATCACCATCGTGTCATAATTAAATTTGTTTATTTAATTTTTAAAAATTGTAAATAAAATACCATGATGTAGGAAATAGTTTTACCTTTCTAAATAATATGTATAGTCGAATAGATGACTTATATTACCACATATAAAAAGTTTTATTGTAAAAGGATTCATGTTTTTGTTATTTGCGCCCTTACTTAAAATTAATTAATATAAATTTTCATTATCACTCCCATGTGGCTACATGGGGTCCCAAAATCGACCCAAGGACTCCCATGATCGGAATTATGTCATGTAATATGGTTAAGACAAGTTTAAGAGTAATTTAATATTACTATAATATTATTTTTCACCCTTATTTACTAGATTTACCATTTAACCATGGTAAATAAAATATTTACTGAAGTAAATATTCATAATATCTAAAAATAAAAGTTACCTATTTACACAATTTTTACCTCCTGATTCCTAATATAGAGTCCATCTTTTCTAAATTCAAAACATATATGTGGAAGAAGTTTTTATAACATTTTGGCCGTCAAAACCAAAAAGTGTGTTTTATGAAATAATTACTATCAAAATATTTACCTTTGATTATGTCCAATTTAAGAGTGAAATTACTTCCAATGAAAAAAATTGAATTAAATGGTAAAAATATAATACAATTACACTTTAAAACCAATAAAATTAACACTCTAGCTATTTAAATAATTTATATTTAAAGGCACTTTTGAATTAAAATGTAGTAATTCTAACTATTCATAAAAAACGAACTTTATCAGAAAAATACCAAAAATTTACCCAAAATAAATTTTGATGTCCTGTTTATAAAGAAGAATTTTATTTTTTCAAATAGTATATATAAAATTAATATAAACTATATTTAAAAGGGGTTCTCTATCAAAAGGCTGTAAAACAACCTTTAAAAAATATTAGAGTATTTGTGCTTAAAATTGGATTCATTATATTTTTATTCTTCTAAATTTTATTGGATAAATGTAAAAACATTTAACTAAATTGTATAATAATATTGAAGTTAGTTATGTTCATTCCCGTCAATAAAACGGCTCGGTGTTACTTAAAATGTTAAATTATATTATTATTTTTTAGTATGACTCAACCATTTGTGCAACACGAGATTTCAGAGAAACCCATTGTTACACATTGGGTACGCAATAGAATACAACATCCCCTTTAAAGTAAAATTATTATTTAATTCCAAAATATTAATAAATATTAAAATTTCATATTCTTTATTTACCTGAGATGTTACATCATTTCCCCCTTTTGGGAAATTGCATCCTCTCAATTTTAAAATGGGGCTCAGAAAAATCATTAAAAGTCTCACATCTCTAAAAGAGTCAATAAAACTATCACTTTAGAAGAAATAACGAGAAGTACAAAGGTCACCCGAGATAACACATACTTGGATTCCATGTATGAAAACATGGATTGGGAGTAGATACTAAGTGTCAAGATCTGATGCAGAGTCATAAAAAACCTGACTAGGTGAAAGTTAACAACAATAAAACAACAAACATGTTATAGGTTAAAAATATTTGTTTCCCCAGTTGGAAAAGTATGAAGGGCAATGTTTTTTTATTTTAAGTTCTCTTTCATAGTTTGATAGAATTTATTTATTATATTTACTTAGAATATAAGTAAATATACTTACTTTTTATGTAGAGTTTCATCCTTTAATAATTTTCTACCAAAAACTTATATTTTCTCCAAACGATGAGTATTCAAGATGACTTGGTCACACCTAAAGGGCTATAATAAACTTCAAAAGGATCAAATAATCCACCAAAGACAAACTATATATTTCTCTAGCCTTTTGACATTATCCAAAACCAAAATGGTTAGTTTAAAGATAATAGAATCCCCAAAAGGTAAAAAACACTATTCTCATAATCTCCTAAATTGGACAAAGAGTACCCAAATGTCAACAAAGACCATTCAATAAACATTTTTCCTTAAAATTCATAAAAATAATAGAAACTAAGATTGAAATCCCAATCTCAGAAGGATTTAATAACATAGCCTTCCACAATAAATCTTAACATTTATCTCTAAAAACTTAGACTACTGTTAAAGTCTCATACTGAAGTGGAATTTACCTAAACACATAATCTCTATGATAGGTCTATAATTTCCATAAATAACCCAAATCTCCATATTTACACAACAAAAATACATATTCTTCTAAAATAAAATTTCATCCATTACTCCATAAATGAAATCCCATAGTATTCTATTTCCCTTAAGCATATAATATTCCCCAAAATAGATATCCTCTTATAAAATAAACATTTTCACTTAATCACCAAATCATTTTCATATATTAAGGATATCCATTTGATAAAACATAAGTTACCAAAATCAAATTATTCTTGACATATAAAATCATTTAACTAAAAAGAATAATTCATACTAACTAGGGACATTACATAGTTTAGTGGTTTTCCATAAATCCCATTCGCACTTTGGTTATGGGTTAGATTCCCGTATATTTGACTGAAGTGATGGGTTGTCACACGGTCTACATGTTTTATTTTTTTATAAAACTCAAAAATAACCCTAAAATATTTTAACCTCAATTTTTTTCTTATACCTTTAATTTTCATCCCAATACATTAAGTCCTCAACATCTTATATATTGTCCTTTTTTCACCTCTATATGATAAAATAAATCTATTCCCAATAGAATGAACATCATACCTTGATCATGGTGTCCATATGGTTTTATCAACATCTTCTTCACATATGAAGTAGGTATATGCAATGTAATAATGATTTATAGATCCTTAAAAATCATTTTCTCCCTTCATCCAAACAAACCTTGTACAACATCAGTCATAAGGGTTTTCATAGAAAAATATTTTCTGGAAATAATAATGTATGATATAAAATTTCAAAACATATGATGAATCATGATTTTAATAAAACATTGAGACTGAGTTTTAAGGAAACATTTAATCAATGGTTCTTTTCAAATACCAAAATTATGTTCGGAATGAAAATAATTCAAAGGAAAAAATAAATAGATTGCGCATGGGTATCTTTCTAAAGAACATAGTTTAAAATCATAACTTGCTTCAAAATCTTGTGATAAGGTAAAATATTTTAGAATTTCTTGATAATAATTACCTTTCTTGAAAATATGTGAATATTGTAAAAATAGGATTTGATTAAATACCACCCATGATCCATGATGATATTGAGGTATAATGGAGGTGTTTGATATCTCAAAAAACTACCTGTATGTGAGTTGTATTATAGAAAATGTTTCACAATTATCTGAACATGACTTTGAAATAATTTTTGCAAGCATGTCCTTATGAAGATATAGGAATTTTGTTTTAGATCCTCCTCCTTCTATCTATAAATTGAATTCCTTGATCTGAAAAAGTTATAAAATAAGGATTTTTCTAAAATAATATACTTAAGGACTAACTACATGTTTAAAAAAAACTTATAATCCCTAAAGTTGTCTAAACTGACATCTGATACCAACTCTAAGGATCTGAAATTAAACATTACGTAATCTTTAATTATGTTAATAATTCACATTGAGGATCTTTTTAGGATTATAATTTTATTGAATTAGGCCATAAATATTACAATACATCTTCATTGTTACAAAGTAGAAAATTCTACTCTGTATCCCTTTTTTATAAAATAAAAAACTCTTAAAAGAAAAAAAAAGAGTTATTTTCACGATAAAAATGTTCTTGAATCCTTCCTTTCTCTTACCCTTCATTATATCCCGTTAAAAACATTTAAAAAACATGGAATGATCATAGAAACCTCAGTATTGTTTATAAAACAAGGAAGGAAAACATTAGTCCATTTATTCATACAAATCAATGAAATCATACTTTTCAATCATTAACTTACCCACAAAATCATTAGATTTAATAATAACAAATGGAAATCATAAATCCTAAATTTAACTTTTGGAATCCATAAAATAATTATGTTTTAGCATTCATCTCTATGTAGGTAGTTACATTTATAATACCCATCATAGTATATTACCTAAATCTCATTGGGGTAACATTAACGTTTACCTCGCTCACGTTACCCAATTAATTAGAGAGCTATCTCAAGCTCACCCACCCTAGGTTTATCACGGAACCACCCATATGCATAATCAATACCAAAGAACCATAAAATATTCATAACACATAAAAAATAATAAAGTAAAGATAACATTTCTACATTGCATTCATAAGATAATAGTTCATTATGTTGGCCTAATCAATTCATTTAAAACATTCAAAAAGATGAGTTTTGAATCAATGTGTCCCATACCACTCTGAAAATTTTGATAGGAATTTAATATTTAGTACAATCATGTCCATATAAGTAAATACTTAATATATTTTGTAAAACATATACATGAATGATAAGGATTTTCAGTATTAAATCTTTAAAACATTTAAAACGATGTTTTAGTTAAATAATCCTTTACCACATGAGAAAATACTTGAATAAAATAATTAAAGAATAAAATGAATGAAAACTATAAATATTATGAGAATACAGTAATTCAAGATATAAAATGTCAAAATGTTTTTATATACACCTTATATGATAATAAAGGTGCACAATATTAAGATATAAATCAATGAAATAAGATTGAGACGTAGTCCCTTAAAAATATTGTATCATTAGATTAAGGATAAATAAATGATATAATTATGTGGGAAAAAAATAAATACATAAAATATAACTAAATATTATGTTTAAAAATATCATATGTCATTAATACCAATTCATAACATTACATAATCATGAAGTAGAATATTATCCCAAAGAATGTAAGTTGGGTTAAGAAGTTCGATTACCTCATGTCTGAATTGACTCATTTGTTCCTTATTCTTACTAAATAAAAAACATAAGTTAATTTATACTTTATTTAGTAAAATTTTCTTGTTTAATATTCCATTTATATCACTTATTACTATACTATTACAATTATTAATTATTTGAGTTCATATCATTTATTTTGTCGTTGTTCGGAACTTGTGTAAAAAATTAAACTTGTTATAATTACAAATTGACCATGTGTTCAAAATTACATTATCTAAAAATTATATTCATGATTTTGATATTAGATATATAATATATATCCAGTATATATGTATTTAGAAAAGTCCATAACATTTGGACATAATAATTTAAATGTCTTTTCATGGAGGCGGTATGTCGTACGTACACATGAGTGCTACTTTCATTTCTATTTTGTATTTAATGGAATGAAAAAATAATGACAAATAGGTTTATTATAATACCAGGATACAATATATGTTTTATATGTTACATAATTTCATAAATTATATCATTTATATGTTCCATGTATAGCATGAACGAGTCATAATGGGGGCAGTAGTTCGGGTTTCCTCAAATGAAATTATCGTATTTATGGGTTATAGAAAGAATAATGGTATGCTTTAAATAAAAAATATATAATTATAGAGATAAAATAAATATCATAAATATAATATATAATTACATTTCCATCATAATTTCTACCATAAAAGGCGGTAGGAGAAGGTTGAACAATCATCATTTCGTGAGGTAGTTGTTCACCATCAACATAAATAGTATGTTTGTATCCATTAGATGGAGGTGTGTGGATGTGTAGTTATAATAACCCTAAAAAAACCTAGTATATTTATGATACTAGTTTTTTATGTAAATAGAGAATAAGAAGAGCATAGGGAGTGAGGAAGTAAAATTAATGAAGAGAACTTGAGGGAAGACGTTATCTTTAAATCGGGTAACTCCCTTTGGTTTGAACCTAAAGGCTTTGTTGAAGTTCTTTTTGCCTAAGGTAAGGATTCTAAGAGGCAGATATGGATCTTGAGAGATTATTTTGTCTGTTTTTAGATGAACCAAGGGGGATTGATAGGTGTGAATATGGGTTAGAGGTGATGGTATTTTATATGTGGGAAGAGGGTCTATTTAGGATTGTTTGAAAATATTATTTTTTATATAATTATTTTAGGATTATAATGGTCGAAAACTTATTTAAATATATGATAAAATGTATATTAGTCGAAATAAAATCATTCAATAAGAACTGGGTAGGTTTTGGATATTTGTTAATCCTCGTATTTTTTATTTTACCCATTGTTAACTTATTTTTACTATTACCATATCCTCTAATATATTTATAAAATATGGTTAATATATTTAATATATATTTAAAATATACCAAAAATGTATAATTAATGAAATTTTTAACATCATATATGTAATTTTTACAAATATTAGATTTTAGGACTATTTTATCATTTAATAAAATATTGATTTATTTAAAAACACATTTTTGTCAATTTTAATACTATTCATATCATGAATTTTTAAAAAGTACAATGAAACTCTATTATTTCAAAAAAAAACTTCATTAATTCAAATATAACTAGTCATAATAGTATATAAAATTAAAGGATTTCATAGAAAGGTTAAAAATAAATTTATTTTAAAAGTTATAATATCATTTATTTGAATCATTTATAAAGGTAATGTTTACGGCATCACCATTGTATCCTAATTAAATTTGTTTATTTAATGTATAAAAATTGTAAATAATAAATTATGATGTAGGAAATAGTTTTATATTTCCAAATAATATTTTACAGTGGAATCGATGGCATATATAACCCCATATATAAATTGTTTTAGTAGAACGATTCATGTTTATGTTACTTTTGTCCTTAATTTATGTTAATTAATATGAAGTGTCATTATCACTTTCAAGTGGCTCAATGGGGCCCCAAAATTGACCCAAGGATTCCCATTGTCAGACATGTGTCATCCAATATGGTTAGTACATGTGTAAAGGTAATTTAATATTATTATAATATTATTTTTCACCCTTATTTGCCAAATTTACCCTTTAACCATGGTAAATAAAATATTTACTAAAGTAAATATTCATAAAGTATATAAATAAAGGTTACATATTTAATCAATTTGGACATTCTGATTCCAAATATGGATCCATTTTTCCAAATTTAAAACATATATGTGGTAAATATTAATTTAAAATTCATGTTGTCAAAACCAAAAATTGTGTTGTTATAAAATAATAACTATCATAAGATTTACCTTTGTTTATGTCCTATTTAAGAGTGAAATTACATAAAATGACCAAAATTTGTTTCAATGGTAAAAATAAAATCAAATTACACTTTAAAAATAATAAAAATTACAATCTAGCAATATAAATAAATTACATTAAAAGGTGGTTTTGAATTAAAATGCAGTATTTTTCACTATTTATAAAAAATGATCTTTATCAAAAAAATTACCAAAAATTTAACCAAAGTAAATTCTTATGTCCCTCTTATAAATAATACGTTTATTTAATCAAATGGTACATATAAAAGTAACAAAATTATTATTTAAAAGGGGTCTCACATCAAAAGGTGGTAAAATGACCTTTTAAAAATATTAGAGTATTTATAATTAAAATTGGATCCATTATCAATTTAAGCCTCTAAATTTCGTTGGAAAAATCTAAAAAACATTTAACAAAAATATATAATTTTTTGTATTTAGTTCTATTCATTCTCACCAAAACAATGACAAGGTGTTAAATATCATTTAAAATTATATGATTATTTTTCAGTATGACTCAACATTCTGTGTGACATGAGATTTTGGAGAAACACATTGTTACGCATTGGGTATTCCATCAAACAGAAAATCCACTTTAATGAAAAATTATTATTTAGTTGAAAAATAATAATAAATATGAAATTTTCATATTCATTATTTACTTCGGATGTAACATTAGGAGTGTACTGATAGTGTTTTGTTGAAAAATTCTTTTGAATAGCTAATATATTGACTGAGTTTACATATAACGGGGTCTAATTCAGATATATAAGTTAATGTGAAGATATATTTGATGAATTAAAGTGGATATTTTTAAATTCACCAATATTAACTCATCCATTTGGTGAATAAGGGTTGGTGGTTTACAGTAATTATCAAAGAAAGTTTCTTGATGTGTTAATAATAAAAATAATAGCGTGGTGCCTTATATATCTAAATAGTTGAATCCACGTGAGGTTAATTTTCTAATGAATGGTTTGGAGTAAGAAGTGGTGGTATTTTATATAAGGATTTAAAGGCATCAACTATTTAGAGAGAGATGAAATTTATAAAATTATCATAAGAGTTTGAAATACATATTTTATTAGAAAAATATTAATACGAGGAAAAGGATATAGTTTGAACTAATCAAGGACTATTATTGTGATATATATGGTAATCTTGGAAATGTAAACAAGTTGAATATTATTTGAGTATATAATACCATGGTTCCTTATCAAAGATAAGGGTGAAAAATCATTCGAATTTTAAATATTTAGTAAGGATTGAGATAGTTGTTATAATGGATTGGGAAAATCAGTCTTATTCCATTCTATTACCCAACTATTTTTATTAGATGGGATTAAAAAATCCCTGTTGGTAAGCCCTTATAAATTAAGATGATATATGAGAATATTGTGAATTAATATTCATTATTGTTAGTGGTAATGATTTTTACTATTTGCTAAGAGGCTATGTGTTCCATTAATACATGGGATAGAGAAATTTTTTTCTAAATAATGATCATATATAAAATTGTTCTATACATACTTGATGTTTTAATATGTGTTGGAAAATATGAGGACATTTCTATTGGTAAAATATAAATAGATATATTGAAAATTACTCTCAAATTTTCTTAGTATACAGAGATATGAAGAATGAATGAAAAAATAATAAGGGTGTTGTGGAATATTTTCCCAAACTAGTGTAGATGTGGGATTATATGACTATGTATTTCGTTACTAGTATTCATTATACATATGAGGGTAATGAATTTATATGGGTTATTATGTATTGTCTTACAATCTCTCCCCACTTCTAAACAGTTCGAGAAGATTTCCCATTGGTCTGTCTTTCTAGGCAATATACAAATATAGTTGTGAGGCATAATTGAGCACAATTATCTATAGTCTATAATTATAACCCATGGTTTACAATAATTTTTGTAATATTGAAAATAAGGATTTATATAAGGAGCTAAATCTATGTGTAACCTATCACCCTTATATAGATGGATAGTCTAAAAGGACTACCGAAACATTGGAGGATATTCTAATGTCATAAACAATTGATCTACAAGTATGTTGGGATCTGTATTCATAACTTGTGGAGTTTTCTTAAAATAACATTATCCAATAAAATATAAAAATATAAAAATATGAAGCCTTTAAAGGACAGATATGTTAGATTCCAATATATTTGGATGAAGTTGGAGAAAGGAAGTTATTGGGTCAATAACTTTTATAAGAGACATAAAAGATGGAATGATCTATATTGGGGAAGATCAAGGAAGGTAAATGTAAAAAGAAAAGTTTTACTATTCACTGATGAAATGAGATTTCATTCTATGCTGGATGAAATGATTTCAAAATGTTATCTCCCTCTAAATGGGCTATGAGAATTGCACGAATTGGGAAGCTAAAACCATGGTAAATTGGTCCTGTTAAAATAGGGATGTGGGAAGGTTATATGGAATATCATTTGACCATTATACAAATCGTATAACAAATGAAAAAGATCTTAAACATATTACTTATAATGAATTATATGTCATACCATTTCTATGTTCTGATGATGGATCTGGTTTAGTGGGAACTAGATTTGTCATATATTGAAGAGTTGATTGAGATTATTGATATGAGAGTGAAAGAATTGTGGAATGGAATGAAATGACTAGTGAAGTTTTTTTGGACGAATATTATTCTAGAGCAGGAATCATGGGATCAATAATATTCAATGATAAATCATTATCCACATTTATTGATAAATTTATTTATGATTTATAGAATAAAATTTTTATAGGGGAGTAATTTAATACATGAGAAATTCTAGTAATTAACAAAAATTTATTATTAAAATGTATCATGCTACTAAATTTATTAAGACAATAGAAAACTAGAACATTAAATTTATAAAAATAGGTAAAAAAAATTACCATAAAACATGTATGAAATAGGGAAATATAGCAATCTTTTACTATGAAAGATCATACCCATAGATAAATATAAATTATATGAGGAACATTGATATTGTAAGGAAAATAATAAACCTAGGAATAAAAATGTTATCTAATGGAATGATATGAATGTTATTAGGATTTTGAAATGTAGTGTATATATATGGTGTAATATGTACATTGGAATATGACTATTGGAATCTAACTATTTGAAATATGGCCATTATAATAGTAATGAATAATTATTTCAGGAAAATGTCTAAAATATGAATAAAATTATTTTATTCGAATTAAATTAATTATTAAATGAGATAATACTATTCACTTAATTTTAATAAAATTATATTCATAGGAGTTTGAATAGATGTAATATTTACTAGAAGCAGGAGTTGTTAATTATTTAGCACAAAACATATGATTTTGGAGAATGTTTTTCTATTTATTAATTATAATTTTCACATAAATAAAATTATTATCAGAAAAAATAAAATAAATTTTAGACATTTGTGTTGAAATAATCTTTGATTCTGTTTCATAAATTTTCAGTAGATTACTTTTTCACAAAACAATAAAATATTGTAAGAATAGACAGAATGTATTATGACATAAATATAATCTAAAAATTATTTAAAAATTAATATATGATATTAAATGACAAAATATTATTTATTTCATTAATGTAATTCATTTTAATGAATTGAAATGGTTTTCCAAATCTATAAATAACTTTCCAAACTCTAATTTGGAAATGTAGGTTCTAAAAAAAATATTTTATAGGAAAATTATAAACAAATGGACAAAGTAATATTAATTTTTTTTTAAATTATCGGACTCAGATATGTTAAAACGCATTCCTTAAATATCAAAAACCAGGATACAATACCCTGAGAAAGACAATGTTTTTCCTTTTCCCACACCCTATATTTCCAAAAGATAATTTTAGAGATTAAAACCCCCTAATTTATATAAATTCTCACCCAATATCCAGTTAAACAACACTATAATTAATTTTAGTTTAAATATACACTAATTTCCTACCCTAATAATACCTCCAAAGAGTTTATATGGTTCCAAGGCTCTCTCCTCAAGCATTAAGAACCTAATTTCAAGTTAAGGCTCTCTAACATATTTTCTCATATTAATTGTGTTATTATTATTCAATTCCTTTTCATTTCATTATAAATATTATCATAACTATATTATCTAAATAAGTTATTATATTATCAATGAGATATCATCATTCCCTCTCATAATTATATAGTCACAATATGTTATAATTCTCAAACTCTCTTATAAGGATAAAACCATCCTATGTTTTGGTAATGTATAAATTGTGTGTTTTATTAGAAATTATATCACTGTAAGAATTTTGGAATGTGTATGAGAATATTAAATATATTAAAATAGGTCTAATCACCCTCAAAATATGGGTTAGGATCAAGCCAAACATCACTTAGTTAATTATCAATTGCCCTATGATTAGACTCCAAGATATATAATCCCATGACATATGCTTCATATAATTTTATTCTCTTTACATAACATATTTAATTATTTTATTATATTTATATGGGGATTTAAAAATTATTTCTTTGGTCTCCCACTATCTCAATTAAATTTTTGTACTTCCCATAATCATTGACATTCCTAATTTTTATGATGTCCCTGATAACTTCAAATCTATTTTCTTTACCTGATAAGGGAATTTATTTGAGTGTTTTGAATACCTATTTATTTTTTATATGATTAAATATATTTCACCTATACATACTTATTAATTCATTTACTGGGTAAATATGTTAATAATCTTTATATTCAATTTTTCTACATGACAACATTATTTATGATACTTTTCTATAATCTATTATTCAAGGAATTTATATGTTTTTTTATCCTTGATCATTATTCCATGTATAACTTATTCTCATTATGTATATGATAGAATAAATTTGACCTTAATGTGATAGTCGGGGCCACCAGTTTTATGCACTCTCAGTGCATTGGTAGGTCTTAAGAGATAACTAATATATGTTAATGGGTGCATCCTTACCCTCATATATGATATGTTGGCATAAGGACTCAATGGTTTGTTTATGACGTATAATAATACCCATTCCCATCATCTCTATTATTATGAAAATATTTACTAACACATTTCCTCTATTATACATTTATTTTATTATGCATATGTATTAGATAATATGGCATTATTTCTTCCATTATATTACTTATTCCCCTCTAGATTTTGTTATACACAGTCCTTTACTGAGATATTGAGATCACACTTTACTTTTTTCCCACTTTAATTGGAAATTTAGTGGAATGCTATGTCCGATAGACCCTATAGATAACACTAATAATAATTTATACACGAATGTTGTAATATTCTATGATTAAATTTATTTTTATTTATCTAATATCTAAAGGAATGAGAAACCATGATCTTTGGAAGTAATCCCTTATATTCTAATTACCATGTAATAAGCTCCCACCAACACTTGGTGACTAGGCTTGGGGGAATTATAAGGATGATGGTTCTCGCTAAGGTTTCATTACAGTTCCTTGAATAAAATTTTATAGACATTTTCCTATTATTGAAATATCTTAGAATCTAATGAGGTATAGTTATTGGATATACATGGTAACTAGCTCATCCAGTGTATTATATAAATAGTCCTAAAGTAATTTTTTTTAGGAAGCTTTTTATAAGGAGTATATTTGACCCTTCTATTTAGTAATGAATTACGAAACACTTTGTTTTTCATGAGCCTTGTAATTATTGGGGCGATAAATTATTGTTTTTCTAAATGTGGATATAAATTGAAAAGGTAATTATGGACTTGAGATCCCCTAGGTATAAATTTATCAAACTATCCGTTTTTATTGAAAATAAAATTAGGACCCTCTAAATATATTCAAATTAATTTTATGTTGTATTATAACACTTTATTTTTTCTCTTGTATTTCCCCTTAAAATAAATATTGTATTAAATAGACTATTTCAAACTCAACCCAGAACTAAAATACACAACAACATATTTTATTGAGGTAAAATATTACAATGAATGTAAAACATTAATATGATAGGATAATTCAATGTGAAACATCATCGAGAAAATTAAAAAAGGGATAAAACCATTAGTAAAGAAAAATAACAAGATTTTGAAAACCTTTAACTCACGGTGTTCATTAAAGATCAAACATGTAGTTATAAAAATGGAAAGGGGAAAATGATTAATATAATATATATATTTATTATGAGGAAAATAAATAGGATGAATGATTCTAAACATGTTTTTAATAAAATAACTATTTCTTAATCACATGGGCTGAGTCGAGGTGGTACGTGACCTCATGTACAACTACCTATATTAAAGTTTCTTCCAACTAGCATAATGGGCCTATAATAAACACGAGGAGACTATTTCCTCAGTATGAAGCGTATATCATTGTATCACATATAACATAAAATATAACTAATGTAAAATAAGAAATAATTATAAGTAGTGGAAAAAATAAATAGGAATAAAAAAATAATCATAACATGCTATAACATAATGAAATTCTACATCTACATTATAAAAGGTAGAAAAAAAATAATTCTAATATGTGGCGGATTAAAGTTAAAAAGAAAAAAAATGAACCAAATTATCAAAGTGGAATCACTGTAAAAGATACTAGAGTATGTATCAATGTCGCCTTCAAGTATCCCACTCCACATACTTAGTAGCCCAACATAGGGCCATTTCCCTTGGATGTATCTCAAATAATGATCTATATATGCACATCAAGATTCATATGTTGGGTGTTTTAATATTCCTTATAAGAAACCACCTACAAGACCATAATATACTTTTAAAATTGTATTAATGTGGATGCAATTAAAAAAATTGAAAACACAATCAAACATACAAAACCACTTGGTTATCTTGGACTAACACTACTTCCATAAAAAATTCCCTTACACGCTTCGATACCAAGATAAATTGAATGTCTATCAGAACATTGGGAATAATTAAAATCCCCATCCATCTAGAAAAAATTGGTTATGACCTCATAAATGACTATTTCTTACTCTATGATCTGGGTTTTAATCAATTGATGGAACCCGAAAGAATAATGTTAATGATGATTGCAAGGGAAAATGAAATGATTTTCCTCATATGAAACCAATTTTTATATGATTAGGAATTAATGATGTCATTTCTATTCTCCCATTAATATATAAATATATGATTTATAGAGGACTTACAAATGAGAGAAGGAGGAAATTTTTTTTTGTAGAATCCTTCATAAGGAAAAATCCACCTTCTTTTTGTGTATTTTCTAATACATTTATCATAGAAAAATGAAAGAATACAATTGAAAAGATATTCTCCATTATCCAATGTTTGAATCATGATAATGTAGTTATAGTGTTTTATCAGTTAGAAGGTGATGAAGATCAGTGGTGGAATCTAATCCAGAATATGAGAAATCAAGATAAAATTGAATCCATTGATTGAGATGAGTTCATGAACTCATTCTTCAATAATAACACCCGTATGGGTTTTCTTACAAATATGGATGAGGTGTTCCTTAAGTTGATGCGAAGGGATGAAGAATCTATTGGTACCTATGACAATAAATTTACAAGACATGCGAGGTATGATTATGGAATTATTATGAGGCCCAAAATTAAAGTGATAGGATCTTTAGTTGGTTAAAGCCAAGTATTAGAAGAGAATTATCTAAAATAGACATTATTAGCTATGAAGAAATTTTGCATTTTGAAATCAAGGTTGAAATAGAGGTTGGATCAATCTATCAATATATTGGTTTTTATAATGAAGGGAAGATTGGGTTTATAGGAAAATATAAAAACCATGAAGAGGAGAAGGTGATATTTGTTATATTCTCTATGTGTGGGAAGAAGCATAATGTAAATTTCCTTAATGGGTCTTATAGATGTTTTATGTATGGAAGGGAAAGCAATTTGAAATTTGATTGCGGAAGTGATGGGATGAAGTTAGCTAACTGTGGGAATAGAGATAAATATTCAAATAAATAACCTCCCATGATTTAGTGATACAACTGCTTGGATAATGAGAATTATGTTAAATAGTTCCCAAAATCAAGGAATAATGATGATGATCAAAGTATGTAACCTCTTAAACTAAGGGAAAAGAGAAAATCTTTTTTGATCACTATTTTTGATGAGGGGTGCAATAACTATTTGGTGAAATGTTCACTGACCATCCACTATATAACTCCTAATGTATTATTTCATTCCAGATCGACCAATTATTTCATATATATTAAATTTATTAAAGGTATTAATATTCTATTAAAATTATTAGATGTGGAATTAGCTATGCAAAAACATAATCATATGATGATTTCATCATAATTATTTGATTCCTTTTCGGTTGAATTTTGTTGGAATGTGGTTCCTGGAAATCTTGTCATTCTTCCTTTTGTTGAATTTCATGTCATATTATGTATGGGTTAGTTTTATCTTAAAAAGTTTCTCAACTATTTTCAAGGAAGGGATGTTACATTTGATATTTCAAAACCTCGTATTGTTATCCAACAATACGATGATAATTATGAACTTCCAATGGAGATTACATCCAATGTACATGTTTTAATTCCCATTCATAAAGTCTATTTAAATTAAATGGTAGTATAGAAAACATACATTTATGATAGGCATGTTGTTAAGGAATTTTTGGATGTCTTTACAGAAGAGTTTCCTAGCCCTCCAAAGAAAATGCGATCTTGAGTTCTCAATAGAACTCATACCTGGTTCAACCCCAATTTAAAATACCCTTATAGAATATAACAAATTGAGTTGTGTGAATTGAAGAAGAAAATCCATGAAAACAAAGATAAGGGATTAGTTTGGTAAAATGTGTCCCCTTTGGATAAACCTCTTCAGTTTGTGAAAAAATAAAAATGGATAAATGCGACTCTTTTTTAATTATCATGATTTTAAAAAGATCACAATCAAGAATAAGTATCCTCTTCCCTGTATTGATGACTTTTTTTATCAACTAGATGGATCTCTAAACTTTTTCAGGATTGACCTTAATTATGGATATCACCAATTGAGGGGAAAAAAGAAGGATATACCAAATATAGTATTCCGTACAAGGGGTGGACACTATGAATATACAATAATTTCTTTTGGATATACTAATTCCCTAACTATCTTGATGGATTAAATGAATAGAGTAATTAGGTATTACATTAATTATTATGTTGTAGCCTTTATAGATTATTTTATTATATATACAAAGAGTAAAGAAGACCAAGACACCCGCTTGAGAAATGTACTAAAGTCCTTAAGGAAAACATTTATGAAAAATTTATAAATTGTGTATTTTGGAGGAAAAATACCCTATTTTTGGGTCACATAATTTGATGAAATTGTAATGTAGTAGATCCATCAAATTCAGAAGCTATTTTATACTAGCCTTGAAAAACCATGGGGACTGAGATCCAATTATTTATTGGTTTATCTATATATTATTTAAGATTTGTGAATAAGTTTTCATGAATATATAATACACTAATTAACTTAACTCGGAAGGGTGTCAAGTTCCTCTAGATAGATGAATGTGTGGAAAATTTTATAGAATTGAAGAGAGTGTTGGTCCGTGCACCTATACTTATGTTACCCTAAATAATAAGGGGATGGGATGTATGTAGGACCCCGGGAAACCCTTAGAGTGGAAGGGTGAATCAGGGTGTCAACCTTTTCTTCATGAAGTGGTGGATCTTGTTCCCACGTTGGTAGTAACTACTTAAACCTGTATGATGGATATGATCAGCAATGAAACATTCACATGCAAAGAGATAACACAAAAATTTTACTTGGTTCACCACTAAGGGATACGTCCAAGGAGCATATGCCGTCAAGTTATCGGTCGTACCAAATTCCACTAATCTTCACTAGTTGTGGATTACAATGGTTCGGGAACAGTCACTATGTCCCTGGCTCACTGCCTTTACAAAAGGTTCAGGGATAGCTCATTGTGTCCCTCAGGTCACTCCCGTTGACTCCCCCTAGCTCACTTCCGTTGGTGAAGTCTCAATCAGTTTATAGACGTGAAGATCTCTTCAATATATGTGCATTGAAGTTCTTTGTCTCTTGTTTACCATGAGACTTTTCTTGCATCAGGGTTCAGAGTTGATGCCCTTTTTAGTTCAATCCTTCTTCTTTAGTGCAATGAATGAATGCACTGGATATTTTTCTTCTCTTCCTTTGATTCTCACTAATAACACCTGAGTGTATTGATATATTCCCCTCTTTCTGTGCAGATCTAAGTTTAGTTTCATGATCTGTTCGTCTTCTCTTCACAAAGTACAATGAGGATGTTAAACACCAGTCATGTGTGTGCGGTAGCACTTCTCTTCATAAAACCAAATGGTTTACTCTTCTTTCGTCTTCGCAAAGAAGATTTGAGAGTGCTAAGCACCTGTCAAAGGCCTGCGGGACCCCAAACATTTTGTGCTCCCTTCCCGGTGCCTTGCACATAAAATTTAAACCTTGCGCGTAAAAATAACTTTTTGCGCATAAAAGGCTTTTTGCACAACTCTTCTTTTTCGCGCAAATATTCCCTTTTTCGCGCAACACCTTATTTTTCGCGCAACCCTTATTCTTTTCGCGCACCACTCTATACCTCACTTTTTCCACGCATCAGAGCTTGGGATCTGTCTAAGTGTCGAGCCTCGTCGAATGAGAGGGCTTTACCTCATATTTATAGGAGTTTTTGTTCCTGCGCGTAAAACACCTTCCTGCGCGCAAAACTGTCTCTCAGTTTTTGAATTACGCACACCTGTTTGATTTTCCGTGCACATGGAGCGAACATCCCCAATTTTTTGCGCACCTCTTTTCATTACTAATTTTCTTTATTTCTGATTTGATACACTATTTGCGTGAAAAATTCACCCATAAATTCTACACAGAACATTTTTCCGCGCACATTCCCATTTTTCCGCACACTGCTCTGGTTTTTCACACAGCCCATGCCTTTACCATTTTTCAACACTCTGATTCCGAAACACCATTTGCTCGAAAAACTATTTCGTGCATCCCGCTATTTTCCTCGCCCAACTTAAGTATTTCGCGCAATCCTCTTATATTTCGTTCACCACTTCCTTTTTGTGCGAACCGCCTTTTTTAGACAATCCATGTCTTCAATTTCCGATTTTGAGGCCCAAAAAATAGTCACACACTGGGAAATAGCGCCACATTGTGTATTCTAATTTGGCACCTCCTCGAGATCATCCATTCCTTTTTCGACATTCTTGAATCAAACATAGATCGTTGACCACAGCTCTAGAAGTCGACATGCCACTATGAAATCTCTTTTGTCAACAGATTTGTATGACATTGTATGATTTGTCAACAAGCACAATCACCTATGTGATTTTCCTTCTACAGAACTCTTCTTCTTTCATCACAAAATCCACTACCATGATATGTATCCTTTGATAGATCAGCTTTAGAATCATAATAGTTTGATACAATGTGAAGTTCATGGCCATTGCATAATTCCAAAGCCTTGCACATTGTCTTCTTCTTCAACCGCCATTCCTCTACTTCATGCAAATCATATGATTATATTCATCAAGAAGTCTCTTGCATGGTTCACATGCAATCATGAAGAATTGCATGGTCTTCATCAACCTTCATGTCTTCTTCTTCATCCACAGATGGATTATGCCTCACTATTCTTCACTGTTGTAAACAATGTGTCGCCTTTGACACATGTTCTTTGAACTTATGATCAGTACAACAATCATCTGAATTTCCATTCCTCCATTTCATTGGAGTACTTCTTGCTCTCCTTCATTTTGATCTTCATTGACTACTATTGACAACAAATACAACCTTAAACACAAAGTGGTTCCAACAATGTATCCTTATACAAAATAACATGGTTATCACTTATGCCTCTCGAAAGATGATGATTCATGAATAAAATTACCTCACTCTTGATTTCGAGTTACCATCGGTAATTTTTACATTATAGATGTGGAGGAACTACATTTACATAAAAAATTGAGATATAAATACTGATCATAAAATATTGATATATATATTCACATAGATAGAATTGAACAAGCATTAGAAAATATTCTTAGAGTTGATAAAGGATTATGAATACCCAATACATTACAATCAGGGGAAGGTGATCAAGGTGGAAGATTACTTGAGTCAAGATGATTATGCTAGCTTATCCATGATGAGGATAACAAAAGATCAAATATTTCTATATTTTTAAAGGATATAACTGGAAATCCTGAATGGAGGGGAAAATTATCTCTCTGAAAAGAACATTTAATGCTTTATCCAAGTAAATATTAAGGAGGAGTAAAAAAATATTGAGTTGAAAAAGAAAGGTTGAAATATTCTTATGTTTAAAAATGATCGAAATTGAATGATGGGGTTCATAAACTATGTATGTTATCCTTTCAAACCATATTTATAGAAGGATCTATTAAAGGAATCTCATAGTTCTTTATTCCCTATTTATTCTAGAAGTAAAAATATGTATAGGGACATGAAATAATACTTCTCTTGGGATGATAAAAAGAGAGATATCACAATGTTTGTATCTCAGTACTGGGTATGGGAAAAGGTTAAGGATGAAATAAAAAAGTAAATGAGGAATTTACATCTTTTACCATAGAAAAATCGTGATGTGAGAACATCATTATAGATTTTTTTGGACTATCCGAAACCTATATATGGTTTACTAATTTATGGTTTATATTCAATCAATTTATAAATTTAGTACAATTCATCAATATCATAGAAGATTTGTCTTTGTATCAGTTTTCTGGAATATACATTAAGGAAGTGGTAAGGTTTCATGGAGTATCAAATTCTATTGTCTCAGATCGACATCTGAGAATTACCAACAAATTATTGCATAGTCTTTAGTAATCACTTGATATATAATTGAGTTTATGAACTACTTATCATCCTCATATATACGGTCAATCAAAAAGAACAATAAAAACTATATAGGATATGTTGGGATATTTTTCTATTGACTTCAATGGTGTTTGGGATAAAAACCATCATCTAGTTTAGTTTTATTACAAAAATACATTCCAATCAATCATTCAAATGGAATCTTATGAATCCATTTATGGGAAGATATGTAGAGATCCAGCGTGCTAGGATGGGGATAAATAAATAACGATATTGGGACCTAGCATCATAGAGGAAATGAGAGCTAAGGTTAGATCCCTTCACCAATATATCAAGGCATGTCAAAGTCCACATAAAAGTTATGGTGATAAAAAAGTGTGTGATCTCGAATATGATGTTGGTGAGAAGGTGTTTCTATGAATCTCTCCTGAGAATAATGTTATGAGATTAGAAAAGAAAGGGAATCTATTCCCTTGTTGTATTTATCACTTTGAGATTATCGATGATGTTACAAGGGTATCCAATCAATTGAAGCTTCCTCAAAATCTATCTTATGTCCATAATGTATTACCTGTATGTCTCCTAAGTATGTATATACACGACTGTTCAAATGTATTGATGTAATAGGTCATACCACTAGTGAAATATATTTCTTATAAATAATAACCAGTTGAAATTTTGGATCTTACAGAGAAAAAATATATGAAAAACTACCACTAAACTAGTCAAATTTTTATAGAGAAATAATCGGTTATAGGGAGATTTGTGGGACCTTGAGTATATTATTAGTCAATAGTATACTAGTTTTTTCTGTGAATGATTAATTTTGATGGAAAATTTCATTTTAATGCGGTAGAATGTGACCTGCTGAGTTTCTATGGACATTTTTTTCTTGAATTAATTAATTTTTTTTTGAAATATTGTATTCAACGAAGTCAAAAATTACTTTCACAGGTCATCTACTTCTCTCAAGTTAAACAAAACACTGACTTGACAAACATTACATGCAATAATTACTTGGAATATATTATACCCAAAACTAAGTTTCTATGAAACATGTTTTTATAATTATTTAAATGAGATAATTATATCCTAGAAATTAAACTCAGTAATATAAATATTAATAAATAATTCTCAAAAAGTGTTTATAATGGTTTTATATAAATACAAAATTTTGATAATGAATGATTTAATTTTTTATAAAGTTCTTATATGTTTAAAAATACTATTTTTTTAAATGAACTGCTTTTCAAGTACATTTGTCAAACATAATAAAATTAAATTTAGAAAATTTATAAAGTTAATTTGATAAGTTAAACATCATTTTTTATTTTATAGATTCTAAATTAGATTATATTAAATTTTTATGTTTTTTGTGAGAAACATCGTTTTTTAGGAATAGTTTAAAATAATGAATTTTAATTCGTAACAGATTTTTAATATAATTTATTTATAAAGTCAAATTTAATTTATAGATTGTGTTAAAATTTAATTAGACTCAATTTTTATCAGGACATCCTATATTTTTAATTTTAACTAATTTCACTTTGAAATTGGATATAAAAACTTTGGATATTCTTGATCATTTTACTTTTAAAATCCAAAATGTTGTCTCTTTAACATGATTATATTTAAATTAATTTCATATACTTATATGATTAGAATATGGGAAAATGGATTCAATATTTTTAATAATAATATTTTATAATTTCTAATAATTTAAAATTATTTTTTTATAAAAAACATTAGTGAAATTAATTAAATTTAATTACAATGATAATGGTAAATATAGGTTTAATAAAGGAATAAACTTCAATATTAAGGGCCCAAATGACCTATCCACTTGACCAAGTCCCATTTTATAGGAATTATTGTTCAATTATCCTTATATTAATGAGTTTTTTTATATTTTATGAATGTTTTTAGGTAAAAAAATCCATACACCAAAGTTTTTTAAATAAAAGAAAAGTGCATCCCATCCATTCCCTATAAAATGCCATCACCTATCACCATTATTCAAACCACTCAAACCTCTTAGGTTTGGATAATATCTTCCTAATAAACTTCCTAAAATCCCTGAATTCCTCTTTTACTCCTTTATTTCTTTCAAAAAACCTTCAAAAGAATCCATTTGGTGAGAACCAAAAGGAGTTGCATGATTAAGTGGTAACACACTCCCTCATGATCATTTATTTTATTTTATTTCTACAACCTTTCAATTATCCTTATTCTATGATTTTTTAATTGAAAACGTATCCTAAATATTCTAAGATGTTTTTATTCTAATGGTTTGAAATCCACTTATACACACTTCTATCTAATGTGTAATGAACATACTATTTATGTGTACGACAAACTACCCCCTCATGAAACGATGATGGTTCAATTTCTATTACCACATCTCATGGTGGGAATTTAGATTGAAACTATGTTTATATATGATATATATGATATATAGGACATATATTGTGTCTTTAATATTAGTTTATTCTTTTATAGAACGCATATTCATTCTTTCCATTTTGTGTATATTTGATAGTTTCTATTGATGAAGTCTGCACTACCGCCCCCTCAAAGTCATTTGATTCGTTTGCATGCTACATGTAATTCATTAAGTATGTGTTTAGTGAAATTATATGATATATATGATATAATAATTCTACCATAATTATATATATATATATATATTTACTTATATTTCATCTACATTCATTCTTTTAAAATAACAAATTAAATAAAAACAACATTCATGCATACGTACATCCCACCATCTCTATGATCGATACATTCCATTTAATACATATATATTATATGGAATATTATAATTGGAATTTAATTAATATAAAAGATATTTATATAATGTTTTAAATTATATAAAATATACTATAAGTATAAGGACCAACGATATAACAAATTAAGACCTGTGTGAAGAACAAAGCATATATTACCCGAAGTGAAACCTTGAAATAGAATTTTCAAAAAGTAGGTTATAAAAAGTCACAATGAAACCTTATATGGTATTAGATTTTAGATTGTGGTTCTTCATAATAAAATTATAATTATTATGTAGGAGGTTTGAATGAGTATGATGAGATTTGAGATCCAAGGTAAAGTTATTTTTAGTCTCAAATTTATTCCAATGCGATTTACGCCTTATTCACCACACATCTCTTTTTTTCACGATAAGACTAAAAATTAATATATTATATGACTGATATAGTTAATTATATGGGTATTTAGTAATCCATTTTATTAACTCTTTTTAATGGGATTTATGTTTCCAGAGTTACCAAATTAGAAAAGTATTTTTGTAACAATTTTTCTTCTTCGAGACTCATTCCATGATATTCCAGAACTATGTTTTCATAAAAAAATATAAGATAATATTTTTAGATAATTTCCAAGAAAAGTTATTTTATAAATTTTTATGGTTTTCTGGAATCCTTTAAAAGTTCCCAATGTATATTCAAGGAAGTGGTTTTCAAAATGTTTTCAAGATTCTTTTATAAGTTCTTAATGAAAATTGTTTTCAAAACTTTTTGTAGATCTGTTTAATGTTTTCAATGAAAATGGCTTCCAAATTTTTTTTCAAATATTTATTTATATTTTTCAATTTTTACTTTTAGGAAAATGATTTTCAAAAGTTTTTTTGTTTTAAATATCCTTTTTAAATGTAGAGGGGATATTTTCCATAAGAAATGTTTCCAAAATATCTTTCCACATTATTTTACATCTAATATTGACTGAACATTAATGTTTTATTAAAAAGGGAACACGGCCCACCATAACAAAGAATTCCCCAAGGATGTCTAAAGTGGTGATGTCCTAGGGAATCCCCTTGGACATAAATTTTACATTCCAAAGGTATAGAATCAAAATAATCAAAAATTATAAGCGTGTCGTTCGGATTTCCCGCACGAGCCAGAGCATCTGCTGAGAAATTGGCTTCCCAACAAATATGCCTCACCAACTAACTACCCTTAGACTCCAGCGAACAACTAATGTTGAGGTAAGCCAACTCTCAAGGAGCACCACATTTCCCCTAGAGAATTATAACCAAGACCTCACAGTTCGACTCAACTTCCAACACCTGGATGTCAAAATCTCTACATAACCTGAGACCAGTATAGAGCCCCATAACTTCCACACCTAGAAAACATCCCGACCCCTAGAAGGAACTAAAATTAAAACACACTAAACCCCAAGAGTCCCTAAGAAGCCCCCCGCCTCGCATATGTCCGTTCAAAAGGGATCCGTCATCATTAATTTCCAGTCCAGCACCGGGAGGAAATAATCTAATCCATCGACCATGGGTTCTAATATCCATCAATGGTCTGTTCAGAAAACTAACAAGGGTGACCGAGTTCTGACCCCTTTTAGCAGTGAACACTATTAAACTAGCAACAATCTCATTTTCATCTTGATATAGAGAAGCGAACGATTGTTACCCAATCTAACCTAGTTACATGGTTCCCAAAGAGTCTAGCAGATGGCCGTGAAAACTGTACTATGCACCTTCAACTCCATGCCATTACGATCCATCCCATGCAGCCATGAAAAGATGAAAGCGTGTATGGGGAAATCCCCCTCAGTGGATCGATTCTGCAGTCTGAAGAAGGACCAAAGAGTAGTGGCACATTCTCCCTGGAAGAAGAGGTGTACCATCGACTCAATCTGTGGAGTAGTGTATCAAAAATATCACGAGGCAATGGAAATACCACTCCTTTGGACATTCACATCAGTAGAAATCACCTGGTTCCTCACATGCCATAACAGAAAATTTATTTTAGTGGGAAACTCCTTGAACCATAGCCTTGCTGAACACTCATCAAGAACACCGGCTACATGGTTATACTTTCTATAATAATGAGTAGAAAAAACACCAGAGCTTGAATTAGTGAAACAACATCTATCATCCTCATCATTTATGGAAATAGTTTCAAAAATCTCCCACTACTCTTGAGAGAGAAGCAGTCGGATCAAATCCAGATAACCACTAACTTCCTCGAAAGAACTGAACGGGGCTAGACATCCAGAAAAGAAGTGCTTCACACCATCCCAGATCATGTCCCCAAATTTGATATTACCTTTCTCCATAATCCACTGAGATGATCCATGAAGCTCCTCCAGAATGGGACACAAACATCACGCTAAGCGGGAGGGATGACCTCTACAAAATACTCCATCCTAAAATTGATTACCATATCGGGCCCGGAAAACGGATGCCCACAAAGAATAACTTACAATGTAATCCCATGAAAGATGGGATTTCATGCCCTACATAATTTTGATAATGTCACATAAAACCATATCACCTTCTATAATTAGCTTGGCCAGGAATTTCCAGGAGTCCCAATGGAAGCGACCTATAGAATTGGAATCCCACAGAAAATATGTCATCAACTTTTCAATATTATCAATATTACCTTTTCGAGGGTCAACGGTTTCCAAGATATGCATTGGGAAAGAAGTTAAGACGCTGTTAATCAATGTAACTCTCCTGCCGAATGACCATAATTAATTCTTCCAATTCTGAATTCTACCCAACATCCGGTTAATAATGTCTTCAAAATAAACCTTCTGGATATAACCCAATGAAAGGGGAGTTCCGAGATATGTAAGAGGAAAGTGCCCGAGTTGAATTCACAGCATGTTTTGGATTTCCCTACATCTCCTAATAGAGTACTTTTTAGAGATAAAAACTCGGCTTTTCCTTGAGCTAATGTGTAACATCCCAAGTATGTAACGAATAATAGATATTTTTATCTATGTCTATTAAGGATTAAGATAGTGTTTTAGAGTCTTAAAATGAAAATAAATCCAATCTTAAGCATGGAATACACTAATATTCTTAAAAGATTGTTTTACTGCCTTATGATAGAAAACCCTTTTTAAATCTATATTTGAAAATTTTATAAACTATGTTTGTCAAAATAAACGTATTCTTTATGATTGGGACATCAAAATTTACTTTGTGTGATTTTTTGGTATTTTTCTGACAATGTTCATTTTTTAATGAATAGTGAAAAATACTGCATTTTACATCAAAACTGCTTTTTAATATAATTTATTTATATGATTAGATTATCTTCTGAATTGGTCTTCATGTGTAATATGAATATATTTTTACCATTTAATCCAATGGTGGTCATTGGAATCAATTTCACTTTGAAATTGGACTTAAACTAGTGTCAATCTTTTGATACTTATTGTTTCATAAAAACACGCTATTTGCTCTGACAGCGGGAATTATTTATTAAATTAATTAATGTGAATTATATGTTTTTAATTTTGTAAAATATATTTTATTTTTGAATTCGTAGTATCAAATATAGCTTAGGGTGAATTTTTGGTAATTTTCTGAAAAACTCCAATTTTTGATGAATAGTGAAACCACTAAGTGGTACTTATAAAGACTGATTTTCCGTTTAAATGAAATTTTTCCATCATTGTGTTTTGAATTTCAAAAATCCGACATACATGGTTTTAATTAAGAAGTCAAATGTAGTTCAATGAGATTATAATAATTTTTTGGTGAATAGTATCTTATTAAGTTCTTAATCGCGATTAGTGGTAATTAGGGTAGTTTAAGGTATAAATAATGCTTTAATAATATGAAATGATCTAGAAACATGTCCCAACCATATTGGTTGTGTCATGGCCGACCAATAAAAGCCATGGGTCAACATGGGGACCCCATGGATCAACTTTTGTTAGGAAATGGCAAAAATAACTTTTTATTTAATGTAAAAGTAAAAATGACACAAACATAATATGTTTTACGAAAACAATTTTTACATCGGCTTATAAAGATCAGATTTTTGATTATAAATAGTCATTGGAAAGCTAAAAGGATTTTTTACATCATTATATTTTTTTATAATTTTTAGACATTAAATAAATTAAATTATTTATGACATAATAATGATGCAGCGATGACATCATTATTTTACGATTTAAATAAAATGGAATGATAATGTAAATCTATGAACTAAACATGTCCAAAACCAATTGTATGAGTGGATTTCGAACCCTTATCACCTTATCCACGAATTATATCAATGTGGGACCTTTTAAAACCGAAACACATTTTCAAATAAAGTAATATTTCTTTACTTTCCAAAAGTGCCCCTCCTCTCCTCTTATAAAAGGCCCCCACCTCTACCTCATTTCACACACTCCTCAAGCCTTTGGCTCGGCCAACCCCTGCCCATTTACTCTCTCCACATCCCTCTCCTCATCCTAGAGGATTCCCTTTGGGCATAATCCTTTCAAAGGAAGCCTTTAGGCTCAAATCAAAAGGAGTTACACTTTTAAAGGTAATTCATTCTCTCATGTTCATTTGTTTTATTTTGCTTCTCCAACCCCCTAAACTATTTTTATTTACTTCTTTTGTAAAAAAAACAGTATCTTAAATATTCTAGTATGATGTTATAATATTTATTTGAGCTACACTCTCACACAACTACATAAAATGGTTAAATAACATACGGTTTCCGTGGATGGCGAAATTCTGCCTCCCGAAACGATGATTGTTCAATACTCATTTAACACCTTCAAAGGTGGCCATTATGATGTCACTATTTTTATATATGTTATATGATATGTTTATGTTTTCCTTAATATTCTTTTTTTTTCATTTTGGGCATAAATTTATGGTTTCCATTATGGGTAAACATGATATCTTCATTTTAGGAAGTGCGGACTACCGCCCCCTGAAAAGTGATTTGATTCGTTAATACCATATGTGGGATGTGTAAAGGATAACGTTAATGATATTATTTATGTTATTATACTGGAATTATAATATACTCTTATATAATTATGATTCCATTCCAAAAAAATACGAAATATAAATGGAAGTAGCGTTCATGCGTACGTACGGCTTACCGTATCCATGAACGGTGCATTTCATTTCTTACCTCTAAATGTGATGAAATATTATAAATACATGTACATGCTGAATATATATGATGTATATGTTATCCATATCATTAATATCATTCTGGATATAACGAACCTTTGACCAAATTAACAACATGTAAGTGTAAGATGTCTATTTTTGACTTAAGAACCAAATACCGACAAAATGAAAATTATTAACTTAAATGATTACATGATGTCCATAACATGGTATAAAAGGAATAATGAACTTGAAAAAGGTTCTTAAGCAAGCAGATATTAACTCAAGTTTATTATTCAGGAGATTAATGAACGGTCGGGTCAAGTCAGATACGAGGTATGGGACTTCGTCTCAATCTCCTTTCATTGAGGCATATTTTATTTTATACACAACTTTATTTTATACAGTGTATAAACCCCTTTGACTTTTACGTTTATTCAAAAGGAATCTTTTTCATACGAAGCATTTACTAAACGACAAAAGGGAATGTTTTTTGTCGTACGTATGCGGCGACAATGACTTCTCCGCCGTCGTGACCGTTTTTTGAGTTTCGGTTTCCCCTACAAGCCATACTTTTTTTTAAAAGAAAATTAAATACCATGTTTTACTTTTCTTTTATTTTGGTATGGAAAATGGTTTTCACAATGTTTTTGTGTTGTATTGGTATCTTGTGATTGAAATGTGGAAATGTTATGTTTCCTTTATGCATGTTTTATGTGATACAATTATGTTATGGTTCTTAGGCATTATTATGAAGACGGGTGGTTCTGTGATAAACTAAGGGCGGGTGAGCCTGATATAGCTCTCCAATGCATTGGGTAATGCGAAGGAGTGAAACGTTAAGGTTTCTCCGAAGATATTTTAGGGAATATACTGTGATGGGTATTCCAAACGTAACCAAGAGGGTTACTCCCTACGTAAGAATGTTATGAATGCCTCATGTTACCTTTATGTCCTATGATTTCTATGATTTATTCATAATTTTACGAGGTATGTTAAAGTGCCTATGTTTTATAGGTAATGTATGATTTCATTCTTATGTATATATGTACCCATGTTTCCTTTCCATTTTTTTATAACCCATACTGAGCTTTTTATGCTCATCCCAAGTTTTTTTGAAATGTTTTTTACAGGTCAAGGGAAAGGTACATGATATGATGATAATGTCAAGGAAGTGTCAAGAAATAATCCATGTTTTATTTTAAATGTGTTTCCATTGATGGGAATGAAGAATACTATCTTTATGTAACCACTTTGTTTATATGTAGAATGTAATGCAAGTTTTATGATCTAATTCGCTAAAACTCTAAACCCGAAAAGATCCTCAATGTGTAATCTTGTAATAACTCAAGATTAAGTAAGGTTTAAGGCTGGGGCCTTATAGTTGTAATCAAAGGTCAGTTTAGATAACTTTAGGAGATAGAATTCTATTAAATGATTATCCAAATATATATATATATATATATATATATTTGAAATGATATAGCATTTAAAGATTACCATGTTGCTTTATCTAAGACATGTTTGTTCAGAATTGTTTTCCGCAGAGGAAACAGGGAAGCAGTGCTAGGAAGGCATACAGAAGGAAATAACCTTCCGAATCAGCATCCAGAAATGGTCGGAATTGGAACTGAACAGTTTGTTGCAGTAATGGCGCAGTTGACTCAAGCGATAAATGGCGGTGGTATCCATACACGAGATCAGCCATACCAACCGCAGAGGAACATGTCAGTGGTGGAACATTTAATGAGGCAACATCCACCATCATTCAGAGGATCATCTGACCCTGTGCTAGCTGAAGGGTGGATTAAAGAACTGGAGAAGATTTTTTATGTCATGGGGTGTTCAGACAATCAAAAGGTTAGTCTTTCTATTTACCGTCTAGAGGGTGAAGCAGATCAGTGGTGGTCTATGGTTAAAAATATCAGGGACGCCGATTAGATTGATGCTCTTGACTGGGATGAATTCAAAGGTATGTTTCTTGAGAAGTATTTTCCTAAGGCTGTTTGACTTAGGATGGAAAAGAAATTCTTGGAATTGAGGCAACAGGAAGACTCAGTGGCTGCCTATGAAGAAAGGTTCACTCGATTGGCAAGGTATGCTCCAAATTTTATTCGAGACCTTGATAGTAAAATCAATCATTTTTACTCAAGATTATAGCCAAAATATCTAACGGCATTAGCTTCTCATGAGTTTAAAAGTTATGAAAATCTTGTTCGATGTGCTGAGAAGGTGGAAATGGAGTTTGCCGATGACCAAGTTTTCTATATCAACCAGCAGAAGAAGAGACCGAGGTGGCAGGAGAAAGGTAAGAATTCTTCAAAAAAGTCTGATGGTAAGAGAATTAAGTTTCCAGTTTGTGATAAATGTGGCAAAAGGCATTTGGGTAATGTCTTCTGAATTCTGGAAAGTGCTACCGGTGTGGTAATATGGGACATAAGGCTCGTGATTGCACTGAAAAGGATCAAGGTGAAGGTAAGAACAAATTTGATTTACAGTTAGTGAAATGTTATAAGTGAAATGAGATGGGTAACTATGAAAACGAGAGTCTGAAAAAGATCTTGAGTGATGGGAAGCAGTTAGACTACAAGCAGAAAGGGGTGGTGAAATCCTTTGCAACTACTTCAGTAGATTTCGGGCCATCAAATGAAGTTGTATTAGGTACTTTGTTTGTTTTTTCAGATTATGCCAGTGTGTTGTTTGATTCGGGGTCAACACATTATTTCATATCTAAAACCTTTTCTAGTAAAATGGTAATACCATCTCAAGAAATGACTCCTGAACTTTTGGTAAAAACACCTGGGGGAAATGTTGAGGCAAAAAGAATTTATAAGAATCTTCCTATCCTTATCTGTGGAAAGAACCTACTTGCAAACCTTATTGTTCTACCTCTAGTAGAGTTTGATGTTATCTTGGGTATGGATTGGCTCTCTATTTACCATACTAAGATTAACTATAGAGCTAAAGATGTTTCTTTTCAGAAAGACTTTCAGTTTGTTTACAGGAATGAACCCTTACTTTTAATTACATATGAAGAGGCTGAGAAACTTGTAAAAGATGGAAATGAATGTTACCTTGAACACATCATTGAAAATAAAGGAACTGTTCAGATTAATGATGTGCCAGTGGTAAATGAGTATCCTGTTGTTTTTCCTGATGAGTTGCCTGGAATAATACAAGATCGGGAAGTTGAGTTTACTGTTGACTTAGTTCCTGATGCTAAGCCAATTTCGAAACCCCCTTATCGAATGGCACAAATTGAACTTTTAGAGTTGAAGGAGCAATTGCAAGATTTATTAGAGAAAGGTTTCATTAGACCTAGCACATCACCATGGGGTGCACCTGTTTTATTTGTTAAAAAGAAAGATGGTTCTATGAGACATTGCATTGATTATAGATCCTTGAATAATATCACTATTAAGAACAAATAAACTTTTCCTCATATCGATGATTTGTTTGATCAGCTCCAGGGAGCTCAGTTTTTTTCAAAGATTGACCTGAGATCGGGGTACCATCAGCTGAAGGTAAAGGAGGCAGATATTCCGAAGACCGCGTTCTGTACGAGATATGGCCATTATGAATTTGTAGTAATGCCTTTTGGGATAACCAATGCACCTGTTGTATTCATGGATTTAATGAATAGAATTTTCCATGAGTTCTTGGATAAGTTTGTGGTGGTTTTCATTGATGATATATTGGTGTTTTATAAAAGTAAAGACGAGCATGAAAGACATTTAAGGGTTATCTTGCAAACCTTAAAAGAAAAGAAACTGTATGGGAAATTCAGCAAGTGTGAGTTTTGGTTGCAACAAATTTCTTTCGTTGGTCACATTGTTTCTAAAGATGGAATAACTGTTGATCCTGCAAAAACAAAAGTTGTGGAAGAATGGCCAAGACCCACAAATGTATCCGAGATTTGTAGCTTCCTTGGTTTGTCGGGCTATTACCGAAGGTTTGTTAGAAATTTTTCACGGTTATCTAGTCCAATGACTAAGCTAACTCGGAAGGGTGTTAAGATTATCTGGACAAAATAATGTGATGATTGTTTTCAGGAATTGAAAAGAAGATTGGTGAATGCACCAGTTTTGGCACTACCTTCCAGGAATAGAGAGTTTGTTATATACAGTGATGCTTCATTGAAAGGACTTGGTTGCGTCCTAATGCAGAATGATCAGGTAATTGCTTATGCTTCACGACAGTTGAAAACTCATGAGGTAAATTACCCTACACATGATTTGGAATTAGCTGCTGTTGTTTTTGCTTTAAAAATTTGGAGGCATCATTTGTATAGAGTAAAGTGTCAAATATATACCGATCACAAAAGTTTAAAGTATATATTCACTCAGAAAGAGTTAAACATGAGACAGAGGAGATGAATAGAATTAATCAAGGATTATGATTTTACAATTCATTACCATCCGAGAAAAGCAAATTAAGTGGCTGATACTTTGAGTCGAAAAAGTAATGCTTCATTAGAAATGTTGCGTTTGGAATGTGATCCTTTGGTCAAGGATTTGATGAACTTTGGCATAGAAGTTGTTGGTGCAGGAAGTCCTTCTGTTTTGATTCAGGTATCAGTGAGATCTTCTCTATCAGATAGAATCAAGAAAGCACAGAAGCAAGAAAGTGAGTTGCAGAAAAAGATAGAGCTGGTTCAGAAAGGTAAGTGCCTGAATTCAACATTGATAATGATTGTGTTTTGAGATTTGGGAAGAGATTGTGTGTGCCTTGTGATTCACAGTTGAAGAGTGATTTGTTATGTGAAGCTCATAGTTCTCCGTTTTCAGTTCATCTGGGCAGTAATAAGATATATAGAGATCTGCGGGAGTATTACTGGTGGGATGGAATGAAAAGAGACATTTCTGATTTTACTATAAAGTGTTTGACATGTCAATAGGTTAAAGAAGAGCGGCAGTTACCGAAAGGGATGCTTCAGCCTTTACCAGTGCCAGAGTGGAAATGGGAGAATATATCCATGGACTTTGTTGTTGGATTACCGAAAACATCTCGAGGTAATAATGCAATCTGGGTTATTGTTGATCGCTTGACCAAATCTCCTCATTTCCTTGCTATACGAGATACTTTCTCTCTTGATAAAATTTCCCGTTTGTATCTTAAAGAAATAGTCAGGTTACATGGAGTTCCTCTCTCCGTTGTATCGGATCGTGATCCCAGGTTTACTTCTAACTTTTGGAAAGGCCTTCAGAAGTCGTTGGGTACTGAATTAAATTTTAGTACAGATTTTCATCCTCAATCAGATGGGAAGTCAGAACGAACAATTCAGACATTGGAGGATATTCTACGACCTTGTTCTATGGATTATCAGGGAAGTTGGGACCAACATCTTACTTTGGTTGAGTTTTCTTATAATAACAGCTTTCATTCCAGTATATAGATGGCACCATTTCAGGCTTTATATGGGAAGCGGTGTCGAACTCCAGCTTTATGGGATGAAGTGGGTGAAAGGAAGTTGATGGGACCAGAATTGGTAGAAGAGATGGCAGAAAATGTTCAGCTGATTCAGAAACACATGAGAACAGCTCAGAGCACGCAGA
The DNA here is from genome assembly GCA_963277665.1 of Viscum album. Lineage (NCBI taxonomy): Eukaryota > Viridiplantae > Streptophyta > Magnoliopsida > Santalales > Viscaceae > Viscum > Viscum album. Next base: position 1,239,859,304 of record OY728129.1, read on the forward strand.
AGAGTTATGAGGATAACCGGAGGAAGGATCTATCTTTCGAGGTAGGTGATCATGTTTTTCTCAAGGTTTCTCCTTGGAAAAGTGTGATGAGATTTGGTATGAAAGAAAAGCTGAGTCCAAGGTTTATTGGACCATATGAAATTCTGGAGAGTGTTGGATCAGTTGCATACCGGGTGGCTTTACCTTCGAGTTTATCTCAGGTACACAATGTTTTTCATGTTTCAATGTTGAGGAAGTATATACCATATCCCTCTCATGTTTTGAGTCCAGAGGTAGTTCAGCTGGAAGAGAACCTATCTTATGAGGAACAACCGGTCCAGATTCTTGACCATAGGAAGCAAGTGTTATGGAATAAGGTGATTAAGCAAGTAAAGGTTTTGTGGAAAAACCACATGATTGAAGAGGCAACATGGGAATCTGAAAATGCAATGAGGGATAAGTACCCCCATTTATTCGATAAGTAAATAAATTACGGGGACGCAATTTTCTAAAGGGGGGAAGGATGTAACATCCAAAGTAAGTAATGAATAATAGATATTTTTATCTATGTCTATTAATGATTAATATAGTGTTTTAGAGGCTTAAAATGAAAATAAATCCAATCTTAAGCATGGAATACACTAATATTCTTAAAAGATTGTTTTACTGCCTTATTAGGGAAAACCCTTTTTAAATCTATATTTGACAATTTTATAAACTATGTTTGTCAAAATAAACTTATTCTTTATGATTGGGACATCAAAATTTACTTTGTGTGATTTTTTTTTATTTTTCTGACAATGTTCATTTTTTAATGAATAGTGAAAAATACTGCATTTTACATCAAAAATGCCTTTTAATCTAATTTATTTATATGATTAGATTATCTTTTGAATTGGTATTAATGTGTAATATGAATATATTTTTACCATTTAATCCAATGGTGGTCATTGGAATCAATTTCACTTTGAAATTGGACTTAAACTAGTGTCAATCTTTTGATACTTATTGTTTCATAAAAACACGCTATTTGCTCTGACAGCAAGAATTAATTATTAAATTAATTAATGTGACTTATATGTTTTGAATTTTTTGAAATAGATTTCATTTTTGAATTCGTAGTATCAAATATAGCTTAGGGTGAATTTTTGGTAATTTTCTGAAAAACTCCAATTTTTGATGAATAGTGAAACCACTAAGTGGTACTTCTAAAGACTGATTTTCCATTTAAATGAAATTTTGCCATAATTGTGTTTTTAATTTCAAAAATAAGACATACATGGTTTTCATTAAGAAGTAAAATGTGGTTCAATGAGATTATAATAATTTTTTGGTGAATAGTAACTTATTAAGTTCTTAATCGCGATTAGTGGTAATTAGGGTAGTTTAAGGTATAAATAATGTTTTAATAATATGAAATGACCTAGACACATGTCCCAACCTTATTGGTTGTGTCATAGCCGACCAAGACAAGCCATGGGTGAACTTGTGGACCCCATTGATCCACTTTTGTTGGGAAATGACAAAAATAACTTTTTATTTAATGTAAAAGTAAAAATGACACAAACATAATATGTTTTACGAAAAAAAATTTTACATGGGCATATAAAGATATGATTTTTGATTATAAATAGTAATTGGAAAGATAAAAAGATTTCCTACATCATAGTATTTTTATTTATAATTTTTATACATTAAATAAATTAAATTATTTATGACATAATAATGATGCAGCGATGACATCATTATTTGACGATTTAAATAAAATGGAAAGATAATGTAAAATCTATGAACTACACATGTCAAAAACCAATTGGATGAGTGGATTTCTAACCCTTATCACCTTATCCACGAATTATATCAATGTGTGTCCTTTTAAAACCGAAACTCATTTTCAAATAAAGTAATATTTCATTTCTTTCCAAAAGTGCCCCTCCTCTCCTCTTATAAAAGGCCCCCACCTCTACCACATTTCACACACTCCTCAAGCCTTTGGCTCGGCCAACCCCTGCCCATTTACTCTCTCAACATCCCTATACTCATCCTAGGGGATTACCTTTGGGCAGAATCTTTTCAAAGGAAGCCTTTAGGCTCAAATCAAAAGGAGTTACACTTTTAAAGGTAATTCATTCTCTCATGTTCATTTGTTTTATTTTGCTTCTCCAACCCCCTAAACTCTTTTTATTTACTTCTTTTGTAACAACACCAGTATCTTCAATATTATAGGATGTTGTTATAAGATTTTTTTGAGCTAAACTCTCACACAACTACATCAAATGGTTAAATAAAATACGGTTTCCGTGGATGGCGGAATTCTGCCTCCCGAAATGATGATTGTTCAATACTCATTTAACACCTTCAAATATGGCCATTATGATGTCACTATTTTTATATATGATATATGATATTTTTATGTTTTCCTTAAGCTTATTTTTTTTTCATTTTGGGCATACCATTATGGATTCCATTATGGGTAAACACGATATCTTTATTTTAGGAAGTGCGGACTACCGCCCCCTGAAAGTGATTTGATTCGTTAATACCATATGTGGGATGTGTAAAGGATAAAGTTAATGATATTATATATGTTATTATACTATAATTATAATATACTCTTATATAATTATGATTCCATTCGAAAAAAAATACGAAATTAAAATGGAAGTAGCGTTCATGCCTACGTACGGCTTACAGTCTCCATGAACAGTGCATTTCATTTCTTACCTCTAAATGTGATGTAATATTATAAATACATGTATATGCTGAATATATATTATGTATATGTTATCCAAATCATTAATATCATTCTGGATATAACGAACCTTTGACCAAATTAACAACATGTAAGTGTAAGAAGTCTATTTTTGACTTAAGAACCAAATACCGACAAAATGAACATTATTAACTTAAATGATTACATGATGTCCATAACATGGTATAAAAGGAATAATGAACATGAAAAATGTTCTTAAGCAAGTATAGATTAACTCAAGTTTATTATTCAGGAGATTAAAGAACGGTCGGGTCAAGTCCGATACGAGGTATGGGACTTCGTCTCAATCTCCTTTCATTGAAGCATATTTTATTTTATACACAACTTTTTTTATACGGTGTATAAACCCCTTTGACTTTTACGTTTATTCAAAAGGAATCTTTTTTATACGAAGCGTTTACTAAACGACAAAAGGGAATGTTTTTTGTCGTACGTATGCGGCGACAATGGCTTCTCCGCCGTCATGACCGTTTTTTGAGTTTCGGCTTCCTCTACAAGCCATACATTTTTTTAAAAAGAAAAATAAATACCATGTTTTACTTTTCCTTTATTTTGGTATGGAAAATGGTTTTCACAATGTTTTTGTGTTGTATTGGTATCTTGTGATTGAAATGTGGAAATGTTATGTTTCCTTTATGCATGTTTTATGTGATACGATTATGTTATGGTTCTTGGGCATTATTATGAAGACGGGTGGTTCCGTGATAAACTAACGGTGGGTGAGCCCGATATAGCTCTCCAATTCATTGGGTAACGCGAAGGAGTGAAATGTTAAGGTTTCTCCGAAGAGATTTTAGGGAATGTACTATGATGGGTATTCCAAACATAACCAAGAGGGTTACTCCCTACGTAAGAATGTTATGAATTCCTCAAGTTTCCTTTATGTCCTATGATTTCTATGATTTACTCATGATTTTATGAGGTATGTTAATGTGCCTATGTTTTATGGGTAAAGCATGATTTCATTCTTATGTATATATGTACCCATGTTTCCTTTCCATGTTTTTATAACCCATACTGAGCTTTTTATGCTCATCCCATGTTTTTTTGAAATGTTTTTCACAGGTCAAGGGAAAGGTACATGATACGATGATAGTGTCAAGGAAGTGTCAAGAAATAATCCATGTTTTATTTTAAATGTGTTTCCATTAATGGGAATGAAGAATACTATCTTTATGTAACCACTTTGTTTATATGTGGAATGTAATGCAGGTTTTATGATCTAATTCTCTAAAACTCTAAACCCGAAAAGATCCTCAATGTGTAATCTTGTAATAAATCAAGATTAAGTAGGGTTTAAGGATGGGGCCTTATATAATGTGTTGGCCACTCAAACTCCCATAGACGGACATGACCTCCAAAAAACCTCGAAGCGATATTTTCCTTCCATTGAAGAATATGAAGACGTCATCCACAAACATAAGATGAGAGACAATATCTCGACCCCTTTGGTTATGAAACAGAAGAATTCTCCACTCCTTCAAACTTCTATGAAGATTCCTTGAGAGAGCATCTTGATCTCGAATAAATAGTGATGGTGAAAGGGGCCACCTTAGAGAACACCACAAACACTTTTGAAAAACCCAAAGCCTTTCCCCAGAATAGAAATAGAGAGCCAATGATAAGAAAAACACTTGAAAAAAAGGTCATAGAACCACTCAGGAAAGCCAAAATTCCTCATAACTCGAAGGATAAAGCTCCTCCCAATTTTTTCATAATCTTTGTCCATGTTAATCTGGATGATAACATTTGAACCTATTGATCTTTTGTTAAAATCCTGAACTAGATCGTTTGTATCTGCAACCTCCCCTTGAATACTCCTTCATTTCACAAAACCATTTTGTTCTCTAGGGATCCCCTTTGGAATGTACCTATTCAGTCTATTGGCAATGAAACAAGCAAAGATATTTTAGGAAACATTGCAATGGTATATGGGTCTATAGTGATTAATTATAGAGGGATCCTTAAACCTTTGGCACCATGATCACCCTAGATGCACAAACACTCCTAGGGAGAGTTCCACCCTAAAAAATGTCTTGGATGGCCTCCACCACATAGTGACCCACCATATCCCATGCTTCCATATATAAGCCCCCTGGAAAGCCATCCGAGCCGGGGGCACTATCATGGGACATCTTGGAAATAGTTGACTTGATCTCTTCTTCATATGGTAAAGCAATCAAAATGTGATTATTAGAGTATTCACCGACATAGGAATGCACTCCATAAAGCCCTCCTCTAACTCCACCGATCTAGAGGCATCATCACTTTGAGAGATTATTCTCACCAACAATCCTTAAAAGTGAACAAGGGTCATCTTACCTGCCATATTCATATTAGACATAAAGGAACCATTTCCCAAATTGATATTAATTTTTGTACTTGTATTCTCCTTCATGAAGTCCTGAAATAAAGCACTGTTCCGATCACCCTCTTTTAACCAATGCATGTAGGATCTTTGCTTCAAACCCCTTTCCAACTTAAGTAATTTTTACGCCAGAATCGTCCTCTTGTCACAAACAATGGAAAAGGAATTATCATCCCACCTATCCTGACGATTCTCCTCAATAATATCAATTTCCTCCATCAACCATTCCACCCCAATGTCCTTATTTGGATTGAGGACCAACTATACTTGAATGCCTTTCTTGAGCTGCATTAGCCGTTTGGAGAGGCCGACCTAGGACCTCCCATCCTCCTGACCATTCCACGAAGTCCTCACCATCTCCTTGAAGTCTTCAACCCAGTGGAAATTTTCAATGTAAAAGAAAGAACCACTACCCAACACCGACCTTTTGATATCCACAAGGAACAGAGCGTAATTAGAGAGGGAACACGACAAATGTGTCATCGACGTCTGGCCATAGGAATCCAAGCCTTGTAGATTTAGCAGACACATATCCAGGCGACCATAGATTCAGTTATTCCCCTAGTGTTTATTGCACCAGGTAAATTTTCTACCAATAAACCCTATATCCATAAGACCCTTTGATCAAAAGATATTCTTGAAATCTTGCATAACACTGTTATAAATAACCGACCCTCCTCTTTTCTCTGAAATATCCATAATGGCTTCGAAGTCTCCTCCAACAAACCAAGGTAAACCCCATGTTTGAACAGACTCTAGATAGCTCCAAAATATAGATATTCGAAGAGAATCACAGCTGGCGTAAAAAAATGAGAAGAGTATATCAGAACCTCCCATAGAAATCATGGTATCAATACACTGATAAATATGATTGACTAGTTCCACTTGAAGGTTGCGATTCCAGCAGATCCAAATGTTTTTATTAACTGGTGACCCATACATGAAACCCAAAAGCCACAAACTCTTGGCAAAAGAAGTCAGCTTACTTGTATTTTACTTAGGTTCCAAGAATACCACCATCGAGGACTTATACTTTCTAATCTTAGTAGAAATTAAGGTGTGTTTATCCTGGACCCCCAAACCTCAAGAATTCCAGATAATCATAGAAAACCTTAATGGGGGGAAACTGTAGAGACCCGAAGCTTGATGTACATTGACATTACATTAAATTTGAGGAATACTTAGTACATAACAAAAACACACACACAAGGATCGCAATAGTTTATTGTCTTTGGAAACTCGGAATATAATCTTCTAATCCTGGTGAATGATCTTCAACATCTCGCATAAAGATCTTCCTTTTTTTATACCTAAAACCTTTCCTTATATCCTGGGGAAAAGAAAACATGAACGGGTGAGCTCAAATGCTCATTAAGGGTAAAAAAAAGAAATATCAATCACATCATATACATAAGAACATATCTTTTGGAAATCTTAACCTGTAAAAGAGATCATAATTTCATAACCTGGAATAACTCATGGAAGTGAAATGTAATGACAATAATCATAACTTAAAACATTAAACTTTGTGGCATACACACATAATCATAGAGAATCATTTCTTATAAGTCAAGACTCATTTCCAAGACTATCATAGTGGACAAAGTCCCTTTCTGATCCAAGTCACCCTCGTTTTAGTCCTGTTTCACTGAACCGGTATAACCTATCATTCCAGCCGTGTCTATCTCATGAGATATAAAATATTTACCCAATGCATTGGAGGGAGATATATGTCCCACCCATCTCATAATGATACCATTCTTATGTGTGCCACACAATCATAAATCATACATCATTTCATAACCCATTTAATTCAAATGGGAATTTTAAACATCGTGACATCATAAAACAATTCATATAAGATAAAACAATTCATAAAAATATTTCCATCACAACATAATCAAATCCATGTAATAATAGGGATATAAACATAACCCTTTATTATATTATATGGATAATAATTTTGATAAAACAAATGAACTGCATTCTTGAGGAAAATATCCTTTCTACTTCAAAAACATTCTCCTTTCATAACATGTAATACAATTTTAAACTAAAAGAAGTTGATTAAAAATAAACTTGAAAACTTGTAAAGGAATATTCTTGGAAATAATGTTTTAAAAATCCATTCATTCAGTATAATTTAATATAAACATTCTTCGCACTTTTGTCGGAAAAGTCAAAAAATACCTCTTACGAAAAACGACAAAAGATTCCTTTCATATCCTTTACTAAAAACTCACCGAAAGGTAAAATTGGATTTAAAAAATTGTAGGTGGATGGAAATAATATTAAATATTGAGGAAACATGGATGTGGATGATAAAATACACCCCAGTAAATACTAAAGTATAAACAATCTCGGATAAAAATGAGATTGTCATATTTCCCTTACCTTAGGTCTGATTTGCTTCGTAAGTGTCTGAACCTCCTCTTCTTTGAAGCGCCTCTTTGAGACATCCTCTTAGGGAACTAAAATTGGTCTTTGAGGAAGACCAGAAACTCTAGGATGTTTCTAGGGAAGTGGAGAATAGAATTTGTCCGGGGTTGGCCGAGCTTGAAGGCTCAATGTTGTGTGAGGAAGAGAGGGAGGTGGTGCCCTTTTATAAGGGAGGAGAGGGGCTCCTTTGGAAAAACTAAAAATATTATTTTCTTATAAAGTCAAGTTCGGTTTTAAATATCTCCAAATTAATTTATTTCGAGGATAAGGTGGGTATGGGTCTAAATCCTCTCATCCAATAGAATTAAGACATGTTTAGGTTCCTATTTTAACCTTATAATTTAGATTTAACATTAAGTTAAATAATTTTACTTTTACCGTGTCTTCTTGTGTTCTTACACTATAAGGATAATAAACTTACTATAAGAATCCAAACGAACCCCAAGTTGTTTATTATTAATATATATAACCTTATATAAGTCATTTGGCCGACCCTTATATTTTTAGGAATAAAATAACAATTAATATTATAATATTTGTTTTAAAAACTATTTTATGTCAATTTTGACACAATTTAGTAATTGATTTTCGTGAAAATCATAACAGAATGATAAGTTCTAAAAACGTTAATTAAATCAATAATAACATGTCATATTAACCTATAAAATTAGTTTAAATCATAAAAAGTCTCAAATTATTATTATTTGGGTATTTCTAACATCAATTATGTCAATATTTCATTAATAAGATAATTACTGCATCATCGTTGTGTCATAAATAAAATAAATTATATAATGTCTAAAAATTACAACTAAAATAAAATTATGTAGGAAATCTTTTTATCTTTCTAATGAATATTTATAGTCGAATTTAGCTTATGTATAACCCCATATTAAAAATGTTGTAGTAAATAAACGTTGATTTTAACTCTTTTAACCCTTCTTCAAATAAATTAATAATAAATGTCTTAATCTAATCCAAGTGGGCCTAAATGGTCATATTTTATTCCTAAGTTTTTTTTGGTCAATTTAAACTTGACCAATAGAATTAGGACATGTGTTAGGGTAATAATAATATCATTTTTACCCTTAATTACCCTATTTACTTTTAACCGTGGTAAATAAAAGTAAAAACTTACTATTCACCAAAAATTATTTTCATCTCATTAAACCACATTTTACTTACTGACATCAACTATGTCTCTCGGATTTTTGAAATTCCACTCACAGAAGAGGTAAAATTCAGTTTTATGAAAAATTCAGTTTTTTTAACTACCACTTAGTGGTTTCACTATTCATCAAAAATTGAAAGTTTTCAGAAAAATACCAAAAATTAGGCCTAAGCTATATTTGATATTATGAACTCAAAAATGATGTATATTTTACCAAATTCAAAACATATCAGTTACATTAACTAATTTAAAAATTAATTCTCATCGTCAAAACAAATGGCGTGTTTTTAAGAGATAATAACTATCAAAAGATCGACACTTGTTTATAACTGGTTTAAATGTGAAATTACATCCAATGACCAACATTGTATTAAATTGTAAAAATATATTCTAAATATACATTAAAACCAATAATTTATCACTATTAATTATTTCGATTGAAAAAGTTGTTTTTAATTAAAATTTTGTAATTTTCACTATTCATCAGAATATGAAAGTTATCCTAAAAGTACCAAAATTTCACCTTAGGCTAAATTAGATACTCCAAATCCAAAAATGAAGTCCATTTTGAAAAATAAAATTTACAAAAATTTCAAAAAGTGGTTATTACTATTCATAACGGCTAGTTTTAATAATATTTTAATAGCATATCGGTGTTTAGTGAAACTCGGTATTGCGTACTACACACGCTATCAAGGAAGGTCGCGATTGCGTGTAATGAAAGGCAAGTCAAGGATATGTGTTGTGAAAGCTCCTTTTGGTGTAGCGTACAACACAAGACATTAATGAAATTAAAAAGAATATTTTCCATAAAATCTTGGGGTGTTACATTCTACCCCCCTTAAAATGAATTTCTCCCTCGAAATTCGTCTGGGTTATAAAGGGTTTACTATTCGAAAGTTTCTTTAATCGAAACCCACATCGTAAAAAGGAATACCAAAACCAATCTATAAAAACAAAAGTATGAAACTTAAGGGTTACCAAAATAAACTAATCACTGGGTTTCCACATAGGTGAAAATATGGATATGGAAGAAAAAATCTAACCATCATGTTCTGATGGAGAATAGTAGAGAACATGGCTATGGAAAAGCCAAGAATCACAAATCCATAAATTTGTGACGATCTAAGGTACCATCTGATTAATCAGATATAAGAGCACTAGGACAACATTTTTGGTTTTCAAGATCGTTTCCCTAAAGTTGAAGAATTTGAATTAGAATAAATACTTACATTATTTTGGAACAATCTCACTGTTGTTTTTGCCTTGAACAATTTTCACTTCATCTCTTAAATAAATGAAGTTGAATTTGTTATTTGTGAAGTGTTTGCAGATCATGTGATAGAATGATGGTTCATTCCATCTGTCTCAAACAAAAGGATAGAAAATTTTAATAAATATACATAAGTCATTCTATAGTGAGATTAATCATATATGGTTCATAAAATGGACTTATACTTCATATATCATACTGCTTAATTTAATAAAACTATTTTCTACTAAACAGGGACTTCTGGTAGGCCAGTGGTAGGCGATAAAGGCCAGTCGCACTTCGGTTGTGGGTTCGATTCCCACAGCCTTGTCCGACGCGATGGGTTATCGCCCGTCCTGCAGGTTGTCCTTTTTCTAAAACTATATTACTATAACATCCTATCAATAATATCGAAAAAACTTCTATCCTTAAACAATACTAACTTATGTCCAACATAATCCATTCCAATCATTAGGCTTGTCCATAATACTGTAGTCCACTTTCATAATATAGTGAAAATGATTACCAGAGATTTAATACCATCGTTGATCCCCATATATCATAAGATATGTCTTGTTGGTCACATTACAAACATTCAAAGGCCATCATCATCTATTCTCTTGAATACCCATTAAACCTTAGTGAAAACATGAATGCAGTTAAAAGTTAACACTTTCCATAAACCAAAATCCTCAAAATTATTTATACTCAAACCATTATATCACTTAGTCCTTATATCAATCATGAGCTCATTAATACAGTCAAACATCTCATTATCTTCTTATCCCTTCATTATGCGCATATCATCTACATTCCAAAAATATCTGAATAACCTTTCATGGATACTGGTACCATTAATCATACACTTTCAAAACTCAAGGAAAGACAACAGTGTAACAATCCTTAGATGTCTCTTTATTCCATAGTACCATGAGATTACTTATACAACATTACACATGATAAGCATGTAATCATTCCACTACATTCTTAAACCATTGACTGAGCTTCAACAATTCTTTCATCTCACATATCATTTGTAGTCTCTTCATCATCATCAACATAAATACTACCCATACGACCATACTGATTCTCTTCATGAGACTTTCCCTTAGGGAATTGGTTTGAATAATTCCCGTACATTCCACATTTAAAACATTTAGCCATTTTTGATGTCGTAGCAATACCATTATCCTCATCCATGGTGTTAACTGAACCTTTTCCTTTGAACTTACTGGATTTGTGTCCTTCTTTTCCACACCCAAAGCATCTTCCAGTTCCTTTGAAACATTCTCCTTGATGCCTCTTCCCACAAGATTTACATAGGTGAAATTGAACTTTCTTTCCTCTATGATCATCATGAAACTCCATCTTTCTCTTATTAGATGAGTCAAGAAACTTACCAAATTTTACTTTATTGATCATATTATGAGATTGCTGATTCGGCATAATAATAATGTTTGGACATCCAAATCCCATTTAATTTGGTTGCTCATGAATAATATCATTCCATTGTCCATCATATCCTCCATTATCGTAAATCATCTTGTTTCCAGCCATTTTCTAAAACCCAAAAAGAATAGTGTGAGAGGCAAAAATCATGCTAGGGAAAACAACATAATAAAGGGGGAGTATCCTCAATATCTAACATCTTAGGTTAAATTCTAAGATCGTTACCGTATTTCTAGGACTATATCCTATATGTATACTTATCCTTAGGGACATCCCTAGACATACCTTAGAAATATCTCTAGGGATCTCACTAACGTTCTCACGTCCTAGTTTCCAAAGGTTGACTAAACCTTTCCCCTGATACCAACTGTAGAGACCCGAAGCTTGACGGACATTGACATTACATTACATTTGCGGAATACTTAGTACATAACAAAAACACACACACAAGGATCGTAATAGTTTAGTGTCTTTGGAAACTCGGAATATAATCTTCTAATCCTGGTGAAAGATCTTCAACATCTCCAATAAAGATCTTCTTTTTTTATACCTAAAATCTTTCCTTATATCCTAGGGAAAAGAAAACACGAACGGGTGAGCTCAAATGCTCAGTATGTGTAAACAAAAGAAATATCAATCACATCATATACATAAGCACATAACTTTTGGAAATCTTAACCTGTAAAAGAGATCATAATTTCATATCCTGGAATAACTCATGGAAGTGAAATGTAATCACAATAATCATAACATAAAACATTAAACTTTGTGGCATACACACATAATCATAGAGAATCATTTATTATTAGTCAAGACTCATTGCCAAGACTATCTTATTGGACAAATTCCCTTTCAGAACCGATTCACCCTCGTTTCAGTCCTGTTTCACTGAACCGGTATAACCTACCATTCCAGCCATGTCTATCTCATGAGATATAAAATCTTTACCCAATGCATTAGAAGGAGATATAGGTCCCACCCATCTCATAATGATACCATTCTTATGTGTGACACAAAATCATAAATCATACATCATTGCTTAACCCATGTAATTCAAATGGGAATCTTAAACATCATGACGTCATAAAACAATTCATATAAGATAAAGGAATTCATAAAAATATTTCCCTCACAACATAATAAAATCCATGTAATAATTGGGATAGAAACAGAAACCTTTATTATCTTAGATGTAAAATAATTTTGATTAAACACTTGAAGTCCATTCTTGAGGAAAATATCCTTTCTACTTCAAAAACATTTTCCTTTCTTAACATGTATTACAATTTTAAACTAAAAGAAGTTGATTAAAAATAAACTTGAAAACTTGTAAAGGAATATTTTTCGAAATAATGTTTTAAAAATCCATTCATTCTGTATAAGTTAAAAAAAACATTCTTCTTACTTTTGTCGGAAAAGTCAAAAAGTACCTCGTACGAAAAACGACAAAAGATTCCTTTCATATCCTTTACTAAAAACTCACCGAAGGGTAAAATTGGATTTAAAAAATTGTAGGTTAAATATTGAGGAAACATGGATGTGGATGATAAAATACACCCCAGTAAATAATAAAGTATAAATAATCTAGAATAAAAATGAGATTGTGATATTTCCCTTATCTTAGGTATGATTTGCTTCGTAAGTGTCCGAACCTCCTCTTCTTTAAAGCGCCTCTTTGAGACCTCCTCTTAGGGAACTAAAATTGGACTTTGAGGAATACCAGAGCCTCTAGGATGTTTCTAGAGAAGTGGAGAAGAGAATTTGGCATGGGTTGGCCGAGCTTGAAGGCTCAAAGTTGTGTGAGGAAGGGAGGGAGGAGGTGCCCTTTTATAAGGGAGGAGAGGGGCTCCTTTGGAAAAACTAAAAATATTATTTTATTATAAAGTCAATTTCGGTTTTAAATAGATCCAAATTAATTTGTTTCGAGTCTAAGGTAGGGATGGGTAGAAATCCTCTCATCCAATAGAATTTAGACAAGTTTAGGTTCCTATTTTAACCTTCTCATTTAGATTTAACATTAAGTTAAATAATTTTACTTTTACCGTGTTTTCTTGTGTTCTTACAATATAAGGTTAATAAACATACTATAAGAAGCCAAACGAACCCCAAGTTATTTATTATTAATATATATAACCTTATCTAGGTCATTTGGCCGAACCTTAGATTTTTAGGAATAAAATAACAATTAATATTATAATATTTTTTTTAATAACTATTTTATGTCAATTTTGACACTATTTAGTAATTCATTTTTGTGAAAATCATAACAGAATGATAAGTTCGAAACAAGTTAATTAAATCAATACTAACATGTCATATTAACCTATAAAATTAGTGGAATTCATAAAAAGTCTCAAATTATAATTATTTGGGTATTTATAACATCAATTATATCAATATTTCATTAATAAGATAATTACTGGATCATCGTTGTGTCATAAATAAATTATATTATTTAATGTCTAAAAATTACAAAAAAAATACAATTATGTAGGAAATCGTTTTAGCTTTCTAATTAATATTTATAGTCGAATTTATCTTATGTATAACCCCATATTAAAAAAAATTTAGTAAATAAACTTGATTTTAACTCTTTTAACCCTTCTTTAAATAAATTAATAATAAATGTCCAAATCTAATCCAAGTGGTCCTAAATGGTCATATTTTATTCCTAAGTTTTTTTTTGGTCGAATTACACTTGTCCAATAGAATTAGGACATGTGTTAGTGTAATAATAATATCATTTTTATCCTTAATTACCCTATTTACTTTTAATCGTGGTAAATAAAAGTAAAAAGTTACTATTCACCAAAAATTATTTTCATCTCATTGAACCACATTTTACTTAATGACATCAACCGTGTCTCTCGGAGTTTTTAAATTCCACTCACAGAAGCGGTAAAATTAATTTTTATGAAAAATTCAGTTTTTTTAACTACCACTTAGTGGTTTCACTATTCATCAAAAATTGAACGTTTTCAGAAAAATACCAAAAATTAGGCCTAAGCTATATTTGATATTATGAACTCAAAAATGATGTCTATTTTACCAAATTCAAAACATATAAATTACATTAACTAATTTAAAAATTAATTCCCGTCGTCAAAACAAATGGCGTATTTTTAAGAGATAATAACTATCAAAAGATTGACACTTGTTTATAACTGGTTTAAATGTGAAATTACATCCAATGACCAAAATTGTATTAAATTGTAAAAATATATTCTAAATATACTTTAAAACCAATAATTTATCACTATTAATTATTTCGATTGAAAAAGTTGTTTTTAAATAAAATTTAGTAATATTCACTATTCATCATAATATGAAAGTTATCCGAAAAGTACCAAAATTTCACCTTAGGATAAATTCGATACTCCGAATCCAAAAATGAAGTCCATTTTGAAAAATAAAATTTACAAAATTTCAAAAAGTGGTTATTACTATTCATAACGGCTAGTTTTAATAATATTTTAATAGCATGTCGTTGTTTAGTGAAACTCGGTATTGCGTACTACACATGCTATCAAGGAAGGTCGCGATTGCGTGTAATGAAAGTCAAGTCAAGGATACGTGTTGTGCAAGGTCCTTTTGGTGTAGCATACAACACAAGACATTAATTAAATTAAAAAGAATAGTTTTCATAAAATCTCGTGGTGTTACAGAAACTGGCCTTCTGGACGAATATACCTGCGTTAGAACAAGGTGACAACCTCCCCGCCTCCTTCGACCTTGATCAGGTGACTGGCTCAAAAAGTCACTATGCTCGTCCCCTATTCTTCGAAGATATAAACTTATGTTTGAAAGTACCTTCCAAATCATTGAGAAATGAAAGCCTGCTGCTGGACGACGATGGAAAGGAACGAGGATCCAACTCCTCCCGGAACAAAGAGACCCACAACATTCTCTTTGGAGAACCCCGAGAGGACCAGAGCTCCATCGTAACACCCTCAGGGGTCATACCTTTATGTGTTCTTTCTTTGAGGGAAAAAACTCCCCAGAGTTGTTAGCTATAGAACGCTGGAAAAATACTGGAGCTAGCCTGGTGGAAACATGGAAGGATGAGGGAGGAGGCGACAACGCCTTCTGAGGGAGAGGATTGATACAAGCCACAAGGTCACCCTGGATCCATGAAGCCATAAGAGAAGAAAATAGGATAGAAAACATCAATAGAGACTGCTCTAGAGAGGAAACAGCAGAATACAAAGAGATTAGATCACCCAACTCTTCACCCTCTAGCACAGACACTGCTGGAAAGGGGGCCTCAACGAGGTTGACTAAGAAAGAAGAACTAGACGCTTCAGGTCGAACCATGGAATTTGGAACACCTTCTATCCCAATGGTAAGCTACCCCTGAACCTCCAATGAGATTGCCGACCTAACATCATCATTTACAGATGTCCCCGGAACTGACCTGTGAGTCATGGAATTCCTCCTCCAAAAAACCTCAATAGAATGGCCTAGAAGCCATCATTTAACACAAAACCATGGAGGGGATTGATAGAAGAGAAGTTGCAACCAATTGAATCCCCCATATGAGAGAATTAACAGATGTTGAGAGAGTCTTATAGACAGATCCATCTCCATGCAGATTCTAGGGTTATCTGCCGCTTTCAGGCACTCTGTGTTGAAGTAAGAACACAAAAAATATACCAAGGAGTTTCCAATCAATCTCAAGATCAAAGGATTCTGGAACAGAAGAGGGAGGCCTGACAACTTAATCCACACAGCCTTCGTAGAGGATTCATTTCTAAAATGGTATTCCTAAGACCAGCCAGATAGGGAGAAACTCCACAAACAAAAGAACCATTCCTACCTATCCCAATCCAAAACAAAATCTTCACGATTGAAAAAATCTAGACAGAAAGTGATCCTGGAAAGATCAGAGACCGCCACTGGATTCTAAAGCCCCCAAGAGTTGAAAAATGACCTGAAGAATTTGAGGGAAGGATTATTATGCCCAAAACGTTCCATCTCGGAAAGTTTGTGGAACTTCACCGTATCTCACATCTCCAACTTCGAAAGCTCAAGAATCATGAAACCATTCACCTTTCCAATCGGTCTATCCTCCACCCAAATCGGAGGGATCCCAGGAATAGGAGCCACATCTACCACAGGTTCCACAACCGAAGCATCTGCAGAAGACAACGCACATAAAAACTCCTTGAATGATAGCGGAAGTACACTACCCTCTCGGAGCAATGATGACTTACCACCTATCGTGGGAGAGGGTCGACGCATGGGTTGAACGTAGAGATCCATCATTATTTTCTTCCAAAGGCACTAAAAAGTACATTTATATCTAATATCACATCCATTAAGGCTAATCATGCTATTATAGAAAGTGATCCAAAGTCTTTATTCATGTTATTTTTTAAATGGTTTATGTTTTGATGGATTTATTATTATGACACCGGTTTATCTTACATGAGTTATATGATTTTGAAATATGCTTCATTTCACAGGTTATACTTTTATGAAATGAGTAGGAGACCTATCTCATTTCCACAGATTATTATGCGATGATAATTATTTTAACCCATTTCATTTCTTGGTATTATGATAGGTTGTTTATAAAACTCATATACTATTATGGGCCACGATATGATGATAGTTTTAGTAAGTTGTGGAATATGTTTGAATTATTTTATTATGAGATGGGTTGGAGTTATATCTCCCTCCAATGAATTGAGTAATGATTAATATCTCATTATATAATAATGTGAATCCAATCAACGGGATTCATCCACTATGGTTATATGGGGAAACCTGGCCATTACAAGGAAAATATTGCGACTAGGGTTGTTTGTGTGTTTTTCCTAGTAGGTGTAGTCACCCTGAAGTTGGAAGATGGGGATGCCAGATCCACTAGAGAAAGGAGTGGAAACCCAATACATCATATGTAAAGGGTTGTGACTTGGTATTGTGGTGTGTCATGCCCAATAAGTGTGGTTCCCATAATGTTTCTTGATAATTTCTATAAATTCATACTAACTTATAGGGAAATAAATCATATGTTTATATATTCCACATTTCCATGTATTATTCTTATGATATGATTTCATGTATTATGTTCTTCGGTTACTTATGATTCATGTCGTGTGAAATTCATTGATTCATCACATGATTCGTGTTTTTTTGTCTTATTATATGAATGGTATGATCTTCTAATATTATGTTCACGTTCGCATACCCCAATGCTGATGTCTACACTTACATGTCTCCCTTGTTTGACCTTACTGAGAATCTAGGTTCTCCCATTTTTATGTTTCCTTCCCCAGGATATAATATAATGTATTATAATTTATATTTATAATAATACTGATAGTGATTAATAACATAGTGAGAGATTATTTATCTCACTTATGTACTGTTGTTTATATTTCTATGTTTCCAAAGACACTAGACGAGTACAGTCTTTTTGGTGTCTGTTGTATAATGTTTTAAGTATTCTGTAAAATTTATGTAATTAAAATGTATGAAATGTGTGGTTCACTATAATACACATCCATATGAACATGTGGCTTCACATTCCATGTGTGAAGGGGCACACAATGTGTACTCAGAAAGGGACATAGTCATGGGCATATGACATGATACATGGGTAGAACCTGGAGGTCAAGAGACACGCTGTGAACTACCAGTACATGTTGTGTACTTATCAAAAGATGTAATGGATCCCCTTTCTTATTAATTTTAGAATATTTTCATTAGGGTACATTCGATCGATCAATACTACAAATAAGGCATTTATTAGCGCTAAAAATGGCCTTTATCAGCGCTAGAAAAGCACTGATAAAGCCGGTGAAGATAAAGGGGGGGGGGGTCCCCTTTATCAGCTCTCCAAAAAGCGCTGATAAAAGGGTCTTTTATCAGCGATTTCTTTTTAGAGCTGATAAAAGAACCCTTTTTTCAGGGCTTTTTTAGTGCTGATAAAAATAAATAAAATTAAAAAAATTAAAAAAAATTAAAAAATACTGCCAATCTCGGGGGAGGGGGGTCTTTTTACAGCACTTAATCCCCCCTTTATCAGTGCTTTACCACAAATTCAGTGCCCGCCCGCACCGCATACACCCTTTATCAGCACTAGCCCTTTAAATCAACCTTGTGCGCGCACCCGTGCCTCCACCCAGATTTGATCTCGAGACCTCCCCCCTGTGCACCTAAAGCCTTTGCCACTACCCTATATTGATTTATTCTCTTATTCATGATATGTCTATTTATTTATATATATAATTATATTTATTCATATAGTAATATATATTTATATAAATATTTATATATAGTTTTATTAATATATACATATAGTTATATTAATATATGTATAGTTATATTAATATATGTATAGTTATATTAATATATATTAGTTATATAAATATTCATATATTGGTATTTTAAATAAAATGGATATTAGTTATTATTTAGATAAATCTAATATATTTTATATGTAAATATGATTAATTATTTATTTAAAAAATTAATTTTTTATGTGAGAATATATAAAAAATCTGTACATATTGTTATATATTTGATTATAAATAGTAGTGAAATATAAAAAAGGAAGAAATTTCAACGAAATAATATCAATATGAATGTAATAACTTGGAATAAATTCAGTCCCCACCAAAAAAAAAGCCAATAATACCCCCTTAAACGAGCCTGAAAATCCCCAAAATGTTAAAAAATATGGGTACCCCGACAAAAAAACTCAGTTTTGGAGGCCTTCGGGGCCTCTTTTGGCCTCCAAAAACGCTTTATTGGGGTACCCCCGAGTCACAACGACGTAGAGATCACCGCAGTCTTCGATTTAATATGTGGTAGAGCTCAAACGGACACCCGGATCAAATGTTATGGCCGTTTGAAGTTTGGGTTGTGTTTTCAACATATTTTGGATCTTTTTTTATTTTTTTTTAATTTATTTACTCTTCAAATGGTTATTAAATGACTATTAATCAAAAATAATTATCAAATTATTAATTAAAAATATTTTTTAAATTTTTTAAGAATCCATTTTCACTAAATATCTTATATATTAATTATAATAACTGTAAATGTCCATTTATACTTATCTAAAATGTAATTAAAAATTATATATTATATTTATATCAATATAACTATATAAAAATATAACTATATTTATATATTAAATTTTTTAATTTTTTTTGAAGTAGACCCTTTATCAGTGCTAAGAAAAGCGCTGATAAAGGGATCCTTTTATCAGCGCTTTTTTAGCACTGATAAAGGAACCCTTTATCAGCGCTTTTTTGAGCGCTGATAAAGCCCCCCCCCCTTTATCAACGTTTTTTCGTTAGCACTGATAAAGGGGTGGCGCTGGGGTTCCCCGGTTTTGTGGTAGTGGATCAATTCACTAAGGGTTTTTAATGAATTCACATCCTATGCAGAGGATGACGATCTCTTATGTGGTTCTTTAGTTTTTGACTGTGTTCTTTGAATCCTTATATATGCCCCATAGTGAGACCCTATATCATTATAATTTTTCCTTAGCGGGGTTCTTGGCATCACATTAACCAATACTATGAGGGTATCGATTCTTTAATCAGTGGGTTAATCATGATTCAATTGTTGGTATATGTCGTGGAATTGGATGTGATCCTCATCTGTGTATCAATATCTTCAAAATTAAAGCATGTAATTATTTTCTGGGAGACCTAGTGAGAATGTCATATTGGATGGATACCATTTATG
Source organism: Viscum album (assembly GCA_963277665.1). Lineage (NCBI taxonomy): Eukaryota > Viridiplantae > Streptophyta > Magnoliopsida > Santalales > Viscaceae > Viscum > Viscum album. The sequence goes on from OY728129.1 coordinate 1,239,879,441, forward strand.
TTATCTAACTCTTATAATGTGTTCTCCTAGATGTGTTTTATATGAATCCTTCAAGAGGGGATCCTATGATGGCATTGCGTTCGTGATTTTACTTTGAGACTATTTGTCTACATTGTATATAGGCGAATGTTCATGTTATATATTCTTTTTAAACATACCTATAATGATATGGCTAATATTCTGGACATTATATGCTTAGTTATTTTATTGTTCCCGATTGGGTATTATCGCGATCACCCCTATTTGGGATTTTCCTACATGTGTCATGACTTATGCAAACGACTGACATTTTGAAAGAGTCTTAGAGGGAAAATTACCATGAGAAGAATATTGAGCCTGATAGAATGAGGTGTTTTCTAGTGGTTACATTGATAGTAGTCCTCATATACTTTAATGGTTATACTTATTTTCGGTTTATTTTGGTGGGATTGAATTTGGTCCTTGATTTCTAGTACTTTGTAGTCATACTCTGATGGTGGGAATTTAGATTTATATATGAATGATTATTGTTTTCTTTATATTTCAATATTTTATGTTCAAGGATATATATGTTTTTTTGTGTATAGGTACATTAGGATAAGGCCTCCCATGTGTTTGATATTCCTACTCGGTGCTAGTCACCATCCCTAGACCACTTAGAGGTGGGATTGGGTTAGTCATGGTTCAATCACTCTTGGGATGGGTCATGATAAAAAAAATTTCATCACCATAATCATTATCATTATAGACACGGGATAAAAACAAAAACAGTAGATCATATCCCCATCATGGTATAGAAAAAATAAACGGTTGTTGTTATAGATTAAAACAAATTAAAATACATTAAATTCCCCTGAAACATTTTTTTGGGGAAATCATACTTTTCATTTTGAAATGAATTATTTAAATTTAAAAAAATCAATTAAATATGATTTTTTATTTTTTAAGTAAAAAGAAAACATGTTAATGAAAATTCAATGTAAATATAATTTATAATTTTGTGAAAAGTCCTTCAGGCAGTGCACATTGAAATAAAAATTCCATTCACATATTCATAAAAAGGTAAAAATTACTTCACATGGAAAATGAATGGAATATTCTTTAATGTATATTAATTAAAACTTGTTTTATATTTATTTTAATAATTTATTATATATCTATAAAAATTTTCTTGTATTTTTTTTAAAAAACATTTATATGGAACAAAAATTATTTCTTGACTGAAAAGTGAACTAATGTCAGTTTTTCTTAATAACACGCTCTCAATATCCTGGGAATATGAAGAGAATAAAATAAAAAATATGTAATATCAAAAAATATATATATATTAAATAAATACATATGATTTTTGATAGATATATCATAAAATTTCTTCACCCAAAATCAAATAAATAATAATCCATGTAAAAAATGAGATTAAACTATAAATAACTTACCTGTAGTTCGTCTTGCTTTGTATGTGTACTAACCTCATATATTATAATTTTTAAATTATTTTAATTAAATTATAAAACCATAATCACACCTCTAATACTATATAATTTCTATTGATAACATATTATAACCCATTCATTATGAATATTTTATTATCATCATCAATTTGGGGGTAAGATGTTTCATTATTCCTGTATTTTTTGGTTCAATAGTTTCAGTCCTTGACTATTGATAATGCTTAATTATTCTAAAGAATGTCAAAAATGATAAAAATAATATATATATATATATTCATTATATAATATTTATAATAATTCATATAATGATGTGATGAAAAATGGGTTATATCACTTCATGGAGACGATAGTCCATACATATACACAAGTGGTGTTTTTCACTCTTTAATTGATGGAATGAATGAAATGTAAATAATAATTACAAAATTTATAATTCTTATTATATAATAAATATCATATATATATATATATGTATATATACATTAAATCAAACATCATAACCAACCATGAAGTATGGGGATGAAAAAACAATCATATCACTACAGAGTTGCAGAAGCCCACACATATAAACAAATAATACATTCTTATCCTATTTTATAGAGAACATGTGATAAATGGTTTTTCCATAATTATGATATAATATAATTATATTTATTATACTAAATTGATAATTTAATTTTAGATATAAAATATTTGGATTAAGTGGAAGAATAAATAAAATTGGAAGAGTTTGGATAATATTTAGGCCCATTCTCTGAGTGACCTCGTTTAGCATACAACATAAGCCTTGATGGATTTGTATTTGGAAAATTTTAGAAGGAATAGTTGAAGAGAAGGAATATATGATTTTTGGGTAGTTATTGTATGATTAATAATTCCAATTTATTTTAATAATGGGGTACTATATGTTCCATTTTATAAGTGAGGGGATGAGAAAACATGGAATTCCTTAAATGATATCAATGATATATGGTAACATTCATGTAAAATTGGATCCAAATAGACATGAATTAGAAGATATGAAAAGATAATCCTGAAATAAATTATATAAAAATTAATTATTAAACATTGAAAGGAATTCCTATCCTTATCACTTTGTTTAACCCCGAATAAACCCATTTAACATTAACTATACTAATGAAAATTAATAATTTGTGCTATTAATCTTTAAAAATATTATGATAAACAAATTGTGTTTTATTAATTTTTGTGATTCCATATGAAAAAATAATTTAACTTTATTCAACCTCTATAAGTTGATGAATTTAATTTTAAATTAGCGCGCAAACCTCAATGGAAACTCATTTTTGAAAATTTCACCTATAATCATAAACCATAATTTAATTCATCTTATTTCTATATATAAACTATAAAATGATTATTCAAGTATATAATAAAAAATATAAAAAACTTACTTAATTTAAAAAACTAATTAATATATATTAATTTAATTTACTAAAATAAAAACACAATATGTGGATATATTGAATTTTTATAAAAATGTGATTTTAAGGCTAAAAATAAATGTATAACAAAATCAAGTATAACGATGATTATTTTGATATTAATTATACATAATTTAATTAATGAATATTTTTATTACTCTATGATAAAATTTGAAACCAAATAAGAATTTTTTTTATGGAAAATTTTATTTTTTTCAAATTTTTTATTTTTCACTATTTACATCAAAATAATTCTTTTTCCAAAAAATCATAAAAATTCACCCTATGGTATTATTGAAATGATTATGTGAAAAATAAATTTAATTTACTAAAATAATTTTTTATAGAAATTGTTGAATATATTGATAATATATTTTCACAGAATTAAATAAAAACAAATTTTGAAGAATACATATTCCTAAATCATAAACCAACTTTTATTAAAAATGGGAACATATTTTTGAAACATTAAGAAATACATTTGTATATTTAATACCATGGTAGATATTTTCAGTAATGATTTTGTTAAAATTAAAACCATTAAAATTAAAATATGGGTTATAAAATATTATTTTATTATGAAGTTTCATATTAATTAAACCCTTTGGAGACTTTATTTTATGCCCTGAAAAATTAATAAATGTTATTTTTAGGTTATTTGATAATAATATAATCATTACTCACAAGTCTTATAAAGTTTTCTTTATAGTTTTTAATTGATTAGTCACACATCCAATTTTCCCAAATAGTTACCTGTCCATTTTTATAAGAACAATATGATGAAAATAACTCAGCAAAAAATAATATTATAAAATAAAACCAATTTGTAGTGAAATTTATTATTGTGGCCTTATATTCATGATTAGATTATACCATTGATCTTCTTCAACCATCGAATAATAAACAACCAAATTATCTTTTTATGCTATAATAAGTAGATAAATGATGATATATTTTCAATGATATTGATCCATTACTCAATAATAAGTGGATCAACAGACCCACTAAAAGATGGTGATTTTTTCCCCATTAAGGATTAAACTAAATGTTTTCCCCATATTTTATCAATTGGAATATCTATATTATTCATGTCTCAAGAATATTTTTTATGTATAAAATTAATATTTTTCATTATATCTTCCATGAAATTATTCTTCTTATAACAAAAATCATTTCATTTTCTATCACATTCATATTTTACATGGCTCATTATAGTTCAAACAAATATCTATAACAAAAAAATTGTTTTAGAAACAATATTAATTTTGAGAAAACATATAATCATGAAAATAATTTGTAGGATGTCTAACTCAAGAAATTTTATTTTCAATCTATGACACCATATGTTTAAACTTTTTTTCATCTATGGTTGGCATATATTCAAATACATAATAATGGTTTATAAGGAAAATTTGAATTAACTAATGAATATACCCTTGGAGTGTGTAGAAATATGTATAGTCTTAGCTCCACTCATAATGAACCACTGAAGATTGAGTTATTACACAATATTACACTTTCAATGTTTTTACCCCTAGGTGCACATGAGTCCTAGCCACACCCACATTCCAGTATCTAGAAAAATATATATTTTATAGGAAATCCACACTCCATTATTTACATTAATTTAGGATTTTATTTTATTCTATGGCTTATCCAACGAGTTTTCCCTTAATGTTTGTTATTATAGTTTATTTTTTTAAAACATTACTCTTATTCCAAATTGAGGAGACCCAAAAATTTCATAAAAAAATATTATATCTTATTATATGAATATTAATTACATATCATTATGATCCATGCTAGAATGTTGAAGGTTTAGTGTATTTGGAAATATAGATATATAAAAAATTGTAGAAAAAAGGGATTTCCATCATATCATACCAATCTCTTAAAAACTAGATCCCTTTTATGTGATATCATGATTAAAACCATTCTTCATATCTCAGAGAATATGAAACATTTTGTTCTAAAAATATATATTCTAGGCCTCTTTTATTAAAAGAATTTATAATATAGGGACTGAAGTGGGAGAATGGGAAAAAATGTCAAAGCCCAAAATTGGAAAATAAGTAAAGTCCAAAAATAAAAAAAATACTTATTTAAAATTTTCACTAGTCGCTCGCTTAACTTCAATTCTTCTTCTCAAAGTAAATTCAACTCTCCTATTTTATGACCTCGACCCTAACCTCACGATCTCCCTTTTCTTGAACTCTCCCTCCTTGAGAGTGATTGTAGTCGTTCGTAAAGTATCTCACCATTAACTCTTTCAGAGTCAGAGATATGTTGTTTTCTTTCTTTTCATCTGTTAGGAGATTCATTTTTTTCATCGGAGACACAGTCTTTGGTTGTTACCCCAGCAGTGGTAGGGTTGTCCATTGCAGGTAATAATGATTCATCATGTAATAAGAAAATCCATGAAACTAGTGGGATGCATCGCTCAATCCACCAATTATCATTTTTAAGAATAACATGACCATAAGTGTAAGAGAACATTATCTTTAAAATAATACCCTATAGTTCATATATCATAACCATAAATCATAGTAAAAATTAATAAGGTTCATAAGACGCGTATTACAAATAAATTAATTACAATGGGGCATGAGATCATAAAATTGGAATAAAATCATTTTATAGAAGTGCAGAATAATCATAAACATTAAAATATTATGGATAAGATTCCCACTAAGAAATCCAGTACTTCTTAGGCTTGTTATTATTGGTATATAAACAAAAAACCCAACACATAATCCCAATACATTTATATTTATACCATAAGGTCATGAAAATATTTATCCTTTCATCATAATTATATATATATAAAATAAAATAAGTTTCATCAATATTCCACTATCATAATCAAAAACCATTCATAAAAAGAATTATGATGATATTATAGAGTCATATCCCCATTGAAACGTAATTATCCTTAAAGAAAGTTATCATTGATGAAAAATTATATTAAAAGATCACTAGAATATTTATTGAGGAATATACCCTTTTTAAATGAAATTACAAATTTTAAATCTAAAAACTTGTAAAATATTGAGGAAGTTTTTTACTTTAAATAGAAACCTAGAAACATTTAAAGGAAGATTCAATGAACTGAGTAGTCATGATTATAGAAAAACCACTAACAAAATTTATGTTAAAATGAATATTTTATTGACAACTTTTGAGAAATGCCCCTCATTTAGAAAATGAAACTAATATAACTTTAAAACATTTTTATAGAAAGTGAAATGTTTGTAAAAATTATTTTTTAAAATCATCTAGGAAAAATAAAAAAAATTGGATACATTTTGAAGAAAATATTGAAATGGAAGAATAGATTATAGAACAAATGTAATTAAATCCAATTTTCCTTAAAACAATATTCCAAATCACTAATTAGTTTGAGAGAGGAAAATTAAATTAAAAGTTGTTATATTTAGAAAATAATATAAGATAAGAAATTATAATATAACTGTGAGAAATATATAATATATTATCTTCATATGAGAATATAAGCATTAAAATTCCTCTAAAATGGTTAGATTTTAACATAAAACCAAAAATTTAAGTTCAAATTTCATTATTTATAGTCATTATTCATATAAATGTTTGGTAGTATTGACTTATTTGTCAATATCAGGATTTTATATTTATACTTTTCTTGTAGGAGTAGTGTCAATATTGATTCGACCAAACGTTCATTATTAAAAAAAATTATAGGTATTGGAATTGATGTTTTATAAAGTCTTGAAAATTTCTAATTCTATCAACATGAGTTTTTGTGCCATCTCATGAAGATAGAAATGGTAATGAAATAGTTTAATTTATTTATCGATATCGATGGGTTGCATTATAATGATCATTACAATTTTTATCCATAATGAAATGAATTGAGGATATAGATTAATTATATATATATCATATACACACATAAGGTAATATCTAGAATCATCCATGATGGTAGTCTACACACACACAATTCACAATTTAATTTTTATTAATGGGTAAGGGAAGCATGTTTAATTATTGTTCCATTATTATCGAAATAAATATGTACTCTAGTGATACAGATATTTTCATTTAAACATAGTTTAATGGTGTATGAATAAAAAGGACTGAAGATAATGAAATATAAATAAGAAATAAATGGTCAGAAAGTTATACCTCTCTAGGAGAATTATCTCTTTCTTGAATGGGGTTTAACCAATAAGGGATGATATTTTGACAAGACCAAAAACCCATTAGGGTGCAAATTAGGGTTTAGGATAGGTTTAGGAAGAGTTTGGTCTTAGATTAGGGAGTTTTGGTGTAAGGGGAATTGATATGAGCTCCCCACAAATAAGTGAAAAGGTAGGAAAATTTTTCAAACATCATAAAATTTTAAAATATGTGTTTAAAAATTAAATCCACCATTTTTAAAATTATAAAGTCATTTATAAAGTATATATTTAGTGTTATATAATTTTTTCAAGATTTTAAATGAAAACATATATACTCATAATGTTATAAAATTCATGACCTTGGTAAAAAAATGTATTTTCACTATTCACCTAAATATCAATTTTTTATAAAAATCTCCAAAATTATTATTTCATGATAAATTCAAATATTAATACAATACATTAAAAATAAAATCCTAAATTTTATATAATTTTATGATGAAAAAAATAAAATTTTGACAAAAATTGTTTTTATTCGAAATTGAGTTTTGGAATATTAATTATTCCTTTTTTATACATTAATAATTAATATAGTGTTGATCATTTATTATTGAAAAAATATAATATACTTGAAAAAAATTAAAATTTAGATTAAATATTTTAATATTTTTTAATTTCCATAGTTGTGCCAATATTTATGGTGAAATTTGTCTTGTTTTGTTATTTTTTTATATTTATATATATATTCCACAAATCTATTTTATACCAATTCTATAGTTACATATAATTGGTATATATTTAATATTAAAAATATTTTAATGTTTTTCATTTTAGTTAGTTATAGATTATGAAACACACTATTTAAAATATTATTAATTTAAGTAGAATATATATTAAAATCCTGATTGATAACAAGTGAGATCCTTTTCACTAGATTTCAATAGAGGTTTTAATTATTAGCTTCCCATGGAAACTTTCACATATAAAATAAGTTCCATTTTATCTTTAAAATGGAACTATATGATTATTTTTACTTGAAGTGTTTCATAACTCTAACATGTTAGGATGATGTTAGAGAGAATAAGATACCATATCCAAATCTATAACATGAAATGTTAGAGTTGATTCAAATTTTTCAGTGGTATAATAAAAACGAAAAAAATTGAAAAACTATTTTGTGATAATCATCCATGTTATTTGGAGTCTTGATTCAGAGACAAGGTATTCCTAAAAATATCATTTTAGAATGGTGTAATGATTATTGAGAAGAACGGATTATTTAGCCCTAGATAAATTTTCCCTTTTGAAATCGTCAATAATGTGGGGAAAATATCATATCTTATTTCAATCCTTCTAAACCAATTTTTGTGTTCATCGTGTGTTCCATGTATCACTTTTGAGGGAAAAAATACATGACCATTCATATTTACTGAATTCAAATGAAGTGATATTGGAAAATGATCTCTTTTATACTGAACAACTTATAGATATATTTGATCACTGTGAGAAGGTCCCATGGAACAAGTCTATCCACATGGCTAATGGTCTTTTGGGAATTATATGTTTGACTAAGATATATAGGAACCCAAAGACTCTTTGAAGCTAAAGTACAATCATTTTTTCTATATCTAGTGAAATTTTAATAGAAACATTCTAATAAGGGGATAAAATGTTAGAGCCTGGGATTTTATTAAGAATTCACAATTTAAGTAAATATTCTGTTGAAATGATTTTTTTTAGAAAGAACATTGATGTAAAATTTTCTATGATATATTTTATTGAGATAAAATATCTCAATCGAGGAATAACATTAATACTTTATGATAATGTAAAATTAATCATCTTTAATAGGACCAAAAGAGTAATGAAACCATAAGAAAAAAAAAGACTAAAAACAGGAAGTTCTTTATCCCATGTGTTGCATTAAATATAAGACCCATTATTATTACTATGGAAAGAAGAAAAAAATATTATAAATAAAATATAAATTTGGAGAATGATTTAATTGAATATAATTAATAATTCCAGAGATATTTGTGAGGTTATATATTGTAATTTAATATAGATATTCTACAAATGGTTGTTTGGAATGTGATCATTGGATGCATGGTCATTGTATATACTAGTATATGTTGGGTACGTTGAAGCTATGTAATAGTTATTATTTAATTTAAATATTTTTTGTTCTTAAATAATAAATAAATATAGTATGAAATAAAAAAAATTAATAAAAATATTTTATTATAAAATATATATACTTTTTATTACATATTATAATTATTATCTTGAAAAAATTAATGATTTCATAGTTTTTAAAGTCAATGAAATATTATTATACAATGGATTGATAAAAATTTAGAGTTTTTTAGATATATAGTTAATTTTAATGATATTTTATTAAAATCAATAATAATATGAAAGGATATTTCTCCCCAAAGAATGAATTTTTATATATAATGTATTCTTATATTAATATATTAAATTGTTCACTTTGAAAGTATAATTACATTTCGTCACATATAATTAAATTGACAGAGAATTTAATCTGTAATTTATTAAAATTTATATTCAAAATTTAATGGTTTTAAAATATCAATTTCATAAAAAAAATTCTTTATATGCTATGTTTTCATTTAAAAGTTAACATTTCCATAGTTAGAAATAGAATAACATGAAATAGTGTTAAAATAAATTTACTTATGCTTAGAAATTATGAAATAATTTCATTTTCTTTTTTAGTCAAAAGAATAAGTTACCGAAGGGAAAAAAATTGGGTTTACATGGTAATGTTAAAACGAGGTAAAAAGTGGTAAACTAAGTGTTAAAGAATTAAAATATCATGAACATAATATATGTTTTTTAAAATCAATGTTGTATGCTTTATAAAATAACTCACACAGGATTTCACTCATTTATTGATTCACGAATATGAAGTCTGTTTAAATATATAGTTTTTATTGTTATTATTTTTTCTTCTCATTTTAGTTTTTCAATATAGGACGTAGTGAGTTATAGAAACCCATTTAATGTTTCTAGGGATTTTTCAAAATATGTAATCACCCACACGTAGATGGTCTTGAAGATTATAAACTGAATATTTAGATTTTTTTTATAAGTTTTTATTGTTGAGACAGGACATAGTAGAATTGGGTAATAAATTTATATAATAAAAATAATAGTGATAAAAACTTTCTACTCTAACTTATATTATAGTAGTATAACCACTAAAATAGAATCAGTAGTAAATCTTATTACTAGAGTGATCAAAGTACAATTAAATTATGTTATTCTTTTCCTTATGTTTTCGAAGTTTAATTTTTTTTGATGTTTGTGATTTAATCGTTAGTTTTTTATTTTATATTTCAATATAATTTTACCCTTCTTGTTATTCAATGTAAAAAAATTGATAAACATATTCAGGTTATGATGATCATAAAAACTCTAATTGTTTTCTTATTCTGTTATGGTCTTTATATAGGTGTAATAACATATAATTTATATATTTTTATATTAGTGTAGATCAAAATGATTCTAAATATACTCTTCAAAATTCTTTAAAATATATTATCATCTCACACATGTCTAATATTAGACTAAGAACCATACCCTGAAATAATTTAGATTTATTTCTTCCTCATGATGCCTAATAATTGGTATTGTAGATATCACATATAGGGTTATAGTTTCTTCAATTATCTAATTTAAAATTTATTTATCTTTTTCTAACCTACAACTAAACCTAATTTTCTATGTAATGTTTTATATTTATAGGAATAAATTTTAATTATGGATAGATTCTTCAAAATCCACTATACTTCTATGAGAATAATTATGGATACTATAAATCCTAAAAAAATTATTAATAGAATATTGGTTAATTATGGTAAACAACATAAACTACATAAATATGATATATATACTCTTGAAACTAAAGAAAGGGTGAAGTATGTTATGAATTACAATGTATTGGATATACTATGTTATGTAATTAAAAATTAATGTTTAGATATATCTCACCATTTAATATTGATAAAGTCATTTAGACAATACTATAAGTCACACAATATGATAAATTAAATGTCGACTAGGAAAATCTTGGAATGGTACATGTAAGAGACTTATACTTTATTATGGTTGAAGAAGAATTAGTCAACCATATGATTCTTAGATTCCTGATCAAAAAAAATGGTAGTAATTTAATTGGCCAATCTTTAGAAGAATTTTTTATAGTTGAAAGCATTCTATGGTGACTACCGAAAAAGTGTTATATAAAGGTGTCAATCGATGTGAGTAACAACTGTATTGAGTTTACATTGTATAAAATTATTTTTTTATTTTAATAATAAAAATTCAAGATTAAGAACATTGTGGATGTCAAGAATGTAAAAATGGTATTTCATTTAAATAAAATTTTATTTTCTCTACAAACTATTCTAATTTTTTGTAAAAAATAAGGGAAAATTATGAGATTTCTTACCTGACTAATGGAATGTATAAATTAGAGGAAAAATAAAAACTAATTCTAGAAGTGGTTCAAAATAAAATATAAATGTAAATATAATAATGGAAGTTATAGTAAATATAATAGTAATTCCGATCAAAAAATTTATAGTTGAATAAATAAAGGATTTGTTACATGACTCTTTGTGAAATTGAATCATTTAAGAAATGAACAAGACAATAGGAAAAAGGAAATGCTAGCTATGATGGATGGATGGAGATATATAGAAGAATCAGAATAAAATGATTATTTTTATTGTTAAAAGGATTTAACAAACTTATTATTTATGGTTACAACCATGAACAAGTATTTTTCTAATTCCGATTTTATTACAAGATACGAATCAAATTTATAAAATGTTAGTGTTAAATAATTATTTGTAGAAAATAAAACATTATATAAGGAATCTATAAGAATTTATGTATTTTATATATGACTATGGTGATAAAATAAGAAACAATTATGTAAAAATAAATCTATTACTATTTAAAATATTGAACAAAAAAAATTACAATATTTGAAATATATCTTATTATTATATTGAAAGATCCTATGATTATTTAAAATAAAATAAAATAGGTATTTAGAATTATAATAAATAAGTTTGTAGATTGAATTAAACAATATCATGTTTTGTTAAATGAGAAATGATTCTTGATAGGATACCAGATTATAATTAACCAATTGAGGATATAATTTTTTTATATGATTAGAAAAAACATTGATTTTTTAAAACTATATCTGTAAAAAGTTAAAATGTATGTGGTTATAATGTCACATATTTTCTATATAAAATGATAGGGAATTATGGTAATGGATAATTATTTATATTAACACTATATTGGGCCATGTTAAAGAAATTGTCAAATAAATTATATTTTATATTACCAAAAAAAATAGTTAAAACCTTCATGGGTTAATAAGAATTATATTAACAATAATATTGGATATAATATAACATGGATATAAAAACTCATTATTATATCTATTTTTTTGGATAATCACCATAAGAGTGTTAAAGACACATTGTAGATGGTCAATGGTTACTCTATATATATGAATTGTAACCCATCGAACATTTTTGTCATAAAAATTATGTGATGTAGGGTATGTCATTTTTAGATTCAAAACTAAAGGATGATTTTACTGATTTAGTGAACTTGGAATATTTAAAAATATTAAAAATTTTAATGTATTATTTATAGATGGATCAAAATATAATTTAATATGTATTTCAAAAAAAATTGATAATGGAAATAATGTGATGTTTTAGATAATAGTTGTTTAGTTTTCAATAATTAATATGTTTTATTTTATGCCAACAAAAAAACAAAATATATAATATATTTATTTTTTGGAGTTAACTATTCTGAATCATAAGTATAATATTTCTATATAAATAGATTATGAATTATGGAATAGGTTGTCTGTCCATTCTACGATTCTATTTCATCAAAAACAATGAAGGAATTGACTAGTCCTATAATGTCCAAAATTGTAAGCTTGTAAATGTCATGTTTTTATTCATGCTTAAAAAGGAAAAACAAAATGAAACTTCCAGACCTATAAATGAAGTTAATACCGAAAAACCTCTTAATATTTTTCATCAGTATTTATTTGATTATATGAAAATATCTCAATTCTATAGAAAGAAACATGTTTTTAACTGTTTATGAATTTTTTAGGTTTTCTTTGACTTATTTTATTTAACTTAAAAGTTAAACCTTTTACAATTTTATAACATTATATAAATTATTTCAAAATTAAAATGGTTATATAATTATCATTATTAAAATTGATATTAGTCATTATTTTTTTAATCTAGAATTTAAAAAATTATTTGAAAAAATTATTACTCTCAATGATTTTCTTTAACTAAAACACCACATAAATATGGTATCATATTAATGAAAATTGATGTATTTTATAAATGGAGTGTTCTATGCTGATGGAGTTTAATTTTCCTAAATAATTTTGCTATGAATCAATAATAACATGATTTTTTACTTTATGTAATTTTTTTATCAAAACATTACTAAATAAAACCTCTAATAAATTGTTTAATATAAATATTATGTTCATGTTAGATTTGATGAAAATAATATTAAAAAAATTCAAGGTTTAAATAAAATAAGGAAGATTTTAGAGAGTATAACTTTTGTGAAGAAGAACCTACAACTAATATTATATCTTTTAAAGGGGAGGGTATCCATTCTCAATATATTTTTTGAAATTATAAAATTTATAATGATCACCCAATATAAAATTTAATTAGAAACTATGAATTGGAAATTAAAACTAGTAAATATATTATGAATTATTATGCTAGTTCTGATTTTTTATCTATGTTTGTTCATAATCATATTAATTAAGTCTTAAAATATTCTAATTGGATTGTTGATATGAAATATTAACATAATAGATTTTCTAGTATTCTTGTTTTGACTTTAAATGAAAACATTAAAGATAAATTGAATATAGGAACTACATGAACATTTAGAAATAAAATTGATTTTATATTTCAATTTTAAAAAACAATATTTTGATTATTTAATAAGTGTTTTTTTAAAAACATACTATATATATCGATGAATATTTTTCTATGGTTTTTAGGATTGAATCCATTTGGATTTTTTCAACTTTATGATATTATTAATGTTTTAAATTGTGTATTTAAATAGTATAATTTCACAACAAGTATATGTTAATGAAACACCTAGTTTTAAATATATAATATCTTCTAATTAGTCTTTTTAATTTCAATATATATATATATATGATTAATTAATATTTTAGATATTGGTATGATAAAATATCGTTTTTATTGAATAATTGTTTTAACAATGATTTTTTTATAAATATATATTTATTAATTAGGTTTCTAGTTATATTATAATTATACAAATATATTTTTATGATATTTATTTTTGTAACTCTAGTGATTTGGTTTGTAATGAACTTTATAAGAAGAAGAATTCGTAATTTTATTAGAGAATTAAAATTATTCTTCATCTTCAACTTTTTCAAAGGGGTGATGAAATATTTTAAAGTCAATGTTAGTTTTCTGAGGAATTATTTAAAAGGGTTGGTATTGATTCATGAAAAAAATTTATAACCCTTAATTGTACTATTATAAATTTTAATTAGATGATTCTAGAAAACCTATTGACATTTAACTATATAGATTAATGACAAGAAGTTTAATTGTTTTTACGCTCTCTAGACCTAATATAATATTTAATGTATATATGTGTTCCATATTTTTATCTATTTACGTTTGTGTGATTTTAATGATTAATTTGATAAATAAATATTTATTATGATAGTAATTGTTTTATTTTAATTTCTAGTAATCATTTCCAATATTAATGAAAAAAATATATTGAAGAAAGAATTAATTTTTTTGAGATAATGTTATTAATTGAGATATTTTTTTGGAATTTGTTTTAATTGATTATCACCTTTATGATATATCTACTAGGCCCTTATATGAATTTATGTTTCATAAAATAAAATTTGATAGAGATTTGTTTTGCACTACTTTAGTTTTAATGGTTTTTTAATTTCAATAATGTTTATGTTCTAATGTTGATGTTTTTAATGTGGTATTACTATTTTTTAATTTATTGATTTTTGTTTCTCAATTTTGTAAAAAATTTCAATCAATCTATATAACAATAATATTGATAATTTAAATAATATCATTATTTTTTATCAAATGTACATGTTTTTATTCTAATGTTAATGTGAGAGTAATTTATGTGTTTATTACATTGTTTCATTAATTTAGGGATAATTTAATTGTATTTTACCATTAATATAGATTTTATTATAATATAAATTTTTTAACCAGATACTTATGTCATCCTATTAACTATTTTTTAATGATTAGTTTTCATTAATGTAATAAAGGGACAATGTTTTACATTAAATCGATAGTTTTATTTATATTTTTAAAATTTTTTAAAAATTTGGAGAGTTTATTTTCCTATTTTCATATATACTTTATAAAATAGAGAAATTTATTGGTAAAATTTTGATTATTGTGAGATTATTAGTGTTAGTGTTTTTTTGTCTATTTTTATTTTTTGAATATAAAAATACCTCACATTTTTAATAGTTGATAATTTTAGTTTGTGAAATTTTTGTTAAATAATTTAGTTTTTACTATTTACATTTTTTTCATTAATATATAATATTTTATTCTTCATTATTAAGTTACTAGTTTTTGGAAATGACTTTTTCTATTTGGAATTGAATTTTCACTCTACATAAATAAAGTGAATTGTTAGAAAAGAAAGTATATTTTTATAATGTATAAATTTAAATTTCCAAAATAAGATATATGATTATGAAAAATCATTAATTGAAAAATTATGACAAGAAATACAAATTCATAAAATATTC
The DNA here is from genome assembly GCA_963277665.1 of Viscum album. Classification (NCBI taxonomy): domain Eukaryota; kingdom Viridiplantae; phylum Streptophyta; class Magnoliopsida; order Santalales; family Viscaceae; genus Viscum; species Viscum album. The sequence continues at coordinate 1,239,895,381 of OY728129.1, forward strand.
TTACATGAAATATAAATTTTTTTATATATAAATACTTGAAAAGTCTTTATGTGAAATATTCTTATATGATATATATATATATGAAATATGTTTACATGAATTTTAATTCATGTAAATGAATCTCACATGGTTTCTAAAATAACTCATTTCACTAATATTTGAATTCAATTATTTTATCTCTTTTTTAAATATATGTTTTTTATTAGTTATTTGTGTCTATTTTTATCTCACATTAGTTCATAATGAGATTTGGAAATTTTTTAAGGATTCTTTAAAGGCCTAAAAATATTAAAATATACACTTAGAGATTATCATGAAGATATTGAACTGTCTGTTGTTATTTTTTAAAATTATGAACAATGAAACTCATGGAAGTATATCTTGGTACTAAACTTTTAAAATAAAAATTGTAGTACCAAAAACTTCCTACTAAGAATTTTTATTATTATCATGATTTCTAAATGATATTTATTATAAAATCTTATTTCTACAGTGATTGAACAAAAAAATGATGTTATTATATTATTTCTTGTTTCAAATATGTATTTGTTCATATTTTTATTTTTATCTATTGGTTTATGATTTTATATTTCAAATGGAAGTTTTTTTAAGTTATAACTGATAAAAAGGCATTTTTTGTTCTATAAATCACATTAAAGGTAAATATTTTCCGTGGTATGTAAACATTTATGTATGGTTTTTTTTCTTCTAAGAACAAAAAATATAGATTCACTAAAAGGTTATCACATCCTTTAAAAAGTGAGGTTTATTTTAGAGATTACGATTTCTCTTCTAAATAAGAGCGGAGTAAAGTGGAGATTTTATATCACATTGATTTAAACTACTATAAAAATATATGTCCTTGTTTTTATTTAATACATGATATATATAGTTGATGAACATGAACTATTTCGTGTACTTCAAATAATATTCAAAATTACACCAGATATTTAAATGTTTTGTGCCTCTACTCTCATTTAAATAATTTTTTTGTTATTTTAAAAGGTCTATTAACCCATCTCTAGACAATATTTTCATCTCAAACTGGGAAAATCATTTTTTACCTAAATTGGGAATTTGAGTGTATTAATGAACCATATCCATTATTTTTCCAATTTTTATCCATTCAACTTTTCAAATAACAGCCTAAAAATTTATGGAATGAATATTTTTTTAAGTTTATCTCAAATGTCACCTATAAAAGGACCATTATATCTCTAAAAGATATTTTATTCAATTATATATTGAATACCTACCCATTTTCCCTCTCTTAAAGGCTTCTTTTTCACAAATCGTCACCCAGGGCCTGTATCGTGACTACCCCAAGCCTATCTTCCATAGGCCAAGGGCTAGCGACTAGCATCAAAAGCGAAATTCCCTAAAACTGGGAATGAATTTCCTTCATAAATCGTAAACACACACAACAAGATTACAAGCAGAAGAAAACACTACGTAAAAAATGTATAACAAGAGTACTGAATGTAAAGGGGGGCTAGAATACAAGATTAATAGTAAATTAAAAACACAACTGAAAACATGTACAATGAAAAACGGAACAAACAACAGAAAGTTGAAAGCATCTCCTGGATCGTCCTCTAGGGTTCCTACCTGAAGGGTAGGTACATATGGCCTCCTCTTCACTCCATGTCCATCATACTCCATTGTGTACCAAACGTTGTAAGGTCCACCTTCGGGTACCGTCTAGAGCTGGAGCTCTCGGCCTCTGTCAGCGTTGTTCGTCGTCTCCATCCAACACAACGAGGTGCGGGCACAACCCGTGCATGGGTGAGTATAACAATACTCGGTAGGAACCCCGAGACCTTCATGTTCTCAAAAAATCTAAAAATGATAAACCACAAAGTATTATATCAATGGATAACTATTACATAGTTATATGCCCATACAGATACCTTTGTTATCAGGTTACCCATCTCAATCATTAGGAAAACACAAATTTCATTGACTCAACTGAAACCAGTATTTTTCATTATAGAATCCATGAATTCTGGAGAAATCATCCTCATTCAAGTATAGTGGTCCTTTTGCGGCACCGAGGCGCTTCCCACTAACTTTATATTGCTTAGGTACTCCTCTTGTCGAGTACCGTAGGTCTGCTACGAAACCGTGCGCTCCGTGCACTGTGGGTCTACTGCCAAACTGGGTGCTCCCCCTATAGCCTACAGAGGTACTCCCCCTATGAAGTACCGTGGGTCTTCTGCCAAACCAGGCGCTCCGTCCACAATGGGGCGGCCGCCAAACCGGGCGCTCCCCAATGGGCTAGTCGAACCACTCCGAGTCGACTCTGTCAAGCAATCATCAGGTCTGTCAGCTACTAGGGCTCCACACTCTATCTTCTCATCCCCAGAAGGATCCACTCCATGATCTACTGTTCAATACTCCATGTGTCACGAAGTATCATGGGTATGTATATTAGAGGACCTCAAAGTCATAGGGGTCTCAATGCAAAAGACGGTGGGTCAATCGGACGCCCGGTATGTGAGTTATTAGAAATTTAGTCCTGGGGCCCAGTTGGATTCGTGTACGAACCAACCTGACCGTAACTCAACTATACCATGAACTCTAGTGGGGAATACTCAAAGGGGTGGTTATTCTCCAAGAATAATGGTTCCGCTGACGGTTCTTCAAAGGGACGTCTGGTGCCAAAGATATGGCCCAACAAGTTAATGGGTTAGTAGTGGGCCCGGGTCCGGTCCGACTCGGTCAGACCCACTCGTCCCAACCCAGTCTGAGACGACCTGTCCTGGGTCGACCCGGTTAGATTCGTTTGGTATGACCCGACCCATTGGGTGGATCAGCATTCTTTTTTTTGACCCGGTCTGCTGGGCCCGACCTAGTGGACCACAATGGCGGTTCAGCTCGATAGTCGCCACGTAGGCGGTTTGGTGACTCGGCCCGGGAGACCGTCCTGGTTTGGCCAGTGATACCATGGGGGATTCTCTGGGTCATCTCGGAAGGCCAGTGGACAAGAGGCCAGCGGGTAGTCTGGCAGGTCACCGGGCAGGTCGTGGGTGCACGGGGCGGGGTGCGGCATGCCACGGTGGCGTCAGGCAGGCCGCCTATAGGGGCCGGGCAAGCCTCCAGGGCCAGGGGCAGCTCGTCGTGGCAGCACGCTAGGGCTCTAGGGGCGGCAAGTAGTCCGGGAAACGCGACGGGGGTCCCGTGCTAAGTGGGAAGTGCACCGGGGGTGCCAGGCAGGTGGGGCAGCACGCGGGGGGGGGGGGGGTGTTGGCCGGTCAGCGTGCCAGGTTAGCCAACCAGCATGCTGGGGGGGTGACAGGTCAGCCGGGCAGCACAGGCAGCGCGCTGGGGGTGCGGGTAGTGTGCCTACAAGGTGCGGGCAACCTCTTGGTTGGAGGTGTGGTTTGTGGAGTGCGTGGGTAGTTCGGCCTTTGTTCTCCATGTTCATCACTGTTGCCACTTTTCTTCTTTGAATTACACCACAAAGAAATTGACGGAGAGTGTCGAGCTGTGTAAGGTTGGCCCAAACTCTCCACATTTATGGTGATAACAATTGGATATCCACAATCCATAAATAGAACACCAAATAACGAGAATAAAACCAACACAAAAGACCCTACCTTTGATTTTCCATTAGTAGTTCATTGAAGAAGTTGCAAGAATTGGACGTCCTCTCATTGATGTCGGCAGGAGGTGACGTTGTCATTGGTGACGTTCTTCGTGGGCGGCATATTCCCTTTCCTTTCCTTGGTGGAATGAGGAAGAAGATGGTGTCGATCTTCGATGGAAGGAGCATTCTTCGCAGGCAACCGGCATTCGTCGTTGAGAGGATGAAGTCCTCTCTATCCTCCCAAAGCACCTCTCAAGGTTCTCACAAGAAGAGGTTATGCCAAAACCCACAATAATAAAATATCACACCTTATTAAAGTGTTGGCATAAAGAATTCAACAAAAAATAAAATATGTGCCAATTAATTAAAAGAGGTTTAATTCATTAATGGTGAGTGTTAGTTGAAAATTTATTGGGGGAAGGTGAGAAATTTCAAGGGTTAAAGCAAATTAATTGGGGGGGGGGGTTTAGAGGAGTTAGAGAAGTCGGGTGGGCCCCACCTAATAAACCTCCCATGGGGTTATGTGCGGGTGGGCCCCACCACCACAACATCCTCCCAAGAAAGGCTATGTGCGGGTGTGACCCACCACCATAACCTCTCATGCGAGGTTTTGGTGAGGTGCCCCCACCACTAACTTCGCTATGGAGGTTCTAACTACCAGTAAATAAAATAAATTTATTACTTCATTTTTTTCAATTTTATTTAAATCCCCCGAAAACTATCTCCCGCTCTAATTAAAATGAAATTTTAGTGAAGGTCTCACTAGGATATTACTGACTTTGCAAGCTCAACGGTGCTGTACGATTTCAATTCCGAACAATGGTTCAAAAGTTATAAAATTATGAAGGTGCGTTTATTGAGCGTACCTAAAAAAAACTTCCGAAATTGATTCTGGGCACACCAGGCCTTGGAATCAAGTGTCGTCAGAAACTGCGAACTCGCAAAATTCCGATGTATTTAAAAAAACATTTCCATATAAATTTAGGGCCTTTAAATTCTCCCCACCTCAGTGCTTTACATCCCCGTAAGCTACATCTCACGCTAAGGGAATAAATGGGGGTACTGAGCACTCATCTGAGCCTCCCACTCCCATGTGCACTTCTGGAGGTTCCCGTGCGGCCAACGAATGCACACAAGAGGTTTCAACCATCCACGTAGAACCCATTCCTGTCGATCCTCAATCTCCACTGGAACCTCTATGAAATTTGTCCCGTCATCGATGTCCATCACCCCGTGGTTGATGATGTTGGACGGGTCAGGCATGTATCTCCTCAACTGAGATACATGGAAGACGTCATGTACCTGATGCAGCTGAGGTGGAGAGTCATGTGGTAATCCACCTCGCTTACTCTCCTAAAGACCTTTAAAGGTCTAATGAACCTCGAATATAGCTTTCTTCCTCGTCCAAATCTCCGTAGTCCTCATCGAGGTGAGACCTGTAAGAAGATGTGGTCGCCATCCTCAATCTCTGGAGGTCTCCGTATTCTATCAAAATAAGACTTCCGTCTGGTTTGTGCAGTCCTCATCCACTCTTGGATGATCTGTACCTTCTATGTGGTAGCCTGTACCATCTCTAGTCCCTCGAGTGCTGACTCCCCTGGGTCTGTCCAACACAGTGGTGATCTTCAAGGCCGACTATACAAGGCTTCAAAAGGTGTCATACCAATGGTGGAGTGATAACTGTTATCGTGGGAAAACTCTACAAAAGGTGAGTGATCCTCCCAGCTGTGACCAAACATAAGGACACATGCACATAGAATGTCCTTAAGGTTCTCGATGGTCCTCTCATTCTATCCATCAATCTGTGGATGGAAGGCTGTGCTCAGGCATAGCTGCATCTTGAATGCCTCATGAAACCCCTTCCATAGTCAGGAAGTAAACCACGCATCTTGGTTAGAGATGATAGAAGAAGGTACTATATTCAAACGCACTATCTCTATAAAAAATAGAAGTCCCAAGTTCTCTACTAATCCCTGATCTCTGATCGATAGGAAGTTAGTTGACTTTGTGAGTCAATCGACGATCACCCAAATCGAGTCGTGACTCCTGGATGTAAGTGGAAGACCCATTGCAATGTCCATGGAGATACCATCCCACTTCTACTCTGGGACCTCTAAGGGTTGTACCAAGCCTGTTGGTACCTGGTGCTCTGCCTTCACTTGTTGACAAGTGAGGCCTTGTGAGACAAACTCCCCTACCACCTTCTTCATACCTGGCCACCAATGCTGTCGTATGAGGTCCTGATACATCTTCGCCATGTTATGCCTCCCTGACTCGCTGAAGAAGAGGGGGAGTAACTGTAAGAGACTGTAGATAGGCTGCTCCATCTCTATCCACAAAGGATATCTATAATGTAGTTGGCTGCTCTATCTCCCCTCTTAGCAGCTGAATACAAGATCTCCTGCTGAGCGCATCGGCTACTACGTTCCCCTTCCCAGGTGTATAGAATATCTCGAAGTCATATTCCTGGAGGAGCTCAAGCCATCGCTATTGTCTCCGGTTCAGGTCCTTCTGAGAGAAGATATAAATGAGACTCTTGTGATCATAGTACGTGGTAAAATGTTCTCCCATCATATAGTGCTGCCACATCTTCAAGGATAATACCACTTCTTCTAACTCCAGGTCATGGGTACCGTAGTTCTTCTCATGTTGTCTTAGTTTCCACGAACCATAGTCGATCACTGCACGCTCCTGCATCAAGGCACACCCGAGTCTAGCCCCCGATGCATCACATTAGACTATGTACCCTATTCATTCATCTATAAGACTCAATATGGGGGAACTAGTCAGCCTCTGCCTCCGCTCCTAAAAGCTCTGATGGAATATCTCCGACCACACAAAGGGTTGCCCCTTCTTCATCATGGCTGATAGTGGTGCTGCAACTCTGGAGAAGTTTGGAAAGAATCACCAATAGTATCCAGCCAAGCCTTGGAAACTCAGTATCTCCCTCAGACTCCTGGGATGCTCCCAAGAACATTCCGCCTCAATATTCGCTGGATCCATTGCAACTACAGCCTCTGAGATGACATTTCCCAAGAAGTGATCCTCTCGAATCCAAAACTGGCACTTTGAGAGCTTACCATAAAGCATGTTCTCTCAGAGTGTATCCAGCACTACCTAAAAATGGTAGGCATTCTCCTTCTAAGTAGTCGAGTAGATAAAAATGTCATCAATGAAGACTACGACAAAGCGATCAAGGTGTGGCTGGAAGATCCGTTTCATGAGACTCATGAACACTTCTTGAGAGTTGGTTACACTGAAGGGAATAACCAAGAATTCATAATGGTTGTACTGACATCTGAAGTCCATATTCTGCACATCCTCTTCTCGAACTCTGAGCTGGTGGTAGCCTGATATGAGGTCTATCTTAGAGAACCATCATGATCCCTTGAGCTGATCAAAGAGTTCATCAATCCATGGGAATGGGTACTTGTTCTTCACGGTCACCTAGTTCAGGTGACGATAGTCAATATAGATCCTCAATCTCCCATCCACCTACTTGGATAATAGAATCCGGGCTACCCAGGGAGAAACACTGGGCCGGATGAATCCCTTTCCCTGCAAGTCCTCAAGCAGTACCCTCAGCTCACGAAGCTCAGTGGGAGATATCTAATATGCGGGAGTAGATATCGGTGTTGTCCCAACATATAGGTTAATGTAGAAGCCCACCTCTCAGTGAGGAGGTAGTCCTGGAACATCATGAGGGAAAACATCTTCATTCTGGTACACCAATAAAAGATAATTCAGACTCTCCACATCAACTCCTCCGAGGGTGAGGAACGCCAACTAGTGAGTGATCGGATAAACCCTCATCTGAGTAAGTCCATCCGGCGCTGCAATGGTTCCCTTCTCACCGTTGAAGGTGAACCTAGTCCCATACGTGTGGACACACCCCACATTGCACCTAATATAGTCAATCTGGGCATGGACTATAGATAACAAGTCCACACCCAAGATGATGTCGTATGGCCTCAACGCCGCTTCGTGGAGATCCTAGCTGAAGCTCTCTCCTCCTAGAGTAAGCTCGCACTATCGGCACCAGTGTGTAATCGTCGAGTCTGCTCCCATAGGAGTCTCTAGCCATAATAATCAAGCCAACGACTCTGTCAGAATCACCGATCTCCAAAAGAGGGAAGTGGGTATGAAAAGTGACGGGAACCTATGTCTATAAGATCTGAAACTATGGTGGAGTAGACATAGATCATACCTCGAATCATTTGAAGAGTGCCGTGATCGTAGGCCTCAGTTTCCTAAAGCTGTTCTCTGACCTTTCAACCCGCTCTCTGTGGTCGGGGTGGACCTCCTGGTGGTGGTGGCGGTAGCACCTCATAACTTCGTCCACCACTAGCTGCACGACCAGCTCCTCTGCCACGTCCTCCAGTGCCCTGCTGACCGCCTTGATCGAACCTCTGCCTCTTCCTGAGAGGTCCCTCAACTATCTTCTGACTATCAGAATGGTGGGTCGTACAGTCACAAGCCATGTGACTAAGCCCGCTGCATGGGAAACACTACCCGATCCTGGTATGTCTAGATTTGTCTCCACTGTGGGTGCCTCGGAAAACCGATCCTGAGTCGTGCAGTCGACCACAAGTAGGTCTGGTTCTCTTGGACCTATGCGACATCTGTCTACTACCAGTTGAAGAATTCTCCACTGCATGTCTACAAGTAGTGGGTCCTGCAGGTGGAGATTGCTCATCATGGAAATTCTCCACTAGGAAGGCTCTCTATAACACCACCGTGTGCGTCAAGATGCTGTGGGAGACAACTGAAGCTCTTATCTGTCGCTTGATACCCCGCTCGAATGTCCGTTCCCTAAAGAATAGATCTCGGACCATATCAGTGGAGTATTGCGAGAGGTCGATGAATCTCGCTTAGTACTGTGCCACTGTCATGCTACCCTACTGTATATACAGTAGCTCCTGTTTCTGCACCACTCGTAGGGTCTCTGGAACAAACTCCACCCAAAACAGGCTCTCGAAGTATGGACATACAAGTGTCCCCTCATTATACATCTGGAGCATCAGGCTCCACCATCTGCCTGCTAGTGCCTAAAGGAGACTGGAAGAAGGGATCACCATGAAGTTGGCTGGTATCCCTACTATCCTGAAGACTCTCGCCAGAACCTCCATTCAATCCTTAGCCGCCTTTGGGTTTGTCCCTCCCCAGAACCACTGTGGCCTCTAGTGCTGGAACTAGAACAACGCACTCAAGCGACGTGCATCGTCTGATGCTAGGGCTTGTGGCATCGGTGGCCCAATGGGAAGTGGTACTGCTGGTGCCTCCACTGGTGCCTCAACCTGGAGAGGGCATTGTACCGAGGCCTCATCGCTCGACGAGCTGTTAGTATGTACACCTCTCAGGGCTCTAGCTGGTCATCCACGGGGAGGCATACTGAAAGAAACAGACATGACATGGTCAAAAGACTATACGTGGTGAGCTAACCTGGTTCGAGCTGACTTAAAACATTTGAATACAGACACACACAATCAATGTTTTCGTACACTGAGTCAAAAATCAGAAGTCAGGTTCCGGGTGTATGGATACGTTGGTCCCCTACACCAACACTAGACTCCCTAAACTGAAAACCACAATTAGTACCCTTAAAATTATTGCTTCCTAGAAAAAAATATCAAACTGCTATGTTCTGTTGTAGAACCGACGTCCTATGATACCAATTTTTCATGACCCATCCCCCGGGGCCCGTATCGTGGCTACCCCAAGCCCGCCTTCCATAGGCCAGGGGCTGGTGACTATCACCAATGGAAAACTTCCCTAAAACTGGGAAGACATTGCCATTATAAATCATAAACACACACATACAGAGTACAAGAGGGAGATAACACAAATTAAAAACTGTATAACAATAGTACAGAAAGTAAAGGTGGACATAATACAAGACCAATAGTAAAGTATAAATACCACTGAAAACAAGTAAAACTGAAAAAGGGACAAACAGCTGAAAGGTGAAAGTAGTTCCTGGATCGTCCTCTGGGGTTCCTACATGAAGAGTATGTACAGATGGCCTCCTCAGCACTCCACATCCATCAGAATCCACTGTGCACCGAAACATCGTATGGTCCACCTCCGGGTACCGTCTAGTCCTGGCGCTCTCGACCTCCGTCAGCATTGTCTGTCGTCTCCATCCAACACAACGAGGTACGAGCATTTCCCGTGCAGGGGTGAATATAACGATACTCAGTAGGGACCCCAAGAACTTCAAGGTCTCAATAAATCCAACAAGGATAAACCAAAAAGTATTATTTCAATGTATAACCATTACATAGGTATATGCCCATATATATACCTATGTTATCAAGGAACACATCTCAATCATGAGGAAAACACAAAAGGTCACTGACTCAGCTCAAACCAGAATTTTTCATTATCGAAACCACGACTGCTGGAGAACTCCTCCTCTGTCGAGTACAGTGGGCCTATCGTGACAAAGAGACACTTCCCACTAACCTTATACCTCTAAGTTACTCCTCCTATCGAATACTGTAGGTCTACTGCCAAACCGGGTGCTCCGTCCGCTGTGGGTCTACAGCCAAACCAGGTGCTCCCCCATAGACTATAGAGGTACTCCTCCTATCAAGAACTGCGGGTCTGCTGCCAAAGTAGGCACTCTGTTTTCCATGGATCTGCCGCCAAACTGGGTGCTTCCCACTGGGCTAGTCTAATCACTACGAGTCGAATTGGTCAAGTAGTCGCAAAGCCTATCAGCTACTAGGTCTCCACACTCTATCTGATCATCTCTAGGAGGATCTGCTCCACTAGCTACTGGTCGATACTCCAAGTGTCATGAAGTCTCACAGGGAAGTATCTCAAAGGACTGCCACATCATAGGTGTCTCAACGCAACAGACGGCGCGTCAATCAGACGCCCAGTATGTGAGTTATTAGCATTTTAGTCTCAGGGTCCCAGTTGGATTCTTGTACGAACCAACCTAACTGCAACTAAAATATATCCTGAAATACCTTAGGGCATACTTAATGGGACAGTTATTCTCCAAGAATACTGGTTCCACTGACGGTTCGTCAAACAGACATCCGGTGCCAAAGATATGTCCTAAGAAGGTAATGGGACAGTAATGGGCATGGGTCCCGTCCGACCCGGTCCGACCGACTCGGCCCAAACCAGTCTGGGCCGACCCGGTCTGGGTCAACCTAGTCAGATTCCCTGGGTCAGACCCGGCCCATTGGATGTGTCATTCTACTAGGTTTTGACCCAGTCCACCGGGTCCGGCCCAGCGGACCGTGAGGGCGGTTCGGCGTGATAGTCGCCATACAGGCGGCTCGGTGACTCGGCCCCAAAGACCGGGCCGGTTCGGCCAACGACACCGCAGGGGACGCCACTGGTCGGCTCGGAAGGCCAGTGGCCAGGAGGCCATAGGGCTGGCTGCACGGGGCGCGAGCAAGCCTGCTGGGCACCGGTCAGGCCGCAGGTGCACCGGGCAGGGTGCGGCAGGCCGCAGTGATTGCAGGCAGGCCGCCGGCAGGGGTTGGGCAGGACGCCAGGGGCGTGGGCAGCACGCTAGGATGCCAGGGGCATTGGGAAGGCTGGGAAGGGCACTGAGGGGGGGGGGGGGGGGTTCCGGGCATGATGGACAGCGCGTCGGGGGGAAACGGGCAGGCAGTGCAGCGCGTCGGGGGCGTCGGTCCAGCCGAGAAGCGCATCAGGATGGGAGGGCATCGAGTTGGCCAGGCAGTACGCTGTGTGGGTGCCGGGATGGTCAGGCAGCGCGGGCTATGCGCATGGATGGGGGTGCTGGGCGGGCGGGACAGCGTGCAGGGGGGGAGCTCCGTGTTGGCCGGGCAGCACAGGTAGCGTGCTGGGGGCGCGGGTAGTTTGCCAGTGAGAAGCCGGCAGCCGGACAGTGCTCCAGGGCGCGGGTCGGGCGCCGCGGGGTCGGCAGGGCGGTTCTGGGGGGCCGTGGGTAGCGTGGCCTTTTCGCACCATCTTCATCATTGTCGCCTCTTTGCCTCTTCGAATTACAACACAATGAAATAGAAGGAGAGTGTCAGGCCCTGTGAGGATGTCCTGAACTCTCCACATTTATGGTGATAACAATTGGATGTTCACAATACATAAATAGAATGTCGGAGAATGAGAATAAAACCCACACATACCCTACCTTTGATTAGTTAGTAGTCGTTCCTTGACAAAGTCATGGGAAGTGGACATCGTCTCTTTGATTTCGGGAGGAGGTGACGCCGTCTTTGGTGACATTCTTCATGGGTGGCATCTTCCCTTTCCTTACCTTGGTTGAAGGAGGAAGAAGACGATTTCGATCTTCGGTGGAAGGAGTGCTCTTTGTGGGAAACGAGCGTTCTTCGTTGAGAGGATGACGTCCTCTCAATCCTCCCAAAGCTCCTCTCAAGGTTCTCCAAACAAGAGGTTATGCCAAAACCCAAAATAATAAAATATAACTCCATATTAAAGTTTATGCATAAATATTTCAAAATAATTAAAAAATGTGCCAATTAATTAAAAGAGGTTTCATTCATTAATGGTGACGATAGTCACAAAATTTATTGGGGGAAGGTGAGAAGATTTAAGTGTTACACCGAATTAGGTAGTCTCCGGAAAAGGAAGGTGCACCATGTTGACATTAGTAATATCATTAATTCATTTAACCCTTTCTCATTTTGGGGTGTTAAATTCTTAGACATTTTTTCAATGCGCATTTTAATAAGGAGGCTTAAATCCTTAATCTGGAAGGAACTCATATCAATTAAGAGTGAATTCATCAAAGTAGGTTTATAGTTATTGACCATATATTCTAATTTCCTTATCATAATGAATATTTTCAAATATCATTATTCGTACTAACGATGCACTATCAACATAATTATGAATATATAAAAATAGTGCCACTATTATATAACTCTAAAATTTAACTCGTTCCCTAGTATAACAAGTTTTTGTTTTGGACTAGTGCATCCATGTACATGAAAGATGATATATCAATGTCATAATTTTCATAATAGATTAGTATTTTAAAATTAAAACTATTCAAATATGATCTTAGGGGGTAATTTATAACATGATTATAGTTCTCAAATAATGTTACATAAAATTATAGCTCATTAAAAAGTTTTTGTTGTTAATGATAAAGTACCCAAAGCATAGTCATGATGGATTCCATCCATTCAAACTATACCAACAGTTTCCCTCAAATATAAATGAAAATAAATATATTTTTTAAAACAATGAATTCATTACCTTGAATAATCCATGATTGAGGAACTTGAAATCTATTAATGACAAGAAACATATCCATTGGAAACAATGTATAGAAAATTGAAAATTTTTAACATTTGATGATGAAAATAAAAAATATTTTAGTAATATGTTTATAATAATTGATTAAAATTAAAGATGATAAGAGGTAATAAATATTAATAATGTTTTTGAAATTAATTATTATTATGTTACTTTTTATTATATATGAGGTTTAAGAACCTTCTTGGAAATTAGATGTAAAGGTAATGCTTTATTTTCGATCTCATGTTGAATAGTGATTGTTTATGAATAAATTTAAAATTGGTGAAATTGTATGTTTTCATTGTAAAAACACCAAAATTTTATTCCCCTATGGTTTTTTATGGGTTTGATATATTTTAGTACAATCTATCTTCTACTTTGGCTAAAAATAAAATCGAAGGGATGATTACAAGTTGGTATGACCATGTCTTTTTCTTTCTTGTAGTAGATCATTTTTCCGTCATAACTATATTATTTATATTTATTTATAGATGTAACTTCATAGACTTCAATTATATAATATTTATATTTTATATTTAATTTGAATTTATTTATATAATAATAAAAATAATCATTTTTTATATTTTCTCACACATGTTATTTTCTATTGAAGTTCTTTACAAAGTGTGAACTGGACCTTTTTTAACACTTTTTTTATGAATTCATTTTCCTATAAATTTAATCCATATAATAATATGAATATTAATTTCCACTTTTTCATTGTTTTCAAAAGTAATTTTTTCCCTTTATTTTATAAATTACAATATTTAAAAATAATTGTTTTAAAATATGTAAAGGGTATTTCTTCTTATATATCAAATTTATTTCTAATGATATAAAAAAAATTTTCATCAATATCATCATTATTAAATGATTCTTATGATAAAATTTCTAAATTTAGAAATTATATAATAATGTAACTCTATTTTGTACTTCATATATGAAATATGATTTCCTACATAGTTTGTGTTTATATCTCCAGGGGAATAGTGGGCTATAGATGTATCAAATCATTTTTCCATTTCTCTGGCACTAACCCACTCAGTGGTTATAAACAAAATATTTTTAGGGGAACCAAAATCATTGTCTTCTAATTGATTCATGATTTGTATTTCCTTTTTATTTAACATTGTCTGATATATAGTTACATTTAATTCCCATTTTCTTCATGTTCTTCTATGACATGGTGTTTTATAACATCCATTGGGTAGAAGTGATGAAATTTACTATTTTGAAACTATCATCAATAAAAATAATTTCATTAAAGGTGATATTGAATATCTAAAAATCAGCTGTATGCCTTCATAATGGATGACACTATAGATGATTATTGTAGTAAAAAAAACCCAACTAATGGGTTAGGTTTTCATATGGATGTTTTAGATATTGTTATAACTTTTTTTCCTTCCTAGATCCATATTATATTAAGTGTCTAATGAGGTGGGATTCCACTACTAGGATATATATATCTATTAATTTTATCCATTTTTTGAATGGTATATAAAAGTAGGAACCATGTTTATATTCAATGAAGTGTGATGATTCCTGATAATAGTGATCATGAATTTAAATCAATTAAATTTTAGGATATGTCAATGGAGAATAGAGATTATGACAATAACAAGTATATAAACATTCATTTGTGTTGAAGCAGTTGTGTGTCCTCATTGGTCTTTCCTCTAGGTTTCAATATTTTTAATTAAATTGGATTACACAACATTATTTGGATATTCGTTTTGAATTGGTAATTTTTTGACCTAAAGATGATGTTTTTGATTGGATAGTTCTCTATTGGGATGATATATGGAAACTGTTGGGATGTAAGAAGATTTTGATTCAAAATATAAAGGTTTTTATGGTTGGAATTGTTTTGATCATTGTATCATCTGTCGAAGATATTTTATGTTGATATATTGGAGACATTCCCATTACTTATGTTTCAATGTGGATCTAAGAACCGTGAGATCAATTAATACTTGAATTATTGATCTCTCTCTAAGGATCATATTATGCTATTTTTTAGATATAACCTATCCATTGAATTTTCCATGTATAATTAACGAAATATTTTGAGAGAAAATGATTATTATAATATCAGAGATGAGTAAATTATAAAAATATAAATTTTATAGGTTTGGAAAACCACCAATTGACTATTTTTTGTAATGATAGTTTTAGTGGGATTATACATCTGTTGTTTTGAAGGATTGATCCCATGTATTATGTTCATCATCAATGAAATTTGGATTCAAATAGAATAATAAGAAAACCATCAGTGAAGTATGAGAGATAACAATTCTTGGTTGATGATGTTTTTTTATTATGTAAATGTTTTCAGGTTTAGTTTTTTATATTGTTTCCAAAGTTTTTATTTGAATTGGATTTTATTATTTGTGGTCTCATGTGACTCTTAGGGTTTTTAATGTAGATAATATCCAATGGAGTTTACATAACTTTTTTTTAACTCAACAGTTTCATAGGTTGAGTAAGCCCCTAAAGAGTATTATAGTCTAGTCTGAGACTCTCTTATTTATATAAGACATTTTTGTGAAATCGTTCCAAATAACAATATCAATTACAGTTTTACTGAATTTTATTGATCAACCAAATATACCTAAAAGGACTCTACAAATAGGGATTATAATATCTCTCATTTTAGAAAAATATTTTTTTATTATATAGTTTAAATACATATAAGAAGTCAGTCTAGAATTTATTTTCAACCTATAAGGTGTGGGTATTTTTTGAAGGGATATGAGAGGTGTTGTGAGTGAAGGATTTTTTCTAAGGTAGTGTGTTCCTTTTTATCCGTCTAAATTAAATCCAAACCCATGTTGTATTGTTCAATTTAATGAGGCTTTTTATTGCTTTTTTGATCATGATTCTTAGAACATAGTTCTATATCTATCACTACATTAAAGTAGTTTAAATAAACATGGAGATGACTACTTTTTTAGAAGAACTTAGAAATGTTTTGGTGTGATAATTATTCATGGATAAAACCTCACTAGTTTTACTTGAAAAATGAATTGGGTGATATAATATCTAGTCGCAGAGAGGAGTATCTGGACTCAAGGAATCTGAAGAAACTATTAAAATAATTCTTAATAAAGGTAATTATTGAAACTAAAAGGGTAATATTGACTCAAATTATTATAAGAAACTAAAATGAGAATCTTTATTGAAGAAAATTTAGGAAAGAAAGAAGATATTCCTCACTTAAAGAGTTTTTTAAGATAAAGGCATAGGTTGTACGTATTAATTTTATAGTACAGTTGGAAAGGGGACAATTTTTTTTGTGTGAATATTAATTTTTTGTGGGTGTTTGGGAAGGGAATCACTGGCTAGGATTAATGGGATCCTAGATAGGTGACTAGGAGGAATGGTTTCCACAATCAATGGTTACAAAAAATCTCTCCCAAGTGCAGCCATGTATGGATATGAGTGGATCCAATTTTGTATTATATGGGTGAAGAGAAACATTTTAAGATGTTTGTCCCTAAGATTATTCACCTATTTTACCTTTGAGGGTTGAGAGAAATTTATATTTCATTAATTATTATTTATTTATGATTAAATATCACATTTATGAGTTTAAATAGGCTCTTGGTCACATTTGATAATTCCATATGTTCTCATGTACATTGTGAATTTTTGTTCCTTGCACTTTTTGTGAACCTAGTGTTCCTTGTGTAGAAAATTGAATCCTTGATGATCCATTAATATCAAACCCTAATGAAGGCACTTATCGTTGGGATATAACCACATGGGAACCCAACTATAGAGTACTGAATGAAGATGTCTACATCTGGGTTCATGAAAAATTTAATATGGGTGTGAAGAAATATAGTTCATGGAAGATGTGGTTGTGGAAAAGTGCACTAGGCGTGGGCTGTGTAAAAACAATGCCTTGGTGTTGGTGTATGATTTTTTAAAAAATACTTCATGAAAATTTAAACATAAAATGGACATTAAATTTGATCTAAATATGTTTTGGCACTATGAGATATCAAATAAAATCCTATAAAGTAATATAAACCTAACTCCTAGGGTTTACACATACCATGTGTTTTCTAGGTCTAGAAGAGTCTAAAATATGAAAATAAGGTTTGTAAAAACATTTTATATATTTATTTATGAAACCTATGATAAAATCATAATGGGCAGGTCTCCCTACTACATCCCCATACTGGGAAATAAATATTTTGACATACTTCCACCCCTCATTGCGTTAGAAATTATGTGGCACATGGATACACCATTTATATATCTTTCACTCAGTGTGATACTATTTAATATTTAAATAAAAAAAATTCTTTTTATGAGTCTCATATCATGGTCATTACACTGATGTTTATTCCATATGTTTTTGGTTCCAACAGTTTTTTTATATTTTTATGAAAAATTTGATTTTTTGATGATAAGCAAAAAAATTAATTTTTATGAACACTATAATATTTAGGATATCATTATTATATTAATTAAATTTCAAAACATAGAAAACATTTTTCATGTATTAAAATTTATCTGTTGATTAAATTAATAAATTTAAAAAATAAATATTTTAATTTATCAACCGTTGTTTGAATTATTAAATTCATAATTATGTTCTATTCCAATGAGAACGATATTTTATTCTGTATTTTTTATGATGTATTTATAAGTTAAATTTTAGTTTTGGGTGTGTTAAAATGTCCCATATGACTCTATTTATTAATCATTGATTAATAAAAGAAATATAAGTCATCACTATTCATAATGTTTGGCTAAAAAAAATTAATCAATATTATAATCAATGATACCCCACCCCTTGCTAATATAGACATATTTTTGCCACCGCTTTATACTCCATTAAAAACATTCATTTTACAAATATCATTCATATTACATCAATAAACTTCTTATCAATTTCCTTGATCCCCTAATATGGTTAAACCTCCTCATCTAATGGATTTAGGATCAATCGAAAGGAGGTGAATTGATGAAAAAGGTAAATGATTCCATAACCTCCCCCTTTGTTTTAAAACTTTTATTTTATTATAACCCTTTAAAAATCCCATTTATATCCTTAACGTATTATGATTCCATCTTATTATCATTCCACTGACTTATTATTAATGTGAAATTATGCATTTACTCTAATAAAACTTTATTCAAAACATGTTAATACATCTAAAAAAGGGTTCCTATGCCTCACATTTTTTCCATTATTATTTTAAGTTATTATTCCTTATAAATATTTTAAGACTCCCATTATTTTACATCAATTATTCTATTAACTTTTTATTAAAAAATTTCGTTCCATTATTGATGATATATCACCAATTATCCCTTATATAATAGTTTCAGATAGAAATTACTAGGTTGAAATTGGGGGTTCAAAAACAACATCCTTTATTTTAGATTACCAAAATTATTATTTAAATAAAATAAATAATAATTAAAATAAATCCTAAAATTTTATTTTAAATATAATATATTTTATCAACTGAATTATTTATTAATTTTTACTATTTTTAAACTCTTTAAAAACAATTTTCTCCCAGGATAGTTTTTTTCCACTTAAGTGAACAAAAATGTTTTATTCTTACCATACTAATTTTTATAATAATCCTAAAATTAATTTCATTAATCAATATATTATTAATATTGAGATAATATCATATTTATTAGTTTTTAATTACTCTTTATTAATGTTAATAATTCAATAAAAATTAAATAGTAAAAATCATTTTAACAATTTAAAACATTCATACAATGAAATATTTATTTCATTGAAACTATTTAGTTGAGAATATTATATTATAAAACACAAATAAGTTTTTAATGAGATTAAAAATATACCTTGAAACTTATATATCTTATGAAACTATTGGATAGTAACCATATAGAATTATTGTTCCTCCGAAGTGGTTTGGAAATTAGTAAATGAACTTCATAAAAAAGAATAATTCATGGAAAATAAATATAATAAAATAATAGTTCATGATAATAAATGAAATAAAATGAGTTACTATAATGAAGAACCCAATTTTTTTTAATAAAGTATTCAAATAACTATGTTTTTTTTTAAAAAAATTGTAGACTGACAATGATATTCAGGACATAAGGGAAAGTCGGTACATGAGGTATGGGGTTTTCATTCAAAATATCCAATACTTTCATGAATTGATCTTCTATATATATATATATATTTTAAATTAAAGGCCCATTATAGGATTGAAACCATAATTGTTTGATATCATTTACCATGATTAAGTCTACTTTGAAATAAAAATAGGGGAAATGAATGTCTGGAATGTTTGAGGCTAGTTAGAGGTCCTGAGATTCATGATACAGGATTATGAGTTCACCCGCAGGATGATATGTGAATATTATACCATTAATATATTTTCTGTATATACACCATTATTAACAACCTCTAAAATCGATTACTCCGTTGAAGACACTGGGGAAAATCAAAACTGATACATCCTCCTAGAATCTTTTTGGGGACCCCGATGAGGAACCACTCTAAAAACATAGATGCAATTCCATTATGTTCTCACTTCATTGAATCATATAAATATGTATAAATTTATAATTTTTTTACAATAATTATTTATGAAATTATGTTTTCTTTCCCAACCTTATATATTTAGAGTTCATACCTAATATTTATTGCAAGGGTTATTTCCAGACTCTTTTATTATTAGTAACACGTTATTTATCACTATCTGTGTCTCTATCTTCATATTCCTATATTTCTCATATGATTAATTCATATCCTTGATGTTTATTTTTACATACTTTTTAATGGAAATATTAATTCATTTATTTTTCGTTATTTTTATTTATTTAGAACAAAACCGATGATGTTTTCAATAGAATATCTTCAAATATCCTTATTTCTATACAAGTTTCTTCTATATGAAATATATTTCATTTTCAAGTTCCACTATTGTGATATTCTAATACTTAAATTAAATTAAAAAAAATCACCTTTTGAAAATTATTTCTAAAAGTGGCTTATTTCTCTATTTTTACGAAAAAATAAACATTATGAAAAAAAAATCATAATTTATCTTCCATTCTCCCCTCTATTTAGGTCAAGATTAATTTCAAATAATTTTCCATCAAAAAATGTTTAAATTGTTTTCCCTTTTTAATATATCAATTTTAAAACAATATAATATTATTTTTTTTACATAAAATATATATTTTATTTATTAATTTTAATATTTAAATGAAACTAAGAAAATGATTCATTATAAGGTCTTCAATTATTTATCCTCCTCTAAATTAATTTTTACAAATTCCCATCATATTTTATACACCACCCATATAAAATTTCTGGTATAATATTTTATATAATGATATATTCTATATAAGTAGCTACTATGTTAAAATGATCCCTTGATTCTTTCTCCAAGTTATAATCTATGTTCAATGGTATGGAAAATATAAAATATTCATGATATGAATGATACAACATTATAATTATCAATCCTTAAAGTATAAAATATTATCCTTTATATAAATGTCATTACTTAGTGAATACCCTGTACTTCCTTCTTGCAATTGGAGGGTCCTCACCAGGATAACCATATATTCAACAGATTTGGGAAACTATAAACATTACCATATACCTCTTATCCTATTCCTAGTGAACACACTGTATTTCATTTTCACAATTTTATGTGTAATTACCTTGATAGATACATTATTTATTTTTATGCATATTTTATTTTGACAGGTAAAATATGATTATATTTTTATAAATTTATGACTATTTCTTTATTATTCTGGTGAACATAAATCTGATGTATTCTGAAGGGATGGGATTGACTAGATTTATATATTACTCAAATAGACTATTTAATGTTTTCATCTCTTGAGATACAATATATGGTGTCTGATCAATGTGCTTAGAAAATGTGTTTATTTTAGCATGGATATTTTCCTCAACATGTTTTTATAATGACATGACTAATATTTATTCCAACTTCATATGTCATAAGGAAAGGCCTTCCACTAGGTTCAGTGGTAATCTTCCTCACCATTTGGTGTAATACTGATGAAATTATATGGCAAGTTTATACCAATCTTTTTTGGTCATAACTTTAGATATTTTATACCATGATTTGTGCTTATTGTATGATCTCTCATTCTCAAATCTTATGATTCTATGATCTTATTACATAAATCATTAAATTTTCAATGATTGTGTATGTAAATTTTTTATGGTCTATTGGAAATTCCATTATGTTTCATTGATAATATTTACCCCTTACCGAGTGTTTGAGATTATTGCATTTTAATTTATTTCTATATAATTAATATTGTTTTACCATTTACTGATTATTTGGGATCGCTAATTTATTCAATTTTCCCATTTTCCTAGGTGATCATTGGTGAAAAATCGAATTTGAAAATATTATAAGGGGACTATGATGAAGTATTGACTATATTATATGTTCCTAGTCTACAATGATATAAAACATTCGATTTGGGGAGTTTTTTTGAAATTTTATATAATGTATAAAAGTTATATATGTTTAACAATATATCTACAAGTTTGGGTCTAGGGAATTATAGTTGTATTCAAGTAATGTTTTTATATTTTTGATAATTGGGATTAAGTAATATGTTCGTATAAATAATTAGATAGATAAACATTGTCTCTAGAGAACTAAGCTAAGTATATAAAGTATGAATAAATATGATTAACATTTAAAATGTATTTATAATGATTCATATAGTGTCTTTACCAAAAAAATGATTAATTTAATACTAGTGTATTGAAATATATTCATTAAAAGTTAAGAAAAAATTAATAAGTGTTTAGAAATAAGTGAAATTATAAGGATATAATTTCATTAAGGGGAGTTGAATGTAAATGTAAAGATTTCAAAATAATATCCTTTTAAAAATTCCATTCATAAATTAGATATGTAAATATTTCATGTATATATTTACAATTTTCAATGACATTAACAAAGAATTTGTATACATATTTATCTCCGAAGTTATATTCTTTGTATATATTTTTCAACAAAATATTAATTCAAATATTATGGATTCAAATGAATAATAATGAATTGTTAAGATGGGTTTATAAATTCTATTTTTTGTATTCATGAATATTATTGCACATATTGTTTATTTTATGACTAATTTACATTTGTTAATTATTTTACATTTATGTCACCATTTAAGTGGAAGTTATTTTGTTATTATCTAATTTTAAACAATGTGTGATACATTTTTCTATAGTCAAAAAATATTAATCTATAACAATTGAAAGTAAGTTTAGATAACATTTTATGTTAAAAATATGACAAAATAAATAGTTAAATATCATTTTTACGCGATTTTTTTATCATGAATATTTAATTTACATAAAATATTATATATCATTATAATTTTTTTGATGAAATTATATATATTTGTTTTTCTTAATTTGAAAATATCCTTTTAAAACATTAAATAACATTTTTTACAATATAATAACATTATGGAGTACTTATTAAATTTATCGAAAATTTTATTTCCTCATATTTTTAATGTAATATTATAATAAAATGGTTATTATATTTTGGTAATGTATATTTTTGGAAAGTAGAAAGTCCACGGACATGAAATTATTATTATAGTGTGAAAAGTTTGACACGTCATTATTTTAAAAAATATTTATTAAAAAGATAAATTCCTCTTAACCTGATGATGAATGTTACATGTTTTATTTTTTTGGAAATTTTCAAATAAATAATTATCAATCTGATAATAGTTATGAAATAAAAAAAATAATCACTCACATTAAAATAAATAGTCTTTATTTGAGAAAATATTATTTTCCCATATATTATATTATTTTATTTAAACATCAAATTCATAATATTTAAAATTTGTGTTTTATAAAATGATATTTAATTTTGTAATCAACATATTGAAAATATCATAGTTTTTATGTTTTTCACTTTTAAATAAAATGTTACTTTTTAGTGAATAGTAAAACTACATTTTTTGTGAATATCAAAATATTTATGACATCATTAGCATATAGTTTTTGATTAAAAAAATAAATATTCCTTTTAAAGGACAAAAATTTATTTAAGGTGTAATTATAATATATGTAAATATAATACTTCAAATTTAGAATCTTATATTTCAAATTTGAATGCTTAAATTATATTTTATTATAATAAAAAATTATATTTTAAACTTCATTTTGAATGAAATATTTTTGAGTGGAATATTAGTAGTTTTTTGAATAATCAATATTTTATTCAAGGATACCCATACCACTTCCCTATAAAAACAATAATCCTCCTCCCCTTTATATCCACTAAAAAAACTTTCCATTACCAATGATCTTTTAAAATACCTCTATACACTCCCCTATACAGAACTTTAATCCTCTAGTGTGGCAAAAATATCATCCTTTTAAGGATTTTGGATCAATCTAAAGGATGTGATTCAAAACGAATGGCAAGGGATTCCTCATCTCCCAATATTTTAAAAGTATTATTTTACAATATATTTTACAATATCATATATGTATACTTATATTTTTATAATAACATGGAAATTTATTCAGGTTTTCTTATTAAATATAAATAATCACTCATTTACAATTACCAAACCCCATTCTTAGTCATTCCCAACATAAATTATGAGTTCCAAAGTCCCTCTCTATTTCTTCTCATATTTGATACTATTTTTCTGTACAATTATTTTACACCTCATATGAATTTAATTCCATTATTATTTTACCATGGTATTAGAATAAGTTTGATTCATTATTTACGAGAGTCCAATAACTCCATATAATCAAACCCTTTTAATAATATGTTTTTAATTAGAAATACGGTCACGACCTGTCCTCGAGGCATGTTCCGTGACTACCCCGAGCCCATCTTCCATAGGCCAAGGGGTGGCGACTAGAACCAAAGACGTAATCCCAATAAAAATGGATTGCATTTCCTTTTAACCTGTAATACACACACAGCCTGAACACAAGAAGCAGAGTACACAACTGAAAGTAAACACTAAGTAAAACTGTATACAAAAGTATGTGATGAATGGAAAGGGGTTGGATATACAAGACCGATAGTAAAGTACATCAACTGTAAAGCTAGTACAACTACAGAATAGTAAACAACAACTACTGAGTCATCCTTCGGGAATCCCACCTTAAGGGTGGGTAGAGATGGCCTCCTCAGCAGCCCAGGTCCTTCCATCTGCTACGAGTACATCTAGCCAAGTGGTCCACCTCTGGGTACCATCCAACTCTACAATTATCTACCTCGATCAGTGATGTCTGTCATCTGCAACCAACACAATAATGTGTGGGCATAGCCCATGAAGGGGTGAGTATAATGATACACAGTAGGGGACCCCAAGACACCCGAAGGTCTCCTAGAATCCACAAAGGATAAACCACAGATTAAAGATAAAATCATGAAGTATAAAACAACCCTACTTAGGTATATTCCCATACATATATCTAAGCTAACAGTCACAGCCCGACTCCAACTCTCGAGCCCTATCAAAACCCAGTCCACTTTGGAATTAATGTCAGTCACATCGATGATAATGATTGAAAGACAAGACTCAGCTCACACAGGTATACATCTTTTATAGAGTGATAGAGATGATCACATGTAGTCATTGATTCATATAAGTTATCATACCCACAAAGGGTATAGGACCAGCTATGTTGTTGGACCCACACAGGATACAGGACCAGATACTCTGTCAGACCCACACAGGATACTGGAACATATGTCAGAATTATCGAACCCACGTAGGATTCTGGTACAGTATTCATCATTGTCATACCCACGTAGGATTCCGATACAGTAGTCAACACTGTCGAACCCACGTTGTATTCTGGTATAGTATTCATCGATGTGGAACCCACGTAGGATTCAGGTAAAGTAGTCATCGCAGCTAGCTCTAGGGATTCCTCCCACAACACGCTCGAATCTGGGAGGGTCTGCTCCTCCATCCAAGTGTCGATACATCATCTATAACTAAGTCCTGAGTTGATGTATTTTATAGGTCCCTCTCATCATAAGGAACCCAACGCGATAGACGGTGTGTCAATCGGACACCCCATCTGAGAGATATTTTCATTTCCGTTCTAATAGCCTAGTTGGATTTATGCTCATTCCAAACATGGCTATTTTCCAAAGTTGTCCAAAACAAACTTAGAGTATCTCAAAAGGAACACATTCTCACGATGGTCCTAGTGCCACAGACGTCGTATCGTTGGAACACGTGGTCTTGAGGATATTCACAATTAATTGAAGCTCGGCCCTGCCCGTCAAGCCTAGTGGGCTGGCGGGTCGGTCTGACCCAGCTCGGCAGGTCCGAACAGGCTAGGGAGTCGGCCCGTCCCGGTTTGCTGGGTCCATCCCGGCTAGGGGTCATCCTTGCCCGGTTTGGCGGGTCCGACCTGGCTGGGGGGTTGGCCAGGCCTGGTGGGGCGCGACCCACCTGCAGACCCTGCCCGCGGAGCAGGCCCATCTGATTTTCCCGACGGTGCCGAGCGGTGCCTCCACTCGCCTGCCCGGCCGGCCGTAGCTAGTCGGTTCTGCCCAGTGCATGGGCCTATACAATGGGCCTCATTTCTCCTCCGCGAGGAACCTACGGGCTCCACATTCCACCAGACCGACCGGTAGGCGGCTGGCCAGTTCGCCCAGCAGAGTGGCCAGTGATTGTGGGCCACAGTCTTCTCTGCAGCACGGCTCCTGCAGGCACCGCGGACTTCCAGCTCGGCAGGTAGGACCCGGCCAGTTCTTCTCCAGCCGCACGGCCCGTGGTTTCGGGTCGGGGTCCTCCTCTGCGCAGCACCGTTGGGCACCATGGTCTTCAAACGGGTCGGCCGGTCGGTCGGCCAGTCGTCCCGCTGCCCAGCTCCATGGCGGCCAGTTTGGTCGGTCGCCTCTGAACCTCCATCGTGGCGCGACGGCGCCGCGGACCTACTACTCTCCACGTGGTGTGATAGCTTTGTGCCACCTCTGCCTCCGATGTCAAACAACATAAACCAATGGAGGGAGATCGGGCTGTGTTTGTTCGGCCCACACCCTCCGTGTTAAATGATATCAAAAGGCCACCATCGAACAAAGTATGCGTCGAAGAGCTTGGAAATAATTTAAATTAATCAAATCCCCCTACCTCTATTTCATTTTTCATTTGACGGTGTCACAGAAATATAATTCGAAGGCATCATCGTACGTTGCGCCTGTCTCACGCCGCCGATTCCAGGCTTGAGCATCTTCCTCATTATTCATCAGAGAGGACATAATTCTTCGTTAGAGAAATGAATTCTTCGTCGAGAGGGTATTATTTCTCCAATAGTTCTCTTCCTATTCATAGTTCTCCCAACCATGATTATTCCAACCCTATTAAAAGAATTTAATCTCTTCTTTTAATGTTGGAAAATTAAATTCATAAGAGTTCAAATAGATTAATTAATCGTGTCACTAATTAATCTTAGGTTTTGGAACATTAATAAGAGAAGATGAAAGGTTTAAAATTTAAATAATGGGAGGTGGAGAGTTCCAGCATTAAGGTGAAAGAGTAGTGGCTTTAATAAATTCAAGTGGAGTTAAGGGGGTTTGGTGTTCATGTGGACCCCACCTCACATTATGCTCACATGGGATGTTATGTGGGGGGGGGGGGTGGGACCCACCTCCTACTTCCCATTGGAGAAAGAAACAACCACATAAAATAAAATTATGTCACACATAATTTTATTTAATTTTTTAAAGAATCTCATAAATTAACATCCACTCTTGATAAATCACAACTACAGTAATGGTCTCCTTAATTGAATATTGGCACTGCGTGTTCAGCAGTGTCCTCAGATTTCAATCCCAAGCACCGGTTCAAAAGATAGAAAACCCTGCACTTACGTTTACTGAATTTACACAAAAAAACTTCAGAAATTGATTCCAGGCACACCGGGCCCCAGAATCAAGTGCCGTTTGAAACTGTGGACTCATATAGTTCCCATGTATTTTAGAGAAAGAAAATTGTCTCTTGAATTTCTAGGTCTTTACATTCTCCCCATCTCAGGGCTTTACATTCCCATAAGTTATAACACACATTAGGGGAACAAATTGGGGTACAAGGAACGCATCTGAGCCTCCCGCTCCCATGTGCTCTGCTGGAGGTTCCCATGTTCCCAGCAAATGAGCACCATAGGAATCATCCATCCATGTAGGACTCGGTCTTATCAATCCTCTAACTCCACTAGAACCTCCAAGAACTTCGCCTCTTCATCGATGTCTAGCTCCACATGGTCGATTTTGTGGGATGGGGCGTTCACGTATCTCCTCACCTGAGATACCTGGAAGACATAATGCACCCGGTGCAGCTGAGGTAGAAGATCCAAGTGGTAAGAAACCTCACCTACCGTTCTAAGGACCTCGAATGGTCTGATGAATCTCATAGATAACATTCCTCCTCAGCCAAATCTCTGCAGACCTCATCTTGGTGATACCCGTAAGAAAATGTGGTCCCCATCCTCGAACTCCAGTGGTCTCCGGCTCCTATCAGCATAGGACTACTGCCTTCTCTATGTAGTCTTCATCGACTCCTGGAGGATCTGCACCTTCTCTGTCATATCATGCACCATCTCTGGTCCTATAGGTGCTGACTCCCCTGGGTCAGTCTAGCACAGAGGTGATCTGCAAGGCCGACTGTAGAGTGCCTCCTAAGGTGCAATCCTGATGGTGGAGAGGTAGCTGTTGTTTTTCACAAACTCCACCAAGGGTATGTGATCCTCCCAGCTGCAACAAAAGTCAAGGAAACATGCACTGAGCATGTCCTCGAGAGTTTGAATGGTCCTCTCAGTATGACTGTCCGTCTAAGGATTGAAGGTGGTGCTCGAGTGAAGCTGCATCCCGAAAGCCCCCTGCAACCCATTCCATAGCTGGGAAGTGAAACGAGCATCCCAATCAGAGATGATTTTTGATGGTACACCATAAATCCATATGATCTCCTGTACATAGAGGCATCCCATTCTCTCTATTTATCCCTTCTCTCAGATTGGTCGGATTTGGGCCAACTTGCTGAGTCGGTCGAAAATCACCCAGATAGAGTCGTGTTCTTAAGATGTACGTGGATGTCCCATCACGAAATCCATGGATATCCCATTCCACTTCCACTTTTGGACCTCTAAGGGATGAACCAAGCCAACTGGAACCTGGTGCTCTGCCTTCACTTGCTAACAAGTGAGGCTTCATGAGACAAACTCTGCTACTGCCTACATCATACCCGACCACCAGTGCTATCGTCTGAGGTCCTGATACATATTCGCCACTCCTGGATGTACTGCTAGAGGGGAAGTGTGGAACTCCCTCAAAACCTCCTCCTATAGTGAAATTCGTACCATGGTATGTCCTCTGAAGAGGATGACGTGCTCCCCACCTTCAGAAAACCCATCAGGTTCCTGCCATAAGGATATCTGAGCACGTCGCGTCTCATATTCAACGTCCTCACCATATTCCTCTCCGACTCACTGAATAAGTGGAGGAGTGAATATGAGAGACTGTAGAAAGGCTACTCCATCTCTATCCATAGAGGATATCTGCAACGCGGCTAGCTTCTCTATCACCTCCCCTAGCAGTTGAATTCATGATCTAATGCTGAGAGAATCTACTACAACATTCTCCTTTCCAGGTGTATGGATTATCTAGAAGTCATAGTCCTAGAGGAACTCGAGTCATCACCATTGTCTCAGGTTCAGTTCCATCTATGAGAGGATTTAACTGAGACTCTGGTGGTCAGAGTATACTGTAAAATGCTCACCCATCAGATAGTGCCGCCACATCTTCAAGGAAAAGACCACTGCTGCTAACTCCAGTACATGGGTAGCACAGTTCTGCTCATGTTTTCTCAACTGTTGTGAACTATATGTGATCACTACTCGCTCCTCATCAGGACACACCCATGTCCAGTCCCTGATGCGTCACAATAAACTATGTAACCTATGCATTCCTCTGGTAGCCTCAGGATGGGCGCACTAGTCAATATCCGCCTCAGCTCCTAAAATCTCTACGGGCATCTATCTGACCACACGAAGATTTGCCCCTTCTTAGTCAAGGATGAAAGCAGTGCTGCAACTCTTGAGAAGTCTGGCACAAATATACGATAGTACCCAGCGAAACCAAGAAAACTCCTCAACTAGGTCACCCTCTTGGGTGGCTCCAAAGAAAGTACTGACTTGATCTTCACTGGATCCACTAAAACTCCATCCTTCAAGATGACATGTCCCTGGACGTGAACCTATCGAATCTAGAACTGGCAATTCGAGAGCTTACCATAAAGTTGGTGCTCTCGGAGTGTGTCCAGTACTACCTACAAATGGTAGGCGTGATCCTACTCAGTAGTTGAGTAAATCAGTATGTCATCAATGAAGACTACGACAAAGTAATCTAGGTAAGGCTGAAAGATCTTATTCATGAGACTCATGAACACAGTTGGTGCATTGGTTACGCCAAAGGGAATAACAAAGAACTCGTAGTGGCCATACTGAAACCTGGAGGCTATCTTCTACACATCATCATCTTGAACTCTGAGCTAGTGATGGCCTGATCCGAGGTCTATCTTCGAGAACCATCATGCTCCCTTGATCTGATCAAATAAGTCATCAATCATCAGAGGTGGGTACTTTTTCTTCACGATCACCTGATTCAGGCGACGGTAGTCGACACACAGTCTCAATCTCCTTCTGTCATCTTGGGAAACAAAATCGTAGATGCCCAGGGTGAAACACTGGGTTGGATAAATCCCTTCCCTTGCAAGTCCTTCAGGTCTACCCACAGCTCACGAAGCTCAGCGAGAGCCATCCAATATGATGGAGTAGATATAGGTGCTTTCCCTGGGTACAGGTCAATGTAGAAGTCTAACTCTCTGCGGGGAGGCAGTCCTAGAATGTCATCAAGGAAAACATCCGCGTACTGATCCACCACAATAGGAAAACATTGACTCCACACATCAACTGCTCCAAGGATGAGACTAGCCAACTGATGTGTGATCGTTTACCCAAAAATGACGTCGTAAGGCCTTGATGCCGCTACAAGAAGCTCTCATCCGAAGCTCTCACATCCTAGAGTAATCTTACACTACTAGCACCAGTGTGTAATCATCTAGTCTGCTCCCATATGAGTCTCTAGCTGTAAGGATCATGTCAATGGCTCCTTCAGAATCTCCGAGCTCCAAATGAGGGCAGTGGTAATAAAAGAATGAATTGCACATGTGTCTATAAGTATTGCAGTAAGGGTGGAGTAGACACAGATTGTACCTCGAATCATCTATGGTGAGCCGTGGTAATTGGCATCGACTGCTTGGAGCTGAGGCTGCCTCTGTCCGCTAACTCCTTGTGGTCGGGGTGGACCTCCTGGTTGTGTTGGTGGTAGAGCCTCAAAACGTCATCCACCACCAGCTGCTTGGCCATATCCTCATCCACATCCGCCTGATCCCTACGGACCACCACGGTTGAACATCTGCCTCTACCTGAGAGGTCCCTATACTATCTGCTGCTCCTTTGAACAGCAGGACGTGTAGTCACGAGCCATGTGGCCCTGTCAGCCGCATGCATAGCACCACCTGCTCCGCGTATAGCTGGATCTATCTCGTGAGCCCCACACAACCAAACCCATATCCTGGGGTCGCCCACCTGTTTTCCTAGTCCGCTTGGACCTTTTCATCATTTGTCTACTGCCGGATGTAGAATACTCCGCTCTGTGTTGCCCTGTTGTGGGTCTCGTCTTTGGTGACTGCTCAGCGAGAAAACTCTCCCCTAGAAGGGCTCGCTCCAACTCCCCCGCCTGCGTCAGAATGATGAGGGGAATCGTCAAAGAGCTGATATCATATTTGAGTCCCGGATCAAAGGTCTGGGCCCTGAAGAATGGGTCTTATACAATATTTGTGGAGTAGCACGAGAGGTTGGTGAACATCGCTGAGTACTGAGCTACTGTCATGCTACCCTACTGCAGATGAAGTAACTCCTAATTCTGCACCGCATGAAGGGTGGTTGGAAAACAATCTGAGTGAAAGGGACTCTTGAAATATTTCTAGAGTAATGATTCCTCATCATTCACCTGGAGCATCAGGTGCCACCATCATCCTGTTGCTGCATGTCAGAGACTCGTTTAAAGGATCACCATGAGGTCTGCTGGTGTCCCTACCAATCTGAAAACTCTCACAACAGCCTCCATCCAATCCTCAGCTACTTGTGGGTCCATCTCTCCAGGGAACCTGGGCGGCCTCTGGCACTGGAACTCGTGCAATGCACTCTGGAAGCGTGCACTCTCTACTACTAGAGTTGTTGGTATCGGTGGCCCAACAGGTAGTGTTACCAATGGTGCCTCCACTATGATGGGGCCCTGCATTGGGGAATCATCGCTCGGTGGGCTACCATCTCGTATGAAACTCAGAACCCTAGCTGGCTGCTTTCGTGAGGCCATCTTGAAATGAAAAAGGTGTGACACGGGTAAAATAATATACCTGGTGAGCTGACACAACGAAATCACGAAGAAAACTTTTTCAAAGGAAATAGACACGCAATCAGTGTTTTTGTGCACTGAGTCAGATATCAGAAGTCAGATACCTAGTGTATGGACACATCGGATGCCACACCAACATTGGTTTCCCTAAACTAACAACCACAACCAAAACACTTAATACTATTTCCGTTAAAAGAATCAAAGTCCATGTTATGTGGTAGAACTGACTCCTCTGTTACCAATTTTTCATTATCCATCCTTGGGGCCCATGTCGTGACTACCCCAAGCCATCCTTCCATAGGCCATGGGCTGGCGACTAGCACCAAAGGCATAATCCCTATAAAAAGGGATGAAATTTTCTTTTAACCTGTAACACACACAAAACCTGAACACTAGCAGAAGAGTACGCAACTGAAAGTAAATCCTAATTAAAACTGTATACAAAAGTAAGTGTTGAAAGGAAAGGGGCCAGATATACAAGGCCAACAGTAAAGTACAAAAATTGTAATCTAGTACAACTGCAGAAAGGTAAAAATAAACTACTGAGTCATCCTCTGAGAATCCCACCTGAAGGGTGTGTATAAATGGCTTCCTCATCACCCCAGGTCAGTCAGTCCGCTCCGAGTACATCTCACCAAGTGGTCCACCTCTGGGTACAGTCCAGCTCCACAACTCTCGGCTTCAATCATTGTTTTCCATCATCTGCATCAAACACAATGATGTGAAAGCATATCACATACAAGGGTGAGTATAACGATACTCAGTAGGGGACCTCGAGACCCCCGAAGGTCTCCCAGAATCCAAAATGGATAAACCACAGTAGAAAAATACAATCACGAAGTATCAACCAACCCTACTTAGGTATATGTCCATACATATCCCTATGTTAACAGTCATAGCCTGACTCCAACTCTCGAGTCCAATAACAACCCAGTCCACACATGTTGTAAATTCAGTCACATCAATGATAATGATTGAAAGAAAAGACTCAGTTCACACATGTATACATCTTTTTTAGAGTGATATAGATGATCAAATGTAGTCACTGATTCATCTAAGCTGTCTGACCCACATAAGATACAGGACCAGCTAAGCTGTCAAACGCACACAAGATACAGGACCAACTACCCTGTCAGACTCACATAAGATACATGAACAGAAGTCAGAACTATCCCACCCACATAGGATTCTGGTACAGTAGTCATCCCTATCGAACCCAAGTAGGATTATGGTACAATAGTCATCGTT
Source organism: Viscum album (assembly GCA_963277665.1). Taxonomy (NCBI): domain Eukaryota; kingdom Viridiplantae; phylum Streptophyta; class Magnoliopsida; order Santalales; family Viscaceae; genus Viscum; species Viscum album. The sequence continues at coordinate 1,239,927,988 of OY728129.1, forward strand.
GTCGAACCCAGGTAAGATTCCAGTATAGTAGTCATCGCTGTCGAACCCAGGTAGGATTCCAATACAGTAGTCATCGCAGCCAGCTCTAGGGTTTACGCACAGAGCATGCACGAATCCAGGAGAGTTCGAACCTCGATCCAAGTGCTGATACATCAACTATCATGAAGTCATGATTTTATGCATCCAGTAGTTCCATCTCATCATAAGGAACCCAACGCGATAGACGACATGTCAATCGGATGCCCGGTCTGAGATATATTGGAATTTCCTTTCTAGGGGCCCTGTTGGATTTATGCTCTTTCCAAACCTGGCCATTTTCCAAAGTTGTCCAAAACTCACTTAGAGTATCGCAAAAGGTTCGTCTCATTGTGAGGGTCATAGTGCCGTACACGGCGCATCGTTCGAGCATGCGGTGGTGAAGATATTCACAATTAAGCGATGTTGGGCCGAGCCCGTCAAGACTAGTGGGATGGCGGGTCAGCCTGGCCCGGCTCGGTGGGTCCAACATGGCTGGGGGGGTTGGCCCGGCCCAGTTTGGCGGGATCGACCCAGCTGGGGGGTCGTCCTTACTCGGTTTGGCGGATCCGACCCAGTTGGGGAGTTAGCCCGGTCTAGTGGGGCGTGGCCCAACTTCGGACCCGGCCTGCGGAGCGGGCCGATCCAGTTCACCCGGCCGGAGAAAGCGGTGCCGCCACTCCACTCCGGCCTGTCGTAGCCGGCTGGTTCTGCTCGGCGCACGTGGGCCCACAACGGGCTGCGGTTCTCCTTCGCGCGGCGCCTGCGGTCACCGCGATCGAACAACCCGACCTGCAGGCGGCCGACCGGTTTACCCCGAAGGGTAGCTTGTGGTTGTAGGCTGCGGTCTTCTTTGCTACATGGCGCCCGTGGGTGCGGATAACCTCCAGCCCGAACGACAGTAGCCGACCGGTTTTTCTTCGGCCGAGCGGCCCGCAATTGTGGGTCGCGGTCTTCATCCGCACAACACCTTTGGGCACCACGTTCTTCCAGCCGGCTGGTCAGTCGGCCGGTCGGTCGTCCCACTAACCGGTTCCACTGTGGACGGTTTGGTCGGTCGCCTCTTCACCGTCCTCACAGCGCAACAATGTCACAGAACTGCTACTCTCCGTGTGTCGCGACGGCGTCGCGCCACCTCCGCCTCTGACATCAAATAACATAAACCAACTGAGGGACGCAAGGCCATGTTTGTTCAGCCCGCGCCCTCTGCGTTAAATTATAATAAAAGGCCACCATCGAACAATTCATGCTACGAAGTGCATGGAAAAAAATTTTAGTAATCAAATCCCCTACAACGATTTCAACATTCGTTTGACGGTGTCGCAGAATAGGAATTCAAAGACATCGTCGTACGTTTCACCCATATCACGCCGCCGATTCTACGCTCGAGCGTCTTACTCATTCTTCATCGGAGAGGACGTCAGTCTTAGTTTGAGAAAGGCATTCTTCCCCGAGAGGGTATTATTCCTCCAAGAGTTCTCCTCCTCTCCTTAGTTCTTCCAACCATGATTATGCCAACCCAATTAAAGGAATTTAATATCTTCTTTTAATATTGCAAAAAAAATTCAAAAGAGTCCAAATAGATTTATTAAATGTGGCATTAATTAATTTTAGGTGTTGGCACTTTAATGAGAGAATATGGAAGGTTTAAAATTTAAATGAAGGGTGGTGGATAGTTTCAAGATTAAATTGAGAGTGTAGTGGCTTTAATAAATTTAAGGGAAGCAGAGGGGGTTTCTTGTTCGTGTGGTCCCCACCACACAATATCCTTGCATGGGAGGTTATGTGGGGGGGGGGGCACCTACAACCCCCCTTTGGAGAAAAAACCATCACATAAATTAAATTTATGTCACACATAATTTTATTTAATTTTTTTAAGAATCCCAATAATTAACATCCACTCCCGATAAAACGCAACTGCGGTAAAGGTCTCCTTAAGTGAATATAGGCACTGCGAGTTTATCGGTGTCGTCAGATTTTAATTTCATGCACCGGTTCAAAATATATAAAAAAGCGCACATACATTTACTGAACGTACCCGAACAAAATTTCAGAAATTGATTCTAGGCACACCGAGCCTCCGAATCAAGCGCCATTAGAAACTACCTAGTTATAAAATTGCCATGTATTTTAGAAAAAAATCCATGGAATTTTCCGGCCTTAAAAAATTCATGTTTCAAAAAAATTTCCTTTTAATTTAATTTATATATACAAGCCATTTAATAAAATAAATAATCTGAAAAAGAAACCCTAAATTAGTAGTTTAACTATAATATATATATTTTTTATAAAACTCATGTTGTTATTACTTGACACACTTCCTTTAAACTCTTTAAAAAAAGAATTCACACGTAGTGGTTTTATGAGTCCTTTGCGAAAGATGATATTTTATTCTTTACATATAAATTTTATAAATTTTCTATAAAAATTATTTCATGATTTACTATGGAATTAATAATAAAAAAATATCATTTTTATTATTCTATGATGATTATTGATTAATTATAAGAGTGAAGTTAAGGTTTATGAATCATTGTCATTTTAATCGTTTAAAACATGATTATAGAGAAACAATTGTTCATTAAAATATCTTTTATAAGAAATATTGATCAGTTATCCTCTTATACTTATTAAATTATAAGAAAAATATATATTTACAATTATATATCTTGTGTAACCATTATATTATGATCACCGTGCATTATCATTTCACTGAACCTTTTTAGGAATGATAAATCGATCTCCCTTAGAATGACCAATGTAATAAAAATAAATCTAATAAAGTAATAATAAATGATAATAATTGAATTAAAATGTAGCAAAGTATTTTAACACAAATTATAATGGCTTTGAATCTTATAAATGATTAATATATATTTTTATATAATAAGGTATGATACTTACGAAGAATGTCCGGATTCAATGTGAGGGGTTTCATTTTTAAATCTCCTTTATTTTCAAGTGTTGTTCTTATATTTTTTATATTCCCATCTATTTATCATATAAAAGGTCCTAAAAATATACACTTACAATTTAATTTATTTTCTCATGAATTGACGATTTTTTAAACTCCCTTATATATTAATAGATGATACACCAAATTGTTTAAACATGTTCATGCTTGGCCTTTCTCATTATTGAGGATACGAATGACTATATATTTCTCTTTGATTTATTTATTTAATTCAAAACCTCTAACGTTAATGTGGAAATAAATTCCATTATATATTTCAATCTAAATGCTTCTTCGACATTAACAATATTTCATTTTCAAGATAACTTAATTGAACATATTATTATTAAATAAAAATATTAATAAGTTTTTCTCAAATTTTGAAAATCATTTCATAAAGTGACCAATTTAATTGTTTTTAAAAATACATCACCAAAACTATGAATTGTTTTTTTTATAAAAATTCTCCTCCATATCCATATTTCTACTTATCAATATTTTTTTTAAATTCATTATTTTTTTCATTAAATCATATTACATTTTTAAAATATCATATTTCATTCAAAAAAATGTACTTTCCTGAAAATGAAATTTTCATTATTAAATTAAACATTGTCTAAAAATTGAGGGTTGTTTTCTTAAAACACCCAAAATTTATTGTATTTCACAGAAATATTATTCACCTTTTCAACCATATTCTATAATCCATGTTTTTACTATTTAATATGACATATTTCTTCTATTGATAGATTTTCCCTAAGAAATTATTATTTTAAAATAATATTTTTATTTACAATAAAAAATTATGTCCATAAGTTTTGTGGATGAAATGAAATCTATAACATATTAGTGGTCCATTACTACATTTATATTAACATCAACTATGAAAATAGATAAAATTTATATCGGTAAATTTCCTTTATGAGTTCCATAAACCACCGTATTCTTATTGAAGGGAGTTCACATAGAAGTACATATATTATATTGACTGGGAAAATTATTCAAAAGACTATATACCCATTTTCGTATACATTGTGAATTCTTGATACTTCATTATTTTTATTAAATATATTTTTCCATGGAGCTTACTTTTTTTATATACCAAGGTTAATTTAATGAGTTAATTATGATATTATTTTGATGGATTTATGATTGTTTTCCTATTTAAATAGAACAAATATATTTGTTGTATTATGATATTATGATTTTTCCTAGAAATATGTATCCCCCCAATTGATTGTGTAATTCTAACAACTCCTGATATAATTTGTATAGTATATGAGTAGGGAGGCTAGAATATTTTTTCATGTTTTCATTGGATAGTAAAAGTTTTGTGAGATAGCTGATAGGGGAAGAGGGTGAATTTTTTATCACATTTTTATTTATAAATTTATCATTTTAATTAAACCACTATGATCAATAATGATATTGATATGCTCATAATTTTCATCATGGAATCACTTGAATAATGAAAAAATTAAAAGTTATATAGCACATATATTTAAAATGTTCGTCTATGAAAGCCTACACCATTCCATAATGGGTTTGACTCCCCATACCTGGATTTTGATACTAATAACATGAGTAGTTACACAATATTTTCTTACACCATTCTTATATGAAATCAAATATTATGTTCCAATGTTCTCCCACATATCCTAAATTTATGTAGAATATCTTATAAATATGGTCATCACTTGTTCTTATTTGATTCATATAAATGAATTGAATTTAATAATTTTATTATCCTTTGATACTAGAATGTGATCTATTGAAATAAGTATCAAATTATTAGGTTCAAAGTATCTCATTTCTTATTATTTCATCATTTATATACATTTAATATCATGTAAATATTATTAAAATAATGATTCGATGTTTCATATAGAAGCTGTCTTGGATTTTTTGTAGAATATTATTCTATTTAAATATATTCAATATTATTTGAATTGAGTCATTGTTTACATTTAAATCTTTTTAAGGATTCAGATCTTCTTTCACATAATATTTGTATATCAGGGTTTATTTTTTTTCTGTAGAAAATACTACCACAAAATCTTTTTGAAATATTCCATGTGTGCATTGGTAGTGCATCATGTAATTTGGAACTTATTTCTCAACACGAAATGAACTTTAGATTGTTTTTTCATATTTATCCAGAATAAAAATGAATTTTAAAATCATTCTGATGATCCATTCCATTAATGATCATTTTTTGCGATGTATGAATTTTATTTTCATTCTCTAAAATAATTCATTGTATAATTCTCATTATTTTTTAATATCATTCAGTATATATGTTAAAAATATCTTATTAATCCTAATATCATATGTACATACCATTATATTATGTAGAGTAATCTTATTAAAATTTCAATATAATGAATATAATATCTTAGAATATGTTCTTTTATTATTTCTATTTTACATAAGTATTATATGAAGTCCTTACTACCTGATTTTTCAATCTTGATATGGTTCATTTAATTCTCCATTTCATAAATGATTTCGTTGTATGATAAAAATATTGTGTAAACTAATAAGTCCACTTTACCCTATAGTTTTTACCTTCAAATTCAATAAGTGAATTTTTTAGGTATTCATCATTGATATCATGATACATATGAATTCTGGGGAACCTTACAAAGTCCTCATACCATGATTATGATGTTTTATATCAACTATATTAAGTTTCATGTATCAACATTATGTGAAATTGTTTCCACCATAATATATATATACATTACTCAAATATTATCAGGACATATTAAACTCACATAAAAAGATTATTGATCCCTTAAAAACATATTCAAACCACCTCCAATAGATCTCTTTACAATAATAATATAGTGTGCATGTGTTGTGGTTCCTGGTCTGATATTCTTCACATCAGCTAGCGACTTCCTCTTCTATTAGCTACAAATATTAAACTTACATAAAATGATGTATAAAGACTTCCATATAATTAGAATTAATATTTTATCATGTATATATGCCCACCAAAAATAAAAACATTTAAATAATTCCTAAATTTATTTTAATAAGTTTATAATAATGTAACCCTAACCTATTCATTTTTCCCATTCACAATTCCAACAATGGAAGTAGCTCATTGTTTACTTATCAAACAACACAAAAAATTTCCTATATTTTTTTTGATATAATTATACTCAACAAATGAAAATAAATATAATATTATTCATTTCCACTTCAATATTATAGTTTGTATTTGTTGGAAATATCATTCCTCTAAAGACAATATGTGTTTTTCTTTATATTTTTCCTTCCACAATTTATTTTAAAAAAATAAAAAGTTCATAAAGGGGTTTAATCACACTTATTTTTTTCGTAATTATACTTACTAAGAATATTGAAATCAACAAAAAATTATTCTCTCTCTTTATATTTGAATGAAAACTTTAATTATATTTTGAGAGAAAGAGAGAGCCATGCACAACTCAGCGAAGGGGATTTTTTTAATATTTTAAATTCAACATTGTCAATACCTTGTTCAAAAATCATGAGATAATTCCCCAAAACCTAAATTCAGTCTATAAATGTATCAAGAATGTGATAATCTATTAAATTTATCATTAGTATTTGTTTCGAATAGATTTAGCAAGAAAGGTATATACTGAATACATAACAAGAAAAAAATAATAAATTGTTATTGAATGGAATGTAACACAACATTTCACTTAGATTAAGCATCCCTAAATACTATCTCTTGGTAACCAGTTTTGATAAGTTCAAAATAAGGATGAAAAGCGAAGCTAACAAAATTCAACATCAAAATTTAGGGGGTTTTCCAAAAAATTATTGATTAATTACATAATGATATGTTAAAAAATCATCTTCATGATTTCTCCCCCATAATTGTTTCAATCATTATATTCATAATCTTGGATGAGTTTACCCCATTACGGATAATTCCTTTTGTTATGTATCAGTAAATTGAGGCTCATATAGCTCTTAATAGGATATCTATTCCAATTACCTAAATTTTTGTTTAAATAAACAAATAAAGGGGAATAAGTAGTGGTTTTTTTATTATAATAAGAATAATGTTTTAAAGTTTGCTACGAGAAATGTTTTGTAATTTTTACCAACTGTTTCCTTACATGGTAATTAACATTTAAAATGGGAAAAACATTCACATATACACTTTCGTGGTGTCTTCATTTCCTATATATTTCTAACTTGTGTTGGTAAAATAGTCATTAAATCATTGGGATATTGACCTGTTTTCAAGAATTTGTGCCACATCATCTTTAGAACTGTATATTTTTGAAGCATCTCACAGAAAAAAACCCCATATGAATCTCTATTTTTACTATAACTTCAATGGAAAGACTATTCAGATATCCTATATATTCTTCTTACATATTTTGATGTTTGTGGAAATTTACATTCAAAATTCTCAATTTCATAGTTCTACACTATATGATTACTTTTTGTTCTCATGTTATTACTTATTTTCATACATATAATTCTATCCCATAATTCATGTTTATTATATGGGAGATTCATGTTAAGAATGTTTTAATAGTTTCACGAAGAAGTATATCAAAACACCATCACTATACTTTAAATCCTGATAATTCTGTAAATTTTGGGTCTATCTATAATTTCATTCTTACAGTGAAGGAGTTTGAAGCTTATTTTTTTTAATTTTCTCTATAGGATGTTTTTTATTATCCTATAACCTCTATATTTCCTTGATAATTGAACTATATTTCCACAATATCATTCATCTAAAAATCCTATAGTTTTATTTTTTCAATTTAAAAAACTAATTGAAATAGATTCATTATCACTTGAAAAATAAGAAATAACTACTAACATTTTCTATGGGCTAGTCTTAACAGCATATTTAGATGACTCATCTTGAACATATTTATATTTTTCATATCTTTATTCTATATTAATCAAGGGTTTTTCAATTATAATAATTCATGCATATTTTCCCTAAATTTATTATCACTTAAATATAATAATTAAATAATATTCTCTTGTATTTTCTGCAATTATGTAATTATAATATTTGATGTCTTGATATCCTTGATGAGATCAATATCAGTACCTCATAATTTTATTCATTTTATCTCTGGACTCTAGATTTTATTATTGAGTAGATTAGTTTATTCAAGGACTTTTAAATGTTAAAATTTTTGAGTGTATTAATTGTAGGAATCATAATATATTTCAAAACCAATTGAAGTATCTACATGTTATTTGACTTGGGTTATGGAGTTTTTGAATTTTTTTAGAGATACATATTTCCTTAGATTCAATATAATCTGATGAGTCTAAATATTTTTATTTTATCATAGAATTTCTCTTGGGTTCTCCTTAAGATCTCATTTTTCCTAGAATCCACTTTTCTATTTTTATGTGTTTTCTTCAAGAATATTATTCACGTTTTGGGGTTTGTTAACTATATTACTCTTACTAATATTCACCATTCTTCTCATGTTGGTATTTTTCAAAAATTCTCTTGTTTTCTTGTATTTATAATACTTGGATGGTTATTTTCCAATATGGATTCATTCACCCTTCATGAAAATTTTTAACATAAGATATAACTATATTTTAAAATATTAAACTTACTATTTACTTTTAGTTATATGATAGTTAACATCATATCTATTTCAAATTATTTATTTTATCATAAAATCAATTTCTATTTATTATTATTCTATTCTTTTAGACACCATGGATTTTCTCATCTCATAATTGAGGAGGGTTTTATATTACCCATCAAGTGAATGATTTAATACTTATTTCATGGAGAATATCTTTGGATAAAATAAATTTGGAAAATTACTTGTTAGTTTCCTTATAAAATTTGAATCATCAAAAATATCCCTAAATCCTCTAGTTTTAATTACACTGTCATCAACCAAGGAAATGTAGTCACCAATTGTTTAATCATCTATAATTCAAATGGATTCGTATTTCTATATCCATATTTGGATTTTATCATTATTGATTATTTACATTCCCTTCATATAAATTATATATGATATCCTACATCTCTTTTTTTCATAGTTCAAAAATATTTTTGAACACTTTTTATACAAGGATGATAGGATGGAATTCCTAGATTTCCCATCTAATTACTAATTAATTTATTCATCAAAATTCATTGGTTTCTTCCTAAAAAGTTGAGTAAAATCCATTATAACAACATATCTAACTTATAATACATGTGAAAAAATACAAGTAAATATTATACCATTCTTTCCATGAATGTTCTTACCATAAAATATAGAGAATCCTCAATCGTTTAATAAATATAGGTTTGTAATACTCATCTACAGTAAAGATTGAATATTATAGTGGGATACTATATCATATTTGATACAACTTTTAGATCCTTGGTTATATGACATCTCTCAGAGGATGATGGGTTGAATTTTAAAAGCATTATTATTTTTAAAATTTATCATTTTAATCATATAGTAATGAAAATAGAATAATTCATAATGTAAATAAAATAAATAAAAATTATATAAAAAAATTTGTCTTGAAAGAATACTCCTTTATTTAATTGGTTATATTCACATAACATGGATTCCTCAACTATTAACACATGCATTTACATGATCGAACCACATTCAATGCTTACATGGAATCACACTATGTGGTCCAATATCGCATTGAATTTATTTATAATACCTTGTATATTCATGCCTCCAATTGGTTGTATTAATTATATCACATAGCTTATAACTCTTGGTTGGAGTTATTATATAACACTATTATTATTCCTTAAGGTCTTCTATACCCCCCACAAGTCTTTTAAAAAATATTTTGATGTGTTGTTTTAATCAGTTTTGTTCTCTTCTAAAATTTCTCTGTCTATTTTCTCACTTATATTTATTTTATGCATAGTATCCTTAGAATTTATTAATTTTTAATTATTCTTTAACTTATAAAAATGACCGGAATGAAATCAAGATTAGTCATTTGATACAAGAAGGTGATATCTTGTAAGCATTATTAGATTATTTAGTTTAAAGGAGCTCAATTAATATGCATGTATCATTTATATTCAGTAAATATGATGTGAATGAAATTAAAATAATATTTACTTATTTTATATCCAACATTCCATGAATTATGGAAGGATCATTATACGAGGCCTTCCTCAAAACGTTACATAATCTTGAGTTTTAAAACAAGAATTCATTTTCTGTCATCAATGTGGTCCCTTTTCAGATTAGTTATTTAGATAAATATGTTATAATTATTATATTATAATACAAAAAATTAAAAATTGGAAGCCTTGATACATTATTTTTTTTCATAATAACGTAATTTTAAAATTAAACACATTCTATTTTCTGAAAAAATATTCATAATTTTCAACCTGACTTCATCATTATTTCAAATAATCTTTAATACCACGTGAAAAACAATTGAAAATGTGTGATTAGTGAAACAATATCTCTATGGTTCATAAAAAAATAAGAAAGGAAACTTATTAGTCTACTTAAAAACCATGAGATCATATAACAAAGTTTCCTTTAAAAAAAACATTGATCTCAAATAATCATTTTCATACACATCAAATCATATTTATTACCAAATGTTTTTTATAAAACTCTGTAGAATAAAATATAACAAATAAATCATAATAATGGGGCTTTCTAAGAAAATATGATAACCCTTGACTTTTTTTATAAAGACATACACTTTTAGAAATAATGGGAAAATAACTTCTTTTAAAAAATGATCATTATATAACCTTATGAAATAAAAATATTTACATGAAAACATATTAGAAAGAATAAAAAATTCATTATGGTTCCTTGATATAATATCTTCATTGAACCCTTAAGATAACCACCCCAAATGGAATATCTTATTCAGTTAATTAAAAAATAATTATTTAGAGAACATAGTCATTACCCATTGAATTAGAGATACATATTGGGATCACCCATTATCGTAAACATTTTACATGTACTATAATATAAATAAAAAACATAAAACCATTCATTACCATAATCAAAATCATAAAAAATTACTTTTTAACCAACAGTAAAACCATTTCTGGTTATCAATATATCCAATTTTTAAAAATCCCCAATTTCAAAACTAAATCCCCCCACCCCAAAAGGGAATAAAATATTTTTAATAAATAAAACACAAGAATATTGTAAATTATCCTAATATAAAATTATAGTTATGGTGGTTGGATAATTTTTTGAAATCAAATACATTGAAAAAATACATTGTATGTTTTGAAAATGGAAAACACTCTATATGAAATACTCCAGAATGATTCATTTCAATGTACTTTATAAGAAATACAAAGGGGTGGAAAATAAACTTTATAATTAATATATTAAATATTTACAAGTTCTTAAAAAAATATAGACATGGATTAAAAATATTAAAATGAAATCTTTAAAATAGTTTAAAATAGGGTTTTTGGATAATAATACATTATTACATGATCATTTTTGAAAAAATGAACCATTAAATAAAACATTTATTTAATTTTTTATTTTTTTAAATGAAAAAATAAATCCATTGGTTAGTTTATACACCATAGAAAAGAAACCATGTGGTAAAATTAGATTAATTATCAAATGAAGTGGATTGAGGGCCAATCAATTTTTTGATAAAAGCCGGTTTAAGGGTGTCTCGTGCCCAAAATACAATGCCAATAAAGTTCAATAGAACCAAAACAAAAAACAACACAATACAACATAGATTTAAACATCATAATATCCATAGTTATCCCCGTATCCCATACAGGGTTCATCTTCTCCAGAAGATGATTCCCCTTCTAGATTTCTCAAAAAAATTGCAATTTGAACCCGATTGCTAAGCAGGTCCAGATTAGTCATAACTGATGATGCCTTCTTAACCACACTTCCGTTTTTTGACAGAAAGAACCACCTAGATATTCCTTTTGAAAGCAGACCTTGTCTGCATTGGACACGGGAGATATGAGTAGTCTTTCCTTGGCCTCCTTGTTAAGGTTCCAGATAAATGTCTATCACCTAGAGACCCCTTCTGATTCCCATTTTGAACAATATCTCTAAATGAACACTAAATAGGGGTACTCCAATTCTCCATTCTTCCCGTAGACCTCTAATTTCCCACCCCTGACTGTTCCTTAAACCTAGCCTCATGACATCCAGCAAAGTTGCCCAGCCTCTGATATGAAGGGTTAATTTCCATCAGGGGGTTTCGCCCCTCCTGTAGGGGAAATTCCCCCCAGACATAACATCTATATCCTTCCCCATACCCTCAAACAGAAGGGCCTAAAAATTCTTATCCACATAGAAAATTTCACAGAAAAAACATGCTCAGCATTCTCTTCCACAAGTCCTGCAAACAGTTCCTGCCCCATGCGATACACCTGCCTTTCCTCCACAATCACAGAATCACCCTCACCCAATGTAAAGACCTCCTCCTCCAGACCCTCAGCCAAATTACTATCTATAAGGACATAAAACCTGTTATTCAAAGCCATAAATATTTTATCTAGAGGGTCCAGTCCTTTATCCTCTTTCGGTCTGGCTGTGTTAACCACCTCCACAAAACAGCAGCTCCGATCCTTTTCAATCTGTTCTGAACCCGCAACATTAGAATGCCGAACAACCATTTACTTATCCAGATCCCTCCGAAAGCTGGTATTTCCAACTGTTTTACCTTCCTCAAAAACAATAATACGAGATCCAGTGGTGAGATCCTCCCTAGTTGAAGCATTTAGCTGAGAACCCCACCCTCCTTAAACAAACCCCTCCATCAACAAATCTAGACCCACCCTCAAATCATTGCCTAGTTAATTGTTCCTTATTCCCTCCTCAGTTCTCATCCTAACATCCTTCCCACTGTAACAGTACCCCCTCACTCGACAATCTTAAATTGAATGTCCCAAAGGCTTGAAAAAACTACAAAAAACTGTACAACGTTCATAGATAACCCTTAGTTTCCATCTATACTCCTCCCCGATCGTAATCCAAATATAATCAAAAGGGACTCATGATGCATCCATTTTAACACACACCCGATGGTTTATTGGATGAAAAAATGCCTCTATGCGACAATCTGAACATAGGTATCTGCCTACCATGTTACCCAATAAAGGAATAACATAAGGGTTTTGAAACAAAATAGTTAGTTTTGGAAAACATACCCAAATAAAGATGGACGGTGAATCCCGATTCATATGTTGATCAAAAGACAAGCACAGAAGCATAAAAAAATTATTTTGAATATACGAGGTTCCCTATCCCAATCCTAAATAAGATCTGACTCTGACTCGAATCTTATCATATTTTGTTTACAATCCAGTAGACCCAAAATCGCTTGTTTGCGAAGATCTCACGATGAAAATACAAATCGATCGAAGTCATCCACTGAAGGTCTTCTGTTCTTGAAATGAGCCTCCAGGGTGATATTCAGTAAGGCCTAAGACTTCGTGAACTCATATAATGATAGAGGAAGGTTTGGTGCTCCATCAATTAGTTTAGGCACCTTAGGGTTAATCGAAGCTGAAGAAAGTGGATTGAGACTAGAGATCCCCCTTAGCTCAAGTTTGACCTGTTATGTAAATTAATTATTTTATTAAATAATATAATTTTGTTAAATATTTACATACATAATTTTCTTTTTCATGTTTCTATCCATTTTATTTCACATATATCCATGTTATAATTAATTATGTTATATATTAAGTTGACGTCTAATTTTTTTGAACATTTAACATATTAGTTAAAAATGGATTTGATTGGTTGACTCTGGTAAAATTTATAATTATTATACCATTTAAAGAATATTAATCATACTTATTGAACCAACAATGTTATATTATTATGAAAAATGAATTATGCTTCAATGATGGAGATGAAAATCTATATGTTAACTTAAGTAATGTTTCTATTTTTTTTTACTAAATATGTGTAAATACATGTAGTATTATTTTTACATTAAATAATTATAATTATATATTAAATACAAAATTATTTCCATAAATCTACACATATGTCAAGTCTATGTGAGGAATTATGAATAATAATATAAATAGGTTCATCAGGTGGTAGTCCAAAATTACGCTTGGTCAATGTATTGATTTTTAATTGGATAGTAAATAAAGAATATGAAGCTTTATCTACCAATAAAGAACAAAATTTATATCATTATGTGTTATTTTAATTTCATTTAAAACTGTTATTATGAATATACATAAGTGTGAGTGATGAAAAATGAAATACATCATCTCAAGAGATGTGAGTCTACATATATGCATGCGTGAAATTTTTATTTTCCATTAAATGGATAAATAAGTGAAAAATTGTTATACCACAGACATAATAAACCTTTTGTATATTAGAAATACTATTTTTATTATGTTAAAATTCTTAATATTATTTTGAAGGATTTAAAATAATAAAGAAAATGAAAATATTTTGTTAATAACTAACAATATTATTCATTCAATATCTTTAGGTTTATACCTAAATACTTCTTTTCATGGTATTTTGAAGAAACCAAGAACTATAGAATATTTGAAGGGATTTTAAAAAGGTATTAGGGTACATATTTACTGATATAATTGGCACTTATAGTTTGGATAAAAGATGACTCGATTGCTCGATTATAATTGGGGAAGAGGCCAATGCAAGAATTCATCAAAAGATGTTAATGCATTTATAAGGAAAAATGAATAAAAAAGGGATCAATTTCGAAGAATATGTAATATAAGGTGAAAATATGACTATAAAATTTAATTTAGACAAGTTTTTAAGTCATTTTAAACATTACAATTGAAGTGCATTGTGTTGCATTTGTTGTCAATGAGGCATGAAGTTGTCTTGGAATGAATGGATGTCAAGGAGTCAAGATGTGAATGTCAAAGGATGTGATGGTGATGGTGATGAAGGAGAATGGCCATGGTACTAAGATGCATGTCACTTAGGGGATTCACTAAGTGGTATTGGAAATTGTGGTTAAAACATTCTCCATGAAAATCTGACGATTGTTGAGCTGCTCTTTAAGTTCGAAGAACTTGTATCCTGATGATACAATGTCACAACATTGTTTGAAGACCATGCATTGTATTGACAATGCATGAGGAGATGAAACGAGAGCCATCCACAACTTCTAAGTGGATGAAGTGAGCTGAAGAAGTCTATGTACTAACTCTTAGTGCATGTGAACATGAAGATGATCCAATTGATCTCTGATTAGATCAATAAAGAACATTGAAGAAATTATGTGATTAAGGAGCTCAGTTGAAGATGAAGACCCTTCGTGAATTCCATTACAAAGTGATGAATAAATGTTGAAGAGGAATGGAGGAATTCCTAAGAAGAAGAGATGAGAAGGAAGGAAGAAGGGAGAATGGATTGGATGATGAATGACATTTGACATTTTATATAAATAGGATACTTTGTTTTTTAACAAAGTGTTCAACACTTCATTTGCCAAAAAATTGGCCAGCCAAGGCACCTTGGGGGTTCAACCCCAAGGCATGGGCACTAGGCACCACGCCCGGGGGAACCCGTGGGGCGAGCCAGGGCGGCAGGGCGCACCCAAGGACACCGCATGGGCGCCTGGGGCACGCCCGGAGGAGCGCAGAGGCAGGGGCCGTGTGTAAGCCTCGAGGGCACGCGGTGGTGAAACCCGCGCACCCGGAGTGCATAGTGGGCGCTAGGAGCGCGCCCGCAGGAGCAGTGAGTGGGCGCAGAGTGCGCCCGCAGGGAGAACTCGGTGCGGGGCGGCACCGAGAGAGGAGAAGATGCAACTGAGGAGTAGCGGCGGGCGCTTGGGTGGTAAAGCGCGGAAAAACCGCTGGAGAATTCGATGTGGGACGCGCATTTTTTCCGCGGGAGCGATCCTGGCCGCACGATCGATCGCGCTCCAGATCTCGGCCGCACATCTGATCCGCGGCGAGATGATTTGATCCAGGCCGTTGAAGATCTGATCTGACGGCTCCCGGCTTATCTCCTTCCTCGAGCTCAGCCGAAGGCCACCCGAAGCCACCCGCAGCCTCCGTCGAACCAGGAGCACTCCGAATATGGTTTTTGAGTTCCCGGCCACCTCCGAGCAAACCGAGACCTCCATTGGGATCGTCTCGACGCACTGAACCCATCCATGCATTAAAATTAGCTTGCATGCAACGAGAAAAGAATTTGGAATTTTGCCGAAGGCAAACCGAAGGTGCCGAGGCCATGGGGTGTTTATGATTTGCATGGATTGGAAGAAAATAAGGTCGTGCATGCGTTCTAAGTCGCATGCACGTGGAGGAAACCGAAGAAGAGGGAACCCGCGTGAAACAAGAGAAAAAGTTCAAGATTTGAAAAATCTTGAAAACCCGATAAATTCGGGGATTCAAAGATGTAACTCCGCGGATGTAAAGCACCGCCTCTGCCTATAAAAAGAGAGGCCGAGGCATTCTAAGTTTTTGCTGATTCTTTGTTGAAGATCCAGAGAACCGTGAGTGCACCTTGTGCCTTGCGAAGCCGAATCCCCGCGCAACACCCTTGCGCGGCTGAAGTTCCGGAGCCACCCGAGGCTCTGAAGGAAGACCCTTCCCGCGTACTCGCGCGGCAGAAGGAGCCCTCACTGCCAGCAAACTTGCGCGGCAGGAGGAGCTTGAGTGGCTGAGGTGCATGACACCCTGCGCGCCCGAAGGCTTTCACACCCGCGGCATGTGCCTTGCACTTGAGTGCCTTGTGGCTTGCGCGACCCACGGCCAGTGGAATTAGCGCGGCTGTGAAGAGAAGGAGGGCCGCACCCCTTGCGCGCCTCACTTGAGTTGGAGTTCGGGTTGAACACACCTTGGCCGAGACATACACTTTGTGTGTGCATAAAGAAGAAGGCCCTACGGGCAGTATGTGTGCAAATAAAGGAGAAACGAAGTGTGTGCACAAGTGCCAAGTGAAGAACCTACGGGTTGAGTGTGTGAAAAAGAGTTGAGGCCAATTATACCACACTTTGTGTGTGTGAGATGTGAAGAAGGAAGGCCGAGGCCTTTGTGCCTTTGTGTGCAAAAAGAACAAGAAGAGGCCGTAGCCCTTGGAGGTTGTGCACACTAGAAGATTAAAAGAGAAAAACAAAGTGAGTGTGCTAAGTGAAGGCCAAATACATACTCATTGTGTGTGTGCAAATCAAAGAACAAAGTTGTGTGTGCAAAACAACAAAGTGAAGTGGCCGAACCTATGTGTGTGCTCTAAGTGGAGTGAACACACTTAGAAGAAGAAGAAGACTCACACAAAGTATAACACACATTTAAGTGTGTAAACACATTGAACAAAGTGTGAATTTCAAGTGATAAGGTGTGTGATTAAAGTGACTACACCCCTTGAGGGTTTACTGCACCAAAAAGAGAAGAAGGGGAGTGCATGCTTACATGCATGCACGTGCACACGTGAACAATACTAAATCAGTGGTGTGCATCTGAGGAGTCCAAGACTTGAAGATCTTGAAGAGTTGCCATGCACTCAGTGCATGAAGTTGATGTGAACTGAGACTGGACCAGACTGAAGTTAAAGATATCAATTGTCTGAGTATTCAGTAATTAGAGAGAAGCCGGGTCATCCTTAGAAGAAGGTGATAAAGCCCGAGAAAGACGAGAAGACCTGATCAACTCAAGTGATCAGAGGTACCGAGCAAGGCCAGCAGCCTTTATCCCAGGCTGCTGAAGATACTTGAAGAAGCTTAATGTGAAGAAGAGCTACTCGTGCGACTCGAGGAGCCAGGAGAAGACCCTGTGGGACTCAGGGAGAAGAAGTCTTCAGTGGGATTCTGGAGCAGGCCAGTGGGACTCTGGTAACACTGTGGGACGCAGTATAAAGACCCTCCTGTGGGACTCAGGAGAGATACAGTGGGACTCGGTATCGACCATTGTAATTTTAACAGGTTATAATGGAGAATCCATGCTGGGAGAGCATGGCAAGGATGTAGGCCTTTGGTGCCGAACCTTGTAAATCCTTGTGTCCAGTGCCTTTACATTTACTGCAGCATTCGTGGAAAGGTGAGAGATACAAGAAGAGTGGATCGAGGCTTTAACCATCCAGAGAGGTTTAATTGATTAAGAATAAATTAGTAAAAAGTTTTAAGGGATCACTGATTCACCCCCTCCCCCTCTCAGTGATTCACACTGATCTGGGCACTTCAATTGGTATCAGAGGGAGGTTGCCTCTAAAAGATCCAAGGGAGTCTTTATGAAGTGCAGATTTGAGGAAATGAGTGACCAGCCTCAAATGGAGATATCTGCCAAGACTCTGAAAAACAGAATGAAGAAACAGGCAAAGAAGATGAAGAAGAAGGCTGGTGCAATCAGAGAAACTCCTTCTATGGAAAGAAATGTGAAATTCACATCAGATGACAATTCCTTTTATCATTCTTCTGATGAAGCCTGCTCTAGCTGTGATGAAGATGGAAGAAACAATGATCTTCTAAATGCAATCAAATATCTTCCGAAGAGAGTCCCCAAGGAAGTTGCAATGTGTATAGCTACAGGCCTCCTTGATCTTCAAGAAGAAAAATTACAGCTAGAAGATGAAGCCAATTCTCTCGAAGTCCAATTGGCAAAAAGGGTTGGCATAACCAACACTCTCAGAAAGCTGGTGAAGGCCAAAGATGAAACTGTTTCCCTTTGCAATGAAAGATATGAAGATACCTGTGAAGAATTGCAAAGGAGCTCTTCTGAGAAAGAAATATTTTTGATAATGATCAAAGATGTTTTCCGTGCACTGGAAAAGAGGCACAGAGTTTCAATGGTTGTAAAAGATGCTCAACTTGAAGACAAAGCAAAAAGGGTGAAGGAGCTTGACAATTCATTGCTTGAATTGAAGACAGTTCATGATGACCAGATGAATCAGCTGAAAGAAAGTTGGGAAGGAAAGCTAAGAGTTGTTGAGGATGAGAAGAAGTCCCTTAACATAAAGTGCTTAGAACTAGAGGTGATATTGACAAATCTGCAATCACCCAAAGCTGAAACCTCCCAGTCAGCTGGTAGAAGACATGTTGCTACCCAAGTATGCTTTGAGCAGGATGATTCTAAGAGAAAGACATCCTCTAATGAAAGTGAAACATCTTCTAAGAAGAAGGTTCAATCCATCTGGATGAGGATGGTGAAGAAGCAGAGCTCTCCTGAAACAACACAACTTGTCAAGAAAAGTACCCAGAAATCAGAAGTACACAAGAGGTCAAGATTTGTGGGTCAATGTTGGTGTTGTAACAAGTATGGGCATTGTGCAAAGGATTGTTGGTACAATCCACTAAATGCCAAAGCACAGAGGAAGCCCATGCCAAGGGGGAGCAAGCCAGAAGAAAGGAAGCAACATCCACAGGTCCAGAGACATCTGTTTACTGCAAATAGATTTGGATTACTTGACAACATCTGGGATGGTTGCAAAAGTGGTCAAATAGATACATGTCAATCTCCAACTGTATCCAGAGCTCAAAAGAAGAAAAGATCACAGAACCTGGCTCAGAGAGAATCCTTGGGAAGCAAGAAGAAAGTTGAAAATGCTCCCAAGAATAGATTGAGAAATGAAGAGAAGTCCTTGGATTCTAAATCCAAGAAGGGTGAGTCATCCAGAAGGACCACCAAGAAGAAGTGCTTCTACTGTGGAAGGAATGGTCATACCATGGATCTTTGTAAAGAAGCCATGAAATTCAATAGAATCCAACTGGACTCAAAAAGACAATCAATCCAGAAGAAGAAGAAGGGATTGATTGAAAACAAGTTGCCTAAGAAAGGTAGCTTGACAGTATCAAAAGAACCATGTGGAATTTCCAAAACTGAGGCCTCACTTCCAAATGACATGTTTGTCATATGGCCAAATCAGTTGCAACTTGCCAAAGATCTACAGAGAGCTGAAGATGAAGTTCTGGCAATTGCTAAGGAAAAAGGGAAGAAGAAAATTTCACATGAAGATGTATTGAGATCCACACCAGCACAATTATCATTGAAGATCAAATGTGAAAGTGTGAAGACTGGTGAAAATGGGACATCTCGGTTGAGAGAATCTTCTCAACCTTGTTGTTCACATTGATGAACCAAGGAGGTTCCATCTTATTCCCTTATACTCTTGGTATATACATGTGCTAACATTGCACGGAATTGAAGATGATGATCATTCTCATCTGGAGGATGGTTTGGATTGAATGGAGTGCACCCCTTGAGGGGGAGCAATTCTGAAGAAGATGATGTTCTGAGATTAATATCATCTTAAGAAAATGGATGAATGGGGGAGCTTTATCTTTGCACCTGAACTTTCTAATGAGTTTTGTGAAGTTGTGCAGGATTTAGAAAATTCATTGTTATATCTGAAAAATTTCAAACCCCTAAGAATGATCTCACATGTGTAGAGAATGTTGGACAGCATTGAGTACCTTGGTTACATCACTCTTGTTTTCTACACCGGGTTAGCCCAAGTAGACTTAGAGTTGATTTACTAAAGGTTCTTTGCTAAAGAGAACATGTGACATCATCCCTCTCTTAGTGATTTTCAAGAAGATGCTATTCAAAGGGAGGAAGATATTTTTGAAAGTGAACCACACCACACCTTTGCATTTGATTTCCAATAAGGGGGAGAAAATATTGGCACACATATTGACCCATTCATATGTGCTGAAGGAGTGTATTGACAACAAATACAAAGGGGGAGATTGAAGTGCATTGTGTTGCATTTGTTGTCAATGAGGCATGAAGTTGTCTTGGAATGAATGGATGTCAAGGAGTCAAGATGTGAATGTCAAAGGATGTGATGGTGATGGTGATGAAGGAGAATGGCCATGGTACTAAGATGCATGTCACTAAGGAGATTCACTAAGTGGTATTGGAAATTGTGGTTAAAACATTCTCCATGAAAATCTGACGATTGTTGAGCTGCTCTTTAAGTTCAAAGAACTTGTATCCTGATGATACAATGTCACAACATTGTTTGAAGACCATGCATTGTATTGACAATGCATGAGGAGATGAAAAGAGAGCCATCCACAACT
Organism: Viscum album; assembly: GCA_963277665.1. Lineage (NCBI taxonomy): Eukaryota > Viridiplantae > Streptophyta > Magnoliopsida > Santalales > Viscaceae > Viscum > Viscum album. The sequence continues at coordinate 1,239,948,941 of OY728129.1, forward strand.
TCTAAGTGGATGAAGTGAGCTGAAGAAGTCCATGTACTAACTCTTAGTGCATGTGAACATGAAGATGATCCAATTGATCTCTGATTAGATCAATAAAGAACATTGAAGAAATTATGTGATTAAGGAGCTCAGTGGAAGATGAAGACCCTTCGTGAATTCCATTACAAAGTGATGAATAAATGTTGAAGAGGAATGGAGGAATTCCTAAGAAGAAGAGATGAGAAGGAAGGAAGAAGGGAGAATGGCTTGGATGATGAATGGCATTTGACATTTTATATAAATAGGATACTTTGTTTTTTAACAAAGTGTTCAACACTTCATTTGCCAAAAAATTGGCCAGCCAAGGCACCTTGGGGGTTCAACCCCAAGGCATGGGCACTAGGCACCACGCCCGGGGGAACCCGTGGGGCGAGCCAGGGCAGCAGGGCGCACCCAAGGACACCGCATGGGCGCCTGGGGCACGCCCGGAGGAGCGCAGAGGCAGGGGCCGTGTGTAAGCCCCGAGGGCACGCGGTGGTGAAACCCGCGCACCCGGAGTGCATAGTGGGCGCTAGGAGCGCGCCCGCAGGAGCAGTGAGTGGGCGCAGAGCGCGCCCGCAGGGAGAACTCGGTGCGGGGCGGCACCGAGAGGGGAGAAGATGCAACTGAGGAGTAGCGGCGGGCGCTTGGGTGATAAAGCGCGGAAAACCCGCTGGAGAATTCGATGTGGGACGCGCATTTTTTCCGCGGGAGCGATCCTGGCCGCACGATCGATCGCGCGCCAGATCTCGGCCGCACATCTGATCCGCGGCGAGATGATTTGATCTAGGCCGTTGAAGATCTGATCCGACGGCTCCCGGCTTATCTCCTTCCTCGAGCTCAGCCGAAGGCCACCCGAAGCCACCCGCAGCCTCCGTCGAACCAGGAGCACTCCGAAGATGGTTTTTGAGTTCCCGGCCACCTCCGAGCAAACCGATACCTCCATTGGGATCGTCTCGACGCACTGAACCCATCCATGCATTAAAATTAGCTTGCATGCAACGAGAAAAGAATTTGGAATTTGGCCGAAGGCAAACCGAAGGTGCCGAGGCCATGGGGTGTTTATGATTTGCATGGATTGGAAGAAAAGAAGGTCGTGCATGCGTTCTAAGTCGCATGCACGTGGAGGAAACCGAAGAAGAGGGAACCCGCGTGAAACAAGAGAAAAAGTTCAAGATTTGCAAAATCTTGAAAACCCGATAAATTTGGGGATTCAAAGATGTAACTCCGCGGATGTAAAGCACCGCCTCTGCCAATAAAAAGAGAGGCCGAGGCATTCTATGTTTTTGATGATTCTTTGTTGAAGATCCGGAGAACCGTGAGTGCACCTTGTGCCTTGCGAAGCTGAAGCCCCGCGCAACACCCTTCCGCGGCTGAAGTTCCGGAGCCACCCGAGGCTCTGAAGGAAGTCCCTGCCCGCGTACTCGCGCGGCAGAAGGAGCCCTCACTGCTCGCAAACTTGCGTAGCAGGAGGAGCTTGAGTGGCTGAGGTGCTTGACACCCTGCGCGCCCGAAGGCTTGCACACCCACGGCTTGTGCCTTGCACTTGCGTGCCTTGTGGCTTGCGCGACCCACGACCAGTGGAATTAGCACGGCTGTGAAGAGAAGGAGGGCCGCACCCCTTGCGCGCCTCACTTGAGTTGGAGTTCGGGTTGAACACACCTTGGCCGAGACATACACTTTGTGTGTGCATAAAGAAGAAGGCCCTACGGGCAGTAGGTGTGCAAATAAAGGAGAACCGAAGTGTGTGCACAAGTGCCAAGTGAAGAACCTACGAGTTGAGTGTGTTCAAAGGAGTTGAGGCCAAGTATACCACACTTTGTGTGTGTGATATGTGAAGAAGGAAGGCCGAGGCCTTTGTGCCTTTGTGTGCAAAAAGAACAAGAAGAGGCCGTAGCCCTTGGAGGTTGTGCACACTTGAAGATTAAAAGAGAAAAACAAAGTGAGTGTGCTAAGTGAAGGCCAAATACATACTCATTGTGTGTGTTCAAATCAAAGAACAAAGTTGTGTGTGAAAAACAACAAAGTGAAGTGGCCGAACCTATGTGTGTGCTCTAAGTGGAGTGAACACACTTAGAAGAAGAAGAAGACTCACACAAAGTATAACACACATTTAAGTGTGTAAACACATTGAACAAAGTGTGAAGTTCAAGTGAGAAGGTGTGTGCTGAAAGTGACTACACCCCTTGAGGGTTTACTGCACCAAAAAGAGAAGAAGGGGAGTGCATGCTTACATGCATGCACGTGAACACATGAACAGTACTAAATCAGTGGTGTGCATCTGAGGAGTCCAAGACTTGAAGATCTTGAAGAGTTGCCATGCACTCAGTGCATGAAGTTGATGTGAACTGAGACTGGACCAGACTGAAGTTAAAGATATCAATTTTCTGAGTATTCAGTAATTGGAGAGAAGCCGGGTCATCCTTAGAAGAAGGTGATAAAGCCCGAGCAAGACGAGAAGACCTGATTAACTCAAGTGATCAGAGGTACCGAGCAAGGCCAGCAGCCTTTATCCCAGGCTGCTGAAGATACTTGAAGAATCTTAAAGTGAAGAAGAGCTACTCGTGCGACTCGAGGAGCCAGGAGAAGACCCTATGGGACTCAGGGAGAAGAAGTCTTCAGTGGGATTCTGGAGCAGGCATGTGGGACTCTGGTAACACTGTGGGACGCAGTATAAAGACCCTCCTGTGGGACTCAGGAGAGATACAGTGGGACTCTGTATCGACCATTGTAATTTTAACAGGTTATAATGGAGAATCCATGCTGGGAGAGCATGGAAAGGATGTAGGCCTTTGGTGCCGAACCTTGTAAATCCTTGTGTCCAGTGCCTTTACATTTACTGCAGCATTCGTGGAAAGGTGAGAGATACAAGAAGAGTGGATCGAGGCTTTAACCAGCCATAGAGGTTTAATTGATTAAGAATCAATTAGTAAAAAGTTTTAAGGGATCACTGATTCACCCCCTCCCCCTCTCAGTGATTCACACTGATCTGGGCACTTCAACAATTTTAGTTTAAATGTAACTACCCTAGATTTTATGGTATGTGTTTTTTATATAAAAATAATCTCTTTATTAGATTACTTTTAAAATAATATTGAACTTAAATTAACTCCCAAATATTATTTTTATTTTAACACAATCGTTATCACCCAGTATAATGTATATGTTATATATTCAATAAATGTTTTATCCAATAAGTTTAACTGGGTTAAGATAAGAATAAATCAAATTTTAAGCATAAATGATATATTTTTCTTAAACGTAATTTTGTCACAATTAAATTGGAAACATATTTTGAAACTAAATTTTGAAAATTTTATAATTTTTAATTAATAAAATAATCATCATCTTTGAAAATTTAATATAAAAAATATTTAATAGTGATTTTTTTTGTATTTTTTTGAGAAGTTTCATTTTTTTGTATGAATGGTGAAAATACTTCCAATTATTCATCTATTTATACAATTTACATCATATAAATCATTTAGATCTAATAATATTTTAATCTTGAAAAAAAATTTCCTTTAAAAACCCACATTATCGTCTCATCTTTGGAATAAATTTTAAATCTAATTTTTTCAATTATATTATTTTAATTTTTGTAAATGGATAAAATAATTTTAATTATGTGATCCAATTTAGGTTGTGAGATAAATTTAATTTTTTGGTATAAAAAGATACGATGGTTGAAATATGATTTACTACAGTATATATAAAATATTGTAATATATTAATGTTTAATTGTAACAAAATTAAAAATAACTAAAAACAACAACATTAATTGGATGTTCGAAGTGTTGTTATACCCTAAAAAACCATTCGAACAATAATTATTATCCAAAATCATGTAATTAATTCCCACCAAAGGTGGTTCACTTTAAACATAAAATTGTCATTATTTATACACTTAAAACAATATCTACTCAAGTATAAATACCACACACACCGACCCTTTCTCTAAAAAGAATTAAATATACTAAAATCTCTAAGAAACCTATAATCTCTAATATACCTACATATTTATTATATTGGTATCACAAGATGGTTAATTACAAGGTCTTTAAGGGATCCTATAATGTGGTGATTTTGAATAGACAATGTTTTCAAATAAATTCTTCTATTTTCTTTTCTTATTCTAATTTATACAGTCCTACAACATACATAAAGGAATAATACCTCTAAAATAATTTTATTTATGAAATTTTATTTTTATAATTTAATATCATTAATTAATACAATTTATTACCTCCTATTTTTCAATAATACTAATCCTTTGGCAAAAATGAATGTGGTAATCCATTTCAGTGAATAATGATTTCACATTTTCCAATACATCCTTCAGGGTTGGTCATAAAAGTATTATTATGGATAAAAAATATTTTAATTTGTATATTAAAACCTATTTCATGTTACATAAATAATAAAAAGAAATAATATTAAATTAAATTAAAGTATATCATGATTTTCGGGAAATCCACAAAATTAGAAAAACATTTATCATTAACATTTTATAAAATAAAAAATCCTCATATAAGAAAAAAGTGATATATATGACCATTTGAACTTTTATAAGTTAATTAATATCATTTTACTAAATTATGTAGTTTTATTTAAATTTGATCAATATTAAATAATTATACACAAATGAACAAATGATGAAAACATGAAATGAACACAACCAACAAAATGAAAACAGTCAAATATTATTAATGAACGTGGGTATGATTTTATAAAAATATGATGTAAGGTATTATTAATACTATTATGTTTCATTAATGTATTAATGATATTATTGAAACCTCAATATAGGAGGCTAAAGTTGGAAAATCATGAGGGAATCCTAAGTTAAGTGTTTTTCATCTTAATTTTTCTTTTGTGAGATATATTCCTCATTCACTAATCATTTATGGTGTATTGTGTATTGAATAACCTTATATATATATATATATAATATCACGAATCCAATTATATTAATTTTATTCACTGAACCATTTGACAATTATTACTTTTTTATGGTATACGATTTGACTAATTATAATGTCGTAATGAATTATTTGGCCCATTCTCTATTCTTCGGGTTATCATTCTACATACTAAATAATGTCATGATATGATTATGTGTGAGTCAAATTTTAATTATGTTGTTTTTAATTTTTATTTTTTTATGTGTATTTACTGTAAATACAAATGATTTATTAATTTTATTTTTCTTATTTCAATGATATAATGCTTATAAGAGATTTTCTTTCAAAAAATCCTATTTTTAAAATTCCCCTTGAAAATATAATATTCTTCTATGTCCATGATTTATAAAATTCATTCCAAAAGTGTTTTTAGTGTTCTATTATGTTTCATAAATTTAATGTTTACTCATTTCTATATTTTTTATTTTTCATGAAAGGATTGTTTTGTCATTTTATAAATGAGTTTCTTAGTGACTTTTTCAACAAAATATAGAAGGAATATATTTTTTAAAATTATAAGAAATGAGTATCCATTCAAGACATCCCGAAATCCAGCAATTTTAATTTTATGTTTGGTTTGTTTTTTTATGGGGCGATATTTATGAAACCTATTTCTTTTACCATGATTTATGAGGTGATGAAATATCATTGAAACACATTTCATTAAATGGGTTCTAACATAATGAACGATTTACGTTCTTATAGAAAACATATGTATGATTTTCATTGCATTATGTGTGAGACCAATATCTCATTTAAACTAATAATGTAATTAGTGATAATTAATGAGGTAAATATTTTAGGTGTGAACCTGATTTCATGTTCAAAATTTTATTTATGGACCTAGTTTTCATGTACATAAGATTATGAATGGGCTTTGATTTCATGTACAAATTTTTATGCATAAACCTGAGTTTTATGTACATAAGTTTGTGCATGTACTTGTCTTTCATGTCCATAACATTATGAAAGGACATAGTTTCATGACCACATATTTATGTGTTGGCATGGATCTCTTGTCCATAAGATTATGCATGGACCTTCTTTCCGGTCCATAAGATTATATATGGACCTAGTTTCATATCCATATGTTTATGAAAGGGTACGATATCATGTCCTTAACATAATTATTGAACCAATTTCTATTTATATATGTTCACAATGTTTTTATTTTATGTGTATGACACGATTTCATGTTTCATGTCAATATTATTCTCTTATTGATTGTGTTCTTTGATTCTTTTATGATTCCTGTATCATGTAATTTTATGATTTATTTGACGACTCATGATTATGATCATTTATATATAAGGGATAATTTTTAAATGTTTTTTTCACATTATTATACCATAATTCATATGTTATGATTCATATATCCTTTATTTCCACTTACATATACTATGAATCACCCTTCTCATATTCTCATTTTACCTAGTATATAAAAAAGGTATTATATTTGAAAATTGAAAAGTGTTTTTGTTATAAAGGAATAAGAGAGAGGAGATATAGATTTTCCATAAACTAGTTGTTTATCTTTCCAAGTCTCCAAAGGCACTAAGATCGTATGATTTTGATGTTTTTTTATTTTTTTATTTTAATATTCATCTTTTTAAAATTTAATATATATATTTAAAGATTGGGTTTTTATAGTTTGAATTAGGTAAATTTGTTATTAGTATTTGGAATCTATTTTATGTAATCATCAGTAAGAACCATAAGGGTATATCTAGGTTAAAATTATATAGTTCTAGTAATGAACAAGAATTACATAAATTAAACATTTAGTTTTATATATTTAAATTTAATATCTAATTTACCATGATTATGTGGTTTTCTAATTGTGATTAGTGTTTCTCACACTATACTTTTTGGGTTTTAGAAAATGGATTGAACAATGACGATTCATGTTAATGGTGAATATGATATAAAATGGAATGATATTCCTTAGGATAAAAAATAAAAAATGGGAGTCGGAAGAAAAAACATTTTTATTATCCATAATAATTTACCACATAATATGATCAATAATCTCAACTTTGGGGAGTATACTGACCCATCTAATATGAGAGATATAGAGTTTAATGGAGACCACAAAGGAAATAAAGATAAATTTTCTCATGTAAATCATGTGGGACTAGTCATGATGGAAAATGTTTCAATGTAAAAAGAAGATGCTTTGGGTGTGGAAGAGAAGGATCCAAAGAATGTAATTATGAAGGAAAAGTTGTTGTTCATTTTATGAAACAGACATGAATAAGGTTATTACTAAGGAATCATTGATAGTTAAATGTTTTACACGATGAACGCATAGACATTATTTAAATTAATTCCCTTAAGGGAAATCTCATAAAGGAAATTATCAAGGTTTTATGGGTGATGGTTAAACTGGTGATAATGAAGAGACTAAAAATATAAAATGGAAATAAAGAATCGTTAATGTATCATGGTTTAAGAAGAAAGTAGAATGAAGAAGTGTTTATGAATTAGAAGGTAATAATATTTTTATAGAAGTAAATTTAGCGTATTATTGAATAATGAAACAAATAATTATTGTTCCACTATTGTTTTTCATTAATTATTTTTGTGTATTTGTTGAATGGTACTGCTTAAAATGAAAAGTTATTGAGGTTATATTTTTAGGGAACACATGATATAGGGAATGATAACCCTTACTATGTGTACAGACCCAAGCTTGATGTACATGGACATTAAATTAATTTTGCAGAATAATTAATACAAAACAAGAACCAACACTGAAGGACTCTAATAGTTTAGTGTGTTTGGAAACTCAGAACATAATCTTCTAATCATGGTGAAAGTTCTTCAACATCTCCCATAAAGATCATCCCCTTTTTTTCTTAGCTAAAACCTTTTCTTTATATCTCGGAGAAAAGAAAACATATAAAGGGTGAGCTCAAATGCTCAAAAAGGGTAATAATAGTGAAAATAAAACAAATAATATACATTTGACCTTAAAAAAACATGAACATAATGTTTAAACATCAAAATCTTGAGAAATAAATATTGGAAGTACATAAGGCATAGATCATAAAAGAAGATTAATCATGATAAAATAGAATGGGAATAAAACATGTAATTGTGGAAAACCATTAAGAACGTGGTATGATTTCCATAGTATCCAAGACATTTCTTCCAAGACCATCTTAGTGGACAAAGTCCCTTACTGAATCGAGTTCACTCCTTGTTCCAGTCTTGAATCACTGAACCAGATTAACTTATAGTTCCAACCATGTCTATCTCATGAGATATAAATCTTTACCCAATGCATTGGAGGGAGATATAGGTCCCACCCATCTCATACTGAAATAATTATTACTTGTGCCACAAAATAATCATAAATCATTCATCATAAACCAATGAATAAAATAGGTTTTATAAACATCATCCCATCATAACGTAATCTATATTAAACAAATGGATATTATTTCATCATAAAAAGAATAAAACCATGTAAATAATAAAGACATTATACTTGAAACATAATCATACAAAATAATGTTATCATAGATAGAAAATAGTTTTGACAAAACACTTGAAATTAATTCTTGAGGAAAATATCCTTTCGTCTTTAAAATCATTTTCTTTTCACAAAATACCACACAATTTTAAAAGAAACAAATTTTATTGAAAATAACCATGAAAACATTTAGAGGAAGCATCATGAAAATTTGGCATTATGAAACTGTAAAAATCCATTCATGATATTTAAGTTAAAAAAACAATCTTCTCATACTTTTTCCAGAAAATCCAAAAAGTACCTTATATGGTAACCAAAGGAAAGATTACTTCCATACAATGTGGTAAAATGTAAACAAAGTGTAAAAATGACATTAAACATACATGGAAGAATAGTAAAAAATTTATGAAAAACATTTTTATGGACATGGATGAGAAATATAACCCCATTAAATACGTATGTATAAGCAATCTCGTATAAAAATGAGATTGAAAAATTATCACTTACCTTATTTCCAATTTCATCCGAATGTGACCAAGACTCCTCTTCTTCGACGCGCCTCTTTTAAGATTCCTCTGAAGGCACTGGAGTTGTTCTTTTGAGAAGACCAGAACCTCTATAATATAACTAGAGTGTTTTTGAAGATAAATTGTCAGGGGTTGGTCGAGATTTATGGCTCATGATTGAGTGAAGAGGAGAGGGAAGAAGGTTCCCTTATATAAGAGAGAAGAGGAGCAATTTTGGAAACCATAAAAATATTAATTAATAATAAAACGAAACCCCTCTTAAAAGCCACCAAAAATGACACAATTCGATGGTGATATGAGATAGGGTTGTAATATCATCAACCAATAATATTTAGACATGTTTTAAGTTTATTTTAAACCCTATCAACTTGATTTATCATTATTTAATCTATTTAATTTTATTTGTGGTAAGAAAATTCTATATTTTAAATTTTTATAAATACATACTTAAATGTTGTCAATTTCCCATAATTAGATATTTTATAACCTTGTAGACCATATAATTTTCAATTTGTAGTTTTTAAATATTTTTGTGATTTTTAAATAATTTAATAACATGTTATTTTTATAAAATATCAATAGTGTCAATTTTTATACTATTCATTATTAGAATTTAAATAAAAACCACACAAGAGATATGTTTGAACCAAAAAATATAATAGATTCCTAAAAGGATATGTTCATCAAAAAAATTCATGGGGAACAATAATTAATTCATATATTATATATTTTAATTTTTTTAAAATCATTTATTTTGTATATCAATTAATAAAATAATTACTACAAAATTTTTGTATAATTATTTAATATACTTATTTGTTTCATGAAAATTAGAAATAAAATCTTGTAATGAATCTTAATATAATAGATTTTATAATAATATTTTTACTCGAATTTATAATCTTAAATTCACTACATTTAAATTGTTATATTTATTAAATTTTGAAGGGGACATCTTTAACATCATTTAAAATAAAATAATATAAATGTCCTAATCAGTTTTATAAGTCTCAAAATGGTCCATAAATTGAATCTTGTATGGTTAGGTTATAGATATACTCGACCAATAATGTTTGGTCAAGTTTCTGGTCCTTTTGATAGGTATTGTTATTTTAATAAAATAAATAAAAGTTCTTAATCAAATACAAGTGGGTTCTATTAAATTCAATTTCAACCCCCAAGTATTATTTAGGTAAATATATAATAATTCAATTATATAAAGGCAACTATTAGGATTATTTTATAATATCATATTTACCCTTAATTATCCAATTATATTAGGGCAACTGTTAGGATTATTTTATAACATCGATTGATGCTTCCACCTAATCTAACTGAAGTTCAAGATGTTATCTATGTATATATCTTGAGAAAGTTCTTACCAAATCCTTAACATGTACGAAACTCATAGGACAAGAAAATGATAAATACATTTCTTATTAATAAACAATAATTTATATTTTGGATCGTATAAATAATGTTCTATGAAAAAATACCACTCACTTGGTTATTGTTTTATGGAGAAACCACCAATTTGGGGAAGCTACATGGGATCCTAAGGATGTGATGAGGCACATGTATCATCATTTTATTATATCTGAGTAACAAATTTTAATGTATAAATTTATTTTAATAGAGTTATAATGTAACACCCCATTATTTTGTAGTATGTATTTTTTATAATTCAATTTAATCTCTTTGATAACATATTTTTTCACAAAACATCGAGCTAAAATGTACTACTAAATAATATTATTTTAACACAACATTTATCACCTAACCATTGAAATAGAGTAAATGAATATTATTAAAAAAAATTCGAAAATATAGTTTACACATGTCTTTAAAAAATATTAATTGTTTAATAAATAATTATAAAAGAAAATAAAAAATAGTTGAATGTTAATAAATTGTTTTTATAAAATACTATTTTCATGCCCATAATGTCATTTTATCTTAACAAATTATGTTAATTAACATTATTGAAAGATATTAATGAATTTTTTATGTTATATATTCTATAACATGATTTTAGGATAGGTTTGATATTCTTAAGATAAGAATAAATTCAATCTTAAACATAAAAAAAATATTTTTATAAAAGGCAATGTTGCCGCCTTTTAATGACAATTCTATTTTAAAACTAAATTTTGAAATTTTGAGAAATTTTGTTAAAAAAGTAAACATTTTTTCAATTGGTAATATAAAAAGTATATATTGGTGAATATTTTTTATTTGTTTTGAGAAGTTTCATTTTTTATGAATAGTGAAATATAATGAATTTTATTTGAAAAATTAATTTTCATATAATTAATTTATAATATTAAACTATATAATAAAATGGTTTTAAACTCAAGATATTTCAATTTTATATCTATTAATACAATGTGGTTCATTGAAATCATTTTCATATTGAATATAGAAATAAAACCAATTTAATCTTTTGAACATTTTCTCTATAAAAACTGCTTTATCCTATTGTATTCAAGATTAATTTTAAATCACAAAACACCATTTATGATAATTGAACTTGTTAAAATGGATTCAATATTTCTAATTAGAGGGTCCAAATTATGTTTTTAGTTCATTTTCATATTTAGGAATAAGGAATTTATAATGGTAGTTGATTGAAATGTACAACAAGTAAAATATGATGTTTATTTTTAACTAGAATTTCTATAGTTGTAAGAACCCGAACCTTCTTTTCAGGAATGTTGTCCATTTTTATGGTGTTTTTGAGGAAAAATAGGGGTTTATAGAGATTTCCTAAGTACACATTGTGTACTTTATGAGTACAAACCATGTAATCGGTTACCGCGGGTAGTCGTGTGTGAGCCGTGTTGTGGCCTTGCACATGGTCGTGTCGGGGTGACTTGGAGACTGACTAATGTGTAGTTCAAAAATGGTGAGTACTCACTATGTACTTCAAAACTACTTGTCTTGTACTTTCTTTTTTTTTAATACATCGGGGTCGCATCTCACAGATAGAACTCCCTTTTTCTAGGTTTCATTCGTCCGAGGTAACCTGTATGACCATGCTTCTTCTCTAAGACCCCAAGCCTCTATACGATCTCAGATTAGACCGTCGTCGATTGCATTGGGATCTCCTCGGTGAGTTCTTCCTTTTTCGTGAGCATCGTTTCATGATTTTTCTTCTCTTTCATGTTATCCTTGGTTAAACGTTTTATTCCTTTTTTATAGATCTATGATGTTCCTGAGCGATTGATGGTGTGAGGTTTACTTATATTGATCTCCCAACATCGAGGTAGGTGGTTTGTGCCTTTCCATTGAATGTATTTGAGTTATATGTGATATTTTGGATAGTACCATTAACCGGGGAATTGTTTGTTTACCGTTTTACCCCTGTTAATTTCCCGGCATGGTTGTATGCTTTTGTAGAGGATAATTGATTATGAATGGGGTTGATTGGTATGCTTTGGATGTGTTGAACTTGCATGTTCTATTTACAACTGTTGGTCTTCTTAGCCTATTTTTCCACCTTGCATGTATTCCATGCCTAGTGCTGTCGGGTGGAGTGCTTGTATTCTGACATGCTTGATATGTTGTAGAGTGATTATCCAAGTAGTTCTTGAGGTTTACCTTTCCCGTTTTTGCTTTGTTATGCTCCTTGACCAACACAGGGCCGTGAGAACCTGGTGTAGTAGACTATAAAATTAATTGACCGAGTGTGCTTCCTCAGAGAGTTTTTGAGCACTTTAGACTATAAGGGGAATTGACCAAGTGAGCTACCTCATAGGGTCTTTGAGAACATTAGACTATAAGTGGAATTGACCGAGTGAGCTTCCTTAGAGATTCTTCGAACCACTTGGGGATATAATGGGAATTGACCAAGTCAGCATCCTCATAGAGTCCTTGACCTTGGTGCTATAAGGGTAATTGACCTTGTGAGCTTCCTCAGAGAGTCATTGATTTACCTTACACTATAAGTGGAACTGACCGTGAGAGCTTCCTCAAAGTGTCGTGATTTTTATCCATTGTCTATAAAGGGAATTGACTATGAGTTCTTCCTCAGAGAGTCTTTATATATTATTATAACTAAACCAAAGGGGATAGGCTTTATGTACTTCCTAGAGGGTTACTGTGATTGATTAGTTACTTTTGATATGTGGAATTGTTTTTTGCTGAGTAATTTCTTGTTTATTGCTTCTATACTTCTACCTACCATATATTTATTGAGTATTAGGCTCAGATATTTGGGTGGTTGCCTTCTGGGATTTAGTCTCACACCCTGTTTGGGATATGTTTTTGGGCCCAAACTGATTATATTGCTGCAGGTATACACAAGGGAAAGTGCCCTTCTTCATCAGGTACTTGACTTGATGTAGAGCTGGAAAGAATGGGACCAAGATTAGGCTTGTGATGATGAGGACCTGTTAGCTATTTCTTTTGTACTTTGACTTTGTACAGTTTTTTTCCATCATTTTGATTTGTTTGGATACTTTCATAGATATATGTATCATGCATCATTTATATATGTACTACAATTTTTTCTTACTTTTAGTCTTCCACTGTTTACTCTTGTGTGGATTATTACTGCTTCTTGTATTGCATATTTTTTTCTTCTGCCATGTTACTTTTCCCAGGAGGGCATAGTTTCCCCACTATCACACCCAAGGCTCTCACTGCTAGTCAGTAGCCTCTAGCGTTAGGGAAAATATGCTTGAGGCTATGTGACCAACCGGGTATGGGGCGCCTCAAGGTGGCTTCTAGAACCATGACATTACAAAGTTTTATTAGAGGAATTATTTTTTGTTGACTAACGTTTTTGGGCATATAGTCAGGGATTTGATGGAATTGGTACTTGGTAATAAGTTGTGCCCATGAGTAGCTAACCCTTGTACAATTAAAATTCAATCTACGTCGTTTAATTCCAATTTTTATGGTTGTTCAATTATTACAGTTGATTTGATTTCACCTTGAGAGATTCACATGATTTGTGTTGTTATTTTTGATGTTACTGAGGATCTATTTCTATTGCAACCCGATAAGATGAGGGTATTAAATCTCATGAATCATATAGTCACTTTCTAGAAATTACATGTCATGCATTTTTTCCATACCATCTAGGATGAATTATCGGTTTCTTGTTGTTGTGATAAATGTTGGGTAGAATATGCATGTTGTTGTGATAGAGGCCTTGATAAAATATATTCTACTTGATAGGGAAGTGGTTTTTTAAGGTTTCATTTAAATGAACGCCAAAAATTGGTTCATGAGGTATTATGGGCCCTGATGGACTAAAATATGGTGGATCATTGCCCTGTTTTTCTTTATATAATAGGTATAAGATGCCAAACATTGATTTGCAGGGAGTATGGGCCCTCACAGATCGAAACATGAAACTTTGATGTTCATTTCAGTGTTTTTGGGCTCCAGAGTGGATTCTAAGGCATACTGTCCTGAAAAAACCAAGAATACACATTGTGTGATTTTATGTACACACCATGTGTTCTGCTATTTGGGAATAAACTGTTTTTCTAAAGTACACACTGTTCAAATTATGTATACGATGTGTAGTCTATAACCGTGTCATAGGTCGTGTGAGGAGTGAAATGTGATATGGAAATTACGGTGGGAACACGCTGTGAACCAGTTGCACACATCATGTAGTGTTGACCCAGTGTCCGCTCATTTAACTAAAAATACATATGCATAATCCTTAAGCTATACACACCAGGTCAGGATCCAACACGCTCTGTAGTCTGACCCAGGTACCCGGCCGTGTCACAAACAACACGGGTTGGCGTTTTCTTTCCTCATACATGCCATGTCCATCTGGAAGACATTGTGTATTGTGAGTCGTGTGTTAGGCTGTGTCACTAACAATACAGGCCAGGTGAAGCTTGTCTAGTACATTTCGTGTCTATTTTGAACACGTTTTGTAGTCTTTTCATAGGAGAGTCGTGTGGCTTTACCGGGTAGAAGGACTCAGGCAGGGGAAGATAATTCAAGTTCACACAATGTGTTAAGACTACACGCTATGTTTTTGAGGTTTTACACATCCATTTTAGGTAGGATTACACGCCCATGTGAATGGACGAAGGGCACACATCGTGTAGGCATTGTACTCGCTATGTAGTAATGCTTGTTAAACATGAATGCTATCTTTATCATGTTCTCTTCATACGCTTATAGTTTTCAGTCCTTGATAATCATGATCAAAGGTGTGTGGTTGACCTTGCAGAGTCATGCCACCAAGACGTCCTCCATTTGTATGCTAGTTTCCAAGTAGTGTTCAGACACCAGATATGGCTAATCAGGGACTTCCAACATATCTTCCTGTCATTCCAGTTTTGGCACTAGTTTTTATACCTAACATAGGTGTTGATGAAAAATTCAGAGAGGTCTTTTTGAGGATCATTCAGACCATTCCAGGAGCTGCACCTACTGCCCCATCGATGGTAGAATTGACATCGGTCTTTCAGAAGTAGAAACATCCCACTTTCTCATGGGATGAATGACCACAGGCTGCAGAGTCATGGCTAGAAGCTACGCTAACGTTTTTCTATGTATAGTGTTGTAGGGTAGAGTGTTTGTATTCTATCATTCTTGATATATAGTTGACTGATTAGCCAAGTATTTATTGAGGATTTCCTTGGCCATTTTTTCCTTGTTATGCTTGTTGACCTACATAGGGTCGTGGGAACCTGGTGTATTAGACTATAAGAGGAATTGACCAAGTGAGCTTCCTCAGAGAGTATTTGAGTACTTTAGACTATAAAGGGAATTTACCGAGTGATCTTCCTCAGAGAGTCCATGAACCACTTGGGGTTATAATGGGAATTGACTGAGTGATCTTCCTTAGAGATTCCTTGAACTCGGGGATATAAGGGGAATTGACCATGTGATCTTCCTCATAGATTACTTGATTTACCTTAAACTATAAGGGGAATTTACTGTGTGAGCTTCCTTATAGAGTCTTTATTTTTTCCATTGACTTTTAAGGGAATTGACTATGAGTGCTTCCCTAAAGAGTCTTTATATATTATTATAACTAATCCTGAAGGGATATGTTGTGTGTACTTCATAGACGGTTACCATGCTGGATTAGGTTATTTTTATATGCGGAATTGTTTTATGTTGAGTAATTTATTGTCTACTGCTTCAGTTCTTTTACCTACCATATATTCACTAACTGTTAGGCACATATCATTGGGTGTTTGCCTTCTGGGATTTAGTCTCACACCCTATTTGGTCCATGATTTTGGTCCCAAAAACATTATATTGTAGTATGAATAAAAATGGGTAGGTTCCCATCTACATCAGGTACTTGACTTGCTGTGGAGATGGAGAGCAAGGGATCAAGATTAGGCTTGCGATGATGAGGAGTTGTTATCTATTTATTTTGTAATTTGGTTTTGTACTATTTTTTTCCCAGCATTGTGATTTGTTTGGCTGCTTTCTTAGATATATGTATCATGCATCATTTATATACGTGCTCCAGTTGTTTCTTACATTCAATCTTATGTTGTTTACTCTTGTGTGTATTATTACTGCTTCTGCTATTGCATATTATTTTCTTCCACTTTGTTACTCTGCCAATGAGGGCATAGTTTATCCACTATCACACCCAAGGCCCTTACTTCTAGTCAGAAGCTTCTGGTGTTAGGGGAAATGAGCTGAGGCCATGTGAACAACTCGGTACGGGGTGCCTCTGGGTGGCATTTGGAACCAGGACATTACAACAGTATAACAGCAACCCTAAGTCGTATATCTACAGAGATTTAGATCATTAATTTAAAAATATGGGTTTTATTTTAATAGTAATAGAGTAATGGTAATTTAAAAATCTTTGTGTCTATTTATTTTAAAACAGAAATAGAAACTAGGGTACTATGGGAGAGAAAAAGGATGGAGAAATCATGATCAACACGGGTAAGTGTCCCTTGATGCTCAATCTATCATCACTCTCTTGGGAATGTGATGAATCATTGATTCAGTGAATTATAAAAATAGAAACTAGTTTGGTATATGAGGCTGTACTAGGTTACCACTGAGGATTTGATCAATCAATGATATTTATTATCAGTGATCGCTCAGAATCAACAAACATGAATCGATGTAAAAATATAATTCAATCAAGGAATCACATCAACTATGTGACGATATTACCATATTTTTTGAAATGAAAAAAATATTCCAAAAGAAAAGAAAATTCATTTTTATGTGTTCAAGCTCTTGTAGTTTATCAATAGACTTAATCCATTTTCATACTCATGAAAGGGAAGGGTTGAGAAAAGAGGCAACCACACTAAAATAATCACAATATATTGGTTATGAATCGAAGCATGGGGATTATTTTTCCTTTATTTTGTTTTTGGTAATACTAGAATAAACACAAATTAAGAAGATATAAGTGAAAAAAATTCAAAAAAACTATAAATTGTATTACCTTATAAGGATTACTAGCGTGGAGATCAGGATTACAACAAAGGAAAACCCCCAAAATGATCACTAAGAGGTTTACAAGTACATGGGGAAGAAGTGAACTAAAATGGGTGGATGGAGCTATCTAGTTCGACTCTCCATTACCCCTTATCATGACATATAAGATAATGAGTGTTAGGGGTGATTTTTTGGAAAAATACATCACATTATCTATTAAATAATTCAAGTTCCTAATGAACTAGATGTATTTTAGTTGAATACTTATTTATCATTATTTATTCATACGGTTTACTGAACAAAACAGATACAACTGACTTCATATTCAACAAAGAGGTGTCCTACATGTTTTCTGCCTAAAGGATATGGAATCAACCCAATTGAAGTTATAAGTCATGATTTTTGGCTCAAATACAGAATGGCGGTCTAATATTGCCTGCCCAGAATTTCTTCACAATGTGAACCTAATTTGGGCCACCAAATGAATGAATTAGATTCTATGGTCTTCTTGAGAAATGTATCCCATAAGGTTTGGTACATGTAAACCAATTGTAATCTCAATTGGATGCACATATCATCAATATTCACTATTTATTTCCACATGCATGCTTGGGCTCACATGTAGTTTGGCCTATTTTACTTGAATTCCATCCCGATCTCTCCAAATCACCTCCTCTAACAATGTAAAAAAATGAAACAATAAAATTTACATATTAAATAGTGATAAAAATTAATTAATTAAATCAAACATGATGTGCAAGTCATTATTATATTTGTAATATTCATTAGAAAACTATTTTAAAATAGTGGTGTATGGGTAGAAATGAATAGTGAATCACGATGCGATTTTTAACAAAATGATTTACCACACTATAGGAAAAATATTATAATGGGTTAAAGTTAACTATTAAAAGAAAAACAAATACCTAGAAACTAATGCCTTAAATGGTTGGTTTATGTATTTTAGACCATGACCAATATTTAACTCATTAATTATCATCCAAATTCTTGTTAATTAATTCCACCTAATTGCGGATGCATTTAAACATAAAATAATAATTATTTAATCACTTAAAACCACCATCCTCGAGTATTAATTCCACCCCACACTGACCCATTCCTCATAAAATTCCTTTAATATTAAAAAATATCTTCCAATAAACCTCCTACCAACTCTCCACGCATCCAATATATGATTTTATCCAAAAATAAAAATTCCATAGTCTTTAAGGGACCCCTCAAAGAGGTGATATTCAAGAGGTAATGTTTTAAGGGAACCTTTCTTATTTTCTTTTCTTTTTCTACTTTCTCCACACCTCTTTCATCTCTCACGACCTAAAAAATGAATAATCATGAAAATAATTCTATTATCTGTTTATATTGTAATATATTATATACATCCCTTTTTTACTTCTTCTTATTCAAGGAAAGGAATCCATTTTCCAAATTATGGTGGTTAACCATTTCCATGAATAATGATTTTTTATTTTCCATTACCACCTTAATGGCTATAAATAAAAGTATTATTTAGATTGAAAAGTATTATAATATTTATATTATAACCTATTTCATGTTTTGGAACTAATATATAGATACAATATTGACCAATAAAAAACCAGCTATAGAGGGTTGGAAAAACAACAAAATTAAACTAAAAATTTATCAGTAACATTTTATCATATGAATCATCCTAATATAAGAAACCCAAATAATATATTTGACCATTTAATACTTTATAAGTGAATTAATTCCATTTTATTTCCCTTGTGGAGTTTTATTTACATGTTATAAGAAAACCCATAATTATACATAAACAAACCTATAATGAAACCATGAAATGTAAAAACATAAAACTTTTAAAATAAATAAATAATTTTAATGGATGGTTGGTGAGATGTTATAAAATTATCACATAAGGTATTAAAAATATGATTATTGTTCTGGGATTATGTAATTACATCATTTAATACTTTATATAAGAGGTTAAAGTGTCAAAAACTAATGGGATGTGTGAGGCTAGGTATTCTCATTTCACTTTTTCTTATATTAGATTTATTTTTTATTTAGAACTCATTTCCTGTCTATTGTGTATATAATCCCTATTTTAAATAAAATATCATTTATCAAATTATATTAATTTCATTAAATTTACCATTTTATTATTATTAATTTCATGAGGAGTACGATTTAACTGATTAGAAAGTGGTAAGGGAATTATTAACTCAGTTTTATTTCTTTGGGTAAAACTTTAACTTCATTTATTATTTCACAACATTAATTTTTATTATATGAATTTTGATTAATTTTTTTAAATTAAACCTATATTATGTCTACTTATAGTGAATATACATAATCTATTAATTACTTTCATGATCTCTTCAATGGTATGATATTTATACGGGAATTTATTTTAAAAAATTATCTTTTTAAAATTGCCATTAAAACTATATTTTTCTTCTAATTCATTATTTACTAAATTTTTCTAAATTTATTTAAAATTTTATTATGGTTTTTTAATTTCATTTTTACTCATGTTATTATTTTTAAAATTTTTAGAGGATTATTTTTTCTTTTTCTAAATGATATTCTTTCTGAATTTTATGAAAGAATATAGAAGGATTTTTTAAAAACATATATGTAATTTTTGGCCTTTACCATTGCTATGTCAGAATAGTTATTTATGTTTCCATTTAAATCATAAAAGGTAATTTTCTAATAAAAAATTTTCTTTTATACTTATCTGACATTTATAAAAAAATATTTTCAAAACAGAATGGTTGTTTTCCCCGATAATTATTTTAAGTGATCATTCAAAATTATTTTCCATTTGAGAAAACATTATTTGATGTTACATGTTCTTTATTAGGTATATTGTTCAAGAATACAATACTTATTATTTTAATGGTCTTTTTTATGATGGAATAATATTTATGAATCCTATTTGTTTTCATGAGTTATGTTATTATGAAATTTCTATGAAACTTATTTCTTTAAATTGGTTCTAATATGTTGAATGATTTAGGTTCCTATGGAAAACATATGCATGTTTTTTAATTTGTTATGGGTGGGTCCTATATCTCCCTATAATGTATTGGGTAATGATGGAATGTTGTTGAGGTAAATGTGTTATGTGAGAACGTAATTTCATCTTCAAAATTTCATGTGTTGTGTGAGTTTCCATGTACAAAAGCTTATATATGGAGATGGTTGGAATATCCATATGTTTATATGTGGGTCTAATTCTCATTTCCATATGTTTAATCATGGATATGGGTTTCATGTCCATAATATTAAACACATGGCTAGTTTCTGAATTATAAATGTTTCCAAGGACCTATCTCTCATTCCCATAGTATTATGTGTGGACCTGATTTCATGTCCATCAGATTATGCATAGAATATGTTTCATATCCATAAGTTTATGCTAGGTCTTGGTTTCATGTCCCTTACATAACAATATAATGTGTTTCTATTTATACATATTCACCATTATATAAGTTTAGGTGTATTACACATTTTAATGTCTCATGTCAATATGATTCCCTGATAGGTTATGTTATTTTATTATTTTATGAGTAATGTCTTATAAAATTAATTGATTTATTCTATGACTCAATATTATGACCTTTGACATGTAGGGTATAAATTTCAAAAGAAAATAACATTCTTATAACATCATGATTATGTTATGATTGATATATCCATTTTTGACACGTACAGAGAACCTGAGAACCCCCTTTTCTTATTATTATTTTTTCTAGGATATGAAGGAAGATATTTAGTATAAAATTTCAAAATTGGTTCTATTTTTTATGGAATTAGAGAGAGATTGTGTTGATGTTTTAAAAATCGGTTGTTTATATTTCTATGTTTCAAAGTCAATAATCCCATGTGATTATAGAATGATTTTTTGTAATATTAATATTAAAATATTAATACATAATATATATGTATTATAATTTTGGGTAATTATATTTAGCACTATTTAAATCTTATGAGGGAAGTTACCTTTTTACAAATATTTCTATTTATAATGATAGAAAATGATGGTAAACTATTTACTAAATTTTATACTATTAATTTAAAGTATAAAATATATTTTTTAATATTGAATATATTGACATGGTAGATATTTATTTAAGATAAAAACTCAAAAAAAAATCAAGTTTCCTAAAAACGCCTCTTTTAAGTATAATAATATTTTTATTCCCAAACAGGGAACAATGTTTATACAATGATATTAATTAGAATATTATTAATTTAATTTTATTAGTAATATTTTAAAACCAATAATAATTAAAAATTTATTTTTTAGATATTTGAAATGAATATGAAGTTTTATATAAAAATTGATATTTTGACTATTCATCTAAAAATAAATTTTATGTGAAAATTCTAAAAAATTCACTCTAAGATAATTTTGAGTTCCTGATATAAAATAAATATATTTTTATGATTAAAATTTTATATTTTTTTAATTAAACTTTTTAAATAAAAAAATATGATACATGTAAATAAATTTAGTGTGAATAAATGTATATCCTTTTTATTGGAATATAAAATAAGATTCTTAGATTAAATATAACTCTACAAAATATAATTCATGAATATTTATAAGGAATAAAATGTTTATACAATCATAATTATTTGGTATTGTTAAATTACTCCACCAATATAGAAATTTCATCCTCATTATTTTATACATTACAGAAAAAGGTGTGGATATTTTTTCCTTCGTAGCATTCTTATAATTCCAATATTTCTTCATCAATCATATGTGTTTTCCAAAAAACATAAACCTAGTGAATCAAATTTTATTTATAGAACCTAAAATATGTGGTAATTAATCTAAAAATTTTGTTTCTTATATGGAATATTTTCCTCCAATTGCAGTACTTTTGTGCTTAAAACATAAGATGAAACTTCAATATTTATTTAACAATAAAACATGTAACACATTATGTATTTGGGATTAAATCAGAATAAATGCCACTTGGTAAGAAACATATCCTATATTCTATAAGATTTATATGGCACATTAATGCATTTAATTGAATTCACCTTTTTAGAAAAAAGCCATGACACATTTTCATGGAGATATTTTTATGAAAACATGATTTTATACCTCAAATAAATGAAATTTCTTATAGTTATATGTAAAATATTTCTACCTAATACGAGGTATCACAATATATTGTTTATTAGTATTCATATTCTATGTTATTTCATCTACCAATTATAGTCAAAAAACAATTCATTCTTGAATATTTCCACAATATACTGAAGTATGACAATGCATTCCGTATAATTTTTCAAATAGTGGAATCTGTAAAATCTAATGGTAACTATAATTAAATATAAATTCAACTAATGTTGGATTTTGATGAAAATTAACTTGGTAATATCTATATTAACCTTGATATGTGTATTTGAATTTCTGAATAATTCTCTATGACTATACAAGGGAATGTTGAAAAAACATTATTGTGAAATTTTATTCAATACCCAACTACTTCAAAAGGATTTTCAAAAATATTCATGGTAAACATGGGATCATGGTGAGATAAAACCAAAAATTAACCCTTATTAAATAGAATAATATATTGGAAATATATTATATAACAAGACTACTTTTTATTACACACTTAAAGCTGATTTATTACATAAAATCTTCACTTGATACAACATAGAATATCAAGAGGTGTAGTGTCTTTGGGGCTTAGGAACATTTCATAACAACTTACTACATAAAATACATAATATCTTTATTGAAAAATTCCTTTACATGAACACTACATTCCCTCGTACTTTGCATTGCATGGGATAACCTGAAGACATGCATAAGAAAATGGTAAGATATAAAGCCTAGTAAGGGAATAAACATGGAATAACATGAGGAATACAATAAATTTTAGACAGTAGTCATATCAAAGGATCATAATGGAAAATGAACATAAATTCATGATAAATAATGACAATCATAACATGGAAATCTGGCTACAACACTTAACATGGAATTAGTATGAGGAAAGGGTCATTGCACACTGAGCATGAGTAAACCCTCATTACAAATTGATCACAACTAAAACCTAATTTCACTTGTATTATAATTATTCAACACACATTTCACATGATATATCATGATACTATACTTTACCTAATGCATTGGAGCACTATGAGGGCACACCCTTCTTAAACATTTAATTTCATACATAACTGTGCCTCATAGATCATGGAATCAATCAACATAATAAGTTATTCTCTGATTAAGTAATGTGGAATAAATATATTAAATTTCCATTCCATATTTATATTTTTATATAGGTGATTACTCTTGATGGAGACATGGGTATGGTATTCACTACCCAATGATCTTGGCTTGGAAAAACGTGGTGCAATTTCGGCAGCATAACGATATGACATAAGGATTCATGAAATTGGTTTATGAGAGATAAATGTGTGTCTCATCATATGTAAATGAAATGGACATTAATGGGGCCATATAGATACATGTACCAACAAATGTAATGTAATTTAGATGCATAATACAAAAGAATTACATGGATGTAAATGAGGGGAGAGAAATCCCCCCACGTAATTTCGTCATGGTAAGGGGTGTAAATGGGAGGAATTAATGAGAGAGAAATGGGTATCCAATCATCAAAAAATAAATAGGGTAGTATGGGGGTGGTGGTAAATCATACCCCAACATTTTTAATTGAAAACAAAAGTACATAAAAACTTAAAGAAAATTAGTCAAAAATGAGAAAGGAAGAAATCCCTTACTTGGAAGTGTGATACCAAAGGCTTGGGAGAGGATTTAGAGAGGCTTCTTTGATGTTTGGAGAACTTTGGGAGGATTATAGAGACAGTAGGGTAGGGTTTGGTTGAACTCTAATGGAATTTAGTGAAGAGGATGTGGGAGATTGTGTGAGTTTATATAGAAATGGAGAGAGAATTCATTATTATTTAGGTTTGGGACACCTAGAATTAAACTAATGAAAACCATAAACCATCCCATGGTTTATTCCCATGGTTTTTGACAAATACACTAGAGAAAAATATTTCATAAATACAAAGTCCGAACTTATAAAAATAATATGGTTTCTTATGAGGAGGTGTGTCACACTTTCAATGAAAACAAATTAATAAGAAAAATTTTTTATAAGCCTTAAAAGATCCACTAATGCATTTTCAAATAAATAAATAAAATCAAAATCATATTATTTTAGTGGTGAAACATATATTGGTAGAACATAATGTTTATACTATTTTATTACATCACTATTAGGTCATTATGTTGTCATAAAACACATTATATATTTAAACGGTATTTAATTTTTACCCAAAAATTTGACTGTCTCAGAAAATTAGGAAAAATTCACCATTGGATAATTTCTATGTCTTGATTCCAAAAATAATATTCATTTTATCTAAATAATTTTATAAATATTTGAATTTTTACTTTTAAATTTAAAACTGACATTTTCCAAAATTCATGGGTTTTGATGA
This sequence comes from Viscum album, assembly GCA_963277665.1. Taxonomy (NCBI): domain Eukaryota; kingdom Viridiplantae; phylum Streptophyta; class Magnoliopsida; order Santalales; family Viscaceae; genus Viscum; species Viscum album. Next base: position 1,239,973,846 of record OY728129.1, read on the forward strand.
AAACAGCTTTCAATCCTTAATAAAAATTACAATATCATTCATAAAAATATATGATAATTTATATTTAATAAAAAGTTACTTAATAATAATAATAATATTTTATTAAAATAAAATTTAATTTGAAAATACATTAATTTATCAAAATTGTTCTCGTAGTTGAATATTAACTAAAAATACTATTTGTTTTTTGAAAACCATTTATAAAGTAACAATAATAAAATGAATGCACATTATTTATATAAAAATAATGTCCATAGTAATAGTGCTATGGTCTTGTTACATAACCCCTTATAACACCCACATAAGACCAAAAAGTAAGGTGTGCGATCGTGAGAGACTCATGGGGTGGCTTGAATAACATCGCTCGGGTGGTAATCTCTATTAAATTCCACTTCTCTTGTATTTGGCTCAATTTAATCTTAACGTGTTCAAGCTCGAAATGTTCTTGGTCAAGAGAAAATCCCAATGACCCCACCTCCTTTCCGAGCTCCGACAAATGGGCTTTGTATGGGGAAATTCTTCTGAATGAGGCCATTAATTCCTTTGTTCGAGTAAATTGGATTTGTTAAAGCTTAATATTTACACTAGTCATGGGATTACTATTCAACTACTATATTAGAGATGGTCACAATTCATAATGTTATTTTAAAATCCAGAAATATAAAACCAATGAGGTCCACATTTTATATAACCATAATAAACATTTAATTAGATCAAGAGGAATTTCCATTAATGAAAGTTTGGGTCGTTACAATATTCCCCCTTAATAAATCTCACCCTCAAAATTTCATTTTCCCACTCTAAAACTAATGTGGGTTACTATGGTTTATCACATTATTTTATTCCCATGTCTATTCTTAAAACTTTTGGTTTCTCTACAACACCATGACGAGGGGAATTGTCTTATTTCATAAATCTTATTTGCTAGGATCTAAGATCTTCATTAGTTTATCCTCAAAATAATGATTATCCTCTAATTGTACTACCTCTGAAGAGAGTACATGTGAAGGGTCTAGTATGAACATCCATAAGAGGGATACAAGAAAGAAATCATGTAATTTGGCCATGGTAGGTGTAACTCCTAGTCAAAGGCCACAACCCCAACATGATCAGGAATCTCGAAGGGGACGATGTACCTAGTATATGACTTCCCTTTACATCCGATCCTCATGACCTTATTCCATAGAGATATGCATAGAAATAAAATGTCTTCAACATTAATCTCAAGGTCTCATCGATGGTTACTTTCATAACTCTTTTATTGACTCTCGGCTGCCTTGATATGCTGCTTAATTGTTTTCAGCTTCTCCACCATTTCATCAAATATTTTTGGTCCAGCAGCTTATGCTCCCCGATTTCATCCCAACATTCCAGTGTTATGCACCTCTTCCCATACATGGCTTCATAAAGAGTCATTCAGATACTCTAGTAGAAACTATTATTATAGGAGAATTCAACCAGTAGAAGATGTTGTTCCAAGACTCCTTTTAAGTCCATAGAACATGATCTTAACATATCATCCAGTGTCTGAACAGTTCACTCATATTGGCCATCAATTAGAGAATGATATGTAATACTGAAGTTCAGTTCAGTATCCAGAGCATGTTGAAGTCTCTTCTAAGTCAGAGAGGTGATTCTTGGATCTCGATCGGATACAATAGATAGTGGTACTCCATGCATCCTTACCACTTACTTTACATATATCCATTCCATTTGATCCAATAAGAAATCCTCCCAAATTTCAAAAAGTGTGTAGACTTTGTAAGACAATCCACAAAAACCCATATTGCATTGTTGCCTTTGGATGTCTTCGGATGTCTGGTGAAAAATTATATGGTGATGTTCCCCCATTTCCATGCTAGTATGGGAAATGTATTCAACATACACTTAGACTTCTGCCTTTCTTCCTTCACTTCCCGACACACTAGGCACATTGTTGTATACTCAGCAATCTCCTTCTTCTTATTATCCCATCAAATAATGCTCTCGGAGATCACTATACATCTGTCTATTTTCTGGGTGAATAGAGAAATTTCATCTATGTGCATCACCCACAAGTTCCTTCATCTGCTTTGGACTTGATGGAACACATAGTCTTTTCCCAACTCTCACAATTCTTTCTTCATTAAAATTGGACACCGAGGATTTACCTTTTCTAATAGCTTCCATTTTTTCTAAATTCCCACATCATCCTTTTGAGCATCTTTTATCACTTCCAAACGAGATGGTTTAGAAATCATTTGGGAATGTATTGATGATGTTCCCTTATTTATTATTCCCATGTCCATCTTCATCAAGTCTAATAATATTGGATCCTTCTCAATTCTCATCAATGATAGAATCTTCGGGTCTTTTATATTTAAATCATATTCAACCTTGTTCACTTTCCCAAAGTTGGAATGGATTGAGAAGTCATAGTCTTGGATGATCTCTAACCATATTTGTTGGTGCATGTTCAACTCTTTCTGTGTGAATATATACTTGAGGCTTTTGGGGTCCGTATATATATCACACTTCTCCCCAAAGAGATAATGCCAAATAAATTTTAAAGCGAGGATCCTCGCAGCCAACTCCAGATCATGTGTTAGATAATTAAACTAATGAAATTTCAAATTCCTTGAAGCATAGGAAATGAATTTGTCATTTTCCATCAACACACATCCAAGGCCCTTCTATGAAGCATCATTTAATACCACAAATATTTCTCCTCTTGTGGATAAATTGAGCTTGGGCGCAGTGATAATCCACCTTTTTAACTCCTTGAATATTTCTTCTCATTCTTCACTCCAAGAAAACTTTACTCCCTTTGGAGTTAGCTTGGTAAGAGGGTTGGACAATCGTAAGAAATTTCTCAAAAATAATCAATAATATCAAGCTAACCCCAAGAAGCTACGAATATCTGTTACTGATGTAGGCCATGGCCATCCCTCAATTGCATATGTTATGGTGGGATTCAGAGATATCCCATTGCTTGTGTTGATATGGCCCATGAATGATACCTCCTTCAACTAGAACTCACATATGTTGTACTTTGCATAGAGATTCTACTTCCTCAAGGTCTCTAGTATAGTTATTAGATGATCCAAATGATCCTCCTTGATTTTTTTGTATATCATAATATCATCTACAAAGACTACCACAAATTTATTGAGGTAATATTTAAAGACTCTATTTATCAAGCACATAAATATTTCTAGACCATTAGGGAGTATAAAAGTCATTACTATGAATTCATAGTTCCCGTATCTTGTACGAAAAGTATTCTTGGGGGGGATATCTTCCTTCTCCACCCTTACTTGATAATATCCTGACTGCAAATCCACCTTGGAGAAGTATTGTGCTCTATAGAGACTATCTATCAAGTCACGAATTCATGGGAGAGGATACTTGTTCTTTATCGTGATTTTCTTAAGCTCAAGATAATTGATGCAATGGTGCATTGACCCATCTTTGGTCTTGACGAAGAGGACTAGTGCACCCCAAGGTAAGACACTTGGGAATATAAACCCTTTATCTAGATTCTCATGTTGTTGTTTTTTTCATCTCCTCAAGCTCCACAACAGCCATTTTATGAAGCTTTTTTGATACTAGCAATGCCCCAGGTATAAGATCAATTTTGAATTCAACATCTCTTCTAGAAGGGAGACCAAACAATTCCTTGAGAAACACATCAGTGAATTCCCTCACAATAGGCATGTATTCAAGGAGGGTTTCCTCATTAGACTCAATCATCTGAGCCAGATACACATGATCACAAGGTAGTAATATCCACACTTGAGATGATAGAGCTAAATAAGAATCATCTTCCTCCTTGTACATGTATAGAATCTGGGGTCGATTCTCCACATGGAGAGTGATTTCCCTCTTGAAACAATTTATAATGGCTCTATATATGGACATCCAATCCATGCCAATAATTGCATCAAATTCCACAAGAGGGAGTATGATGAGGTTCACCAGGAAATTCAATCCACAGATTATGATAGGGGAGGTGTTATATTCTTGGGATGCAATGATTACCCCATTTTGCAGACTCATCGATATCTTTACTTCCATGATTTGTGGTGGTGTTGGCATTATTCTACTAATCTTTGAGGATATAAAATAATGTGTAGAACCAAAATCAAAAATTAAATTTTCTATTCTTGAATGAATAAACTGTGTACCTATTAACACTTCATTGTCGAGGTTCATTTCGGTAGTAGTGATGGAGAAATCTCTCCCTTGAAGCCTTGAAAGTTTTTGGTTGCCTCCCAAAACCCTTGGCTTAGGGAACTAATTTTAAAGATGCCTTAGTTTTTTCCAGTTGTAGAAATGAAAAATGCATTGAGGTTAGAACAGAACGTTCTTCTCATCTTTTGTTTCTGCATGTTTTCTTGTCAGCAGTTAATAGCTAGGTGCCCTTCGCTTCCACACCTAATGCATTTCCACATCCCCTTTAGCCAATTTCTGGGGTTCTTCTTTCTGCACCATTGGTAAGTGTGGTGTTGTATCATCATTTCACCATTGGATTTATCCATCGGACCACCTGCATTGAAGTCCACCTTACACATCTTATCCCCATTATACCCCTGAGATTCTATGATCTCCATTTCGACCTTGATGTTACATCAGAAAATTTCTTAATAGATGTCGAATTCATGGATCACTAGTGCTTTCTATAGGCTAGGTTTCATCCCACAAATGATGAGTTCAACCTTTAATTTGGGGGTAACAAAAAAGCTGAAGGCATACTGTGCAGGACTTTTGAAATTTTCCTCATTCGTTCGAACAGAATTGTCATCTTTTTTCATGAGGGCAAGGAAGTCCCTTTCCATCTTAAGTGGGAGTGTGTACGAAAAATATTTATCGAAAAACCCCATTCAGAAATCCTTCCGTTCAAAAGCATCAATCTCCTCCTCAAGCTTCATATTTTTGATCAATTTCCTCCATTGATCAGCTTCACCCTCTATACAATAAGCATCTTGGTTAACCTTCTCTTTTTCATAACATTATAGGCTGAAGAATATATTTTCAATAGAGTTGATCCATTGTTCTCATGAATCTCTCAATAGTGACTTGTTCTTTCTTAGGGGGTTGAAATTTCTCTTGACTCGTGTTTCTATTCAAATCATGAGTTATGTGAGAGAGAAGTATGATAATGTTCATGATTCCCACTCCAATTGGATTTGCAATATCATAAGCACAGTCATCACATTGATCTTCACATCGGTTGTTATCCTGCGTCATCCAATTACCGGCATTGGTTGGAATAAAAGAAAAGTTATGGGTAACACATAAAGGGTAATCCAATGACAGAACTAATGACTTATAAATAACTTTTATTTCCTTAACTTATGAATCCATAGGCTTCAATATATTCTATTCATGATTTATTTTATAACATATATTTTTAGGGGAATTTTTTTATTCCCTTAATAAGGGTTCATACTAAGCGTGTGGATTTAACAAAGAATATCCCTCGGGAGTTTCATAACCCAGAGTGTAGCAAGGCCTGTTGTCGTTTACCAGTTCCCATTTGAGTCTAGCTCAAAGCGGTGTTTTAAGGTTTTACCCCTAGGATATATCTGTGTCAGTGCCTCCTCCACCAACTAGTATCCAGAAAGGGATGTATTTAATTGATAAACCACTTATTCAATACTCACCAATACATATTGATGTTTTTATTTTACCTATTCTTGTCTCTATGTCTTCACTTTAGTTTTCTAATCCTAATCCAAAAAATAACTAAATCTATCCTCTGATACCAACTATAAAAAACATTGTTTTTATTACGCACTTAAACGTGATTTATTACATAAAATATTCACATGAAACAACATAGAAGAACCATATGTCTAGTGTATTTGGGGCTTAGTAATATTACATAAAAGCGTAGAATATAAAACACAAAACATCTTTATAGAAAACATCCTTTACATGAACACTACATTCCCGCATACCTAGCATTGCATGGGATAACCTGAAGACATGCATAAGAAAAGGGTGAAATTTAAAGCCCAGTAATGGAATAAACCTGGAATAACATATGTAATACTACAAAATTTATACAATAGGAATATCAATGGAGAAAAATAGAAACATGCACATAAATGCATGATAAATCATGATAATCATAACATGGAAATGTGGACACCACACTTAACATGGAATTAGAATGATCCAAGGCTCATTGCACAAGAGCATGAGTAAACCCTCATTGCACATGAATCACGAGTAAAACCTCATTACCCGTGAATTAACATGATTCAATAGCCATTTAAATTGAAATATCATGATAATATACTTTACCTATTGCATTGGAGTGCTATCAGGTCACACCCTTCTTAAACATTTCATTTCATGCCAAAGTTTGCCACATAGATCATGGAATCAATCAAAATAATAAGTTATTATATGATTAAGTAATGTGAAATAAATTCATTAAGGTAAAATTAAATATGTATATGTGTATAAAGGTGAATACCGTTGATAGAGACATGGGTATGGTATTCACAACACAATGATCTTGGCTTGAAAAAACACTGTGCAATTTCGGCAATATTATGGCGTGACATAAGGATTCATGAAAATGGTTGATGAGAGAGAAATTGGTGTCTCATAATATGTGAATGAAATGTAATGTAAGGGGTTCATATAGATACATGTCCCAATAAAGTTAATGTAATTTAGATGCATAATACAAAATAATTACTTGGATGTAAAAGTGGAGAGAGAATTCCCTCACAGAATTTTGGCATGGTAACAGGTGTAAATGGGAGGCATTAATGAGATGGAAAGTGGTCTCCCATAATCCAAACATAAATAGTGCAGTATGGGGGATGTGAAAAATCATACCCCAACATTTTTAATTTAAGACAAAAGGGAATAACAACTTAATGAAAATAAGACAAAAATGAGAAAGGAATAAATCTCTTACTTGGAAGTGTGATCTCATAGGCTTGGTAGAGGCTTTATGAAGGATTATTTGAAGAGTGGGGAACATTGGGAGGATTATAGAGAGAGGAGGGTGGGGGTTGGTTGAACTCCAAAGGCTTTGAGTGAATAAAAAGTGGGAGCTTGTGTGATTTTATATAGGGAAGGAGCGGGAATTCTTTATTATTTAGTTTTGGGATACCTCACATTAAACTAAAAAAACCACAAACCATACCATGGTTTTTCCCATGGTTTTTTCAAAGGGGGCTGGAAAACAATATTTTATATGTCTAATTTATGATATTCTTAAAATAATTGGGTTGCGTATGTGGAGTTGAGTCACACTCTCAAGCAAAACTATTTAAAAAGACAAAATGTTTTATAAACCTTAAAGGGTCCACTGAAGCATTGTAAAATAAATAAAAAAACCAAAAAACAAATTATTTTAATGATGAAAAATATATTGGTTGACAATAATATTTATATTATTTTATTACATCACTATTGGATATTATGATGTTATAAAACACATTATATATTTAAACGGTATTTAAATTTTACCCAAAATTTCGGTTGTCTCGAAAAATTATGAAAAATTCACCATAGTATAATTTCGTTTTCTTGATTGAAAAAATAATATTCATTTTATCTAAATAATTATATATATATGTGAATTTTTATTTTTAAAATAAAAACTAACATTTATCTAAAATTTATGGGTTTTGACAAAAACAACATTGAAACAATAATAAAAATTTCAATTGCGTTTATAAATGTATAAAATAATCTATATTAAATAAAAATTTATTTAATAATAATATTAATATTTTATTAAAATATTATTTAATTCAAAAATCCATTAATTCATCAAAATATATTTCTTCATTTAATATTAACTAAAAATACTATTTGAGCATTAAAAATTATTTACATAGTAACAATAATAAAATGAATGCACATTTAATATAAAAAATATTGTACATAGTCATAGTGCTAAGGTCTTGATACATAACCCCTTATAACACCCACATATGACCAACGGTTAATGTGTGCGATGGTGACATTCTCTTGGGGTGGCTCAGATAACATCGCTTGAGTGGTAATCTCTATTAACTTCCACTTCTCCCATTGTCGGTTCGCTCATTCTTAACTTTTTCAAGCTCGGCTTGTTCTTGGAAAAGAGCGAAGCCCAATGATTCCACCTCCTTTCTAAGCTCTGAAAAATGGGATTCAAATAGAGAAAGTCTACTGGATGAGGCAATCACTTCCTTCATCTGAGTAAATTTGATTTGTTAAAGCCTTATATTTATAGTAATCATATGATCAATGTTTTACTACTATATTAACAACAATCACATTTCATAATGGTATTTTAAAATCCAGAAACACAAAACCATTGAAGCTTACATTTTATATAACCATAATATACATTTAATTAGATCAAAAGAAATTTACATTAATGAAAGTATGGGTCATTAAAATACTCCCTCTTAAGAAATTTCACCCTCGAAATTTCCTTTTCCCACTCAAAAATAAATGTGGGTAACTCTGCATCATCACTTCCTTCGATTCCCATGTCGCTTCTTCAAAATTTTTGTTTCTCTACAACACATCGATGAGAGGAATTGTCTTATTTAAAAGAAATTTTTCTCTATGATCTAAGATCTTCACTAGTTTCTCCTAATTAGAAAGATCATACTCTAGTTGTACTACCTCTAAAGGGAGTACATGTGAAGGGTCCGGTATGTAATTTCTTAAGAGGGATAAATGAAAGACATCATGTACTTTGTCCATGGTAGGTGGAATTGCTAGTCAACAGGCCACAGCCCCAACAGGATCAAGAATCTTGAAGGGGTCAATTTATCTAAGACTTAACCTCACTTTCTTTCCAAACCTCATGACCTTCTTCGGTGTAGATATGCATTGAAATACTATGTATCCAACTTTAAACTGAATGTCTCATCAAAATTTATCTGCATAACTCTTTTGTCGACTCCGGGATGCCTTGGTATAATGCTGAATGGTTTTCATCCTCTCCTCCATTTCATCAACCATTTCTGGTCCTAGCATCTCACGCTCGCCGACATCATCATAACAGGTTGGTGTTCTGCAACTCTTCCCATGCAGGGATTCATAATGTGTCATTCAGATGCTCTAGTTGAAACTATTATTATTGGTATATTCAACCAGTGAAATATGGTGATCCCACCCTCCTGTGAAGTCCATAGAACATGTCTGAATGGTTCGCTCAGATAGGCCATCAGTTTGAGGATGATAGGCCATACTGAAGTTCAGTTCAGTATCTAGTGGATGTTGAAGACTCTTCCAAAAAATAGATGTGAATCATGGATCTCAATCGGATACAATAGATAGTGGAACTCCATGTAGTCTTACCACTTACCTGATATATATTCATTCCAGTTGATCCAGTAAAAAAACTTTCCGAATGGCAAAAAGTGTGAAAACTTTGTAAGACGATCCACAACAACCTAGATTGCATTTTAGCCTTTGGATGTCTTCAGAAGTCCAGTGACAATGTCTATGGTGATGTTCTCCAATTTCCACGTTGTATGGGCAATGGTTGCATCATCTCATTATACTTATGCCTCTCTGCCTTCACTTGATAACACACTAGGAAATTTTATGTATACTATGTGATCTACTTATTCATATTATCCCAACAATAATGCTCTCGTAGATCTCGATACATCTTTGTGTTTCCTGGTTGAATAGAGAAGTTTGAACTATATGTGTCATCCAAAATTTCCTTCTTCAGATTGTGACTTGATAGAACACATATTCTATTCCCAAATCTCACAATTCCTTCTTCATTAACATTGAACTCTGAGTATTTCCCTTTCTGATAGCTTCCACTTTATTCTGAATCCCCACATCATCCTTTTGATAATCCTTTAACCTTTCCAAAAGAGACAGTTGAGCAATAATTTGTGAAAGTATTGATGTTGTTCCCTTCATTATGATTCCCTCTTCCATCTTTAACAAGTCTAAGAATATTGTATCCATCTTAATTCTCATTAATGATAGAATCGTCGGGTCCTTTATACTTAGATAATCTTCCACCTTGTTTGATTTGCTAAGGTTATAATGGATTGAGCAGTCATAGTCTTCGATCATCTCTAACTATCATTGTTGGCGCATGTTCATCTATTTATTTGTGAATATATACATGAGGCTTTTATTGTCTATATATATTTCACACTTCTCATCAAAGATATAATACCGCCAAATTTGTAAAGCGAAGATCAATGTAGCCGACTCCAGATCATGTGTTGGATAATTCTTCTCTTGAACATTCAATTTCCTTGAGGCATAGGCAATGACTATGTCATTTTACATCAACACATAGGCCATGACCTTCTTCTAAGCATCACTGTATACCACAAAAAGTTCTCCACTTGTTGGTAAAGTGAGCACAGATGGAATGATAAACCACATTTTTAAATCCTTGAATATTTCTTTGCATTCATCAATCCAATAAAACTATACACCTTTATGAGTTATCATGGTAATAGGGTTGGAAAATTGTGGTAAATTTCTCTCAAATCATCGATAATACCCAGCTAACCCCAAGAAGCTAGAGATATCTGTTACCGATGTTGGCCTCATCCATCCCTCAATTTTATCTATTTTGGTGGGATCCACGGATATCCCCTTTCTTGTGATGATATTTCCTAGGAATGAAACCTCCTTCAACTAGAAATCACAATTGTTGTACTTTTCATAGAGATTCTCCTTCCTCAAGGTCTCTTGTATAGTTCTTAGATTCTCATCATGATCGTCCTTGGTTTTGGATTTTATCAGAATATCATCTATAAAAACTACCACAATTTTTTTAGGTGATCTCTAAAGACATTATTCATCAAGTCCATAATTATTTCTAAAGCATTAGTGAGTTGGAAAGGAATTACTATGAATTCATAGTGCCCGTATCTTGTACGTAAAGAAGTCTTGGGGAAATCTTCTTTCTTCACCCTTACTTGATAATATCATGACTTCAAATCCACATTGGAGAAGTATTGTGCTCCACACAATGGTCCAACCAGTAATTGATTTGTGGGAGAGGATAATTTTTATTTATCATGATTTTTTATGTTCATGGTAATTGATCCAAAGGTGCATTAACCCATCTATCATCTAGATGAAGAGGACTACTGCACCCCAAGTTGAAGCCCTCGGGCGTATAAACCCATTATCCAGATTCTCTTGTAGTTGTTTCTTCAGCTCCTCAAGTTCCAAAACTACCATTCTATATGGACATATGGATTTTGGCAACGCCCTAGATATAAGATCAATTGAGAATTAAACATCTCCTCTAGGAGGAAGACCAGCCAATTCCACGGGAAAAACATCAGTGAATCCCATCACAATATGCATGACTTCTAGGATGGTTTCCTCATTAGAATCAATCATCTCATCCAGATAAGCCTGTTCATAGCGCAAGAATATCCACACATGTGATGATGAAGCTATAGAATAGTCATCTCCTTACTTGCACTTGTATATAATTGGGGGTCGATCCTCCACATGGAGAGTGATTTCCCTCTCATAGCAATTTATGTTTTCTCTATATAAGGACATCCAATCCATGCCATGAATTACATCAAATTCCCCCAAAGGGAGTATGACAAGGTTTTCTAGGAAATTCAATCCAAATATTATGATAGGGGAGGAGTTATATTCATGGGGTACAATGATTTCCCCATTTTATGTACTCCTTGAAATCTTTACTTCCATTATTTTTGGTGGTGTTGGCATTGTTCAACTAATATTTCGAGATATAAAAGAATGCGTAAAACCTGAATCAAAAAGTACGTTCACTATTCTTGAAGGAATAACTAGCATACCTATCAACACATCATTGTTAGGGTTCATTGTGGTAGTAGTGATGGAAAAAGCTCTCCCTTGATGCCTTGGAGGTTGTTGGTTGCCATAAAAAACCCTTGTCTTAGGGAACTGATTTGCAAGATTCCCTTGTTCATTCTAGGTGTAGTAATGAACAACGCATTGAGGTTCGAGCAGAGCGTTCTTATCCTCTATTGTAGCTGCTGGTTTTTCTTGTCAGCAGTTAATAGCTCGGTGCCTTTCTCTTCCACACCTAAATAAGTTCCTCACCCCCTTCATGAAATTTACGGGATGCTTATTTCTACCCCTTTGGCAAGTGGGGTGCTGGATATTATTTGCAACATTGGATTTATCTATTGGACTTCCAGAAATGAATTCCACCATACACTTCTTATCCCCATGATGCCCATGAGATTCTCATATCTTCATTACAAATTTGAGGGAACATCGTAATTTTTTTAATAACTATCGATGTCACGGATCACTAGCACTTTCTGTAGGCTATGTTTCATCCCACCAAAGAAGTGGTAAACCTTGCATTTGGGGGTAATGATAAAGATTGAGGTGTATTGTACATGCCTTGTGATGTTTTCCTCATAATCTCCGAAAATTTTGTCCTCTTTGTACTTGAAGGCAAGGAATATCATTCCATCTTAAGTCAATGGGTGAACAGAAAATATTTATTGAAAAACATCTTTTAAAAATCCTTCCATTCCAATTCATCGATCTCTTCCTCAAGGTTCATATTTTTTTAACATCCACCAATGATCAAATTCAACCTCCATACAATAAGAATCCAGGATAACCATATCATTTTCAGAACATTAAACGATAAATAAGATCTTTTCTATGTAGTTGATCCATTGTTTGGCGATTGAGGGATCAGATGATCCACTAAAAGTAGGAGGCCTTTGTCTCAAGAATCGCTCTATTGAGACTTGTTCTTTCTTGGGGGGGGGGGGTTGAACATGGCTAATAACCCATGTTTCTATTCAAATCATGAGTTAACTGAGAAATAATCATGAAAAACTTCACAATTCCCAATCCAATCGAATTAAGCATCTCATAAGCACAACCATCACATTGATATTCACATCAGTTGTTAGCTCGACTACTCCTATTACCTGCAATTGGATGGAATTAAATGGAAGTTATGGGTAACACATAAAGGGTAATCCATGGAAAAAACTATTGACTTATAAATAACTTTAATTTCCTTAACTTATGAATCCATAGGCTTTAATCTATGATATTCTAGATCTACTTTATAACATATATTCTTAGGGGTATTTTTTTATTTCCTTAATAAGTGTTCATACTGAGATTGTGAATTTATCAAAAAATATCCCTTGGGAGTGTCATAACCAAGAGTGTATCAAGTCTTGTTGTCGTGCACCAGTTCCCGTTCGAGTCTAGCACAAAGCGGTGTTTTCTGGTTTTCCCCTAGGATACATTTGCCCCAGAGCCACATCTACCTGCTCGTATCCAGAAATGGATGTATTTGATCGACAAACCAATTACTCAATTTTTACCAATACATAGGGACATTTTTATTATACATATTCTTCTCTCTAAGTCATCACTGGGTTTTTCAAAACCTATTCCCAAAAATAACTAAACTGATCCTCTGATACCAACTATAACAACCCTGCTTTTTATTAAACAATTAGACCAGATTTATTACATAAAATCATCACTTGAAACAACATAGAAGATCAAGATGTCTTGTGTCTTTGGGGCTTAGGAAAATTACATAATATCTTAGAATAAAAAACACATAGCATATTTATTGAAAACATCCTTTACATGAGCACTATATTCCATCATACTTAGTATTGAATGTGATAATATGAGGACATGCATAAGAAAAGGGTGAGATATAAATCCCAATAAGGGAATAAATATGGAATAACATGAGAAATACAATACATTTTAGACAATAGGAATATCAATGTAGAAGAACAAAAACATGAACATAAATGCAAGATAATGCATGATAATCATAACATGGAAATGTGGCAACAACACTTGACATGAAATTAGCATGAGCCAAGGCTCATTACACATGGAGCCTGATTAAACCCTCATTGCACATGAATCACAAGAATAAACTAATTGAACTTGAATTAGCATGATTCAACACCCATTACACATGACATATCATGATACTATACTTTACCTAATGCATTGGAGCGCTATCTGGGCGCTCCCTTCTTAAACATTTCATTTCATACAAAAGTGTGACACATGGATCACATAATCAATCAACATCATTAGTTATTCCATGATTAAGTAATGTGGAATAAATACATGAAAATAACATTCAATATGTATATGTTTATAAAGTTGAATACCCTTTATAGAGACATTGGTATGGTATTGACTACCTAATGATCATAGCTTGGAAAAACGCGGAGCAATTTCTACAGCATAACTTCATGACATAAGGATTCATGAAAATGGTTGATGAGAGAGAAATGGGTGTCTCATCATATGTAAATGTAATTTACAGTAATGGGGACATATAGATAAATGTACCAACACATGAAATGGAATTTATATGCAAAATACAAAAGAATTACTTCGATGTAAAAGAGAAGAGAGAAATCCCCATCGAAATTTCCGCATGGTAACGAGTGTACATAGGTGGCATTAATGATATTGAAATAGTCTCCCATCATCCAAAAATAAAGAGGGAACTATGGGGGAGGTTTGAAATAATACCCCAACTTTTTTAATTGAAAACCAAATGGCATAACAACTTAAAGGAAATTGGTCAAAAATGAGAAAGGAAGAAATCCTTACTTGGATGTGTGATCCCAACGGCTAAAGAGAGGCTTGAGAGAGGCTTCTTGGGAGATTGGGGCACCTTGGGAGGATTATAGAGAGGGTAGGTAAAGGGTTTGGTCTAACTTAAATGGATTTTATTAAAGTGGAAGTGGGAGATTGGGTGGGTTTATATTGGAAAAGAGAGGGAATTCTTTATTATTTAGGTTTGGGACACTTCACATTAAACAAATCAAAACCACAAACCAGACCGTGTTTTTTTGAAGTGGTTTTTTCCAAAAGGGACTGGAAAACAATATTTTATATGAAAAATGGCCGAACTTCTTAAAATAATATGGTTGATTAGGTGGACGTGAGTCACATTCTCATGGAAAAAAATTTAAAAAGACAAAATATTTTATAAGCCTTAAATGGTCCATTACAGCTTGGTAAAATAAAAAAACCAAAAATCACATTATATTAATGTTAAAACATATATTGGCCGAAAATAATGTTTATAGTTTTTAATTACATCACTGTTGGGTTATTATGATGTAATAAAACACATTATATATTTAAACGATATTTATTTTTTTCCAAAAAAATTGACTATCTAATTTTTTTTTTAAAATTCACCATTGGAAAATTATGACATCCCCATACCAAAAATAATATTCCTTTCATGTAAATAATTTTCTAAATATTTGAATTTTCACTTTTAAAAAAAAAATTTATTTATCTAAAATTCATGGTTTTTGAAAAAAAATAGCTTTCAAACATTAATAAAAATTACAATTGAATTCATAAAATTATACAATAATTTATATTTAATAAAAAATAATTTAATAATGTTAATAATATTTTAATAAAATATTATTTATTTCAAAAACCCATTAATTCATCAAAATGGATTTCTTAGTTGAATATTAACTAAAAATACTATTTATGCTTTAAAAACTATTTACAAAGTAACAATAACAAAATGAATGCACATTTTTTATAGAAAAATAATGTACATAGTCATAGTGCTAGGATCTGGTTACATAACCCATTATACCACCAACATATGATCGAAGGGTATGGTGTGCGATAGTGACAGACTCTTCTGGTGTCTCGGATAACATCACTCGGGTGGAAATCACTATTTGACTTCCACTTCTCTCGTATTCGGTTCTTCTCAAGCTTAATGTGTTCAATCTCTTCTTGGGATTGGTCAAGAGTAAAGCCAAATGAAACCACCACCTTTCTGAGATTTGAAAAATGGGATTCATATAAGGAAAGTATACTGGATGAGACCATCGCTTCCTTTGTCTGAGTAAATTGGATCTGTTAAATCCCTATATTTATACTAATCATGTGATCACTGTTAAACAGCTATATTAGAAATGGTCACAATTCATAATGGTATTTTAAAATTAAAAAATATAAAACCAACGAAGATCACATTTTATATAACCATAATAAACATTTAATTAGATCCTGAGGAATTTCCATTAATGAAATTTTGGGTCATCACAGATTATATGAAGATAATATTGAGACAAATTATCTTTAATATGGAGAAATTGTGATGGTTTTGAAATTCAATGGACAATGGCTCAAATTTTTATTATTATCTAAAGACATCTTTGGTAATATTACCATGAAATCTGTGAATATTTTGTTTTATTCCCACTCCAAAACTAGAAATGGATACATAATCCAATTTACTAATTGTTATACCAACTTAAGTTGTTGGTAGGTCCAAAATATCATGGTAAATTACAATTTCATTAATATATAGTCATTCTAAATTTTCAAGTGGTTAATCTTCCCTTAAATCATGATAATATGCTGACTTGGTAAGACGATCAACAATGAACCATATTGCATTGTTCCTTCTAGGATTCTTTGGTAGTACTATGACATTGTCCATCGTAATATTATCGAATTTCCACTCAGGAATGGGAAGAGGATGCAAGACTCCTCCAAGATGTTTCCTTCCATCATTCACTTGTTGACAAACAATACATCTTGACACAAAATCAGCAATATTCCTCTTCATGTTGTCCCACAAAAAATGTTCCTTCAAATCTCTAAAAATTCTGGTTCTCCCTGGGTGTATAGGGAAATTGGAGCTATGAGTATCGTCCAACAATTCTCTTTTTAGATCAGGTATATCAGGAACACAAAGTCTCTTCCCAAATTTCCAAATTATATCTTCATATAAAAAGTCACTCAATCTCTTATTATTCATGGTGTTATTCTTCTTTTGAAACTTCTAATCGTCTCCTTGAGAAATTTTAATCATTTATAATAATGATGGTTTGTCAACCATTTGAAAAAGAATTGATGTTTCACCATCCATTGTGATTCCCATATCCATATTTACTAGATCCATGAAAATAAGATCTCTTTAAACTCCCATCTTGTTCAAAACCCTATGATCTTTTCTTCTCAATGCATCTGCCACCTTGTTTTCCTTCCCCGGGTGGTAGTGTAATATGAAATCATAATCATTGAGTAGTTCAAGCCATCTCCTTTGCCTCATGTTGAGTTCCTTCTATGGGAAAATATACTTCAAACTCTTGTGGTCAGTATATATCTCATATCATTAACCATAGAGATAATGCCTCCAAATCTTCAAAGAAAATATTATAAGTAAAAACTCTAGATCAAGAGTAGGATAGTTATTCTCATGAATTTTTAGCTATCGTGATGCATAGACAATAACCCTATCATTCTGCAGAAGGACACAACCAAGTCATTTCGTTGATGAATCACTTTAAATTACAAACCCATCATTCCCTAAAGGTATAGGTAATATAAGATAATTGACTAATCTTCTATTTAGTTCTTCAAAACATTATTCACTCTCTTATTTCCAAAAATATTTAACCCCTTTATGTGTGAGCATTGTTAATGGGATATCCAATCGAGAAAAAATCTAGACAAAACACCGATAATAAATTACTAAACCAATAAAACTGGGTACCTCAGTTGTACTCGTCGGTGCTAGGAATTCATGGATTTCTCTTGTCTTAGAAGGATAAATATAGATTCCATCCTTAGAGATAGTATTTCCTAGAATATAAATCTCCTGAAGCCAGAAATCACACTTTCTAAACATCCTATATAATTCATGTCTTCTAAGAGTCTTCAGGATAATGGTCTAGTGATATTCATGATCTTCATAGATATTGGAGTATACCAAGATATCATCAATAAATACAACTACAATGTCATGAAGATATTAATTGAAAACACTATTCATTATATCCATGAAAAAAGAGGGTGTATTAGTGAATCCAAAAGGCATTACTGTAAACTCGTAATGCCCGTACCTGGTTTGAAATGCTGTTTTTGGAATGTCTTCCTTCTTCACACACAACGGATGATATCCAAATCAAAGGTCAATATTTTAAAATCATTGAGCCTTCTGATGTTCTTCGAATAAATCATCAATGCGAGTAATGGGATACTTGTTCATTATTTTTATAGCATTGATCTCCCTATAGTAAATTTACAACCATATAGATCCAACTTTCTTCTTAACAAAAAGGAAAGGGCCTCCCCATGGAGAAACACTAGGGTGAATAAATCTATTTTTAATCAATTCCTCTAGTTTTTTTAGTTCCACTAATTCCAAAGTGGCATTTCAATAAGAGGTCTTTGATATCGTCCTTGAACCAGGAATTAAATCAATGGAAAGCTGAATTTCTCATTCTGGAGGATGTCCTAGTAAATGCTCTGGAAACACATCAACATATTCTTTCACAATAGGTACATCCCCTATTTAGACATTCCTTTCCTCACCCACAATTATTTTATTCACTTCCACCCCAATAATTGAATTTAGTTGAGCTATTGGGGGAGGATCTTGATAAGAATTAGGTGGTGAAGTTTCTGATCTTAAGATAAGGTACTCCTTATCCTCATCAAAAATTGTAATCTACTTATTCTTGCATTATATTTTCACATAATGGTCTGAAAACCAATCCATACTAAAGATTTTATCAAATTCAATCATGGGTATGACGACGATATCAGCAGATAAAGAACATTTATATTACCTAATGGGGAATGATTCACAAAACATTTTTCCATTGATACATCCATTATGTGTTTTTACTGACAACTCCCTTGTAAAATCAAATTGGAAATATCAAAATTTAATAAAAAACTGGGGAGATATGAAACAATGTGATGATCTAGAATCAAATAAAGCATTTTCTAAAATTGAGGAAACCATTAAATAACCCGCCACTTTGTCTTTCGGAGCATTAACCTCATCGGTAGTGATAGTATAATCTTGGCCTTGATCACTTGTCCTTTTTTGTGGTAAGTTCCTCTGTCGTTTAGGACATTCATTCACATAATGCCCCCATTCTCAAAAATTGTGGTATTCATCATCGGGAGCCTCTTTCTTCCCCTTGCAATCAAGAGCTTGGTGGCCTTTTTCACCACACTTGTAATAGACTCCCATCCTCTTCAGGAAAGTACTAGGGTGGTTCTTCCCACATTTACCTAAGAATGGATATTCAACTTTTCCCTTCTTCCCCTTATTACCATTACTAGAGTGTTCAGTAGATCTCTTAATCTCTTACATTTCTTTAATGTCGTATGACATAGAGAATTATTTTTCTGTCTTGATAGCACTTGAGACAATATCTTCGTATGATGTGCATAATTCTGATACTAATGCTTGAAGGATAAATGGTTTTAAACCATCAATGAAATGATAAATTATACTTCTTGGGTTATGTATACAATCTGCTACATGCCTCACTATCCTTGTAAAGTTTGCTTCATAATTTGTGACATTATCAGCCTCATTTTGCCTCAGACATAGAAATTGACTTTCCATATATGCTCGATGGTCACGTGGAAAGTATTTTTCAATGAAAATACCTTTAAACTAGCACTATTCCATATTTCATACTTCATCAAATTCCTTTGTATTTTGAATCAATGACCACCATAGATCAGCATCTCTAGTGAGGCGGTAAACTGCCATGACAAATTTTTCCCTTTCACTACTCCCCAAGACATGGAAGATTTTCTATGAGGAATTGAACCATTTCCTAGCCACTAATGGATATGTACTCCTATTGAATGTTGGTGGTTGTTTCCTCATGAAGTGTTCTAACATTGATCCTCCACGTTGTGATCAGGGTCCTCCATATGGGTATGGTTATTATTCATAACCTGAGTTAGTTGTCCCAGTATAGTGATAAGCTAATTAGCACCAGTTGTATCACCAGATCTACTATAATTATCTTGAGCAGGAGGGTAATCACTACATGGAGTGTGTGCATTGATATAGTTTTTATTCCTTCCACTAGGTTCCATTTCTAAACAATGGCAAAAACTAGAGTAGTTTATGAATCAGAATACATAATTTCAAACTTGTAAAACAGTTAACATCAATTGAATAGTTTATGGATACAATCCAAAATCATAAAAAATGTTTTCTTTGAGGATATATATACTCATAAACCCTTCATAATGGTTTATAAAGAAAATGAGAAATATCCTAAGCATATCCCCATGAGTGTCGTAACCAAGACTGAAGCAAGGCCCATTATCGTGCACCAGTTCCCATTCATGTCAAACTCAAATCGGTGTTTTCAAGTTTTACCCCTAGGTATATCTGTGCCAGAGCCACCTCTACCAGCTCATATCTAGACATGGATGTATTTCTTGTAAAACTCACAAAATCTCTAAAATACCAAAATTCTCAGAAGTTCTTCTATACTAATCCTCAAAGTCTATCATAGGGTAATGTGCTCTAATCAGAGTTTTTCTAAATCTATATTTAAAGGTTTGTACTGAAATTCTCTTATACCAACTGTAACACCCCGACCCCAGTTACCCAGAGTCGTTGCATTATTACATAACATTGGTATGATAACCAATGATGATGTCTCTAAAGACCGATGAGTTTAGTAGCCATGGATGTACTAGATACATTCATTAGGTTTACATTACATCAAAAAATGAGAAATTACAATAACATTGTTTACATAGACTACAATCATATCCCCTCAGACTATCCTCGCAGGTAAGTCACTAAATACTTCTTCGCATCTTGGAAAAAATAAAACATAGAAAGGGGTGAGCCCAGATGCTCAGTAAGGATAACAATATATAGGAAACATTCATAAATAAGCATGAACATTTAAGGAAATTTATAAGACTAAGAAAAAGTAATTTAAACATGAACTTTAGCATAATATTGATAAGATAAAATAAAATAATGAAATTTACTTACTCACATAGCTATTATACTAGTCGAATATTCAAATTCAATATCAACAGCCACTTTCATAATAATGGAATGCATAATGCCAAACTTTCATAACCACATAGTCAATGCCTTGTTTCATGACAATAAATAAGATTTTGTCATGGCTTGTTCCAAAAAAGTAGTTTGTCTCATGAGACCTATCTATGCATCTAGAAGCTATAACGGGTTCCACCCATCACATACTAATTCCTATGCAATCCTCATATGAAATGGTTTAAACATAACATAAACATTCGTATAAAACTAGCACAAGAAATGTCAACAAATTATCCATAAACCACGAATGATGTAGAAATAACATATCCACCATCAAACATATCACAAAACCTTCAATACAATATGGATGTTTTTTATCATAAAAAATCAACTTCCAATAATCTTAAAATCAATCAATAAAAGTTGACATAGAAGAAATCAAATCCATTTTTTAGAGAAATATATTTTTCTATTTTGAAATAATTTAAGAAAAAATTTATTTTGGGAATATTCTTATATTCTTATAAGGGAATCTTCTTAAATGTTATAATAGCAGGAAATAGTCGCACCCGCCGTATAAGTTAAATAAAAGACATTCTTACCTTAAGTTTGTTGAAAAGGTTATAAAGGACCTTGTTTGGAAAAAGACGGAAGAATTATTTTATAAACATCTTATAAAAGTAAAAAAAGGTTATAAATGACTTTAAACAATAGTCTATAAATAGTAATAATATTTTGAAATGCATTTTTAAGAAACATGGAAGTGGATGATAAAGAGGTCCTAGTAGATAATTACATATAAATAACCCCAGATAATAAAGAGATTGTAGAATTAACCCTTAACTTGTACTTTTCCATGGTCGAGGGTAGATTAACATCCTGTATAATGGTGAAATAATTGTTATTAAATTATAAAAGAATCATATTCATTAATATGATATCATATATGATCTTTTGACATTGCTTTGTTAATAATGTCTTAGTATTATTGTCGTTTCAGGTGTTAATGGATTCCTTTTCCTTTATATTATTAGTTTTGTAGGTCATATTTGTTATGGATGGGATGTATCTTATTCATAAATAGAATGATATCAAGTTGTAAAGTATTATTTTTAATCATCAAATGAAAATTAGTCTGGAATGGATATGATGGGGAATGAATCTCATCGCGTTCATGGAAACGGTTATCCGTACGTTCGCACGAGAGAAAATATCATTCATTTTATATTAAATAAATATATAATTGGATGATTTATAATATATAACAAATAATTTTCATGTTATAGTTATTATTTACATCAATTACACTTCATTATTATAACCGTCCAAATAATAATGTAGTGAATAAAAATTACTTCATGACGTGGAGACGGTACACCGAACGTATGTAGGTATGGGGACATTTCATTCAAAGGATGGATAAAATAATTTATATGGTTGTACTATATTTATAATAACATCATATTATATATAAGATACTAGATTAATTACTTTATAAAGTAAACAACAATGAAAGAGGATGTGGATGAAGAAAGGCACTTGAATGATGTGATTAAATATTTACCTCTTCTTCTGTTATTTCTTTTGCTTTAATCAAAGGGGATTCTTTGGTCAGCATTATGACTAAAGGAAGGCCTCTAGGATGATGGGAGGGCAGTTTAGAGGGCTTTTCGGTAGGGTTTGGCTGAGCCAAATGGCTTTGAAGGTGTGAATTAGAGATAAGGGTGGGTTCCCTTTTATAAGAGTGGTGAGTGGCACCTTAGGAAAAGCTAGAAATATTATATTATAATAAAATAATTTTCTGTTTATAATGGCTGAAAAATGGATTATTTAAAGTATAAGGTTGTTATGGGTATAACACCACACAAACAATAGTTTTTAAATAGGTTTGGGTTACTATATTAACTTTATCTTTTAGATTTAACTCTAAGTTAAATAGTTTGATATTAACCATGTATCTTGGTATTTCTATAATATATGTCTAATAAGCATACTATATAATTCTAAGAGAACCCCAAGTGGTTCAATAATGACACACCTATCATTATATAAGTGTTTTGGAAGAGCCTTAGATTTTTAGGAATAGAATATCAATTAATAATATAATATATTATTTTAAAAATATTTTATGTCAATTTTGACACTATTTTGTATATTGTTTTTTCTAAATTAATAACAGTATTATTACTTCGCAAAAAAATCATCTAACCAACCCCAATATGTAATATTAACCAATATAATTAGTGGAATGCATAAAAAGGTTCAATTTACGTTTATTTGAATATTTATAATATCAATTATTTCAATATTTCATTAATTTGATAATTACTGGATCATCACTGTGTCATAAATAAATTAAATTATTTAATGTGAAAAAAGCATAAACAAAATACCATTATATATGAAATCGTTTTATAATTATAATGAATATTTATAGTCGAATTTATCTTATGTGTAACCATATATTAAAAATGTTTTAGTTATTAAACATTCATTTTAACTCTTTTAACTCTTCTTTGAATTAAATAATAATAAATGTCATATTCTAATCCAAGTGGACCATAGTGGACCATATTTTATTCATAAGGTTGTTTTTGTTCTAATTATACTTATCCAATATAATTAGGACATGTGTTTGGGTAATAATAATATCACTTTTACCATTAATTGTCGTATTTACTTTTAACAGTGGTAAATAAATGTCAAAATTTACTATTAACCATATATTATTTTCATCTTATTGAACCAAATTTTTCTAACTAATATCAATCGCGTCTCTAGGAGTTTTTAAATTCCACTCACAGAAGCTGTAAAATTATGTTTTATGTGAATTTGTAAATTCTCGTAGGAGGTGGGTAAAAGACGGTGAAAATATCAATAAAATTTCTATTTATCTAAAATTATTATAAACTAACTATGATGAATTACATTGAAATTATATAGGTATTATGTATCTATTTTTACTTAAAATAAATTTAAATAAAATAAGTAATTATTTAAACAAAAATTCGGTTTTAAACCATAAATCAATGTTTTTCACTATAAAAAAAACTATAAAGTTTACTGAAAAATACCAAAAATTCACCCTAAGCTAATTTCGGTATTCTGAATCCAAAAATGAAGTCCATTTTGAATGATAAAATTTTAAAAATTTTAAAAATTGGGTATTACAATTCATAATGGCTAGTTTTATTGGTGGTAGTGTGTTAGAACTCAATGTTTCGTACAATACACGCTATTGTTTTATTCAAAGGGAAGTGTACCATGGATGATTGGGTTTTTACATCCTAGTGTTTTGATTAAGTCAGCGATAACATATGCAGACATTCCAATGATATTACACAGGATTTGAATCTAATTTATTGTTTTTATTTTGTTTATTATCGTTGGACTATTTTTTAGGAACTACCTGTACTTTGATGACCCATTGGATGTTAGTGATGAGGTAAATAAATCTTGATGACAATAATTTTGTCAACTGTTTTTTAAAAACATATAATAGGTTTGTCTTTAGTTGACATTTTAACTACATCATTAGTTTAGACTCACCATTTAAACAAATATGATGTGTTAAATTTGATGGACTAATAATAGGAATGTCTGCATGTGTATATAGTAATTCATGTTTAAACTCACACAAAATTTTAAATAGTTGAAAATAATTCTTAAGAGGGAGTGAACTAGAAATGATGATAAGAAAATTGTTTCTATTCTTATGATAAGAATATTTTAATTATTGAGGTAGTTGTATAAATTCCAATTCAATTGGGATTTGTATTTAAGGGAGAGAATGTGTAATTGGGGGGTCAATGATCAAATATAACTACTGAATTGTATTATACATAGATGAGGAATAATCATTTATAAGCATAGCCTTATCATCTATGGTCATGAGATCCCCAATTTCCAAGAAATCATTAATTAACAAACATGCCGGTCATTTTTCAAGACAAATAAAAAATTATATAAATGCTTTATTAAATAAAATTTCAATGAAGGATGAAAATTAAAAAGGGGATTAGGGTAATAGAAATAATTGTTTTAAGGGATGTGATAACATCAATTGAATTAACATAGTGAGCTGGATGTTCTTCTGAGGCAGGCATTATGGCATCAAGGATGTTGAAGTGGAAAATATCAAAGCCAAACTCTATTAATAATGTATTATTATGAAAATTAATTATTATTTTTTTGGTTTTCAGGAAATTACTCTAAAATATAATTGGGGTGTGTCCATTATTCCTATAAACATCAATTTTTTGCACATTATATTCATCTTGAAAAATTAAATTTCTCACCCTCACAAGAAGAACCCCTAAAACACCAGTGGGGTGTGTTGTACACCAGTTTGGGAGTTATAAAACATTTCACATGAGATTCAGTTCTCCATCTTTCAATAAATAGTAAATGTAGTGATGCATCACATTTATAGAAGCACAAAAATCAAGAAAATAATTATAAATGGGATAATCCTTTATGGTTAATGGAAATGGGAATGATCCAGGATCATTCCATTTGGTTGGAATTGATTGATATATAAAATCTGATACTTTCCTCCCCATGCTAACCTTCTCATCACGTTGAAGATTCCATCATTGTGTACACATCCCCTTAAAAACATGGTATATTGTGGAATTTTCTGCACAATATTAATTAAAGTAATGTTAACCTATAATTTTTTAATGGTTAATGTTATTTCATTATCAATTTTATTTTTTCAATGGTTGGGTGGAACTTTGGGGAAATGGATGATAAGTTTGTTTACATGAACCATGATTTTAGATTTACCCTAATGAGTTGGATTGTTGGCCTAATTGTGTTTTTAAGTTTTATATTGAAGAATGTGTGTTTTTTTTAAATGGAAATTATTGGCTTTAATATTTTTCATCATTATTTCTGGGTAGGTATTTGGTTTTGGAGTGGTATATGGAATGGCCTTTGGGGTGGTTGAGGATTTTTGGGTGGTGGTGGATGACTACATTACCTTGGTTTTTTTCAGTGTTGTTGAGGTTCATTTTAAAACCCCTTGCCTATAGGATTGGTTTTCTTTCCACCCAGGTTTTGATAGATATTATGGTTCTTGCCTAATGGTTTTATTATAGGGTTGGCCTAGAAACATTGTCTCACAACTCCAAGTTGTTTCAATCCATTGAAGAAATTGTTTCGAGAAACGGTTTTTAGAAGAACATATACCATAATGGATAAGAGAGGATATTTTCATTTCCCTTGGGAAAGAGAATGTTTCTGGATATGGTTTCTTACCTTCTTGAACTGTCTTTCCACCTTCTTCTCAAATGTAGTAATGTTCCCCTCTTTGACAACCCAAATGGGTATAATAGATCATGAAACAAATTGTTGAGTGTTCTGTTCAATGTTCTCAATTTGGGATTTTGTATAAATTGGTGTATTGTCAACTAGTTCTCCACCTACATGAAAGTCAACCATTTTTATATGAATCGGAATAATCCATCATAAAAATATTATATTAAAAATCGATCACATATTTAGTTGTGTGGGAAACATGAACAAATACTTTTAAATATTTCAATATATTTATTAATTTTTTCTGATTAATTTTTTCTTATCCCACATATTTGTTTCCTTAATATTGCGATTCTAGATAATGGGAAGTATTTTTGATGAAAATGGTATTTCATGTCCCCCTAGCCTCTAACCGGGGAATTAACATAATATATCTAATCTTTTCTAGTGTCTTATAATGAAGGAGGTAATTCCCTAAGCTTTACTAGTTCTTCATTCACATTAGTTGGCTTTAATTTTGAACAAACAATATGAAAATATTTTAGATTATTGTGTGGGTCTTCTCTACCCTGTCCATGGAATCTTGTTAATAAGTGAATTAAATATGAATTTATTTCATAATTGGGTTCTTCTATTTCAAATTGAATGTATGTGGGTTGGATATCGACGTCAAGAATGTAAATTTATTTTAGTTTTCAAATATTTTAAGATATTTTATTCGTGTTAAATTGTGTTTCTAATTTCATTCCATAAGTAGGGGGATTAAAATAGTCCCAAGTTGTGGTTTTTTCACCATCAAAGTGTTATCTTGTGACTCTTGGTGTCATTGACAGATGAACCTCTAATGTTCCTGTTTTAAACAAATTAAATCTACTAAAGTATAATTCATCATTAGTATAACCTAATCAATAAATAAATCAAGAAAAAAAACTAATGAAATGGTATATTATGAAACAAGTAAATTTTCTCAATAATTACAAATATCTTAAAAATTATGCATTTAAACAAAAATTCACCCTAACAAAAATTCAATAATTTGACCACCCAATCTTGAAAACACAAATTGATTATGATTTTATGTTTATGTTATATTATACCGAGGACCCTATGTTATATCTCATTTATTGATGTGGGTTTTTTGTTTGAATTTTTAATAAAAAGGACTGAAAATAGGGAGGATTTGAAAATGGTTTTAAAATAATAACATAATTCCTTGAATATAATAGTTAAAAAAATAGATTTTGAAACCAATGAGGTAAATTTGTGGTCATTGACATCATAAAACACCAATTTAAGAGTTCCTTTCTCTCTATGGATTATTTGGTTTTGTATAATCATTTGGATGAAGGATCACCAAGATAATGGTTCCCCTATTACCTCTTAAAACAATTCAAAAATAACCAAATGATGACACAATAAACGTTTTTTCATGATTTAGACCTCAAATATAGAGTAAATTATACAATATCATACTTAAATATCATGTATATGTGAGATAAAGAGGATCCTTGTGTTTTCAAATCCGAACAACTCGTGATTCCCACTTGAATCTAAACACAATTGGTAATGAAATGAATTTTTTTAACATAATTAAACAAAAAAATTCACTCATGGAAGAATAATATTAAGATAAAACAGAAGTCAAATAATTCACACACGAATTACAAAACTAGTAGAATGTAAAATTCCAAAACTCCATCTTCAAGTGTGTAGCTCCCTCGCAATGATCACCCGCTATTTATCCCATCATCGAGAGGAGGAGGTTGCTCAAGTGGAACTTCTTCTTCATCCTTGATCACCCTATGAGGATAGGGGCCTCCCAAACTTCTTGGATGTTGATAGTACTCATATGGTAATCCAAAATGGAATTCCATTTATTCTAGTTTGAACTCCCAAATTATGTTCCCAATGTATAATTTTGTCTGAAAAGTGGAAAGTGGTTTTGGGAACATAGAATGTGTAAAACGACTTTCCCATTATTTCAGGGGGGATAAAATGCCTTATATTGATTTCAATAAAACTAGAAAGTTATTTCCCCACCTCATGAATATCAGAAAATAAACATTGGATTCATTTGGATTCCTATATCTAGAGATATGTATAGATCACATCACACCACTATTAACTTCATGTTAATGCATTGTATTAGGAAAATCCTGTTGGTTGGGCCCCATAATGGTCTAATTGGGATTGTATGTGTTAATAAATTTTTTTTCCCATTGAAATTTAGACCAGAGGTGAAAATATAATCCCTTTTGGATGCACATATTTTTTTGTTAATATTCACAATTGCGGACACATTTTCATAGATCCCAACTAATATAACCCATTTTCTTCCACTTCATCTTGGTCCCTGCAAATCACCTCCACCTACAATTAAATAACCGAAACAAGTGAAATTACCATTCTTAACATTGATTACCAATAAATAAATTATTCAATCATAGAGTGAAATTTGTAATATTAATTGGAATTTACTTTAAAAAATCAGTATAATTCAGTTCTGTAATGTGTGAAAATTTATAGTAAATCACATGGCCCTTAGGTTCACATTGCATATAACTTCTTTCAAAAAATGGTGTCACAAATAATATGATCCAGTTTTTTTAGAATCACATTTTAGATTAGACGAAAATTCTATAAAATATCATTTTTTGTGATGGGATGGATCACCTATGTAAAATAACATAAAAATTTTAAATTTATAAAATAACAATAAAATAATAAAAAAAATAAAAAATTGGGAAAAATATATTCATTGTAATAAAAAATATGCACAATAGAGAAATGAAAAACAATTATTAAAAATATTACAAAAATTAAGTAAATACAAATTATTATAAAAAAATATGTAAATTATGGAGGGAGATGGGACATCTGTAGTAGGTGGTATACTGATCTCCATCCCTAATCCATTATCCAAATGTCACATGTACATCATCATCTTCTCGGGATGCTTATCCTACCATTGATGTATCTCCTCCTACTTCTATCAATGTATCCCCTCCTGATCTATAAACATGATCTCTATAAGATCACGCTGATCTCACATGCCTCCTTCTTAGAGGCCATTATAAATTTTTTAAAATGATTCCATAATCCATAAAAATTACTGATAATGTCAAGTTTCTAGTTTAATTAATTACCAGATAATTATTGATTATATTCATACAATTCTATTATTGAACATGTATAGCCGAATGTCAATAAGAATATAATCCCATATAACCCATGCTCTAGAAATATAATTCTATAACATATCACTAATAGATACAATAGATATATGCAATAAAAATATTAAAAAATAGAACAAATAATCATCCAAATAATATATACATAAATTAATGAAAATAAATAGTAAAAAATCTAAAAATAAATATACCTTTGCATGTGTGGAATGAACTCATGATATGAAATGTCGCTCATGGAAAGGTTTTAGGATGACCATTCATATAATACAACACCACCTATGAGTTGTCATTAAACCGGAAGCATTACGAGGATCAGATGATAAAACATCAGGCTCATCTCTAGGTAGTGCAACCTCATCCAACTAACAAAGTAGATCAAATAAATGTACATTAGCAATAAAAAAAGGAAATTAATTTATATATTAAATAAATGAGAACAAGTATTATATATATACATATATTATATATGAAATTTATACACATTTATTTGTGTCAATCTTTATATGAATACTTCTTCCATAGATGCATATCATCACTTTAATATTTATACTTCCATAAATGTGTAATGTTTCTTGACCATGTTGTGTTGACAAAATGATAAATTTTAACATGCTAGGAACAAATTAGATATTTATAATACTGTGAAGATTAGATATTTCATAAATTAATAAATTAGGGTAAATTGTATATTTTACAATATTCAAGTTATGAAACCAATCTATGCCAAACCTGTCCAAATTTTTCATTAAACTAATTTATGTCAACAAAGACAAGTAATTGAAAAATATCATCTTTTCCTCTTGTTTCATTCATAGATGTGTCACAACCTCCCTAACCGGGTTCTAATGATTTAATGAAAAATTTTAAAAAGGCTGCCACAAATTAGCCATTTCTAATCTTGCAATGATTACAAATTCTATAATTTACTAAAAAGATACAATTCACTAATTTTTAATCTTCATGTGGTGACTAAATTTGTTCAAACCATTTGAAAAATTTTCATTTCACCAATTTATGCCAACCATGTCCTTCTATTGATGCACTATCTCGTCCTACTACTATTGTTGTTTTAATCAACATTTTACATTCTATCTTCCCTAGTTCTGAAATCCTAATAACATAATTGGACAAGGTTGGCCCAAATTGGACATTTGAAATGACGTAAATATATATTTTTTTTCAATAATTATTATTAATTTTTAATTTAGTTTATGAATTTATCTTCATTTTCATAAAAATTTGATGGCAATTTGCAGTTCTTAGAAATAAATCCCAACACATTCCACTATTTTTTTAATAATTTAACATAAAAATGAAATATATTATAATTTATTTAAAATGTTTAAATAATATATTTTACAATCATAAGGTGATGTATCCAATTTATTCCAACAATGTATAAATTTTTAATTATTCCAACTTATAAACACTACGTCGAAATTTGTATTTTCTCATCACGGATAAATTTACTACCTATTTAATTTTCAGTTCCCATAGTAATTTAAACTAAAAAATAAAAATCAATACTTTATACAACTAATTACTAGTAGTATTGAATAATTAAAATTATTTAAAATTAATTTTTCATAATTACTAACAATGCATAATAATTATAATGACTTACTATTAATTTTTACTAATTATTTCTAATTATTATTTATTAATATAATTTATTACTAAATATTACCATGTACTAGTTTTTTAAATTAGGATTCTTATGTAATTAATTAAATAAAATATTATTAAAGGATAATCTTTTAACATTATGATTAAATGAAACATATAATTGGACATTGAATTGATCAAAAAATGATCATTTTTAAAAAATCATAATTGTCATGATAGATTGATTTTTTAAGAAAAAAACCAAATCGTTAACAAAAATCTAATATTGAAATTATAATTTAAAATATGATATATTTTCTCAAGTTAGATTTAAATTATGTCAGAAATTAATTATATTTTTCATTTGAAAAATGTAATAAATTTTTATTATAGAAAACATATTGTTGAAGCTCAAAATTACATTATAGAATATTTTGTGCATATATGTTATTCATTAATTAGATAAACATATAATAATAAAAAACATAGATATTTTTATTAATTTATTAATTATATCTATTTAATCATCCTAATTTAATGTCTACTTTTTCATAATATACAATACAACATTTCAGAAAAACTATGTGTTGTATGTAAGAAATGAAATAAAATAATTCATGTTTTATTTCAAATGAACAAAATTAATTCTTGGGGTTTTTCAATGATTAATTCATACCCATTGAACCCTAGATGAAAATAATTTTAGATGATGAATTATGTACGAGTGACCATAGAGTTCTAAGCGTGATATGGATTAATAAGGGTATAACATACATAGTTGTAATACATATAGATATTGTTATCAGGAGTAATGGTGAGTCATCTATACAATTCCCAGAAATTACTAAACAATACATGGTATAAAAAAATTGAAATATCATTAGGATGATTAGAACATACAAATGAATATTAAAACATTAAATATTTGGAAATTGAAATATTTCACCTATAGAGTTGGTTGTTTTAGTTTGAGAAAAGAATATTTATTCCATGAATATGAGAGTAAAAATTTAATTTATAAATGAAGAACATACATCCAATTTATTTATACACCCATATATCATAATGAGGAATATGGATTTAGGAAACCATTTCTGGTGGGATAGCATTATGCTATATATTGTAGACTATCTTCCCAGATTCATAGTATTTCATGAGGTAAAGGCTGAAAGGCAAATCTACAAGGAGTCATAACACATCACCCATTACATATATGATAGGTGAAAAAGAATAAAATCTAAATTTTAACTCAAAGAGACAATATCATAAGAAAAAATATTATATAGGGGGTCATCATTGATCACCATAATAATTATACTCATATATTATCCATAAAGGAATACATACTATTTTTAGCCTTTCTCAACATAATATTATTGAAATTATATGACATCATGGGGTTCAATAATAAATTTTTTATCATCATGAAATTGGGTTACATAATAATTTAATAATATTATTAAAATGGATATTGATAGTGAGATACAATTAAGAATCACCTATCATGGAAAACTGATGTTTAGTCTAAAATAACTATTAAAATAGTGGATTCAATTTTTAAGATTAATTCACAAGTAGATTCAATTTGATCATATAAATTTAACTATATGCAACAATATAGGGGAATATGTATTATAATCCAACATATTTGGAAGAATTTGAGAATATAGATTCGTTTCCCATGAGCTTGTAAAGGTATTCCCTCTTAATGTATGATCTATTCAAAGCATATTAATGATTTTGAGAGAAAAAAAATAAATATACTGATAATGAATGGAAATACATAAAATTATTTGTTAGAGATCATGTATTCTTAATGGTTTCACCATCAATGTAATTTTTAAGATGTGTTAAAATAGAGATGTTAAGACATTGGTACATTATGCCTTTCATAATTTTGAAATAATCTGAGTTGTAACTTACCTTTTGGAAATGATGCCAATCCCTTTTAAAGCACACAATTTGTTCCCTGAATCATTAATGAGGAATAAAAATTCTCTATCTAATGTATTTCATCACATATAGGATAATTATGGATCTTGAATTTTATTATAATAAATATAGTTTCCATATTATTTTAACCAGAGAGAATGTATTGCAAAATCAGACAACTCGATTTGTGAAAGTAATTTGGTCAAATAAAAAACTAGGCAAAGAATATTGGATGATTGAATAGGTTTCAAGGAAAGAGTGTCTATATTCTTTTTAATTAGTTGATATACATCCCAGTTTCAAGTATTTTATTATTTATGGGGGGAAATTCAATACATGACTCTGTACTATATTATGTGAACACTATATCATGAACTATGGATTTAATAACACCATAAAGATATGTTATTCATAAGAATGTAAAAATGATTAATTTATTTATATCAAAATTAATTTTTAATAAAATCACGATATTTTTTTGAATATTCATAATGATGTCATGTTAAAATAAATATTTGTGGTTTTTTCAAAGAAAATTATATTTTGAGGAGAATAGAATAATATAATAATTTTATGAATTCCCTGAAATATGTAAAATTACATTTATATAAATATGTTAACTGAATTTGTAAATAATTTCTTAATAAATTAATGTTATAATTTATATTTTACATTTTAATATGTTGATTATAATCCTCTAATATTTTGGAACACAAGTAATATTTATTTAAAAAATGTTCTAAAATATTATATATTTATAATATTAAAATTAAATTTACAACATAATTGAATTGAATGAAAAATTGATTCATAATATTCACCCAAAAGGTATATCATACATAATAATCACCACTTTATTTTTAGTTATAAGTATTATGATTCCTTAGTTAAATAATAGATAACATAGTAAACAATAAAATAGTGAATGTAATAATTCAATTGGTAAATAGATTCAAACATGAAAAAAATAAATAGGAATTGGGTAATTGAGCTATTATAGACATTATCTCTCTCTTCACATGATTATTATTATTTTTGATACAATTGACTTGCTAGAAATTATTTCCATTTATATTAAGATAAATAAATTTAAAAAATTTCATTCAAATCACCTATAAATTGGGCCTCTCCAAACCCCTTCAGTACATCTATGAAAATTTATATTCAACTAAAAAATAAATAATATTTAATTACCTATAATCAGTTTCAAATAATAAAGGATTATGGTTAAAATAGATTATCCCTAGATATTTCTTTCTATGGGATAGTCTAAGAGAAACCCAATTTTAACAACGTGATATTAATAATTTTTTAATCATACATAATTTTTGTTATTTATTTTTTAAAATACTTTATGAATTATTATGTAATTATTATAGTTATTTTTTATAATATTGACTATTTCTATAATTAACTTTATCCTTTTCCTTATGAAAAACAAAATCAAATTTCATGTGTTGTATGGGCTACCACTTCAACGCCACAACATATTTAATATTGAATCATATAAATTTAAGGATGGATATAAGGATGATATTAAAGTAATAATATTTGATTATGATCTGATTATTTTTCAATTATGTAAATGTTTACAAAATATTAATCATATGATCAATATATGACCACCGTTAAATCATTTATTTAAAATAATCATACTAATAAGGGAAGTTTATAATAAAATTATGTGTTATTTTTGAACAAAATTATTATTCATATAATTGATTAATTATTATGATATATCACACTAATAAAACCCAAATTAAATCAATATGATACATGTGTAATGATATTGAAAAACATTAACCTAATAATCTTCTATTAATCATGATATGTTCATGTTTGGGGTAGTTTGGCCACCTATATGGAGAAAATTTTGAACTAATTCCATGATTGGCTATGAAGGCATAATTTATGGTGTAATATATATATATTATTAAAACATAATTTATGGATACATTATATCCACATTAATTAATTATATAAGGATAATCACTTGGTGATAACAAAACAACCGAAAAAGTTATTATAGATTTCATCTTCAGTGATTAAGAACAAAATTATAATTGATAGAAATATAAACAACATAAATTCTTAGAAATATTAAATAAAAATAATTTCAGTGATATTTTGATGATCATATTTAGAACATGAAAAAATAAAACCCCATTATTATGAATGTAGTACACATTGTCAAAACTGTAAACACCCATCATTTAAAATATATATAATTCTTATAGAGAATGGATATTTATTAAGAGTATAAAATATAATATATAAAAGTAATTTTTTAAATTATGTTTTTATGATAGATATGTTATTTATATAACATGTAAAGTTACATTAATGGATTTTAAAACAAGATGTATGGATTTTCCATCCCAAATACCTTTATTGGAGATATGTTTTGTATTATGCACATAATTTACTACATGTGTTGTACTTATTTTCAATATGAGATATTATATCATGAAATAGATTTTATTTCATGGTATATGAAATTAAATTTGAATCAATTCATTTTATAATTTTTTGACTAAATTACTACCCCATCCATAAGTGGGGCGTTGTATCTCAATTTTTATTCCTTGAGTGTAATGAAATATTTACAAAAAATTTCATTTTTGTGGTTCAAAAATTTTCATGCATGGAAATTTACTATATCCCTCAAGAATTTAAATGAATTTATAATTATATATTATTATTTATCCCTAAAATTATTTGGATTCAATAGTTATGGAATTTTCATTGAAACACAATCTTTTCCATGGAGGAAAAACAATCCTATTTTTCACAAAGTAATAGTGTTTGTAGTTTAATAAAAAAATATATCCTTAAATAGGTACTATATATAGGTCAAAACTATGTAATAGATTCATCTTTGGGTAATCCGTCTAAAATATGTTTTTTGGGAATTGAACCTACATTACTCTTAGACAAGATGAACAGGCCTAAGGCTACCCACATGTTGATATAATCCCATGATATATACATTGGAATGTTTACATGATCCATATCAACTTGGTAATGTATTTTTTTGAACATTTCCAT
This sequence comes from Viscum album, assembly GCA_963277665.1. NCBI lineage: Eukaryota > Viridiplantae > Streptophyta > Magnoliopsida > Santalales > Viscaceae > Viscum > Viscum album. Next base: position 1,240,009,693 of record OY728129.1, read on the forward strand.
TGTCATTACTAGTGAAAACTATTAATCACACTTCTGTACTCAATGGATATCCCAAAATATAAAATTCACCCTCGTACATCTATTTCATTGGTAAGGGTACTTTTTCTTACGTTAGTGATGTCACACGACATCATTGATGATTGAGGGATACTCTCCTAGATATCCAAATTATTCCTTTTTATGATAATGTAGTTTTTCAGTATTTTCCACTATATATAGCCTTGTCTTTATGTATCAGTAGGATCCTTTCGGAATGTTATGATATGTATTGTTAAATATTATAGTGAATGTTTTATAATTTATAAAGGGAGGGTGGGTATGAAAATATGTAGCCACTCTATGCAATGATAGATCGAAAGAGGCAACACAATAGGGGGATTGATATATTCTTCTACCAATATTAGTGTGGTGAATTGGTAGAAGGACTTGAAAACATATTTGAATATATGGAAATATGATTTCTATTATTATGAGTTATATAATTATTGATATACTTTTTATATTTATTTTTATGGATATAGAATTCCATTAGTTTTAGATGTTTATGGATTTAAGAAGTTTTTATATTCTTCCAATATAATTTATGCATTTTTTATTTTTTATAGATTCATTATAGGGTACTTTTTTACAAAGAATATGAAGTCATCCTTATTTTTTTTATTTGAAACAAAACTATAGGGGAACTATGTGTAATTTTAATGTGTATGTTTGAAGGAATAGTTTTGTTCGACCAATTTTTTCATTTTTTATAATATATTTTCCAATGTAGTATAGATATGTATCTAGCCTACTATGGATACTAATCTATTGGATCATTCAATAACTACTATACTCTATACCAAAAAATTTATATAACTACGAAATATGGTTTTTGGTTTATGTAATGTTACAAATAATTGGTGTTGTAAGTTAACATATATTTCATATCAAAAGGTATTTTGATAATTGGTATGAAAATGGATTATAAAATATTATATGTTACATTCTATATTTTAATAAAATAAATTTTTCCTTATTTATATAAAATGTTTAAATTTTAGATATCACATGTTAATGTATAATTTAAAATAATTGTTTACATGGAGGGGATCATATTTTTAATAAATAGAATATTTTTATATTCATTTTATTCTGTAATTTCGATAATTCATTTTTAATTATTATCTATCTATAATTTATCTTATTGTAAATTGTCCAAAGATAATATATCCCATAATTAAACATACTAATTGTTAATTTATTTGGATAAAATCCCAAATTTTATACTTTTATATAATTTTTATATAATAAAATGCATGTATTAGTTAAATTAAAATGTGAAATAACTTCTATGAAATTTCATAATTTAATATATGGAGTTTCATTCTAGGTATGATAGTTAATTATGTTTTCTTTTACCTTGAATTTTTCTCGATCTCATTAATGATCTAGTATGTGTTTTTTAATTATTTTTTATGCATTGTGTGTTTTATAAATTTAATGTAATTAATGTATCCGTCGAGTAATGGTCTTATAGTAGATGTAAGTTGGATTTCCCTTCTCACAAATATTATGTATAATTACTTTCCCAAAAAATGAGGCATGGTTATCTATTTCTCCATAATAAAATTTTCTTCGATTATTATATTCATCGTATTTTATGATTTAATTAAAGGGTATTATTTAACATATGAATGATATACTTTTAGATGAGTATAAATATGGTTCGATTTTATTTTAGGTCCCTAACACATGTTATGAGTTGTGTGAATAGTTCCACATTGATATGGTTCAAATAAGTTGATAGGGTGGAAGGAATACAGATTCCAAACTAAATAATTTTTATAATACATACATATAAGTTGAATTAATGAAATAAACTAGTGGAATGACATCCCATTAAAAATTAAAAAATATTTGATTCCATATATTGAAATTATATATCATGGAATTTATAATCAAATAGGGTTGGTTCTAGAATATCAAGGTTCCATTAGATTATCTTCTCTTTAGAAGGAATAAAATAATGTAACCCTAATGTGTCATTTCATATTTTTTATGTTTTAATTAGTTCTATCTATACAATGAGACCCTTATGAAGGATTATGACAGCTCATTATTCCAAAATGTTCTAGTAATTATCATTGTCCATATCCCATTATTATTTTATATCCCACGTAAATCATAATGTATTTGTTGGTTTTAAAAATCTCAATATATATTTTTAAAAGGAAACTACTCATTTTTTACAGATTAATCAATTTTTTGATTAATTGAAATTTCAATAATCTAAGAATTCACATCAAAAAATGTATTGGAGAAAAATATTTCATTGTTTAAAACATTATTGATTTTAAAAGTGATGTGAATAAAATATGATAATGTAATTATTTTTTTTCATTTTAAATTAATTAAAAACATGTATATGATTTAATGGTTTTTCTATATATAAAATTAAAATGGCTAATATTTTGATTCTAAATGTTTTTAAACATTCATATTAAATTTAAAATTAATATTACGAGAATAATTTATATATGTGATATGTAGGTCGAAAAGGAGAGTCTTATTTTATTAATATACTACAATCTATAAGCCTTCGTGATCTATCCCAATTCCATGCTAAATTATTATATGCACCGATTTATCAATAACAATCATCAATCCCATTTTTATACTAGAAAATAATCATTCATTTAAAATGACAGTTAATATACAACATTTTATTACCATACGTAAATGAAACCATTATGTTTCTTTTAGATGCATTCATTCATGTTATTCTTGCTCCATATTCGGGGTTAAATAAGAGTCCTCAAGGTGTTGAATTCCTTCCTATTGAAATCGACGGTGAAAGAAAATCCCAAAAAAAACCCGTATTTGTTAAATGTAGTGGCATACATCATAAAATATCATTTCATTAGTTTCACATGTGTAGTATCACACACCAAGGGTGTCTGGTTATTTTACTCAATGTAATTTCAACTTCAATTTTTTAATACGACAAGATCAACTTGCCTAGAATCCCACTACATGTAAAATAACATAAAAAAAGACCATAACTCATGGTCTAATCTGTATTTCTAGGCCTCATTAAAGAAATATTGGACCAATTCATCCTATTAAAAATATATTATCTACATTCCAGGAGTAGATTAATATCTATACGTAAAATGGAAAATGGGTAACCACCTATCAATTTCTCATGAATTACCATTTCCCTTGAACAATGATTAATAATTTAGAGCACATGGTATAAACTAAATTAAGTATAAAATTGATATATTTATGTGTATGAACATATCTATGTACAGTGTTAATCTTCCATAAATAGGAATATTATTCCTCAGGAAAAAATTAAGAAGTAAATTCTCCCTATATGTACATCTTTCTTAAACAATGCTTGCAGAGGTACATAAAAGAGAACACATTTCCCACGACACACATCATGTGGTGGAGAACATGAACCTTAAAATTCTCTCCAAGGGGAATACATCTTGTTCTTTATAAGAGTAACCTAATTATTTTAATATTCTATTATTTGGATATAATGAATAGAATTCAAAATAATCACAACTACCATATTCGATATAGTATTAGACGGACATGTTCAAATCATCTAAGAAATAAGAATACCACTGCATAAAACTAAACTTATTAATGTAGATTATGACTCATGGATATATTTTTCTTATTATCTTAGTATAAAATATTTAGAATCTACTAATTTATTATAGAAAATTTTCAAGTTCATAAATATAATTTCATATCAATTTAATATTTTTATTAAATTTCATTGTAATTATTCTTCCAATAGTCAGTTTTTTTTCTCAATATCATTATAATTTAGGTAGGATATATCCCTACAAGATAATGAAGATCTAAATGATGGGATATATCTATAGGGAAGTTTAAAAAGTAAATATGAATACCTATATTCAATTATTTAATTTATTATTTTCTCTATTGATGCATAAATTTAATTGAGATAAGTTAATAGATGTTAATAATATATTAGAATCGATTTTCTATTTCATTTTTTAATTAATCAAACTTTTTTTCTATACCTTATTGCTATTTACTCATCATACAAGTGTGGATTCATTTTCTAGGAGATGAATGAAATTTTATTTAGTTGGGTGAATTGAATTGGTGTGTATTAGTTGAGTAAATACACAACAACATAATTATATAGGTGGTGTCCTAGAAAATAACTAGTGGTATTTTCTGTATGTCTAGATTAAACGTTTAGGGAGCAGAGAAATAAATTATAATTTTTTAATTTATTTAGATGAGAATTATTCTATAAAAAATACAACCCTTAAAATAAATCCCAGGTAAATTCAATTTCACCTTGACCTATGTTTTATCATCATATTCTTTTGGTTTCAAATTCATGAAATATCCAATTTATCCAATAGTTTAAAAAAAAATTAACCCTTAAAAATATATAACTATTATATATTGACGTTATATGCCCAACTACCTTTGATTCATACCCTGTCAGCCACATGTATGCATTCCAGATTTTATGAATTATATTTTCTGTGGGTCCCCTAATAATACAGTCATCAACCTAGAACCAATTGAGGAGAGTTATTTTATGTTTCCACATTCGCATGTACCCCATTAACTAGTATTTAATATTTATTGTTCCTATATAAATCAATATTTCTTCATTTATTACTCAACTCCACATTTGAAAAATAATTTTATAGTGGATATTCTATAGTGTTGAATCACAAATTCTATGACTAGTTATCATTCACATAGTATAACTAAGATGTTAAATTTATTTAGAATAAATACAAACATAATCTATATGGAGAGGAATCCAGGAATAAAAAACTATTATTAGTTATATAAAATAGGTGATGGAAAAAAATATTATATAAACACACAACCACTAGTGTAGGAAGATAAGGATGATTCGTTATGTCTATAGGGACAAACTGAAGGTCCTACATAATGAAATCAAAGGAAATATTTTATATCTATGGAAAACAAAGAATAAGAAGACTATTGGGAGGTAAAGGATGATATATAAGAAGATTAATACCCTCTTATCCTACCAACAAATATAGAAGGAAAAATGAGAAAAATTCAAAACTACGCCTTCTATGATAGAATGAATCTACCTAGATGACCATAAAATTGTAGAGTAATTATGAGATGACTCTTATGAGGGAGAGAATATTTTTTCTATATCACCCTCTTTTAATTACATTAAATATCATAAAATATTTTATTATTTATATTTTATGAATAATATATCTACACCTTTTTTAGAGAAATATGTTATGTGGATTAAAATTAAGAAATAGATGATACCAAATTTGAGGAAGATATGGAATTATATATTCCACCCCCATCCATAAAATAGTTCATCAAAGAGACATCAAACATGGAGAATTAATTACAAGATAATATTTATGAGGAGGATACATCGAACCAGGAAACATTTCCTTTACATTTATATATATTTCAATATCTACAAATATCCCATATTATAAAATTAGAGAACATGATAAATTTGTCCATACCCTTAATAATGATGAGGAAGATCCTATGATATCCAAAACATAACAAAAACTAGATCATGAAATCTATGGAAATACTTCCTAGGATATAGAAGAAGAGATGGATGGGGATTACTTGATAGTCTATCGAAATCCGTTATTGAATAGTTTAAAAATGATGCCACTAGGATGTTGATAATAGAGAGGGATAATTGTTTAAAATAATAACTGAAAAATATATTCATTCAAAGATGTGTTTTTATATTTTTTTTAGTCATTTTAAATTTATTTAATAATCCTGAAATTATTAAATGAATTTTATCAAAAAAAAAATTAATAGGATAAAATTTGACTTATAATTGTTTTTATCTATTCATTTTAAATTGGAATAAATTATTCATTATAAAAAAATTAATTTGTTGTGAATGATGATAATTAAAATATACATTAGTTCATATCTTGTAGGGTACAATGTTCCTTTATCTTCCCTTTTATGTGTCAACTTATTTAACACAAACCACAATCCATTCCAATATTTTGTACCAATTTATATCATAAGAAAAATAAATTATATTCACTACGAATAATGATCTACCACCCCATTACCACATATTAGTTACTGCATCATGATTCCATTTAAATACTCTATTTCTGCTACACTATCTACATATTCAATGTCAACAATGAAATCTCAATGTGTAGAATGACTTCTTATCAAAAGAAACTGTTTCACCAAATCCTCCACTAAAAACATGGAGATAATTAGGAATTGTGATTAACGTTATACATTTCCATTACTATCATTTCATTTTTATAGGATAATACACACATGATTTTTATGACTTAGCTCAATGGAATTTTTTCATTCTAATTTGTAAAACACACCCCACATTGTGAACAAGAATCACTCTATAAGTCCAAAATCATTCAAAAAGACCACAAATCATCCACAAATCATCATATACTGGCCAAATTGTACTAATATTAGGTCAAGGCATTAATTCTAGTCCCATTGGTACCCAAACCACAAAAATATTCATATCTAACCAGAGAATAATGAAACAGAATAACGCACTCCATTTCTCTAGTTTCATAATTTTTCTTGCCTGATGCTTGATGATTTAGAACACTTGGTATCCCATAGATTCAAGATTCATATGATATCCTCAATGAAGAAAACCATCATGCTCAAAAACCCCCAATATTAAAAATTGAAGGATCATGTAGATATATAGTGTTGATCAGGCCTCGAAATTCATACTATGAATAATCCCAAAAATTACATATTCTATACAGCTATCATGTAAATTATCCTCACATGGGGTATGTAGAGGAGAACCCTACTGAAAGAATATATAATTGTACCCATAAAGATGTGGATCACCTCATCCTTCAATTTATCTCGATTTAAAAGATACATTGTTCTTGGAAGGAGTTGATGATTATTTAATAGTATAGTTATATGAATAGAATTATTAACATTATATAAAACAGTAACATAGATAATCCAGACCTTTGAATCAAGACATGTGAAAATAATCAAGGTAAGAAAAAGATTAATTATCAATTAATTTTTAATGAAGAGGAAGACCATTATTATAAATATGTTTCACCACTTCAATAAGAAAATATTCAAAATCTTATAATTATAACTAATAATAGGTCTAATTTCAAAATTCAATTTAAATTAAATGTTAATTTCACTATTCAATTATAATGTTCTTCATTTCCCCTTATTCTATATGCTTTCTAATACTCTATATCATACTTGTGATCATTCTCACTACACGATTATGGATAACTAGAATAAGATAAATATCCTTGGTTATGATTATATGGGAACTCTAAATGCCAATTTTTATTTTTTAAATACATATTATTTTCCTTAATTCGAATGTGAAATTATGAATAGTAGATAGATTTTAATCATCAATCCTTTCCAATGATAATTTTATTAATCAACCAATAAAATATTTTATGCATCCATTCTTTCTTTATGCACATCATAGAAATAGATTTGTGTCAACTAGGAGATATGGGACATGTTATTGAGTTTGTTAAGAAGATATGGTGTTCCTATGGTGAGTTAATGTTATAATCAGCATTATGGTTGAGGTTGGATAGATATTCAATTTGTGGTATTATTATTTATATTTAATTACATAATTTAGATATTGTGTAGAATGAGATGATGAATTGTGACTTGGTTTCTTGAAGAGAACACATCATGATAATGAAGACAACTTTTAATGGTGACCATAAACATTCCATTTCCTCCTAAATACTTTATGACTATTAATTTTTTAAAAATAAAAATACTAGAAAAACGTCATTCAATTTCTCATAAACATTAAAAATCATAACGTGTGTGTGTGTGTTAGAAAATTAATCTATTAGTCTTGAAACCAATAGGTATATCCCTGATCAGCCTCTTGGTTATATTACATGGTTTACACATATTAATATTTACAGTCCCCAAGATGGGAAACTCATCAATGGATAACAGTTTAATTATGTTGGCATTTTCCCAATGATTGGTGGGAAAAACATTTTTCCTCCCAACTGTTAATGAATCATATATTAAAATATTGAGATTAGGGATTCCCCAAATATTTTTTTGACAATATTAATGAAAATTAAAACTTTATAAATTTTATAATATCTATCATAAATAGCTTATGGATAATATATGAAATTATATAAGGTGAAATAATTTTATTATGATCACATTTAATAGAAGTCATAAATAAATGTACATAATATAGGATACTCATCAGAAAACTTATATATGATAGATTAATAAAATCATCAAAATTAATCATATACTCAAGATTTATACATATCAATGAAGATAGTGAATGTATTATGATAGTTATACATATGATGAAAATATATGAATTGTTCTCATGAATGGTAAATCTATATTTCAGAGTAACATGTTACTTATGAAAAAATTATTTAATCTATAAAAAAATTGAATCTATATTATCAAAACAAGAATAATATAAAACAATTAATGTTTAAAATGAGTTATAATATAGACAACATAAGTAAATTTAGAAAATCTGAATGTCAATCAAAATAAAAATGGATGTTACTAAATAGATTATTAGTTTTTGGGAATATATAAGTAAATAAAATTGAAAATAGTGACATTTTGTTTTTATTAATAAGTTAATTTTCCAATAAATGATAAATATTCATATATTTTTTTGGAAAATAAGTGTGTAAAGTGTTATATATATTTCTACATGGAAACATTTTCATGTACAATTTTTCAGGGATTTCGATAATTCTAAATACAAAATGTATTCTATGTTTCTAAAAAAGTCCTTAAAAATCGTAAATTTTTATTTCACAATGTTGTAGTATTTTAAAACTACTAATAGAGTTTAATTTTATAAAACTATCAAATTAAATCAAATAATCTATCATCATAGATATAACTAAGTAAAAAGGTTTAATTATTGGTTTTTTTAGTTGTTCATATAGATACGTTGCAATAATTTCATAGTTATTTGATCATTACAATAAAATATATAATATATAGAAAAGAAATTTCATTTTCAGTAGTTTCCCCTAAGGGATATTATTATATTTATGTCTGTTTTTGTATTTTTTATAATATTCAAAAAATAATATAAATTTAATCATGTAATATAAATGGAATCCCAACTTTATCATTATTTAATGATTGATCATATACTCATGATGTGAAATGATAAATAGACCCTAAATGTAAATAATTGAGTTATTACTAATCTATGATCATTATGAATAGGTTTATATAGTTAATGACATTAGTTTTGGAATGGGTAGGATTTCCCCTATATATTAAAAATATTCTCATGGGGCACAAAAAGGAATTATTGGTTATTGATGACCCCCCAATATACTAAATGGAATGTCATATAGAACATATTGGGTATACTATGACTGAATGTTTCATATTAGGATATCATAATCAATGATTTTGACAATATTAATAACATTAGATCCATAATAATTTCATATATATTTTTTCAGGCCTGGAATCTTCCCTAATAAAATGTTTTTTGGGGTCTATTTTTGATCATATCATCAGTTGAGTCTTGAAAAAGATGTAATTTTCCCTCATATAATGAGTCTATCATTTTGGACTACAATTGATACAAACAAATTTTTTGTCTGACATGTGTAGAAGATAAATTTTATGTGGCTATCTGTCTGTAATAGGTAGAATAATAAAATTTACTAACCCTAGATAACATTTATTAGTACCTGAATCGCATATCCATAGGTCTTTATGAATATTCGCAATCATGAAATTCTATAAATTTCTATTGGGTAGTCAATAAAACTATTATTTGGAATCATTTCATATGATAATTTATCAACTAAGTGAATAACATCCAATTGGATATTTTAAATGTATACATTAGATTATCGAATAACACACTAAATGGATAATCCAATTTAAAATGTAATAAAATCATAATGACATAAAATATAACCCCATTAAAAACACAACACAAATTAAAAATAACATGAAAATTTATGATAACATCTATAAAAGGGAAATAATAGAGTAAATCAATCCAATATGGTACTAAAAAATATAATATAAAATCCCCAATGAGAACATCAATAAAAATGAATCCTATCAATTATCCACTATGTAGAAAGGGTGTAAACATCAATTAACCCTCTATAAATATTAAACTAACATCACAGTTAATATTAAGAACATATGAACATGATAACTATATATAATATTATGATATTGGGTAAAGACACACAAATGATGTGTTTGTAGGGTGTGGACTATAATCCTTATAGGGGCAGACAATGTACTCTTTCAAATTTTATTTTGAAAATAATAATAAATATAGTTGATTAAAATAAAATATATCAAAAATTATTCCTATAGATATTTAAGGATAATATAAAATGATTCTTCTCTTTTAATGAAATTTTAAATGTATTTTGAATATATAGTTGATGGAATATTATGATCACATAATGAAAAAATAAATATTAAATGATGAAATACTATAAAAGATAAGTATCATGAATACTCTAAAAAATAAAACATTTAAACAAAATGTACTTTAAAAATATATCTGTCTTAATTTGTCTTAATAAAAAAACTAAATATTAATGATAAATAAAAACACTATAAAATGTCACATAACTAATGTAATTTTAAATAGAAATAGGTGAAAAGTTCAACTATAATAATAACATACATGTGAACTAGAAAAACTCATTATAAGGGGATATAGAAGGAATAATGGAGTTGATCTCAGAAAATGCATTATGTTGAAATGTCAAATAGAGAGTTGGTGATAAAAAATTATTGAAACCACGGTTTTCTCATTTCTACCCTTCATAATTATACACAACTCATTAGAAGAGAATAATTATATTCGAGTGAAACTAGTTTTTGTATAATTTCAACTTGTTTTGTTACCATGATTGAGCTACTATATAACCTCCAAAGGATTCCCATGATATCAAACTATGTTAAAAAATTATTCCAATATTCACATGCACATATATCTCAAGACATATCCACAATAATCATGTTTTAATTTCACCATTCTCATATATAAACCATTATTTGGAATGGCCATTTTATAATAATAATAAATAATAGATAAATTCATGTAAAAATTTATACTATCACATTTCTTAACAAATCAATAACCAAGGGGAATTAAAATAGGGGTATAAAAATATAATAAAGTAATTCACTTCCTTTTCCCAATGGGAATTTCAATATAAGAAACTTATTTCTCATATAATACAAAATATCATATTTACAAAATAAATTGACTACGACCAAACCATTTAAAACCAAGGTCACCTAAACTAAACAATAAAAAAATTGAGACTAATGAATGAGTTAGGCATATGTAATATTTTAAAATTTTCATTGAAACCCCACAGTAATAGTTTTATAAAAAAGTAGGGTTCTATAATTATACTAGAGAAGAAACTCAAATTTCAAGAGTGGAACTTGGGGGAACCTAACCCATATAACCACTCAATATAGAAACCAATATGAACTTATAAATACCCAACATGTGATCCCAATCTCCACAAAATGGATTCTATAACCTATTCATCATGGAACAATCATAGGTAATGATTTCTACCAACATGAGTCTGCAAAAAGGAATATATATGTTTAATAAAAACATTCATAATATCCCAAGGTATATGTCCAATAAATAATGAAATACTAATATCGAAACCAAATTCTCCATGTGATATCATAGGAAATCTATCAATATCTTACAATTGGTTAAAGAATCATAACTAAAAGAAAATTTCCCCACCCCACAACAAGACTTTTCCTTTTACTGCATTAAAATACCTACAATGGTCTATGAACTACTAAAGTGGTGTGTAGGGTGTGATTCAATAGGCTTAGTGGGACTCCCCATACTACTCCATAATAATACTTTTTATAATTATCATAACATTATGAACATCAAAGAAAACAATACATAATAAGAACACATCATTTATTATATCAAAATAATGAAAAAACATTTAATTTTCAATTTTTACACATTCTACAAAATATAGTAAAAGGAAGTGATCAATCATTTTATATAGTTTTGTTAATAATATATGATGTGTCAAAATATAATTTAAAATCAATGGTAGAACAATCTAAAATAAAATAATCTGAATTAATAGGTAATGTTTTGTAAGGATAACTCTAAGTTAGGATGGAAGACTTTTCATAAGGAAAAATTGGGTAGTTCAAAATAATATATATTAAAAACATTATTAAGTAGAAAATAAACACATAATGAATCATCCCCCTTATAGTTTAAATATCAATTCCATATAACAATGGGCCTTGGGAACAAATTAACACCAGAATAGTGAACCGACAAATTATACATGAAATATGTCACCCAAATAAATCTTTCATCTAAGTATCCAAGGTTTCCCATGTGGTTTATTTTCAAAAACATTTCATCAATACATTCCATTGAAAACCAATTCATAAATCCATTTATAATGAATTTTAAATTCCCTTTTATTTTACCAAAACATGTTGAAAAGACTTTCATTGTCAAAACCAATTTTCCACACAAATTTACCCCTCAATCAATGATGTCTTTTTTTTATAAAATAAATTATTAAACAAGAAAAATTTATTTCGTCTGACATAGTCTAGAGAAAAAACGACCTATCTCCAACCAAAGTGAAACAATCCCAAAATGGGATCCATAAAAAAGAAATAAAATAAAAATTAAAATAGATGTAGTAGAATAAATCCACACATACTAAATTTGAATAAATTTTAAATAATTATTTGATTATAGAATATATCTCGACATTCCTCAAGGAAATTCACACACTACACAACAATAAACAAAAGGGATATCCTTCAGAGAAAGATCTCATGAAGGATCCAAATAAAATCAAGATGAATCAACTTGGTATATCAATAGATCTATAGTATCAATGAAATGATGAAATCACCATCAATGGAAACAATGAATAAGAATTGAATAATCAACTATAGAATCTCACCACAACCGTAATTATGATTAGTCATTGAATGTGACAATTCAAAAGGGTAGGAGATCTCTAAAATCACACATTAGAGCCAATAGGTTGAGAAAGAAGAGTGTTCCCTCTAATTGAAAAAAAATCACCACACATTTTCGTAAATGGATAACAAAAAATAACGACATGAAATAAAAGATATTTTAATGTTATGTAATCCAAATACTCATATACTCAAAAGTAATCATTGATTTTTTTTAAAAACATTAATTTAAAATTAGATGGTGTAAAAAAAATACAAGATGTTTAAATATAACACCATGAACCAGATTCACATTATATTCCTAGATAAAATTATAGGGAATGAAATTCCGTGACATGACATTTAATTATCTAGAAGACAAAAAACATGGAGATTTTATCTCAAAACCTTCAAAATAATTTTAGTATTCTCTAAATATAAAGATAACCATGAAAATATTGTAACCCATTTATCATGGACTACATAAATTAAAAAAAATCCATGAATTTTATATCATTATTCCCAAAAACGTTTCTCCACACCCAGGAGACCAAACATGCACCCAAATAATTTATGAAATGATAAGAGAGTATATGGAAGAATAAACATGTGTAATTTGGTATTAATGGAAAACAACCACAATTAAATGTGGGATATTATTATTAATATGAGAAATTAATCTTGGATGAATATAATAATATTAATAAGTATTTTAAAATAAATAATTCATCAATTTAAGATGGTAATGTCCCAAAGTTTTATAAATAAAGTAAATATAATGATTCACATATCAAAAATTGACGATTCAATTGAAACTGGCCATAGAATTCCATGATCTGGGTTATGTAATCCAAATGGATATGAAAAAACCAAAAATTTATTAATCTCCAAGAAAAAATATTATTTTTTTTATGAATAATAGTAGAGAAGTAGAATGAGGACAAGTAGAGGGAAAAACAAAATTATGATTTTAAGAATAAAACCTCTAGAAGTAATAGATGTCATAATGGGGGAAAGGGGAAGAGTTATGCATTAAAAAGAGGTTATGTTTGTGAGAAAGAAACAAAAACATAGATGGATGGGGTCTTACATTTCATAAGGGAAAAATAAAAATTCTAGAATTTGATGTCATGGAAGAAAAATTCAATATTCGAAAAGTCCTCAATATGTTGTGAAATGATTATAATAAAACACCCAGAACTACAAAAAGTTAATAACTGAATGATATACCATGGTGGAGACATGAAGATCTCCCCAAAAACACAACACCAAACTAATTATTTATTGGTAGTTTTTAGAGAATGATTACTAAAACATAGTCCAATTTTTTTAAATAATTTAGTGGTAGTTTCAAAAAAACCTACTTCTAAACCACTAATTTTTTTTAATAGACGACACTCTCCCCCTCCATCATCACCCCCAACACCTTGAACCCCCGAGAACCCAAAGTCACACCCCCCCCACTTCCCCTCGCTTCACCTTTCTAATACCTCTTGTTGTGCCTCACTGCCCTCTCTGCACCTCGCCACCCTCACCATGCCACGCTTCCCTCACTCCACCATGACTCACAATTTTTCCACTCCTCCCTTACTCTATATCCTCCATTCAAGACTCCTCAAGGTTATTAGGAATGTTTATCTTAGTTATAAGTTATTTTTGATATTCTCATATTTTTCCACCATTGGATCCTTCTTATTTTATGCCTTCGATCTCTCTTGGTTAAACATGAGGGGATATGTTTTATTTTTGGTTTAATTTTCCTAGATTATATGGTGTTCATATTTTTCCTAATGTCTATTTCTTCATTATATGATATTTTTATTGTATTCTCACACTTTTGAGGTACGTGTCCTTATCGAGTACCCTTCCAGAATAATATTTCAATTATTTATCTTTCCCAATTAAATTCTAAATTAATTTCTCATGATTATGATGTGTTTTTATAGATTATTGTGTTATTTTGATGCTATATTTTTGATGAAAAAAGGGGTTTCAAAGGATTTAATTTAGTAATCCTATATAATTTTTCATTTAAAGAGTTTAATAAAATTTTAATTTTTCTTTTAATGTGTAATTGAGTGTTATTCATATTATTTTAACCTTGGTTGTATTATTGTAGTTGTTTCCCATGTGAAATTGAATTGGTTGAGTGACTTGGTTTCATTTTAATATTATTTTCGGACTATTCTTAAATTCTTATATATTGTTAATATGTTCCTTATAATTTCTAAATTGGATACTTATATGTTTCCATGATACCTTATTGGTGTTCAATTAGATGTGGTCTATTCCATATTTTAATGTTGACATATATCCTCTATGTTTATTTTGTTCTTCTACATTGACCAAACTCAACCCTGAAAAAATCTGAACCACACAACCATCATGATTATAAAATATAGGCACATAAGTACTAAAAAAAATTCAATGAAATTAGTCCTTATCCAACATAAAATCATGAATAATAGGTCATATCTGTCCACACTAATCATTAAGACTCTTAGAGTCCATAAACCCACTCAAAGGAAATCATGTAGTATATTCGATCACTAACTCCCATCACTAGAACAACACTAGGATCGAACAAAAAAACTAAGGTGTATAACTAGTTATATAGAATTTATCTAATTCCTTTATGAACCATCAGGATAAGGAATCCTATGAATCAACTTCATTATCACCAATCTACTCTAGAAACATTCTAGTCAGTGGTTAATAACCTCTTACATCTAATCCCATGATCATCCCAAGACCAATAACTTATCCCAAGCTACTAGACTCTTTAACAATATAATACACCTTTTAATTAAGTTTTTTCTATTATCTAGGTCATTTTCTATATATTTTCCTAGAAAAATAACAATCTCCATTTTTAACTAGTCCATTCATAAAGGGCTAACAACTTGTATGCCCCTAAACTAACTCACTAGGGCTCTCCCCATGCCAAACACAAGTCATCACAACAATACAGATAACACATATGTACATATATTTTTTATAACCCCATTATCCCTAAAGGTATAGAAATTGAAAATATTTGAAATTCAGGGACCAAGCATGAAATACCCAAATTTATTTATATCGATCAACTAGGCCCCTTGAGGGACTTTGAGCCCAACTAACCCTTCCCCACAATCCTAAACCCATTCCCATATAATTCACATACATGGACATTATTTAATGAATATTTCTATGTATTAAAAGGGATACCTAACATGATTTAATATTTACCCCATTCAATAACTCGTTTACTATATCTATCCAATATCAGACTAATAATCACTATTCTATTGAGCCCCTTATTCATATCTCAAGGCTCCAATATTTGATTATAGGAATTTATAATTAATTATCCAAATTAATCCTATATGGAAAAACCATTGAAAAGTCACCGAGAATCACTACAACATAAAAATTTCATCCAATTATGAGTGAAAGTCTCATATCCTTCCTCTATAACTCCTTTGACCAAAATCCCCATGAATTGGCCACCAATTCTAGTCTAATGTGGTTGAATACCCAAAAACAATTCTTCGGAAATCCATCCTTCAAATGTTAAGAAACAATATTAATTTATCCTACTTAAGAATCATATAGCCAAAATACCATAATTACCCAAGATTAAAAGATAAAACCACAATGATTTTGGGGAATTTTCATTAAATCCATATATGATGCCATCAAAAATTATTGGAAGAACCACATAGAGAATAAGAGAATATGAGTGAAGAAGATAAAATATCATTATTATGGTGAAATAACATCTAATAAACCAACAATAAATGGGAATGTGGGATCACAATTGGGGAACAATGTGATAGTGGCATAAAAAAAGACAACAATTTAAATAACATACCTAACTGATGTATGAATAACTAACCCTCAAGTAACATGTCTAACCCTTCCAAAAAATAGACCCAAATGACCATTTCAAAATTTCCGATGGGGGAATGAATTAATTCCCCAGTTATATGTTTTTTTGTAGAATGACCCAATGGGCCATGGTATAAAAATCCACCCCAGAAAAACACCCTTAAAATCATAGCCACACATTACAGTATGACAAGGGAATCAAGGCACAAAAAACCGCCCAAGGGAAACTTGATAAAAATACACCATAGAACACTTTTCGGATGAAACCAATTGGTTTTAATGTGACAAATTATCCCCAAGTGTAATTTAAAGAAAAACACCGATGTTGTGATGTGATTTCCTATAACACCAAAATTTGATCTCATGAAGTATACACACCATTACATAATGACCATTGTTGTAGTATGATTCATATATCCCTTCAGTCATCACTGACTAAACAACATGAAAACTAATCATAATTGAATCAACATCCATGACATGTATTTCATCATTATATATTGTCAAATAACTGATTGTTAGCCCTTCAAATTTCATCACACCATGGACATAGTCCTTTTTTATTTGACCGTTTTTATATGATACTCCACCTATCATCTATTCCCTCATTTACTCGAGGTTTCATGTCCTTTTTAGTCTTTTTATTATATATCAACATGTTGAAGTCAAAATCATTTGATTCGTCAATTTAGACCTATAAAAAAATTACTTCATTTATGGAAATTTTATAAATACAAAAATTATTTTTATTGAATCCTAAAGATAATTCTATACATCTGGTTGTACGAATAATACAATAGAAAAGATTATTTAATACGATTCCTTTTTTACCAGGTTTGTTTATATAGGAAAACCATATTAAACATATTCTTTTTTTTAAAATATTATATATGAATCCTTTTCCATATTTTGTACTAGTAGTGTGTTTTAATTTTTAAAAAATTGTATAGGAAATTTGTGATAAACATGTATAAAGTAATTATCAATTTTCCAAGGAACACAACACAATATACTATGGGATTGGATGTGTTTTTAGATTTCTCAATTTCTAATTAATCTTTTTATGGGAGAATAATATGTCCATGTCCTAAATATTAATTTTGAAGATGGATAAAGGGATATGTAGTTTATAGACAATTGATATTGAATCAATTCCCTACACAATATTTGTTTTGGATTTGGAACGGTGAGTCGAACGTTACAGGAAGGTTGTACACTGATGTCAATCCATAGAATGTTCTCCCAAGATTGTAGATAGTGGAATATGAAATAAAAAACCTTATAAATGATCCATTTTCCATTGCAACACACCAACACCAACATCAAAATATATCATATCAACATGTGGGGGGTGCTACTAATAACAACTAGACAAGTGAAGTTTTTGAGACTATAGGACAACTTGATCAAGATTGTAACATATCATTAGATCCTCCAATAGATTCTTCGGAGTCTAATCTAAGAGATAACATCATTGAGAAACAAATATTTCATTGTTTAGTTGATGATGTAAATCAAAAGTTTTATATTGTATTTTTGAAATATTCAAAACATTCTTTTCTTCAGAAGTTGTACAATATAAATCCCAATGTGGAATTACTAAAAAGTCAATTTTCGTGATATTGTAATGAAATCATGATGCATTTCCTAAATAAAAAATCATTGATTTTTTTTATAATATGAAAAAATTGGTAACAGGCTTGGCCTGAATTATACAAAAATACATAAGTTTCCCAATAAATGTATGCTTTATTGGGGAGAGTATTCATGAGGAAAGGATTCAAAAAACATTCTTCTTATAGATGGTAGTAAATGGGAGATTTTGGATTTCTGAATCATCGTACTACAATGAAGAAGAAGAAAAGGAAAACATGTACAAAGGTTTTGCGTTACTTTCTTTTAATGCATTGTCAAAAATATTATACACGTTATTGAAAACTGCTGAACACATGAAGTTTCTTTTTGAATATAATTAAAATGATGGGTTAATGCAACATCCATGAGATTCACAATCATGGTTGAAATACGATTCATTATATCCAGATTTCTCATATGATCCTATAAATGTTTGATTGGGATTGGTTTCTGATGGATTAAATCCATTTTGGACTTAGAGTACAAGTTATAGAGTTTGGATAGTTGTTTTGATCCCTTACAATCTGCCTCCCTGAATGTGTATACAACAAAAATATTTTATAATTTTGATGATTATTCTTATAAAATACCTAGAATTGATATTTAGGTATACCTTCAGCATTAAATTGAAAAATTTCAGGTCTTATGGAGCAACGATATTTAGACATATGATGCTTATTCTAAAATGATGTTCAAAATGCATGTTTCTCAAATGTGGACCACTAGTACCTTCCCTGGACATGTGAATTTATTTGGATAGAAAACATACATGGGTTTGGGTTGTCCTACTTTTAACTTTGATTTCGAACCCAAATGGCTACCTCATAGTAGAAAATGGTGTGTCATGTGCATTGTTGATTTCTGGATGCATCTCATAGATTTATACTAATCATGTCAAAATTCAGCAGTTTTATTGATCCTAAACCACCTCCAAAATAGTTAACTAGTTCTGAAATATTGGAAAAATGGGAAACAATGAAACAAAATTTTTTAAGGTTCGTCATTTTAATGATAATGAGAAACTAGTTCAATGTGTCTCATTTAGTTAAATCATCACAAAACAATTGAAAAAAATAATGTTCTTCAAAATTTCATATTGGGAATTTAATTTTTTGTGTCAAAATCTAGATGCGAGGAATATTGAGAAGAATATTTGTGACAATTTGATATTTACATTTTTTAATTATCATGAAATTTCTAAGGATCATCTCATTCCATAGAATGACTAACATGATGTGAACATAAAATGTGATCTTCGGCCAGATGAGAATGAACAGTATAGTCTGGAAAGTTTTGCAATGAAAAATAGAGATAAAGATACATTAATTAGAATTTTAAGCCATTTGAAGGTATCTAATGGGTATTCAAGAAACATCTCAAGATGAGTTGACTTAATTCTTTC
Organism: Viscum album; assembly: GCA_963277665.1. NCBI lineage: Eukaryota > Viridiplantae > Streptophyta > Magnoliopsida > Santalales > Viscaceae > Viscum > Viscum album. Next base: position 1,240,029,638 of record OY728129.1, read on the forward strand.
TAGGTTTCATGGATTGAAATGTCACAATTCACATATTTTGATACAATAGTTAATATCATTTTCATTTCGTACATTAGTACCTGAAATGGTTACTGATGTTGTAATCCAATTATTATCATTTTTAGACAAATATGTTAGAGATATATACATCCATTTGAGCTTGACATTTTTCAGGATAGTTTTTTATTAACACATTGTGCAATGGATATGATCATTCCTCCATATTTGATTGCTTCTATAATGCATTTAACTATGCATCTGGCTATGAAAACTAAATTAGGAGGCCCCGTATATAATCGATGGATGTATCAAATTGGGAGGTAATTTAATTAATTAATTTTTAGTTCACAAAAAAATCATAGAACTTAATTAAATACATATTTATTATTCTTTAATTTATTTCATAGATAAAATAGGAATTTAAAATCAAACGTGAGAAAGAAACCTCAACCTGAAGAATCTATTTATATAGTCTCTTTGGTAGAGGAGTGTCTTACCATTTCATCAAGATACCTATATGATATTGAAAAATGATTTAATAGAGTTGGACTTGTTGATGACACATCAAATCAATCACAAATACATGGGAAATAAAAAATAATTCCTACTATTGGATGATTGGTTTGGAGGACCTAAAATGGCACACTAATAGAAATTGAAATATGAAAAGCACATAAAAATGTGGTAATTAATAGAGAAATTGTATATCCATTTATTGAAGATTTTATGATTCCAACAAAGAGATTAATGAGAGTCTTAACATGAAATAAGTAAGAAACAACAAATGCTATTAATAAAGAGAATGTAGAATGGTTTTCACGATGTGTATGTTCATAAATATTGAAATAAATATAGATATTAGGTTGACATGTATATTTTGAAATCATAATAATGTATATTTGTTTTTTTATAATTATTACTAATACTCGAGCTGATATGTCATAAGTTTGATGTTTCTTTCTTGAGGTTCTCAAAAAAAGATAGAAAGTTTGACACCTACAACATGATAGGGTCTTTATTTCATAGAGTCGAATGAGAAGATGGTTTAAAAACATTGAATTGTAGTATATTTAAATTTTTTGAAGTGGGATACTTTGTAAAGTTGACTAATAATATTAAATTTAACTTCCACATGCATGTTTTTGTTGTTTTATTAAAATGAAAATGGGTTAATATTATCAGAGGTGTTAAAAGAGACTCCTTGTAATTTATTTAAGTGAACTTATCTTGCTTGATGGATAATGGTGACTATGAACTGCAAGATACATATATCTTATCATCGCCATAGAAAATGGTATATTATGTGAATGATTTTGTTGATGAAGGCTGTAGTGTAGTTTTTCACATAAAACAAATAAATTCGTATGATAAAGTTGATGAAGTGGAAGATTTTTCCAATGACATTGAATGACATCATCATCAAGAAGTGTATTTATTTTTCCATCATGATATTTTAAATACTAGTCTAGTAGGGGAGGATGACGTATATGATGTAATGGACCCGGAAACCAAAATGATTGATGTGGAATATGATTGTATGTATAGTTATGAATTTATTTATCAACCACATATTTCATTTTGTAGTTATTAATTATCATTGTTATGTATATTTTGTTTTCTAGTCTTGTGAATCTATTATTATTTATATTTTTTTTCATAATTTTTTTAAAATATATGTCTTGAAATTAGTTTTATTTTATTATATGACATGAATGCGAAAGAGTAAGTAGGTTTCCTCTACTAGGTCGTTGTTGGGATACTAGAGGGTGAATGTTATGGGTATATATTATAATATGAATAAATTTGTTGCACTTTTTAATACTAACTATTTGTTCATAAAAGATGGAAACAAGTAAAGTATGATGAAAAATATAAAATATTCAGATGTATGGAATCTGATCAGATATACGATAGTTGTCCCATTTGATTCCTGTGGGTCCCTAAGGATGACACTACATGATTAGATTGCCAAATTCTATGCCAGCTAGATATGGAGGTAGTTTCCCTTCTGATTATGTATGTTGGATTGAAATTTTGTAGTGATGTCAATTTGAAATGAATTGTGGATGTAAATTGTGGATCTTAGATTGCTTTTATAGTTTTTTAAATTTAGTGGTGGATGTGAAAATGGGGGATATAAATTATAACTTCTCTTATGAACTCATAAAATGGGCATGTATGTGGATATAAATATATATGTGTGTGTGTGTTTCTGTTCATTGTGTGAGACTTTTGATTTCAATATGTTCCCCACCCATCCAAGGTGATGTATGAATTTTTCAAATGTTTTTTCCAAAGTTCTAGTACTATCGCAACATAATTAACACATTTTTTAATTGTAAATATGCCTTTATAAGAAATTTAATCTACTTCTAAATAAATGTCCCACTTTAGCACGGGTTAAAACTAATACTAAATACATAAACCATACAATTTAGTGGATTTTATTTTGATTTAGTGGTGGTTTTCATGAAAAAATGATACTTTTTAGTACTGTTTAAAACATCCTCTAAAGGATCCCCATTTTATGTTATCATATAGCAGCGGTTGGTGAGGTTTTCGCAGTTTTTCCCTCAGAAAAAATGAAACATTCTGTTATAGTGGTTAAAACAATTGATAAAAAAAATCATTTTTTTGAGCCAAACCCCAGTGACAACCACACAAACTTCTTCTAGATGTGTTGACTACAATAGTTATCTAGAAACAAACACTAAATTGAAGAAACTACCGTTTATTGAACACTGACACCAAATTTGGCAGCGCTTTTTTGAAACCAGTAGAGAAGCATAAGGCGACGATTTAAACTCCACCATAACAAAACATCCTCTACTATTCGGAGAATTCATTGTAGTGAACAAAAATTTCATTTATGTGGTATTGATGAGGTTAAACCTTCTTTTTTCACAGTTTATCAAATGGAAGTCCAAATCTATAGTTTACCTAAAATGAAAATAAAAACCTTAAAACCCATGAAATAATTTAATAACATCCAAATTGGAAAACAAAAAATTTAAAACTAATAAATTAATCAACACATGGGAAAATTCAACCCCACATTTTACTTCTCACTCAATAATGTCTTTATAGATAGATATATCAAGTGAAGTATCTGTAAATTCACATCATACACAAGACAAAATTAGTCACAAACTCCTTCAAATCATGTGAAAAAAATGAATAATTTGTAAGAAGCTAAATAATTCAATAATGAATGGATAAATATGTGATAAAAATGACCTTGAATTAAATAATTCACTACCCAGATAAGATGAAACTTAGAATAGTTTCTCCCTATCCATTATACATCCCACACTATATCAAGAGATTTAGAAAAGAATGATAAAAAGGTGAAATAAATTATATTCTCCCAAAGTACAATTCAGAATAAGATATTTCAAATGAAATATCATTACACTTTAATTAGAAAATTATATAAACTATAGAAAATAATTTCTATAAATCATAGTAGCCAACAGTCACCAGAAAAGACACCACATAGAACGTCACATACAAAAAAGGGGTGTGATAAAATCAAATTTTTTAGAGGATTCATCAATCTAAAAGCATTTAATGATTCTTCATGGAACCATTATTTAAAAATTAAGGATATATTAACATTATTAAACTATAACATGTATTTAGAGCATCAGTTTATCATTTCATTTTAGAGCCTAATAATCCATATTTATAGCCCATCAATTATTGACTCCTATTTGTGGGAAATATAAAATTGATGAAGGAATTATTATATTTTTTCCATCAACCTAATTGGGGTTGGAATATCTTCTATTTTCACAACTCAACCATTTATAAAAACATTCTGAAAATGCATAAATTATATCTTTTCTAGAGAAACCTAATATAATTACATCTATTTCAAATAAGAGACATTGTTTCCATATACAAAAGACAATCTAACTAAGGAAACTATAGTTGTAAAATTATATAGAGATCATTATATAAATATGGGACCTTTATATTTAGTTTTGACACTATTATTACTAGATGATACACTATATTATATAATTAAAAAAATATTATAACACTAATATATATGATCACCCCACTATCATCAATAGGAATTTACATTCATCATCAAACTCATTGATTCAAGGTATAACTATGGACGGAATGATACACTAAATATATCATAAGATTGACCCTTCAATATTTGATCCCAAATATTAGAAATATATGAATTTTAATTAGGACCATATTTTTTGAAATGTGTAAATATTATATTGAAATTCGTATGATGTTTATTCATTTATACCCTTTTCACCCTTATTCAACCACTTCTATTACTTAAAAAAATATGCACCCCCAAAAATATGTCACATATGGTATTAGAATTATGAAGTCAAATCTATAACTCAATAAGATATAATTATTTCCACCATATATATAATATGATTAACCTGAATGATAAATGAAAAAAAAATTTAATCAACTAAAGGGTTGGGTCATGAAAAATAACCTACTTCTACCACTAAAAAAATCATTCTAACATTATTAGTTACAAGCACTTGTCATTAATAATATAAAATACAATAAATCAATGAATACACTCATATATGATAATGTGATATCAGTATCATTTGGCAGAATAACTCTAACACATCATCTAAATCCAAAAAGGTTCACACATCAAGAAAACTTATTTGAGTTATAACACAAAAATATAAAAAATCTTGGTGAGAAAAAATATAATTAAAAACAAACAAATGTAAAATATATATTGAAATACTATTTTTGAAATTCCCCCAATAAACAAAATCAAGATTAAAAATTATACATTAAAACATGACAAAATGATCCCTTAAAAATTGAAGAGAAACCCACATTATAAAAATAGAAAATATCCCTAAACCATTTCCATTCCATAATTTTTCCTCTGTAAATCAAATTTTTTTCATCCATTATACCATTGGTCATGCTATATAGGAAGGTTATAAAACTATCTATCCATAAAATAACATGTTTAGAATGTATTCTATATATAAGTTACAATGAATATATTTTTTATAAAAATTAATCAATTCTTTTTAAAAATCAATTTTAAAATTCCATGAAGACGCTCTAAATCTCAATTGAGAACTATACAATTCAATATTATGCAATCAAAATAAAAGAAATAGTTTTTAAATTTTATTTATAATCTAAATTATATTTCATATACATAATTTTGAAAACAAATTAATGCTTCAAAAAAATTATATCAAACAAGAAAAATAAAAAATAATATTGTTAAATTTAATTCAATATGCATAAAAACAATCTTCAATGATTTCAAAATTACCGTAAACCATTAACGACTAATTTTTGATGTAAAATAAAAAAAACAAAACAAACAAAAATATAATAACTACATATATTTTTCATGGATTAACACATGTGGTAACCATATGGTTTATTAAACTATGATTTATAATCAGGAGGATCCATGATCATCCATGATTCCATAGAATAAGAATTTCTTCTAAATACAAAAAAAAACATAATAAGTATAAAAAAAGTAATTATGATTTTTACCCAAATAACATACCTGATTATGAATTCAATGATCATTATCAAATCACATATCATATCTATTCTTGTAGCTAATGGATCAATATGTGATATATTTTTCCCAAAACTCTACCAATACCACCACCTCATCCCCAATTTTCTTATCTATTACGAACTATAAAATCCCAAATAAAAAATAGTACATGGTGTTGTAATATAAATTATTAAAATATCATCTAATGATACCATATCTATACACATGAGTTTTCACACTAAAATTCAATAAACATTTTACTAATCACTACAGGTGGTGAACTAGTACCTCGATATAAACCTTACTGCTATCTGGAACAATTGGACTTAATTAAATAAAAACTAAAAGAAGACTACCCACCCATCTAAAAATTATCATGAATATTATATATGATGGATTACAATTTATTTTTGAGACCTAGTAATAATGGAATTAAATTTTTGGTAAACAAGGTATGACATTATGATTAAAGAGGTATTTCAATAGGTTTAGATCTAATTATAACGATTGATGTTTTGGAAATTAATCTAAAATTATTTATTAAATAATGAATCACTTTTTACAATTAAGATAGATAATAAGTGTTGATGATGGATTTTAAAAAATAAATTATTTAATGAGGATGAATAAGTCCCTAGAAAATATATATATGAATCCGGATGAATTATTGATGGAGACAAATGAGGAGGGATTATTATTAAATTACATATATATAATACTTAAATAACTATAAATTGGACATTAGAAAAAATATTACCAAATCATGGCTAGCCTTGGACACCTTAAACCATAAATCAAGGACCAGTGGGCCAACCAGATGTGTAATTATTGACATGGACTGCTGTGGGAATCAGGTGTTAGATTGGTTGTGCATATCGGCCACAGAACATTCATGGGGGTGTGAATGGTGAATAAAGATTCTACAGAAAACATTTAGGGTTGAAAAAATATGTGAGGTACGGTTGGTTGTGTTCTGGGATTCAAACCTCAATTACTAATAAATAAATTAGTCAACTTATTTACTTATTAAGAGAACCTAAACCTATGTATAAACTGATTTTCCACTATAGTATGAGTTTCGTTTTCACCCATATTATACATATTTATATAGAGTCGTGAATGTATGATATCATTTAATTTTAAAGTTCAATTAACTCTAAGGTAATAAATTTTACCCATATCCCTCAAATGATGTTTCTTTGTACCTGTGAAAATATTCAATAATTGATATTTTGAATTTTAGCCATCACCCATGACCATGATAATGGAAATATGTATTCAGGAATGATATTTACCTATGCATGGAATCGATGTGTATCTTGTAAGTGACATATAAACTATATAGATTATGATTTAGATATATGAATAAATAGGTGTCCAATCAAGTATGATTTAGACGTGGATAAGTTCATTCTAAAAAAGAGAAGCATCATGTGAATACATTCATGTGCATGTGAGAGGGTCTACTATAAGTATGTCAAGATTGATTGATTATATTTTATAAACACTTAGATGATTTATGGTTTATTAAAATATACATGGAATTAAATATTTATTATACCTTTAATGTTACTTAATTATCAAAAAAGATGTGGTGGATAAATCATTATTAATTCAATCATATCCTAACGAGGAATCATTAAAACCATTTGAGGATAAAATTCATAATATGATGAAATCCATAGAATTAAAGAACCATCTATTTTAGGATGTGGTTATGTTATGATGGTTTTACATGTATCATCAATATGGAATCCCACAATACCATTGTGAGAATGATAATAAGAGATGATTGGCCTTCAACATGTATCTCAATTATTCGAATAACGTTGAAATGAACTATTCTATGAATCATATCAGTTTATCATGACGACCTTCAATGAAGAATCGCTAGATTTTTAGAATGTCACTAAGAAAAAACATACTCTTCTATGAATAGGATTAATATAATATCCATATTTTTATAGTTGGATAAAGTACGAATGGTGTGGAATTGTAGTAGAAAAGAGGGTTTTTCATCTATTTTCATGATTTGGACCTAGATTATGTCTATTAAAAGGAGACAATTGATGATTGATTGACTTCAAAAATACTTAAGGAATAGGCTTGAAAAGACTCAAATAGTATCACATAAAATAATAAAACAAATAGTATTGTATTCTATAGGAAAAAAAACATGAGAATATCTTAATATTCATTTTTGATAAGCATTTTAGGTGATTGAATTCTACTTTTATATTGTGCATGGTTATTATTGAATTAAATACTATGAAAACAATTCTATTGACTATTTTAACACATTATGTGAGGTTATATCTTCTTAATTCTGATGAAATATTTGTTTCCAATGAATTTAAAATGGAATAAAAATATTTTTATATACCTTGTTAGGATGTTTTTTAGACCAATACTAGATTCTATGAAAGGGTAGTTAAATGGAACATGAGAAATTATGATTCAGTGGGATCATGGAGGGATTTCATTATATATTACTGACTTAGATCTTTCTTTTCAGAGTATCACACTATCTAATTATGAATAAAGGCCCTCTAATGATGATTCTAGATTTCAAGGATAGGGTTTATTCTAGTAACATTGTGCTATGTAGTATAATGACCCTCCAATGTGTATTCTATATTAGATGTCTGGTGTGTCTTCTAAAAGCACTCTGGGATGTACTCTGATAATCATTCTATGTTGATTCTAATTTTAAGATATAGTGGGATTCTATATCAACTATTCTAGTTGACAAAAAGATTATAGTAGACAATCTTTATTAGGGGAATTACTAACACATATATGAGTAGGTCATTGTACTGAACACCTTCAATCCTTATGTTCCATTACATTGGATTGCAACATTATTCAGGGTGAGGGTAAGATACATGAGAAAAAATAATTCATTATTTAATAGGCCACACATGATGAATTGAAATGATTCATTTAAAAAAAAGAAATTATTAATTCCTTACATCTCCCTCTCAGTGGTTTCATGCTATTCTATGATGAATAAGTTGTATCTGTGTAATGGAATCCCTTGAAGGAACCATAAAAACCCAAATGTGAGAGAATATGAATTTAGTTAAGAGTAGAGGTGTTCCATTATTCAATATTGAAAACTATAATGGTTGAAGAAACAAGATTATATTATATCTCATATCACATGGGTTTTATGTGATAGATGAAGTTCTAGTGAAATTTCTACCCTATAATTTGAATGATACAATAAATATTATAGAATCTATAGATTAGTAAAAGTATTTAAAATCATTAAATTCCTACTTTATGTCACACTTTTATGGTATAAAATAATTTTATGTGTTACCAAAAAACAAGCTTGATTTGAAAAAAATAAGATGTGGTTGTAATGTCAATATAATAGTAAAGGAAAAAAATAACAAATATGATTTTATGATCTAAAAATGGTTTATGATAATGGTTTTGATGACAAGTTTACTAGAGTAAATGAAATTATTATAATAATTAGAGATTTTATTGAAATCTATATAACTCAATCCTTGAGAAGAAGTTTATGAGAACCATTTCAGATAGATTCAATACAAAAAAATTTGAAGAGGAAGAAACATAAGATATATCACTGGATGGAATTGATATTATTATCATATTTTTTTAGAAGATAAAAATAAAATAATTTAACATGAAATAATTTGATGAGATGGACTTTGCAGTCATGAAGAATTATAAGGCTAGAGTTGAAGAAGTAATAATATTAAGTTATTCTGATTTTGGGGAAGCTCAATTGGACTATAATGAAATGCTGGTATTATTTACAATAATATATCATATATTATAAGAAATAAAAGGAATGTATCTACTAAATTTTATTAATAATCATGGGTTTGAACATTTTTTAAATGAATATCCGATTATGAAATCCAATTTCCCTCACACTGATGAATAAGAAGACTATTTGAAGGGAAAATTTATGATATTTATATATGTTTAATATGTCCATAAAATTATTATTATTTCATGAAAAATATAAAAATATTATAAATAGTTAAATTGATGAATATTATTCATTGAGGAATGTGATAGAAGAGGAAAATATTTCAAAAAACAAGATGTGTTTAATGAGGATGCCCAAAACAGTTAATATAAGATATGAAAGAGCATAATTTTTAGAGAGAAATAAAGTAGAATGGTTCTTATAAGATAATTTAGAATATATAATTGAGAATAACAAGAATACCAAGACAATGAAATGAAAAATTATAATGGATAATTAAGAGAATGTCCTGAATTAAGAGATACATCTTAATGAGATATGGGAATTTATAATTATAGTAGCTACTCTAGAATGGATACTAAAATATATAATTATAATTACCCACTATGATTAGTCATAAAAATAATTATATTTAAATCATTGAATAAAATAAGAATAAATGTTTGTTGATAGTTGAAATTTAATATATATTTAGTGTTCTAAAAGAAAGACTAGTCGAGAAAAGTGGTGGATTATTTGAGCTGAAATTTATGATATTCTCAATAAAGAGTGGGTTGAAGAATAATATATAATACTTCACCAAATCCATTTATCATTATCTTGATTCTTCTAATGTTTTTGAGAATAAATATCAATGATAATTTGTAGATTTTATTCCAAATCATTTTTAATATACGTTTGTTATTTCTATTAGTGAAGTCCAACAAAACAAGGCTAACTCTATATAAAAAATATGTATAAATGAAAAAACATCGTTCAAAAATTTTGAGTGAACTAGTTCTGGTAGATTTCATTAAGACATTAAGAAACAAATATAGTGTATGAAAATAATGAAACTACAATACTATAGGTATAATTAAAATCAATCTAGATGATAATGGTATAAGGGAAACTGAAAGTGGTGTGGAATGATTTTTTATAATTTTTTTACATTTTTTATTACTTATCACTATCAGGAAAGAGGAATAAATCAAAGGGATTAAATTATAAATATATATTAGGTCATCAAGAAAATAAAAAATAATAGAAAAATAGAGTTATCTGACCAAATGAGATACCTGAAGATAAAAACGAGAAGATAATTTTTATTGTGAATAATTATACTATGTCCAATGAATTTTATAAGGCTAATCTAAGTGAAAACAATATGAATCATTATATAGAAAATGGGAAGAATGTGGTGATAGTGGCAAAAATTAATGTTAACAAGAATTCATCTAGAAATGATGAATCAAATAATCTAATTTTCGATAGGTTCTAACAACCTATGCATGAAATAATTCGAAGTTTGATAATTATACCATCTCTAGATGTGAGCATAAATTGGACAGTGAAACTAATACATAATGAATCTAATAATTAATAATAAAAGGTTCCCATATTAGAAGTGTAAACTGATGCTGAAAATCCTTAAAAATATTTATATATAACTATTATATAAGGCTCATAAAAGTATATACATATGAACAGATGATGAAATATTGGTTTAGAGAAAACTCACATCCCTAATTATTTCTCAAAAACATTTGAGATTTCTCTTTTTCCCTGTATTCTTTTATATAATCTATGATTTTAGAAATTCATATAGAATTATTTTTCATCCAGGATAATATCTAATCAATAAAAATTACTGGTGTGCATACCTCCATTTGGATAAACATTTAATATGAGTTAAAACCATCATAGTTTATTATATTCTTTCAATATATCATACTAATTCTCAAGGGGGAGTGATGGATACTGAGAAAAATGAGTTTTAGGTGAGTTATATTTTATGAAAATAAATTTTTATGGTTTATCTATTAAGATTTGTACTAGAAATATCGTGAAAAACATTCCTATATATCTCTTAAAATATATAAGTTTAATTGTATTAAGGTCGGTATTGCTGATAAATATTCACTAATGATACACATTATTCTTTTGAAATAAGTCTCTTATTTTCAAAAATAGGGTTTTCCCTGTATATTTTTTGTTGACATATTGAAATATTTATTTATTTATAAATAAGATGTTTCCAATATTTAATTTTCATATGAATACCTAAAATTAAAAATTTTAATTTATTATCATTAGGGGAGAAAGAAGGAATGATTCCTATATTGACATGAAAAATTACATGGTGGTGTTCAAAACTAATTTAAAGGAAGAGACTACTGAGACTAGTAATGATTGTGTAGTATTTTCGGTCAATATGGTATGATATTACCATTTTAAGAAGAATTTCAATATTTCTAACAATAATTGTTTTGATTGATGTGGTTTTATTTAATGTCATCGAAATGTGAAAATGATGACACATTTTTTACAATAAATATAAATAATTGGAGTTGATTTTAGCATTCAAAAAATCAATTATCTACTCTGGAGGAGGGATTCCATGAAATATATATATATTTCTTAAATAAATCGTAAGAAGAAATTTCATGTGGATATAGTATTGTATTCCATAAATGTGATACTGTTAAGTATATATCTAGGTAGTAATCGGATTTATTTCCAACCCTTGGCTAACCAAGGAGCCCCTCAATAACATATGTGGAACCTAGGGGTTGACCAGATGGAAGATAACTGACCTAGGAGTTAGTGGTTGGCATGTGTGATATTGTAAATACATTGAATCCATAATTTTCACATGTTTTTTAGCTAGGTCGATTCATAGAATTTTCATAGAGTATTTAGATATATTGCATGGGGTGGGAATGTAGAATGAGGTAATATGGTTTTTTTATTTGTCGAATCATTCATTTAGTGGAATGGTTTTAACTAACGAGCATGCCTTATCCAAGGAATAATCACATGTGGGATAGTGACACAAAGGTACTAATAACCCCTATTAAAAACATTCTTGAGAGGTATGCGACCCTCATATCTCATGGATTTGTTTGGTTTGATCACTACAGAGGTATATTGTTCTACAATTATCCCTGTAAAGATGTTTTTGAATGCTTTAGATATCTGGAAATCACTGACATCCATTACTCTGTTCATATTCCATTATCATGAAAAATGAATTAGGTATTTTCCATAAATTTTAGGCTAATAATGAAATTGGTGTCGTAAATGAATTTAATCATTTGAATAAATGGATTATTATAAGAATTATATAATGAAACACAAGGCTGATCATGTATATAATATACAAGGATGAGTTTATGATTTTAAACGTAGATGGATAACATTAATAATTTCATGTGTACATGAGATGATCAATCATGATGAAAAATAGATTTTCAACATATATTTGAGGACACAAATGGGTTCAGTGGTTTTTAAAATTATCCTTGATGTAATATCTTTGTCATATCCTTGAGGTAGTTTATTTATTTGGTGATTGGAAGTGTATAAATATGTATTAATACCAAGGGATCATGACAAGGAATCATTGATTCCATTTTATAAGAGCTCTCTTTTTTGATGAACACAAGAGCTCCATGAATATTATTATTTCACAAAAGGTATTTTGATGTTTTATAAGTTTTAAGATGAATATTTTCATTTATAATAAAAAATTTAAAGGGAGATGATGATACTATAGAACTCTTTTGATAATAAAAATCAAAGATCCTCTACAATAACTATTCCATGAAATGTTCCAAGCTTGTGTGATAACATTTCATGAAGCCTCTATAGTTTGTGTGAATTGAAATAAGATATTTTGTACACTTACATGAAGGGGAATAAGATAAAAAATATAGTTGTGTTCTAGGATATTGCATGAAGATAGTTGGATTAATGTAGATAGGAGATGTCATGCATCTGTTTTATTGATTTATAATGAAATCAGGTTGACAAAAAATAGATACTTCATGTATGTATATTTTTTTAAATTTATAAGATAGAATCTTGAATAGAATTGTAAAAAACCCAATAAAATAATAAGCTATGGAATATTATGTTCATTGGATAGAAAGTACAAGAACTACTTGAAGTGATTGTATAAATAACATTGTAGTTGATTTTAATGATATATTATGATTGTTCAAGATTATAATTTTAAAAAATAATAAATATGAAAATGTGGAAACTACTTGAACACATTATTTTATGCCTGGTCATCATAAATTAAAGGAAATAATTATTGGACATACATCTGAAAAATCTAAGGACACTGATTATATATTGTGATAAGTAGTTGTTTGAGATAGAATACTACTTTAGTAAAGATATATATAGGGTACATGAAAATTTGTGATTCAATGAGATCCGATAAGGACATCAAGAGTTTATACTATACTGTAAATAACATCAATTAATATTAGACAATGTGATGTAGTATAAACACCTTCCAATTATGGTTTATGAGTAAAAGGAGAATGTGGATTATAGTTACACTCTATGAGGTAGTATAATGACCATTCAATATTGATTTTATAGTAGAAGTATAGTGTAGATTTTAATAAAACCATGCGGAGAAATATAATTTTTTTATGTATATATTATGAAGTTAATATATATTTGTAATCTCTGTTAGATACTTTTATTGATCAAAATATTATAATGTCGAATCCATTTGTGGTGGAATAACCAATATGGAAATTAGGAGGTCTTTATACTGATCCATTTGAATCCTTAATTTACATTCCTATGAATTGAAACATTATTTATGTTGAGGAATAAATACATAATAATAATGGATTTAGGATTTAATTCACTATAGAGGTTGAATAGAAATGTCAAAATTTGGAAAAATATTTAAAGAGATCAGTGTATCACCCCTCACCATCTCACTGATCTCAAATTGATTTTTATTCTACAAATATAATTAATAGTATTATTTAAAATATAAGTAAACTAAATATTTCATTATTAATTGAAATATGAATTCACAATAGGTAAAATACAATAATAAACTGTCTTCCAAACATATAATTGAAACCACATATACTGAAATGAAAGGGATATAATATGAATTTGAACTATACTAAATGAAACAAAATTTCTAAATAGAATATAAAATAAAAAAATTAAATCCCCGCCATCATAAACCGTATATTATGAGATAATACATCAAATTAAACATTGTTACACCTGTTCCATGTCCATCATCACTCCGGATATCCAAGAACCTGACAAGTCATCATTTAAAAATTAACATGACTATATACAAACATATGGTTTGTATATAGCGTGATGGATACAAGGTAAATAAGATTCACCATGTAATCCTTCCAATATAATTTCAAAAAACAACTCCATCCACAATAGTATAAGTATAATAAAAAGGAAAATTTTAAATTTTTATTATTAAAATAAAATATCTACAAGTTGTATATTTTTCTCAAAAAATAACTATATCATTTGAAACCATTGAGGTTGGAACTATAATATGTCATAATGAAAAACATAACACATAAATTATAAAAGTCATTAAATTATAGGAGCTATGTTTACTTTATGAAAGAATATTTTTCATAGGAGAATAACATTATAAATTTAATATATATTTCATTAATATTATAAAAATAAAACATTGTTTGAATGATAAATAAAATAGTAAAAAAACATTAAAATAACTAATGAAAGTATAAATAATGAATCAATTGATATATCAATTATAATTAAAAAAATCGACCAAAATAATCATGTGGTGACACCTATGAAACTAGGAAGAAATTATGGTTAAACTATTAATTGTAAAAATTCCTATGGATAAAAAATTAAATTATACACCAAAACATAGTTTTCCCTTTCCTAGAATCCCCAAGCTACCACTAACCTTGAGTATAGCACAATACTATATATAGACATTATTTAATATGTATTCTCATGTAGGGAATTAATGTTCCCTAAATTATCATATATCCACACATGGTTTCCCCTAATGTGAAACGGAGTCGAGAAATCAATGAAATATATATATATATATATATACACATGTTGAATCTACTATAATAAAGTCATAAAATCAGACCAGGCCTTTTAACACCCTTCATAGAAACATGAGTATTAGAATAATAAATAATATAATATTCATTCAAATGATAAGAAAACTATAAAATTCTATAATAAATAATGAACAAATGTGGTGTTCCAAAAAGTGTAGAATGAAATAATAACATCATTTACTTCATTAGCAAAATGATACTCAAGAAATATATATGTGTGAAATTACATTTCATTTAATTTATCCAAAAATAATTATAAAAAATATTTAGTCTAAAAAAACATCAATACCATGGGATATGTTATTAAAAACAATAATAAAAGTAAAACATATAAAATATTTAGCCATTAATAAAATTTTATCTATTTTGATTAAAAACCACTATATGTGTTTCATTATATACCTTTAGTTGACCAAATACAACAAATGGTAAATTTTAATTTTAAGAATAAAATAACATGATTTCATATGACATTATGATAAAAAAACAAGTAAAATCAACACATTGAAATCCAAATAATCTGAATAAATATTTAAAAATCACAAAAGAATCAATTGATAGAGAAACAAACCGTAAATTTACAGTGAAAATGTTATGTAAATTTTCATATACCAAATATTGTTCATTCCTTTTACAAGGGTTGACACTTTATTTCTATATGGAATATGGAAACAAAAAATTATAAGTCAAATACCATTCATGGGGAAACCAAATTTCAAAACATGAAATAAGAAATTCTAGGCCTTTAAGACCACTCTGGTGAAATAATAATAGTATTAAAGGGGTTAATGGGACATTCAAGGATAAATCAACAAGAAATCAATATATTACCTTAAATAAATTGATTAAAATATTGATAAGTAACCAATGGATAAAGGGATTTCAGTGATCCATGTTTTTGGTGAGCAAGTAATTGAAATTTTCTGTCAGATGGTGGATGAAGAGGTCACAAATTCTTAATGGTATAAGTGGAATATAAATATTTATGTGTATTTAGAAATATTCATATTGAAATCTCTCCAAATTTTGTTGTAATGAGTTTCCAAGGATATCACCACCACTAACATGGTGGTTCTTGATACAAAATCACATGTCCATGATTTGACACATATCATAAGATCACACCTCCACAATCATGGTTGGTTAAGAGAATGACCACTATTAGTTAAAGCTTGATCTGATGTAGTTGAGAACTATAATATACTCGAAATTAAATAAAACTAACCAAAGATAATAAAATACATAAATAAAATTGAAATTTTATAAAAATCAACATATAAAAAATTGACCATATGTGATTCACACAAGTGTTTTACATATCTATTTCAACAATTGTCATCTGATGTATCCATAATTCATGTTGACTTATGAACAGAGGTAAACTTATATATGTGTTTATATACATGACTATATTTTTTATTTATAAAGGTTAATGGATGAATTTGTCAAAAAAACTTTACAAAAAATCATAACTTTAAAATATATTGATTGTGGTCATAGGAATTGCGATACATGTGTGTTATAGAGATCAAATTGGAAAAAATCATAGATTTAGTGGCCCAAATGGATATCTATAGGTTCATAATTTTTTAAATTTATGAATTCTGGAATACTTGTTGGATTCATATGGTACAAATTCTTATGGGATCCCACTATGTCGTTAAATGGATGATGATTTGATCTTAGATATCTATCCTAATTAATTTATTTTCATTCCAGAAATATGTATTTTACTGATATTAACATTGTATTTCAATAAATAATACACATAATAAAATCCACGAGGACATTAAAATATTGTATTTGAAAAATCTAAAATGAGATTGTTTTATGGATTAACAAATTATTAGACATGATATTATTTTAAATTAATGAAGACAATGTTTATATGGATATAGTGCATATTGGATAATGAAGGATATATTTCATAAATACTTATTAACATATTATATAATTTTTTAACACATATTATTCTATGGTTTATTGTTTTTCATATTATGTATCATAGTAGGATCCAAGTAATATAAAATTCCTTCAAATGGAATATCATTCAATATTATGTGATGATATTGTATAAATAGCCTTCACCATAACAGATGATCTTATTATAGTTCATATAATATAAAACATCATATTTTATGATTCATAATAGATTTTGTGGTTGTATGTCATGTTTACATATTATGTATTAATGAATGAATCTCTTATACATTTCTTGTTATTAAATATAATTTTTTCAAAAGTGGAAAATGTGGGTGATCTACTCAATAAAAACAATCAATACACACATAATCATTTAGAAGTATTATAAATGGATTTAATTTCTCAAATATTATGTAACTTTTTAATAAATTACAAATGAGTAACTAAATTGTTTTGAGTTATATATTAACAGCTCATAGACACTATGATGTGGGTTTTACCAATTGATTTTCACTATTCAAAATATCTCCTACATTTATAATTTTCATTGAGATACACTATTTCATACTCAATAAAAGGAAACAATTTCTTGAATATTGGGATATTTAGTTGACCCAATGATAGCACAAAATTTATGTAACATGATGGTGGAATCAACAGCATCTCTATCGATCATATTAATGATAGTACTATGTAATCAATCAACATAAAACCATACATTTTAATAATTTAATTTATTAATGGTTTTAAAATTACATAACATGGTGATTATTTATTTTTTGGATTTTATTATCAGCCTTTTCATTGAAATATTTTTTCACGATCCTTTGAAACCATTCATGAACAAATGTATTTCCATTTCGTTGAATATGATCATGTGATTGTTATTGATAATGAGTAATGATTTGATATAGGTCATGTATAATGATTTCATATAGATAATTTCTAGTTTTTGACATTAATAATGTATGTGGTTATGTAATCAAGTTTCTATAATGAATTGATATACCACATGTCTACTTTTTTAATATAGAATGTTTCTATTTTATAATATTGAACATGGATACACTTTGTAAAAAAATTATTGGGTTTTGATTTTATAATTTTATATTAATATATGTAACATAAATTTAGGTATCCTTATAATATATCTCATATATGTAACCTAAATTACTATTTTTATTGTTTATACTATTTTCCAATCCATATCACCAAGGTTCTAGATTATGGATTGGGTATAAGCTATATGTAGTTGTTATATAAATATTTACAGATACCGTATTTAGAGGGAGATGCCTCATACAGTCGATGGGTATATATATAAATATACATATAAACACGCATATTCTATAATATTAGATGATTATAGTCCAAAAAGGATAGGACCCTATAGATATGTGTTTATAGTTCCTCTCTCTAGGGTCGGAGTTTTTATAGGAACGATGACATACATATAGTTCCTCTATGATAGGAGAGACAACATCCATGGAAATTCAATATGTAAATATATACATGTATATATATGTATGAATGTATTTATATATATATGAACACTACCTCCATCGGAGGGATGGTACTAATAGACATCTCCAAAAGACTAGTCCATTACGATGGATGTTTACACTATATGGATTCTGTGTCTGGATCATAGCAGGTCTAGATGGAGTAATAAAAAATTATTAGCATCGAAATAAATAATGTTTTTTACCTGATTGATATATTATAATTTATTACATCTATACCTAGTTCATTACATGAGTAATATAATAATCAATTTTATACTTCAATATTCTTATAAAAAATTACATGTGAATTTGTTTTTATATTTATATAAATGTGTCGGCATGGTTATACATACACTTGGTTATTCCCTCTGTGAGTTGAGGAACCATTAGAGGGGAATACTGTGTATTTATGTTCACACCCATTATGAAAAATTATATGAACATGTAGTATAACCTTATGTCTTTCTACATATATATTATCACACTATTACCTATAGAGGGTATTAGTTAGTGTCCATGAATTTCATGGGATGAGTAAGATGATATAAAAAAGTAAGCGATGATGGTGGGATGGTTGGAGTTCATGTATGATGTATCACATAATCTTTATTTCATTTTCGGTCTCTTAGTCTATATTTTCAAATGACATTGGTAATTTTCACCTAATAATTTTGTGATCATAATCTATCCCCATATTTATATTAATATTGTTTTTTGTGATATACTTATAATCATATAACTTCTTGTATGATTTTTTTAGTATTTGGTTTTACCATTGGAAGATAAAATTAGTGGGTGATTCAATCCAAATTTATTGTCGAACCCAACCACAAAATATTTTTCATAGTAATGCTAAAAAATAATCTAATAATAGTATATTGAAACCTAACATACTAGATATCATTGAATTATTATCTAACACTATATGCGGGATCATTTCCCAGTGATTCTATTCTCATTTTGGTATCTGAGCAAGGGTAAGGAATTGTGGAGTTTCGTGTGATCCATGGTTTTATGTATACTATAGTTATGTGTTCATGACATAACATAAGGAGATGTTGTGTGGTTTGATATTGACAATATTTCATATTATAATTTATTTGGGTGTTAAATTTTAAAAAAAGTGTTTTATGTTATTGATCATTATATTTTGAGGCTTTAAGAGACACCCAAATAGATCTCACACAAGTATCATAGACTCTATAATGTAGGGGTCACTGCATCATGGAGTGATTGTAATACTGTATTGGGTGACATGGATATCTGGTAACTTCTCTATGAAGTTATTTTCATCATGAACTACCTCATAACACCACAATGAGACCACTGAACTGGGTGATTTATTAATATTCAATGTGGTCATGCTGTGATGGCCACCCTTACTAGTATATTTATAATTATTCAAATTATATAATAGTATAAATCACATTATTCCTTTTTCTCCCTCCACTAAATAAACATGAGTCATTTTCCATATGGGAGTTCATACATTCTTATATAAGATACACCATCATAATTTCATGTCTATTTAGAGATCTATTTTTCACTGTATCATTGTATGGTATGTTTGAAACCATGGATCTACTTTTATTCATTACTGACATTTTTTTATTTTTTCTTATTTAATAAAATATTTTCCTATTTAGGGGTTAGGTTATTTTATTTTTTATGATTTGATTATCATTAGTAGATATTTCATGCTGGGTT
Organism: Viscum album; assembly: GCA_963277665.1. Classification (NCBI taxonomy): domain Eukaryota; kingdom Viridiplantae; phylum Streptophyta; class Magnoliopsida; order Santalales; family Viscaceae; genus Viscum; species Viscum album. The sequence continues at coordinate 1,240,050,173 of OY728129.1, forward strand.
GGATTATAGAACATTGATTTCGGATATCATAACCATGTTTCATTGCATGTGTGGGAGTTTATGGTTGATTAAATAAATGCCATTGTGAATTCATCCTTAATTATTATTAAAATAGTGAAATAAGGACTAGATGGGTCCATATAGAAGGAAATATATATTTGGGTAATAGATACGAGAATGTTGGGTTCAGTATGAACTATTCATGGAGACTATAGAATGTGTATGGTGGGCATTCTTACAAGTTCAACTAGGAAATTTGTTTTTTCCAATGTTTTTTATGAATTTAAAGGACTATGGATTCATATGAGAGTAGAGGATGGAACTCCCATAATTTAATAATAAATCAGTTTTGGATGCAAATAATTGGAATTTTTTGCGGGTTCTAAAATAGTCTAGAATGTGAAATAACACATTAGGGATAGTGATTTATTTGGTGTATTACTGTGAGTGGTGTTCTCCTTGATATTGGAGTGTTAGTCTCATTAATATTTTTTTCTGTTTTATAATGTGTTATATTGGTTATAACAATGAAACCATACCTCATAAGTGTGTAATAACAAATTTTAAAAGCTTATATAAGATAAATCCATTTGTAAATGGAATATTTTTTTTGATAATTAGTATTTTTTTATAGTTTGACTATATTTTTCTTTCATCAAATAACTTTTAATCATACTTATGATGGTTTATATCTATAATATAACTCCCTTATCCTTGTGTTGGAAACATCAGGAATATTTGGGGATCATATAAGAATTTATTAATAACCTTACACGGGATTATTATTGATTTCCCATTGATATTTCATATTAGTTAATTCACTCACATATATACTTTTTCACTTATTATATAATATCCTTTTACTTTTCATACTATGTATTATTAATATGAAAATTCCAGGAAACCATGTTTAACATTTATAATATATTATCAATATCATGATAAAGTGACGTTCTCCTATACCAGATGTGTGAGAAAGAGTTGTGGTTTAGGTATTGAGGAGATATAAGAACATATTTTAAGAAATATTTTAGAGAATTGCCTTTGAATTATTATTTTTATTCCTATTTATCACTTTCTATTCTTCTTTATCCTTTGGGGATTATTCTTATAACTCGATATATGACTAAAATAGTTCATTTTGATAGTATAAGTGATTATATCTCTATATGTGGGTTACCTATAAGATTTTAAATTGATTTCTATTTCTTATTTCTTCTTCCACAATATATACTCTTTAGTATGATCTAATTTGGACAGAAATATTACCATATTGTATAATTCAATCCCTCTCCATTATCCATGATATTATTATTTACTAGGATTAATCATTAACATAATAATAGTGAAATTATTTAATAATAAGAGAATGTTCAATTAATAATTTTTCCTTGCTTAGCATAACATTTATATATAAACATAGTTTATATGACTAGGAATTATACTGTCTAATTTGAACAAAAATAATGAGATAAATTCATATTGTTTCCTATTTATCCCCTATAGAAAATGTTAAATGTCTAAACAATTTATATTAGTTAATACAATGGAAGTTGATAAAAATATTTAAAATATATAATCAATAAATATATATATCAATGAAAAATTATATCCACAGAAACAATTAATTGTATTAGATATAAATTATTAAATTTTAAAATACTTTACAACACATAAAATATAATTTTGAACAGTGTATAAAATATTATAATGATGAAAAAATAAAATATTATTAAGTCTTCTTAATTTTTAGAGAACCAGACATAGTTATTTTCTCATCCTAATGACTTTTTTCAGTATAAAGAATAATGAATACAAGAGATAATTATATTGCATTAGAGTAGGTAAAAATTACGTAATATTTATATAATAATATATTATGATAAAATGAATGAATTATATAAAATTTTTATTTATAATATATCCTCATTTTAGTTAAATAAATACTGATTTCTATAAAAAAATACACCCATTAAAAATCCTAAATCCAAATAAGAATCATTATCATCTCTATATGTCTTACCATAACGGGATAAACTAGTAAAAATGATGGGGTTTCTAAACATTTTTTCATATATTAATATTTTTTGTGGTTTAGTTGTGGTAGGTTTAATAATGGTTTTATTGGGTTGGGGTATTAAAATTGATGCAGAATATAAAAGTATAAAAGATGTTATTTCTTTATATTCCTTTTTTAAATTGAAATAGCACATTTAATTTAGGTTTTTTATATGGATCATTCATAAAATTTATAAATATTTTGTAGTTTAATATTAATATTTAGTTCAACATATGATAATATATTACCTATAACTGTAACGGTGTAGTTTCATTGGAATATTGATAGATAAATAATAATATTAAAAAAAAGATTATAAATATTGACCGCAAATTTCTTCTCACATTATGAACATCATAGATGTACCCAACATAAAATCTTTCATTACATCCAAGGGAATATAAACACAACAATGGGTGTTCTCCAATGCTTATTTAAGGGTAAAAATAGATGTTATCAATCAAAAATAATTTCTGCTGAAAATCATATTGGTATTATATCAATATATTATCTTAATAAATTTATACATAATCAGTAAAATATATTTTTTATAAATCATGAAATAATTTATTTCCATAATTAAATACATATGTCATTATAATGATTAATCATAAAGATTCAATCACAATCAATGATTACAAAGATTAGTCATAAGTCAAGAGTTAATGTCATAATCATAGGGATAGAAAATTATTTCTATATCCAAGGTTCTCTAATATGACAATCATAGATTATTGGGTTCACTCCCCATTCAATCCTTATTCAATGATCATTCCCAATACTATCATGTTGGATATTTCCCATTACTGAATTGGGTTTAATCCAAATTGATTTCCATATTATCCTTTGAGATATAATTTTTTATCATATGCAATGGAGGGGCATATAATTCTTGGCAAACCTGTTACATAATTAAATCCATACATATGTATCAAAAAGTATCTTAAAAACAATTATATAACAAAACCCGTACCCATTGAAAATAAATATGTTTCACAACCATCTCATCATCACATAACCATAATATACCATTACAGTGGATTTTGATGGCTTTGTATGAGTATGCACTGTTAAATAAACCATTAATTAAACTCTTAGAAAGAAATTGGTTTCTTATAATCATTAAATGATAATCATCACCATAATTCATCATGAAAATGGAATGAAATCCAAAGATAATATCAATAGAAACCCATAATAATCTGTAATGTATTTTGATATATATATATATATATTTATGAATACTCAATTTTTATAAATATTAGAAACATTATTTTTATATCCAAGAGAGAGCATCTCAATTAATTTGGTTACATATAAGAAAAATATATTACCATAATGATGAGAGACATATATTCAATAAAAATTATCATGGAAACATATATAAGAACATTAAAAATAAAATTATAGTCATAATGGAGAAAAACATTTATTTTGTTGTAGAAGTAAAAACAATGATTCTTTTCACGCGTTTTGTAAAAACACAAAAATCACCTTTACAAAAAACATGGTGAAATATTGATTTAATTTTTTGGGAAGAAAAGAAAAATAAGGAATAAAATAACATCAAAAATTCATTTCATCATTGAAAATGGAATTCTTAAAAATAATTTTAACAAACATGGACGTGGATGTAGCATTTTGGAAACTGAAGAGGAAATAATGATGGTTTTTTATAAAAAATATTTATTAATATTTGTATGTACCAAATATATAAAAATTTTAATATAAAAAATTATGAATATCTAGAGGATAATAATTATTTTAGAAGATAATATTTATATAAATTTTTTTCTTTTAGTTTTTTCATCAAGAATCATAGAATGAAATGCGATTATAGAAAAATAATTAAAATATTTAGTAATATTTTAAGAAAGATACGATGAAATAGAGATCCAAGATGGTATTTCATAAAAAAATAACATTTATTAATATTATTATAAAATATATTCATTTTTTTGTATACAAACCATGTAAAATAAACATGTGATGAATATGGAATATGTCTCAATGAAATTAGTGTTTCATGGGAATCCCTTACCTCATGTAAAAGTTTCTTCATTTTAATTCAACATTATCTAATAATTAAAATTTATTAATTATAAATATATCATTATAAAATAATATTTCGTATAAGAAAATATATTGTTTTATTATTATATATTATCACCCACGAATCTAAAATATTATGTTATTATAGTTATTTTGGGTGTTACATACTTTTTTCTTGTGTGGTTCGAGTACTCTATTATGGTCTTTGAACATTGATCATGGTTCTATGATATATATTGACATAATTATTTTGTATGTATTATATTTAATAATTAAATATAATTATACTACCTTTAAAATAAATCAGAGATAAAAAATTTATTAAATCACTTCATTGAAATTTTAGTATTTACATACAAACTATTGATGTTTCAACATTTAGATGTATATAAAGAAATAAAGGTAAAAATTATAAATATTTATTAAACCATTATTATATCATAGATACCATAAATATTCCTTAAATATACCCACCATCCATGTAGTGTATAAATTATAACCAAATATCATTTCTTTGTAACGGTGGATGCCCACACATTGGCAGAAGCGATGTTATCATTCCACAACTGTGAGGTAGGTATGAATGTTGATAAGATGTTATAATAAATTTTAAACAATTATATAATAAATATAATATATATATATATATAAACATTATATCCAATATAATAACCATCCATGAAGTTTTTTTAAGGAAAATGAATCGTCTCTTTATGTGGAAGTGGTTGTCCACATATAGGCACAAGCAATACATTCATTTCACATTTGATGGAAATGTTTTGGAAAGTGGTTTCAACATAATAACAAGAAAAAATATTGTGTATGGATGTCATTTAATTCATTATATTATAATGTTAATGAGATTATTAGAGAAATTATAAGAATAAATAATCATCCAATGAGTTTGGTAAGGCCACTACCTCTTTGTTGAGAGCCAACCTTTGGATTACACCAGCATCCTTATTATAATGATATTTGGGTAAGAATATAGGACAAATATTGAGAGGAATAATATTTTATGGTATGTAGGAAGATTAAATTTGAGATATATGGCTCAAATTTGTCACGACCCATCCCTAGGGGCCCGTGTCGTGACTTCCCCATGCCCGGCTTCCATAGGCCTGGGGATGGTGACTAGCACTGGAAAGGCATATCCCTAAAACTAGGAAGGTATTGCCTTTTATCATGAAATCTCACACAATCCAAGAACACAACAAGATACAAACACAATGTAAACTATATAGTATAAAAGGGTGAGTATAGTATGTAAAGGGGTTCGAATACCAGCCCAACAATAAAGAAGAATTAAAACTAAAAACAACTCCTATGAACACCAGCAAAGAATCCGACCAGAAGGGTAGGTACAAATCTTGATTGGTCATCTCTGTGATACTACTTTTCTAATGGTCCACCTTCAAGAAGCCTCATATCCTAGAACCCACATCCTCTATCAATGATGTCTGTTGTCTTCAGAAGACACTAAAAGGTGCGGGCGTAGCCCATGCAGGAGTATGTATTACAATACTCAGTAGGGACCCTGAGACCCCCGGAGGACTCTCAGATTATAATGACCCATACTTTACATACATTGTTATTATATAAAAAAGGAATTATACTTGTTACAACATATAACAAAACCATGAAAGGACCGTATAGGTATAGTGCCTTTAGAAACTGTGAAACATAAACAACTCATTCCTAAATCATCTATGTTGTCTCTCATTTATTTCATCTTATCTATAGTTACTTTTGGAAAATTCTACTTATTACCCTTAATAAAGACCAGGGGAAAAGATAACATAAAAAAGGGTGAGCTCAAATGCTCAGTAAAGGTACACAAAATAAATATCAGTCATATCACATTCATAAGAACATGACATTTTTAAAATCATAACCTGAAAAAGAGATCATAATATCATAACATGGGATAAATCATAGTGGTGAATTGTAATCCCAATAATCATAACATAAAACATGAAACGTTTTTTCATACACAGATAATCATAGAGAATCATTTCTTAGTATTCAAGACTCATTACCAAGACTATCTTAGCGGACAAAGTCGATTTTTGAAACAAGTTCACTCCTCGTTTCAGTCCTATTTCACTGAACCAGATTAACCTGTCGTTCCAGCCATGTATATCTCATGAGATATAGATCATTACCCAATGAATTGGAGGTATATATAGGTCTCACCCATCTCATAATAAAACCATTCTTATGTGTTCCTCAAAATCATAAATCATACATCATAGCATAACCCATGTAATAAAAATGGGATTCCTAAACATCGTGCCATCATAACATAATATATATAAGAAAAAAGGACTTCATAAATATAATTCCATCATAACATAATCAAATCAATGTAAAAATATGTATATAAACAGAACCCTATATTATCTTAGATGGAAAATAATTTTGATAAAACACTTCCACTTCATTCTTGAGGAAAATATACTTTCTACTTCAAAACCATTTTACCTTTCTTAACATGTCATACAGTTATAAACTAAAAGAAGTTGACTTAAAATAAACTTGAAAACTTGTTAAGGAAGATTCATGGAAATAATTTTATATGAATCCATTCATGCCGTATAATTTAAAAAAACATTCTTCTCATACTTTGGCCGGAAAAGTCAAAAAGTACCTCGTACTAAAAATGACAAAAGATTCATTTCATATCTTTTACTAAAAACTCACCGAAGGGTAAAAATTGATTTAAAAAATTTTAGGAGGATATAAATAATATTATATATTGAGGAAACAAGGATTTGGATGATAAATATTCCCTAGTAAATACCAAAGTATAAACAATCTCGGATAAAAATGAGATTGTGAGATTTTCCCTTACTTTAGGTCCGATTTGCTTCGTAAGTGTCTGAACCTCCTGTATAATGATTAAAATAATGTCATTGACTTATTATAGAATCATGCTCAATTTTATGATATCATATATGGTCATATTCTTAGCTTCTTATTAGTAATATTTCATTGCTACTTGTTATTCGGGTGTTTATTGCTTTTTCTTTTCATGCGTGTTTTGTCGAATAAATTCTTATTATTCTTCATAGGTTATAGACACCTCATTTCCAGAATTTTATTAGTGTAATATATATCATATTTATTCATTCAATTCATTTATATAATCCTTATTCAATGAAGATCTTGTAGAACGAGTTGCATCACATCGTGGAGACGGTAGGCCGTACGTACGCACAAGCAATGCTATCATTCCCATGATCGTGGAATTATATTGGGTAATTTGTATAATATTTAAGAATCAATATCACTTTACTATAATCATATATAGTAATTCTTTACACCATTATACCCATCCAAGTAAGGTGGTGATGGAAAACAGATTACACCACGGCGTGGAGGCGATATTCCGTACGTACGCACACGCAGTGACTTCGTTTTCTGTAGGATGGATAGAAGGTGAATTAGGGTTGTTTCATATTTATAATAACATATATAATTGATATTTATGTTATTAATTAATAATTAAACAAATAATTAAGAACCAGTAGAATAAGAATTAAATTTGAAAGAATCGGTAACAGATATTCCCTCTTCTTTGACACACCTCTTTGATACATCTTTTTAGGGCACTAAGATTGGTCTTTGAAGAAGACCAGGACCTATAAGATGCTTCTAGGGAAGTGTAGAAGAGAAATTGGAAGGTTTTGGCCGTTCATGAAGGCTCGAAGTGCTGTGAGATGGAGAGGGAGGAGGTTCCCTTTTATAAGGGAAGAGAGGGGCACCTTTGGAATTATAAGAAATATCAATTTATAATAATTTCCAAACCCACTTAAAAACCTCCAAAAATGACTCATATCAGAATCATAGATGATATAGGGTTGTAAACTCATCATCCAATAAAATTTAGACATGTTGGGAATATATTTTAAACATTATCAACTTGATTTATCCTTATATAATCTATTTTATTTAATCGGTGTTAATAATATTATAAATTTTAAATCATTATAAATAATTACTTATTTGTGTTGAATTATACAAAATTGTATACTATATTACATTTTCGACCATGAAAATTTTAATATATATTTTTTAAATATTTTTGTGATTTTTAAACAATTTTATAATATGTAATTTCTATAAATTAACAATAGTGTCAATTTTGACACTATTCATTAATTTGAGATTAAATAAAATATATACAGAAGATATGTTCGAAATAAAATATTTAATAGATTCATAACATGTCATTTGTGTCTATTAAATTAGTGGAGCACATTAAATAGTTCATATAAAATTTATTTTAATACTTTTAAAATCATTTTTTTGATAATTCAATGAATAAAAAAATTTCAACATCACTATTGTGTCATAATTAATGATAATTATTTAATCCGTAAAAATTATAAATAAATTAATATGATTTAGATAATTTTATTATAAATATAGATACTATTCGGGTTTGATGTTTCATGACGTTTATCACTAAATTAAAATTATTAAACGTATAAGATTTCAGAGAGTGACATGTTGTCACTTTCTTTGGTTTTGATAATAATTAAATTATTTCATTATCAAAAGTCCATTAAATGAATAAAGTCCGACCTTTAGGTGATATTGATAGAGTTTTATTCATCCAATAGGATTTTTGCAAGTGTTAGGATAATTTTATAATCAAATATTTACCCTTAATTACCTGATTTACCTTTAACTGAAGTAAATAAACATTACTGTAGTTACTATTCATAATATCAAAAAAATAAAAGTAATCTATTAACATAATTTGGACCCACTGATTCCAAATATGGAATCCATTTTTCAAAATTCAAAATGCAGAAGATCCAATAATTAATTTAAAATTAATCCCATTGTTAAGCAAACGGGTTTTAAAAGTTAAAACATTGCCAAAGATTGAAATGCTTTTACCTATGAATTCAATGTAAAATTAATGCTAATGACATATATTATATTAAATGGTAAAAATATATTCTATTTATAATTTCAAAGCATTCAATATTATCATTTATCCATATAAATTATTGGGATGAAAAAAATTGTTTTTAATTAAAATATAGCGTGTTTTTACTATTCATAAAAATATGAAAGTTATCAGAAAAATATGAAAAATTTATCCAAAGTAAAATTTTTTATCCTGATTCAAAATAATAATTTTATTTTGTCAAATTGAACTTATAAACTTGTAAAAAACTAGATTTAATGTTGGTGCGCCATCAAAAGGTGGAAAAACTGCATTTTTTTAAAAATACTTATTTTAAGCAAAAAATTTATTTAGTTCACATACCATGTTCTATAAAATATGTCAGATGAATAATAATGTTATAAAATTCAAAATTCAGTTAATACTATTCATAACGGCATGTTTATAATATTATAATAATATATTGTTGTTTAGTGAAACTCGGTATTGCGTACATCACACGCTGTCGAGGAAGGTCGCGATTGCGTGTAACGCAAGCCACACTAGTGTCGTGTGAAGTGAAAGATTCCTTTGATGTTGCGTATAACATCAGTCATGAAAAAATATACTTCTCATAAAATATCATGGTGTTACATTCTACCCCCCTTAAAATGAATTTCCCCCTCGAAATTCATCACTTCCTAACAAAAAAATGAGGATACCTCTCCCTCATCATATCATCAAGCTCCCATGCAGCTTCTTATAATTAGTGGTTCCTCCATAAAACTTTCACCAAGAAAGTGGTCTTGTTTCGTAGAACTTTTTCGCTACGATCTAGAATCTCTATCCACTGTTCTTCATAAGAATGATCTCGCTCCAGCGGTACAACTTCTGAGCTTAGTACATGTTAAGGATCAGGTATGTACATTCTCAGGAGAGATACATGGAACACATCATGAACTTGAGATAGATTCGGTGGAAGCGCCAATCTGTAAGCTAACTTCCCAACATGATCCACTATTTCTAAAGGACCGTTATACCTAGGTAACAACTGTCCCTTCTTTCCAAATCTCATTACTCTCTTCCAAGGAGATATTCGTAAGAACACTTTATCACCCACATCATACTCTAGGTCTTTTCATCGATTATCAGCATAGCTTTTATGTCGACTCGGAGTTGCACTTATATGTTGTTGAATAGATTAGACCTTTTCTGCCATATCATCAATACGATCACGTCCTAATAGTTTTCATTCCCCAACTTCATCGAAGCATGTTGGATTCCTTCATTTCTTTCCATAGAGAGATTCATAAGGAGCCATCTGAATACTAGAGTGAAAGATATTATTATAAGAAAATTCCACCAAAGGTAGGTGTTGATCCCAACCACCTTTGAAATCCATAGAGCAAGCTCTTAACATATCTTATGGAGTTCGAATTGTTTTCTCAGACTGACTGTCTGTCTGAGGATGATAAGCTGTGTTGAAACTAAACTCTATATCCAGAGTATGCTGAATACTTCTCCAATACTTTGAGGTAAACCATGGATCCAGATCAGATATAATAGAAAGTGGTACTCCATGCAATATTACCACATCCTTTACATATAACCTGACAAGCTGATCTAGAGTGAAATCTTCTCTAATAGCAATGAATTGTGCCGACTTCGTAAGACGATCAACTATGACCCAAATAGCATTATTGCCATTGGATGTTTTCGGAAGTGTAGTGACAAAGTCCATGATGATGTTTTCCCATTTCCATTCCAATATGGGTAATGGTTGTAACATACCCTTAGACTTCTGTCTCTCAACATTAACTTGCTGAAAAACCAAGCATCGAGAGACATATTCAGCAACATCTCTTTTCATTACATCCCACAAGAAGTACTCTTTCATGTCCTTATACACCTTTGTGCTTCCAGGATGAATAGAGAATAAATAAATATGAGCCTCATCCAGTAGCTCCTTCTATAATTATGGGATGAGAGGAACACAAACCCGATTCCTAAACCTTACTATCCCATCACAATCATGGTTGAATTCAAGAACATTTCTCACTTTCTTTTGTAACTCCACATCTTTTTTTGGGCCTCTTTAATCTTTACATGCATAGATGGTTGAACATTTATCTGAGAAAGATAATATTTTTCCCCTTCCATTATAATTCCATGATCCATCCTTTGTAAATCCATACATATTGGATCTTTTGTGATCCTCATCATGGATAAGCTTGCATGGTCTTGTCGAATTAATGTGTCTGCCAACTTGTTTTCTTTATCAAGGTGGTAATGAATTAAGAAGTCGTAATCCTTAATCAGCTCCAACCATATTATTTGGTTCATATTCAGCTCCTTTTGTGGGAATATATACTTTAAACATTTATGATCAGTATAAATATCACATGTTTCACCGTAAAGATAATGCCTCCAAATCTTTAGTGCAATGATTACCGCAACTACCTCCAAATCATGAGCTGTATTATTTTCCTCGTGGATTTTCAACTGTCGTGAGGCATAAGCTATCACCATATCATTTTTCATGAGAACACACCCCAATCCCTTCTGGGATGCATCAATTTAGATCACAAACCTTTCTCCACTACAAGGTAGTGTGAGCACAGGTGCACTGGATAACCTTCTTTTCAACTCCTTGAAATTCTCTTCACATTCCTCCGTCCACACGAACATAACTCCTTTTCAAGTCAACCTGGTGAGTGGATTAGATATTCATGAAAAAAATTTCACAAAACATCGATAATATCCATCCAAACCAAGAAATCTTCCGATCTCAGTTAATGTTGTTGGTCTTGACCATCTTTCTATAACCTCGTACTTTGCTGGATCCACAGATATCCTCTCTTTTGAGATTATGTGACTCAAAAAATCAACTTTTAGAAGCCAAAATTCACACTTGGTAAATTTGGCATAAAGCTTTTCATTTCTCAGGGTCTTTAATACAGTTCTCAAGGGATCTTCATGTTCTTCCTTGCTCTTTAAATAGACAAGAATATCTTCTATAAAGACTACCACAAACTGATCAAGATAGTCTCTATAGAATCTATTAATTAGATCAATGACGATAGAAAGGGCATTAGTAAGACAAAATGGCATCGCTATAAATTCATAATGTCCATACATTGTAAGGAAATTCATCTTTGTTATATCCTCTTTTTTTCCCTTAATTGATGATACCCTGAATGAAGATCAATCTTGGAAAAGAATTGAGCTTTGTGTAGTTGGTCAAATAAGTCATCAATTCATGGGAGATTATATTTGTTCTTGATAGTGATCTTGTTCAGTTCTCGATAATCAATGCAGAGTCTCATTGATCCATCTTTCTTCATAACAAATAGAACAGGTGCTCACCAAGATGACGTACTAGGGCGTATGAATCATTTATCATGATTTTCATGGAGTTTCTTCTTCAATTCCTGCTACTCAATTGGGGCCATTCTATAAGGTTTCTTTTAAATGGGAATATCACTCATTATGAGTTCTATTGAAAACTCAACATCAATATTTGGTGGAAGACCTGGAAATTCCTCTGGAAATACATCATCAAACTCCCGTACAATGGGTGTATTATTAATCATGAGTTTCTCTCCAACCATTTGAGATAAATAACCATCATTTATTGGAATCAAGACCCATAAGATGGATGAAATTTCCAAAGGAAGGATATATTCATCCTTTCATCGATAGATGATAGTAGATTTATCGGGAATATTAAATGTGATTTCCCTTATTTGGCAATTGATATGAGCTCCGTATAAATAATGCCAATCCATGCCAAGAATCACATAAAATTCCACCATAGGAAGGATCAAAAGATTTATAGGAATAACTTTCCCTCAAACTTCAATCAGAGAAGAATTATAAACTTTTGATGCGACGGTTGTGCCATTATTAGTTGTCACATCTAAACCAAAATCTAATTGTTGAGGTAATACAACGATACCCTTAGAAAATTATTCATAAATAAAAGAGTGGGTGGATCCAGAATCAAATAAAACATTTTCTACATTAGATTGGATGGTATGTGTACCATTCACCACATCATTATCATACTCCACATCGCCGATAGTAATTTCATGTGACTTTCCTTTGTCTTTGGCCTTAAGAGTTTGTTGACGTCGATCATCATCAACAAACCATGGATATGGGCATTGATTGGAATAATTCCCCATCTCCTTGCACATGAAACATTGATGTTTAGGTGGTGCATTCTATGTATCCCTTTCATTCTTTTCATCATTAGACATCTTCTTCCCATTATTTCAACATTCAACTGCCAGATGACCTTCTTTTCCACACTTAAAACATTTTCTTGCCCATTTAAGACAATTCCCTCCATGTTTCTTTCCACAATTTGAGCATAAAGGAAACTCGTCTTATTTTCAGTGTGGTCTTTAGATTTTCCTTTGAATTCCATTTTCCTCTTCTTATCAAACCCATATGACTGATGGGTTACACCAATCTCCATCTCAACCTTGAGAGAACATCGAACAATTTCCTCATATCTATTGAAATCCCTTATGGTTAATACCCTTTGAAGACTTGGTTTTAAGACACTAAAGAATCGAACGATTTTACTCTCATGTTGGATAATAATTCCATAAGCGTACCTTGCAAGTCTTGTAAAATTTTCTTCATAGGTACCAACAGAATCATCATCCTTTTGCTTCAGTTCAATAAACTCCTTCTCCATCATTTATTGAAGAATACGAGGGAAGTACTTATTGAAAAATAAGTTCTTAAACTCGTCCCATTTCATGGACTCAATTTCATCCCTTTTCCTCATATTCTTAATAAGATTCCACCATTGATCAGAATCACCTTCCAAACGATACACTGCTAAGATGACTTTATCATTTTCTGAACATTGTAGAACTGAAAATATCTTTTCAGTGGTACTAATCCATTGTTCAGCCACTAATGGTTCATAAGAACCACTGAATGAAGGTGGACTCTGCCTCATGAAGGATTCAACAAAATGTTGCTCCTTAATTTGCTCGTTTGGAAGTCCTTCATGATTAATACTTTGAGAACGTTGCGTGAGAATGGATACACGATTTTGCATTCCAGCTCCCATAACGTTTGGTTGCTCAGGAGGACAATCATTCCATTGCCCATCGCATTCCGTATTAACATAGTTCCATCGGGTTCCTGCCATTGACTAAAACCAAGAATAATAGTGCGAGAAACACTAATTATAATAGGATAACCACATAATCATGAATAAAATTTCACACTTAATGTCTTATCATAGGTTGTTCATGGCCATTTCTAAAACACTAAGATTATGTTCTATTCTTAGACATATCCTTAGGGTTCATACTATGGCTTTCACATCCTAGTTTCCAAAGGTTGAATATAACTTTCCTATGATGCCGACTATGATGACCCATACAATAAATAAATTTTTATTACATCAAAATTGAAGTATACTTATTACAACATATAACAAAACCATTAATGGACCGTATAGGTATAATGTCTTTAGAAACTGGGAAACATAAACAACTGGTTTATAAATCATCTACGTTGTCTCCTATTTATTTCATCATATCTAGAGTCACTTTTGAAATATTCTACTTAATACCCTTCATCCAGACCTGGGGAAAAGAAAACATACAAAAGGGTGATCTAAAATGCTCAGTAAGGGTAAACAAAAGAAATACCAGTCATATCATATTCATAAGAACATAACATTTTGAAAATCATAACCTCCAAAAGAGATCATAATATCATAACATGGGATAAATCATAGTGGTGAAATGTAATCCCAATAATCAGAACATAAAACATGAAACTTTGTGGCATACACACATAATCATAGGGAATCATTTCTTGGTAGTCAAGAATCATTTCCAAGACTATATTAGCAGACAAATTCCATTTCTGAACTGAGTTCACTCCTTGTTTCAGTCCTGTTTCACTAAATCGGAATAACCTGTCATTCGAGCCATGCATATCTCATGAGATATAAATAATTACCCAATGCATTGGAGGGTGATATAGGACCCACCCATCTCATAATTAAACAAATCTTTTTTGTTCCACAAAATCATAAATCATACATCATAGCATAACCCATGTAATACAAATGGGATTCTTAAACATTATGCCATCATAACATAATCCATATAAGATAAAAGGACTTCATAAAATAAATTCCATCAAAACATAATCAAATAAATGTAATAATAGGGAAATAAAAAAACCATATATTATCATATATGGAAAATAATTTTGATAAAATACCTTAACTTCATTCTTGAGGAAAATATCCTTTCTACTTCAAAAATATTTTTCCATTCTTGACATGTCATACAATTTTAAACTAAAAGAAATTGATTAAAAATAAACTTCAAAACATGTAAATGAATATTCATGTAAATAATTTTCTATGACTCCATTCATGCCGTATAAGTTAAAAAACATTCTTCTCCTACTTTGGCCGGAGAAGTCAAAAAGTACCTCGTACTAAAAACGACAAAAGATTCCATTCATATCTTTTACTAAAAACTCATCAAAGGGCAAAATTGGTTTTAAAAAATTGTAGTAGGATATAAATAATATTACATATTAAGGAAACATGGATTTTGATGATAAATATTTCCCATTAAATACCAAAGTATAAACAATATCGGATAAAAATGAGATTGTGAGATTTTACCTTACATTAGGTCTGATTTGCTTCGTAAGTGTCCAAACCTCCTATATAATGATTTAAATAATGACATTGACTTATTCCAGAATCATTACCATTTTCTTGATATCATATATGGTCATATTGTTATCTTATTATAGGTAATATTTCATTGTGACTTGTTATTCGGGTGTTTATTTCTTTTTCTTCTCATTTGTGTTTTGTCGAATAAATTCTTATTCATCTTTTTAGGTTATAGAAACATATTTTCCAAAATGGTATTATCTTAATATATATCATATTTATTCATTCAATTCATTTATATAATCATTATGCAATAAAGATCATGTAGAACGAGTCGCATCACATCGTAGAGACGGTAGGCCGTACATACGCACGAGCGATGATATCGTTCCCATGATCGTGGAATTGTATTGCAGTGTATTTATACTATTTCAGAATCAATATCACTTTACAATAATCATATATAGTTATTATTTACACCATTATACCCATCCAAGTAAGGTGGTGATGGAAAATAGATTACACCATGGTGTGGAGACGGTATTCCGTACGTACCCATGCGCGGTGATTTCATTTTCTGTAAGATGGATAGAAGGTGAATTAGGGTTGTTTCATATTTATAATAACATATAAGTATATAATCGATACTAATTTTATTACTTAATAATGAAGAAACTAATGAAGAAAAAGTAGAAGAATAAATAAATTTGAAAGAATCGGTAACGAATATTACCTCTTCTTTGACACGTCTCATTGAAACCTACTTTTAGGGCACTAAGATTGGCCTTCGAAGAAGACCAGGACCTCTAAGATGTTTCTAGGGAAGTTTAGAAGAGAAATTGGCAGGTTTTGGCCGATCTTGATGGCTCAATGTGGTGTGAGGAGGAGAGGGAGGAGGTGCCCTTTTATAAGGGAGGAGAGGGGCACCTTTGGAATTATAAGAAATATTAATTTATATTAATTTCCATACCCACTTAAAAACCTCCACAAATGAATCATATCCGAATATTAGATGATATGGGTTGTAATCTCATAAACCAATAAAATTTAGTCAAGTTGGGAATTCATTTTAAACATTATCAACATGATTTGTCCTTATACAATCTATTTAATTTTATTTGTTGTAATAATATTCTAGATTTTAAATAATAATAAATAATTACTTATATGTTGTGAATTGTCCATAATTGTATACTTTATTACATTATCTACCATATAAATTTAATTTTAATTTTTTTGAAAAGTTTGTGATTTTTAAACAATTTTATAATATGTAATTTCTATAAATTAACAATAATGTCAATTTTGACAGTATTAATTTATTTCATTTTAAATAAAATATATACAGAAGATATCTTCAAACTAAAATATTTAATAGATTCAGAACATGCCATTTTTATCTAGAAAATTAGTGGAGCACATTAAATAGTTCATATAATATTTATTTTAATACTTTTAAAATCATTTATTTGATAATTAAATCAATAAAATAATTTCAACATAACCATTGTGTCATAATTAATGATAATTATTTAATACCTAAAAATTATAAATAAATTCATATTATGTGGATAAATGTATTATCTTTCTGGTGACTATTCATGTTTGAGGTTTCATGAATTTTATCACTAAATTAAAATTATTATACTAATATGATCTACGAGAGTGACATGTTGTCACTTTCATTGGTTTTAATAATAAGTATATCATTTAATTGTCAAAAGTATATGAAATGAATCTAGTCTGACTGTTAGGTGATATGGGTCTACTTTTAATCATCTAATAGAATTTTTTCAAGTATTAGGGTAATTTTATAATCCTATACTTACCCTTAATTACCTGAGTTACCTTTAACTACAGTAAATAAAAATTACCATAGTTACTATTCATAATATAAAAAAAATAAAAGTAACCTATTTATATAATTTGGACCAACTTAATCCAAATATGGAATCCATTTATCAAAATTCAAAATGCAGAAGGTGCAGTAATTAATTTAAACGTAATCCCATTGTTAAGTAAACGAGTTTTAAAAGATAAAACATTGAAAAATATTGAAATGTTTTTACCTATGAATTCAATGTAAAAATAATGCTAATGACGTAAATTATATCAAATGGTAAAAATATATTCTATTTATACTTTCAAATAATTAAATATTATAATTTAACCATATAAATTATTGTGATGAAAAAAATTGTTTTTAATTAAAATATAGCTTGTTTTTAATATTCACTAAAAAATAAAAGTTATCAGAATAATTTGAAAAATTTATCCAAATTAAATTTATATATCTTGATTCCAAATAAGAATCATATTTTTTCAAATTGAACTTATACATTTTTCAAAAAATAGATTTAATGTTGGTGCTCCATCAAAAGGTGGCACAATTTCATTTTTAAAAAAATACTTATTTTACCCAAAAAATTTATCTTTTTCTCAAACCATGTTGTATAAAATATATAAGATGAATAATAATATTATAAAATACAAAATTCAGTTAATACTATTCATAACGGCTAGTTTATAATATTATAATAATATATTGCTGTTTAGAGAAACTCGGTATTGCGTACTACATACGCTATCGAGGAAGGTCGTGAATGCGTGTAACACAAGCCAAGCAAGTGTTGTGTGCGGTGAAAGATTATTTTGATGTTGTGTATAACATAAGTCATAAAAAATATACATCTCATAAAATATCATGGTGTTACACAGAATCCAAAAAGGATAAACCACAAAGAAAGACATCAATCTCAAAGAATGAAGAAATAAGCATCCACACTACATAGGTATATACACATACATATACAAAAGTAATCAATATATATACCTATCTCACATGTGAGGGAAGAAAACCATAAAGGTAACATTATGACTGTAAAAGTACCACATAGGTAAGACCATGAAGATAGAAGTACTCTAGAGGTGACACCACGAAGGTAAGTGACACAAAGGGATCACCACACAGAAGAATACCACAAAGGTATCACCAAACAGAAGTGTAAAATAATGGTAAAGACTCAGCTGACACCCGATATAACATTACACGGAATTATAGATGGTTAGCTGTATTGCTAGATCATCTTACTTTGTCGAGAAGATCTACTATTGACCCACACAAGATCATAGATGACCCACGAAAGATATGAAGATGACCCATAGAGTATTTGAAGATGTTGACACACACAGGATCCGAAGATGACCCGTATAGGATCTAAAGATGACCCACACATGATCTGGAGATGACCTACACATGATATGTAGATTCTTCAAGTACAACCTGCCCTTGGGTTACCACACTATGGTTGCCTATTTCCGAGAGGATCCACTCCTCAAGACATCAGTCGATACTTCAACTACCACAATGCCTCGCGAAGAAGTATCTCAAAAGACTTCCACATCATAAGGGTCCCAACGCAACAGATGGAACATCAATGAAATGCCTGGTCTCTAAGTTATTAGTGTTTCTATTCCATGGGCCCTGTTGAATTCGGGTTCCATCCCACCCATCTGTACTCCATCATTATCCAAATATCATGTGTAGTATACCAATTGATCCTCTCAATCAACTGAATATAGTGTCGCAGACGGTTCGTCAAAAAGATGCTTGGTTCTCAAGATATGGAAAAAAGGCGTATCTGGGTAAAGATAGGCCTGGGTCTAGTCCGAGCAGGTAAGCCTGACCCAGCCTAACCTGGAATAGGCCCACCCGACCCAGTATAGATGGGATTGGCTGCGGCGGGCCCGACCTGCTAGGCTGCGGTCCGGCCCAGCCCGCAAGGTGGCGGCACGTCCTGCTGGGCTGGGTGCGGTCTGCCATAGCGGGGCCCTCCCTAGACACTACCTGGGGGAGGCGCCCCCTAGAATTCCTAATGATCTAATGGAATGTTCGACTTTTTCCAACCATGTGGCGCAATGTGGTACCAACTGCTGGCATACAGGACCCGCTGGAGCGGTCCCGCTCGTCGTGACGTAGCTGGCCATAGTTCGAGCCGGCTCTCCTTCCAGCGGTACTGGGATGAAGCGTTGCTGCCTCATTGGCTGGCCGGGTACTAGCTGCCCTCTGGGTGCACTGCCGCGGCTTAGCAGTCGCGGCCTACTCCTTGACCAGCGGCGTGGATACACGCCACCCCTGTTCCACATAGCCGGCCAGCATGTCGACCACCACCCTCCTCTGCAGCGGCCGATGGTCCACGACCTCCTTCGGTGGTGTGGTTTTACCACCACCACTATCATGATCATCTATTGTGCTGGCCAGCGGCTTTACGTAGCCAGTGTTGGTCGCCGGTGACGTGGTCAGATTTTTCTCGAACTGACAATCCGCCTACAATGAACACCTCAATAATAAAGTAGCTGAGGTTCATGCCATGTTCATTGGGCCCACACTCTCTGTGTTAGATAGATAGAATGTGGTTCATCAATTGAAAACATCAATTTATCATAAATAATGATAAGACTAATCTCCCTACCTAATTTGATCGTTGGAGATGGCGTGAGGAAAAAGATGAAGTCATCAAAGTTCGTTGCTCCTACAACACGCTTCCGATCCAAGATCAAGTATTAGTTCCTCAGTCATGTTTTTTAGTTTCTTTCTTTGTTGGAGGATATTAATCAACCTAGAATTCTCAAAAGGCTCTAACAGATCCCTTATTTTCCAATGATTCTCCAACCATAAGAGATGAGGATCCAACATAATTATGTTCAAGAATTAATTACATGACAAGTTAATTTTTTCACATTAAATGGGGGATTCAAAGAGTAACAAAGGTTTTTTGTTCAGGTGGTCCCCACCATTAAAATTCAATTGCGATGTTTCAAATAAATAAAATAAATGCCATTATTTTATTTTATTATTTTTTTAACTCTCCCACCATGAACAGAAAAACCAACTTCCACCCTCGACCTACTACCGTTGAGGTGAAGTCTCCATTAAGTGAATATATGCACTGTGAGTTCAACAGTCTCCTCAGATATCAATTTCATGCACTGGTTCAAAAGTTACAAAATCCTGCCCACGCATTTACAAAACATTCCTAAAAAAGGTTCAGAAATTCATTTTGGGCACACCGGGTCTCGGAATCATGCGCCATCAATTTTCGCAGACTCGTAATATTTCCATATAATAAAAAAATTACATGAAAAAATCTGGGCCTTTACATTATCCCCACCTTAGGGATTTGCATCCCCAAAAGCTACCACACAAAAAAGGGAAACATGTGGGGGGTAATGAGCCAGGATCTTAGCCTCCCACTCCCATGTGCTCTCCTAGAGGTTCTTGTGATGCCAATGTACATTCTCTGGAGGTATTGATTTCCCACGTATGACTCTGTCCTGTCGATCCTCAATCTCTACTATAACCTCTGAAAACGCCACCCCATCATTGATGTCCATGTTTCTCAAGTCAATGTTGTGTGAGGGATCATTACATATCTATGTAGCTAGGAAGAATGGAAAACTTCATGTACCCGGTGCAACTGAGGGGGAAGATCTAAGCGGTATGCCACATTGCCAAAACTTCTGAGGAACTGAAATGGTCCGATGAACCATAGAGATTACCTACTGCCCCTACCAAGTCTCTGCAAACCTCATCGAGGTGAGACCCATAGAAATAAATGGTCACCATCCTCGAAATCGAGTGGTCTATGTCTCCTATCAGCATAAAACTTTGATCAGCTCTATGCAGTCTTCATCCGCTCCAGTATGATCTGCACCTTTTCCATAGTAACCCATTCCATCACAGGTTCCATGAGTGCTAACTCACTGGGGTCAGTCCAGCACAGAGGTGATCTTCACGGCCGACCTTACAAAGCCATTAATTCTATTCTACCAATGGTGGAGTGACAACTATAGTTGTATTCTAACTCCACCGAGGGCATGTGATCCTCTCATCTACGAATGAAATCAAGGACGCATGAACGCAACAACACCTCAAGGGTCATAATGGTCTTCTCTATCAGACCATACTTATGATGATGAAAGGCGATGCTCAATCGAATCCTATTTCCAAATGCCTCCTATAACCCATTACAAAGCCAGGAAGTAAAACATGCATCATGATATGAGACAATCATAGATGGTACCTCATGAAACCACACAATCTTCTTAATGTAGTGGCATCCCAAGCCCTCTACTAATCACTACTATCTGATTGGTCGGAAGTGGACTGACATGGTGAGTCTGTCAATGATCACTCAGATAGAATCATGTCCCCTGGACGTGTGTGGAATTCCTATCGTGAAGTCCATGTAGATTTCATCCCACATCCACATTGGCACCTCTTGTGGTTGAACTAAGCCCACTAGAACCTGATGCACTACTTTCACTTGCTGACAAGTGAGGCACTTTGAGACAAACTCTACCACTACTTTGTTTATTCCCAGCCACTGGTGCGGACGTCGGAGGTTTTGTTACATCTTCACCACTCCTAGATGTACCAAATTAGGGGACAAATGGAACATGTAACACCACAAGGATTTTAAAATAAATATAGAATTCAATTTTATAAACACAACTTTGCCTCATATATGTTTTGAATTTCGAAAAATGGTCATCTAGAGTTGTGTTCAGTAAATCATTTAGAGTATGATAGAAGAAACTTGATTTTTTGGTGAGTAGTAACATACCCATATGAATAGTAATATGAGAAGTAATATGAATAGTAATATGCCCCATGAAGAGTAAAAAATAATATTATTTTATTTTATTAAGGCAATATGATAATGAGATCTAAATAAATTTTTCAATGTCACATAAAACTAAGTGCACTTCTAGATTGTTGTATTTAAAATTAACTATGACCTTATTTAAAAATTAAATTAATAATATTTAGACAATTATGTTTTAAAAATGGATTTTACTTTTGAATTCTACACATTGAAAAATGGTTGTGGTGAAGTTTTGGGATTATTCTGAACATCTAGAATTTTTGATGAATAGTGAAATACGATAAAATACCGTATATACAAATTATCAGTTTAATAAACTATTAATGACATAACAAGTGATACATGTCCACTTGGTTATAACTCAAATGCACTTATTACTATTAGGGGTCACATTAATCCACACTATTTTTTGTCTCGGGGGAAATAATAAAATAATGAATTAAATATCCAAAATTTACTCCTATCCTCCACTGTAAAAACCCCACACCACTACCTCTTCTCTTCACTCCTATATGCCTTGAAGATCCTCAATGTTCTTCCAAACTACCCTTCCCTAGTCTCTCCCCACGTCAAAGAAGCTTTTGGTCTTTCCAAAAGACCAAAAACCCTTCCATTAAAAAGTTTCTCAAGGAGGTTATTTCAATGGGTAAAGTACCATTCTTTTTCATTTGGTTTCATTTCAATTTATCTTCTTTTGTTATCCTCTCCTCACCCCATCTATCCAAATGATAATGATAACTCCAGTAACATCTATATAATGTATTTATATCCTGTTAATGGAATAACCATTATAAATATTCTTACTACCTCCCTTTTTTATTAAATGAAATCGACATCCATGAGGTTCCGATTTATTACCTTCATGGACGACAAAGTTTCATTCATCAATTTCATCCTCATTACTGGTCATCAAATCATATTAATGGTTAAACCAGACTATTATATATTTTTTATAACCTAATTAATATTCAGTGACCAGAATATGTACATATAATTAAGTTTTATCACAAAACTAGTTAATAATATTCAAAATATCGCCGAATAATCGAAGTGGTGGTAATCTAATGATTCATCCACATTCCTTGTAACCAATTGATATAAATGGACATTAAAAATTCTGGATGTTCATAAATAAAATTTAATTTCAATTTTGGATATTTACATCCATTCTACTTCATTACATAAAATCAAGTGAACCGAATATGAAAATAAAGGAAACGAACACTCCAGAATGATGAAATTCAATACAATAACATCTCAATAAATACACAAATGATCTAGCCAGAATTATGGTAAAATAACTACATGTCTAATAGTTTATAAAATAATGTATCAATAAGTATAATTTCATATTCTAGGAGAATATGTACCAGAGCAGAACACGTTTGGAGTTAAGGTAAGGGTTTTTTCAACTGAACATCCATTTTCATTCGGGATACATTCATTTTTTAATATCCTCAATGATATTATTATGTATTGTAATGTACAAATCATATATTATATGTGAGTATCATATATATGTGTGATATCTAGAACCATTCAATATTTTATGGATAGTTAAACATTTTTAAAGGTACATTCTACGTTGTTTCCAAAATACAGGCCCGATCCAAGGGAATTTCTCAAATTCATTCCTATTTTCAATTGCACTCTATGATCTGTTTTTGTAAACCTTTATCTCTATAAAATCACTCATTTTATTATGAAAATACTATCTTACCTCATTTCGGGTTTTATAAAAAAAATTTCCAAAAGAACTATTCTTTTCAAAATAAAAGAGTATTTATCTCAAGAATTGATTAATGATTTTATAAGAGTAATTTCGTCTAATTCAACACTCGTGTTGATTCCATGGTATTATTAGGTTTTATAATTTATGAATTCATATATAATTTTTTATTTAACGGTTTATAACTAACTCTATTGTGGATGATCTATCCTAAAACCATTCACCATATTATTCTGAATGGTTAGTGATTATATCCAATAATTGGGGAAAGTGTGTTACATTTCATAAGAGTGTTTAAATATGAATGTATATGTTGTTTATGATTATACCCACTCATATGAGGAATGGTGTTTCCTTATTATGTGACAGGGGCCCCGCTAAATCCCCTCGATGCATAGGTGGGCCTCATGAGATGAATATACAAGGAATTGGCTGAGGCCTTTCCCAATGTGATATGGATTTTGGATGAGGCCTCAATCATTAGACGTCTTGGCCGAGGCCTTGACAAAATGTTTCATAATGTCCGGCATTATGCATTCCAAATTATGAGTTCAGATATTGATTTTTCATTTGGTTATTCGACTAGTATAATACCCATAATTATTTTTTATTATGGCATTATTTACTCAGCTCATATTCCTGTCATAATGTGTTCACGTTTATTATTAAAGGCATGTGTTTTCAATTATTCACCATTTCTAATGATTATAATATCATTTTATGTATTTATTACTCTTACAGAGCATTTGATCTCATCCCTTTCTTATGTTACATTTTCTCAGGACATGAATAAGTATTTTATGAATGACTTGCAAGCTTAATCTAAGAGATGTGATGACTCTAGTGGAATAAATTAGTGTTATTTTTCCTTTACTTATGTAAAGTTGAACTAATGTATATATCTTGTTTCAAAAAATACTAAACTACTTGGTCCTTCGAGTTTCGTATTCCTTGTATGTATGCCAACGTAATCAAATAAGGCAACAACTCTGACCAAATGGGGTTGGGTCCTTACAGTTGGTATCAGAGGAAGTTTAGTATAATACATGGAAACTAGATTTAGAAAACGTAGAATTATGGAAGAGTCCCAAAGATAGTCTTTGAGGGTATACATACAATAACGTCCTGGTATTTGTGTATGGAATAGATTATGTGGATCATTCGCGTAATACATCCCTGTCTGGATACGAGCAGGTAGAGGCGGCTCTGGCACAGATGTATATAGGGGTAAAACCCGAAAACACCACATTGAGCTAGAATCGAACAGGAACTGGTTCTAGAAAACGTGTCTTGCTACACTCTTGGTTATGACACTCTAGGGTGAATGGTTAGGATAATTCACATTTTCTTTACAATCCATTATGAAGTTGTTTATTGTAAATATTCCTCAAAGAACCCATTTTTGTGAATATGATATTAGCCATGCGTAGGATCTCCATTTTTCTGAGTATTTTTAAGTTATGATTATAAAGTATAATTCATAAACTAATATAGTGTATTCAATTATCTGAATATGGCGTCTAGTGGAAGGAATTGATATCACATGAATGCACATGTTCCCTGTAGGGATTTCCACCGACGCAAGATAATGATATGGGCTCTGGTGTTGTGATTGGTGCTAAGCAACTCATTACTATACTGGGAAAATTTACTCTTGATATGAATAATAATCATACCCATATGGAGCATCTGGATCCACCATATTGAGGATCCTTGCTAGATTTATTTATGCGGAAACAACCTCCATTATTCAATAGGACTACAAAACCCGTTTGTAGTAGAGTAGTGGATATGTTCCCTTGAGAAGATATTTCTTGCTTTGAGATGTTATGAAAGAGAGAAGGTTTTCATGGCAGTATATTGTCTATCAGGAGATGTGGATCAGTGGTGGTCATTAATCCAAAACACAAAGGAGGATGAAGATATATAAGAGATGGAATGGAGTGATTTTAAGTAAATCTTCATAGAAAAGTATTTTCCTCATGAGCAGTGAGCAGATATGGAGAGAAAATTCATGAATCTGAGGCAGAAGGAGGATGGAAATGTTGCCAAGTATGAAGACAACATCACAAGGATAGAAAGACATGTTGTGGACTATATACCAAATCCATGGAAAAAATTTGATCGATTCTTTGATGGCCTAAATCCATTCTTCCAGCGGGCCCTAGTCTCCCAATGTTTTTCATCATATGAGGATATAGTTGTGTGTTTCATCAAGATAGAAAAATAATTCTATAAGTTTTATGAATTTAAGGGAAATCATGAAAAGAATAGGGCTACTGAAAACCATTTGAAAGGAAATAAGGAAATAAGGAATAAGGGAAGAGTCGAATTTCCACCATGTGCGAATTGTGGAAGGAAACACCCTAGTGCATGCTTAAAAGGAAAATTAGTTTGTTACAAATATAGTGTTAAAGGCCATATTTCTTGTGATTGCAAAGGAAAGAAGGAATCCAACGATGTTTTATGCTTTAATTGTCAGTAGATGGGACATTATGCTATGGATTTTCCAAAACGTAAAGAAAATATGCAATAGAGAAGGCCAAGGGATCAGGGACATGCTTATGCAGTCACAACAACAGAGGTGGAAGTTCCTAATGATGTAGAGGCAAGTAAATTAATTGTTTTCTCAAGTTTATCCAATGGTTTATTTGATTCTAGATCATCTCATTTTTTCATATCTTTATAGTTTGCTGAGAAAATTAGATATTTCCAATTTAATTTAACAAGGTTGTTTTCAGTCCGAACTCCTTAGGGAAGTATCATTGCTACAATGTTCTGTGAATCAGTTCCCATTAAGGCATATAAATGTTATTTATCTGCTGATCCCATTGTTATACTCAAGATTGCGTTTTATATAATCCTTATTATGGATTGGGTTTCTGACCGTGATGTAAAAATTTATTGTTAGAAGAAGGAGGTTGCAATCTTCGATGATGATAATAAGTACCTTACGTTTAGAGAAGAAATGTCACAACATGATTCTTATCTAGATCCACCCCCAGTAGCTCAACTAAATTCATTTATTTGGGAGGAATAGAATGAAATAAATGAGGGTGGGGAAAGGAATGTTCAAATAAAGTATGTACCTATTGTGAGAGAATATGTTGATGTGTATCCAGAAGATTTACCTGGACATCCTCCAGAACGAGAAATTGAGTTCTCAATTGATTTAATTCCTAGTTCAAAGACCATATCGAAGACCCCATATATAATGGCCAATGTGGAATTAGTGGAACTAAAGAAACAACTAGAGGAATTGAGTAATAATGGATTAATTCTCCCTAGTGTTTTCACCATGGGGAGCCCTTGTCCTTTTTATTAAGAAGAAAGATTGGTCTATGAAGTTATGTATTGACTACATGGAGATGAATGCTATAAAAATAAATAATGTTTATCATATACCTCTCATTGATGATTTATTTTTCCAAATACATGGAGCTCAATACTTTTCAAAGATTGATATTTAATCCGGATATCCTCAGTTGTGTGTGAGGAAGAAAGATATTCCAATGTCAGCATTTCAGACTAGGTATGGGCATTACATGTTTACAGTAGTGCCTTTTGGATTGACTAATTCACCATCTGTCTTCATGGATCTAATGAACAGAGTTTTAAAGGAATATCTCAATGAATTTGTAGTGGTATTTATTTATTATATCTTGGTATAAACCAAAAGATACAAAGATCCTAAAAATCATTTGCGCATTTTCAGGAAGACTCTTAGAAGACATGAATTATATGGGATGTTTAACAAGTGTGAATTATGGCTTCAGGAGATTTCTTTTCAAGGGAATATTGTTTCTAAGGATATAATCCTAGTTGATCCTACAAAGACAAAGTAAATCCATGATTTTACCATGCCAAGAAATGTAACTTAGGTATGCTATTTTATTGGCTTAGTAGGTTATTATCGGCGTTTCGTACAGAATTTTTCCCGACTGACTAACCCGCTACCGAAGCTCACACGTAAAGGTGTTAAATTTGTTTGTAAAAATTATTGTGAAGAATGTTTTCGAAGAACTGAATAGAATATTAGTCAATGCTCATATATTGACACTACCATTGGGGAATAACAGGTTTGTTATTTATAGTGATGCTTCAAAGAAAGGACTTGGTTGTGTCCTTATGAAAAATGAAAGGGTTATTTCTTATGCATCACAAAAACTAAAAATTCATGATAAAAACTACCATAATCATGATCTTGAGTTAACTGCTGTAATCTTTGCCTTGAAGATATGGAGAAATTATCTCTATGGTGATAATGTGAGATTTATACTTATCACAAGAGTATGAAGTATATTTTCTCACAGAAAGAACTCAACATGAGGAAAATGAGATGTCTTGAACTACTCAATGATTATGATTACACGATACACTACCACCCGGGGAAGGCAAATAAGGTGGAAGATGCCTTGAGCAGAAAGGATTATGGAGTTTTGAGAAAGATGAGGGTTTAAAGGGATCCTATTTTCATGGATCTAGTAATGATGGATATGGTAATAAGCATGGAAGGTGAAACATCAATGCTTTTTCAAAGGGTTTCTAAACCATCATTACTAGAAAGGATATGAAAATTCATAGGAGGATGATTAGGAGTTTAAAAAGAAGATTAAAGATGTGAATCAGGGGAGATTGAGTGACTTCGTATATGAAGATGGAATTTTGAAATTTGGGAAGAGAATTTGTGTTCCCGATATACCTGATCTAAAATGAAAATTGTTGTATGATTCTAATAGTTCCAGTTTCTCTATACACCGTGGCAGCACAAGATATATAGAGATTTGAAGGAACATTTTTGGTGGTACAACATGAAGAGGGAGATTGCTGATTTTGTGGAAAGATGTATGGTTTGTCAACAAGTGAAAGCTGGAAGGGAACAACTTAGAGGTGTATTGCAACCTCTTACCATACATGAGTTGAATTGGGATAATATCACGATGGACTTTGTGATGGGACTACAAAATAATCCTAGAAGGAAC
Source organism: Viscum album (assembly GCA_963277665.1). Classification (NCBI taxonomy): domain Eukaryota; kingdom Viridiplantae; phylum Streptophyta; class Magnoliopsida; order Santalales; family Viscaceae; genus Viscum; species Viscum album. Next base: position 1,240,079,242 of record OY728129.1, read on the forward strand.
GATGAAATATGAGACATTTTTTATCGTCTTACCAAGTCAACACAATTTTTTGCTATATGAGAAGATCTAGCACTTGAACGTCCATCAAGACTATATGTTAAGGAATTTTTGAGACTTCATAGAGTACCACTATTGATTGTTTCTAATCGTGATCCATGTTTTACATCAACATTCTGGAAAATTCATCAAAATTCCCTAGATACTGATCTTTGTTTGAGAATTGCCTACCTCCCACAAACTGATGGACAATCATAATGGACAATTCAAACATTGGAGGAAATGTTTAGGTCTTGTTCACTTGATTTTCAAGGAATGTGGGATCTATATTTACCACTTGTTGAATTTTCCTACAACAATATCTTCCATTAAAGTATACAGATGGAACCCTATGAAACATTATATGGGAGGCGATGACATACACTAACTTTCTGGGATGAAGTTGGTGAATGAAAGCTCGTGGGCCCAGAACTTGTTGAAGAAACAATAGAAAAGGTGAAGATTATCCAGAACCATTTCAAAATAGCTCAATGTAGGAAAAAGAGATATGCAGATAACTGAATGAAGGATTTGGAGTTTCAAGATGGTTATCACGTTTTATTAAAAGAATCTCCATGGAAGGGTATTATACAACTCAATAAGAAAGAAAAAATAATTCCCAGGTACATAGAACCTTTTTAAATTCTCGACCGAATTGGAGTCATAGCTTACCGTTTGGCAATGTTTCCAGGTCTCTCCAAGGTTCACAATGTGTTCCATGTGTCAATGTTAAGAAAGTACATGCCAGAATAAACACATGTACTCACTTATGAAGAAGTGGAAGATGAACCCAATATATCTTACTGTGAAGAGCCTATCAAGATTCCTGATACTAGAGAACAAGTATTGAGAAATGTTATCAATCGATTGGTAAAGGTTCTATGGATGAACCGTAATATGGAGGAAGAAACAGGGGAGCCTAAAGAGCTTATGTTAAAGGCATACATGAATCTTTTTTGGTAATATTCTGTGAATCCTGAGGACGAGATTTTTGTAAGGAGGGGAGAATTTAACAACCCAAGGTTTTGAAAATAAATATAGAATGAAATTTTATAAACACAACTTTTCCTCTTCTATGATTCAAATTTCAAAAAATGGTCATCTAGAGTTGCGTTCAGTAAGTCATTTGGAGTCTGATAGAACAACCTTGATTTTTGGTGAATAGTAGCATTCCCTTATGAATAGTAATATGAATAGTAATATTCCCTTTGAATAGTAAATAATATAATTTTTTTATTTTCTTTAGGAAATATTATAATGAGATCTAAATTAATTTTTCAATGTCACATAAAACTAATTGCACTTCAAGATTGTTATTTTTCGAATTAACTATGACCTTATATAATAATTAAATTAATAATATTTAAAAACTTATTTTTGAAAAATGGATTTCACTTTTGAATTATACCCATCAGAAAATGTTAGGGGTGAATTTTTGGGATTTTTCTGAAATTCTAGAATTTTTAATGAATAGTGAAATACGATAAAATGTCGTATATACAAATTAGCAATTAAATACACTATTCATGACATCACAAGTGATTCAAGGACACTTGGTTTGAACTCACATGCACTTATTATTATTAGGGGTTACATGAAACCACACTATTGGTTGTCTTGAGGGAAATAATTAAATTATGAAATAAATATTCAAAATTTACTCCTCTCATCAACTATAAAAAACCCCCACCACTACCTCTTCTCTTAACTCTTCTAAGCCTTGAAGCTCCTTAATGTTCAGCCCAATTACCCTTCCCTAGTCTCTCCCCACATCGTAGAAGATTTTGGTCTGGCCAAAAGACCAAAACCCTTCACTTATGGAGTTTCTCAGGGAGGTTATTTCAAGAGGTAATGTACCCTTCTTTTTCATTTGGTTTCAATTCAATTTATCTTCTATTGTAATCCTCTACTCACCCCATCTGTCCAAATGATCATGATAACTTCATTAAAATATATATACTGGATTTATATCTTGTTAATGGAAGAACCATCATAAATATTCTTACTCCCTCTCTTTTATTTTATAAACGAAATCGACATCCATGAGGTTTCGATTTATTACCTTCGTGGAAAACGAAGTTTCATTCTTCAATTTGTACATCATTACTGGTAATGAAACCATATTACTGGTTTAACTAGAATATAATATATGTTATATTACCTAATTAATATTCAGGACCAGAATGTGTACATATAATTAGGTGATATCAAAAAACCTGTTTATAATATTCTAAATACCTCTGAATCATCGAAGTGGTGGTCATCTAATGATTCATCCCCATTCCATGTAACCAAATGATAGAAATGGACATTGAAAATTCGGGATATTCATAAATAATATTTAATTTAAATTTTGGAGATTTAAATCCATTTCACTTCATTACTTAAAAGCAAGTGAACCGAATATGAAAATAAAGGAAACGAACACTCTAGAATGAGAAAATTCAATTCAATAACTTGTCAACAAAGACATAAATGAACTAAAAAGAATTATGGTAAAATAAATAAAAGTCCAATAGGTTCTAAATTAATTTATTAAAAATTATACTTTCATATTCTAGGAGCTTAAGTACCAGAGCAGAATACGTTTGGAGCTTAGGTAAGGGTTTTTCAACCCGAATTTCCATTTTCATTCGGGATACTTTCATTGTCTAATTACATCAATGAAATTATTATTTATTGTTATTTACTCATTATAAATTCTGTTTGAGTATCATATATATGTGTAAAACCCATACCCCTTCCTTATTTTATGGATAGTTACACATTTTTAAAGGAATATTCAATGTTGTTACCAAAATACAAGCCCAATCAAAGGTAATTTCTCAAATTCTTCCTAATTTTCAAAGGGCACACTATGTTCTGTTATTGGAAAAAATTATCTTTATAAAATCACTCATTTTGTTATGAAAATACTATCTTACCTCATTTCTGATTTTATACAAATATTTTTCCAAAATAACACTTCTTTTCAAAATAAAAGTGTATTTATCTGAAGAATTGCATAATGATTTTGTAAGAGTGTTTTTGTCTATATCAAAACTCTTGTTGAATCCAAGGTATTATTGGGTTTAATAATTTATGAATTCATCTAACATATCTTATTTAATGGTTTATGAATAAATCTATTGCGGATGATCTGTCCTAAAACCATTCACCATATTATTATGAATGGTTAATGTTTATGTTCAATAATTGGGGAAAGGTTTGTTACATTTAATATAATAGTTTCAATTTGAATGTATATGTTGTATATGCTTATCCCCTCTCATATGAAGAATTATTTTGACTTATTGTGTGTTGGGTGGGGCTCTCTATATCCCCTCGATGCATCGATAGGTCTCAAGAGACGGCTAGACGAGGAATTGGCCGAGGCCTTTCCCAATGTGATATGGATTTTGGCTGAGGCCTTAATCATTAGACGTCTTGGTCGAGGCCTTGAAAACATGTTTTAGAATATCCGACATTATGCATTCCATCACTATGAGTTCGGCTATTAATATTTCATGGGCTTATTTGACTAGTATAATACCCATGATTATGTTCTATTATGGAATTATTTCCTCGGATCATATTCCTTCCATAATGTGTTCAAGTTTATTATTAAAGGCATGTGTTTTCAATTATTCACCATGTCTAATGTTTATATTATCTTCCGTTGTATTGCTTACTCTTACTGAGCATTTGAGCTCACCCCTTTCTTATAATTCATTTTCTCAGGACATGAAGAATTATTTTATGAATGACTTGCAAGATTAATCTTGGAGATGTGATGACTCTAGTGGAATATATTAGTGTTGTTTTATCTTTCCTTTTGTAATGTTGAACTTCTGTATGTATCCTGTTTCCAATAATACTAAACTAATTAGCCCTTTGGGATTCGTATTCCTTGTATGTATTCAAACATAATCAAATGGGGCCCCAACTCCGGGTAACTGGGGTCAGGTCCTTACCGAACTCCCTCAAAACTGCCTCCCGTAGTGACACTGGTACCAGAGTACTTCCTCTGAAGAGTATGACATGCTCCATACCTTCAGAAAATCTATCAGGTGGATGTCATGTGGATATTTGTGCATGTTGAGCCTTATAGTCAATGTCCCCAGGCTGCGCCTCCCTAACTCACTGAAGGTGTGGGGGTGTGATTGTCAGAGACTGAAGATAAACTTCTCCATCTCAATCCACGTAGGATATCCGAAAAGCGGATATCTTATCTATTTCCTCACTTAGCAACTTTATATCAGATCTCCTACTAAGTTCATATGCTACTACATTTCCTTTCCCTGGTGTGTAGACTATCTCAATGTCATAGTCCTGGATGAACTCAATACAATGCTAATGTCTCCGGTTCAGGTCCTTCTGAGAGACAATATATATGAGACTCTTGTGATTGTATAAAACATTAAAATGTTTTCCCATCATGTAATGTCACAACATATTCAAGGCGAAGACCAGTGCTTCTATCTCCAGGTCATGGGTAGAGTAGTTCTTCTCATGGTGTGTTCGCAGTTCAGAACCATATGCGATCACTACTCTCTCCTGCATCATGGGACATCCGAGTCTGGTCCCAGATGTGTGGCATCTGACTACGTACCCAATTCCCTCTTCTGGAAGCCTCATGATGGGGGGAACTCATCAGTATCTTCCTCAGGTCTTGGAAAATCCGATAGCATCTCTCAAAAAACACAATGGATTGCCCCTTCTTTTCCAATGCTGATAAGGATTCGACAACTCTAAAAACATCAGTCACAAATGTTCGGTAGAAACCATACAGACCCTTGAAACTCCACACCTCTATCACACTCATGGGTGGCTCCCAAAAAAGAACAACCTCAATCTTCACTGGATCCACTAAAACTCTATCCTCCAAGATGATAGTGGTTTACCATTCATCATGGTTCACTGACCTCTCATGATAATCCACTAACATGGTGCGAGAACCATTATTTTGGGCCTAGACCATTGAGCAGGGGCTTAGACGAGAGATACATCCACAAAGTACACTATATAGTAAAAATAGTGAGTGCAGTATGTAAAGGGGAAAGAGTAAAAGTCCCACTGAAAATTAAAAGTAAAACTGAAAAAACCTCATGTGAACACCTACCGTTATTCCTACCTGAATAGTAGGTACTACCTCTCGAATGATCGTGTTTCCCTACTATAATAGGATTATCCCCAGTAAATGAATAGAGAGAATGGTAACTGGGACGAACTTTGTTCTAAAAAGGCTCTTAACGTCTGCCTAAATGAGATTCACCTCGTCATGAAACTTTAGAATCAAGCTCCAAAATCTGCCCGCTGCTGCCTGAAGAAGGCTGGTGGTAAGGAGATCAAGGAGATAAGGTGGTGTCCCAACCAGTTGAAAATCTCTAACCAAGGCCTCCAGCCATTCCTCAATTGCCTATGGATCTGTCTCTCCTTGGAACCATGGTAGCCACTAGCGCTGAAACACATGCAACGAGCTCAATCATCGTGCACCCTCTCCTGCTGGGGCTGGTGGCATCAGTTACCCAATGGGTAGTGGTGCTGCTGGTACACCACCCGATGGTAAAACTGCTGAAAGGGGGCCCTGCACTGAAGCCACATCTAATGATGGGTTGTCATTTCATAATCTACCTAGATAATTCACTGGCTATCATCATGGAGGCATCCTGAAAAGAAACATATGTGACAAGATCAATAAGTTATACCTGCTAAGCTGACTCAAAGAGATCACAATGAAAAAATTTCAAAAACACTCACAAAATCGGTGACCATGTTCTTTAGTAGAATTGAATCCCCTGATACTAATTTTTTACGGACCATCCCTTAGGGCCTATGCCATGACTACCCTAATCCCGCCATCCATAGGTCAGGGAAAGGTTACTAGCACCAGAGAGGCTTATCCCTAAAAATGGGAAGGCATTGAATTTTATACTGCATTCTCACACAATTCAAGCACACAAAAAGATACAAGCACAAAGTAAAATATATAGTAAATAAGGTTATTACAGTATATAACGTGGCTAGAATGGTTTCCCAACTGGAAGGAACAAGTACCACTGAAAACAAGCCCCGTGAACACCTGGCAAGAATCCAACCAGAAGTGTAGGTACAACTATCGAGTGGTCATATCTGCAGTACGTCTCGTCTAATAGTCCTCCTCCAAGCAGCCTCTAATCCTTACACCCTCAGCCTTGATCAATGTTGTCCACCGTCTGCCTAAGACACAACAAGGTGAGGGTGTAGCCCATGCAGGGGTGTGTATAACAATACTCAGTAGGGACCCTAAGATCCCCGATTGTCTATCGGAATCCACAAAGGATTAACCACAAAGCAGGACATCAATCTCAATGCCTTAAGTAGTAGTCATCAATAGTACTTAGGGATATTCCCATACATATACCTAATTTATCAATATATATACTTATCTCACACTTGAGGGAATAATACCACAAGGGTTACACCATTATGGAAAAAGTACCACACAGGTAACACCACGAATATATAAGTACCAGACCAGTAACACCATGAAGGTAAGTACCACAAAGGTATCACCACACAAAAGAATACCATGAAGGTATAACCAAACATAAGTGTTCCACAAAGGTAAATAATCATCCCACACAAGGTATAACTTATGTAAAAGAAGTATAGATGATTAGTTGTATCTCTAGATCATCTTACTTCATCGAGAAGCTCTGATGTAGACCCACACATGATCGTAGATGACCCAAACATGACCTAAAGATTACTGAAAAAGGATATGAAGATGCAAACCAACACACGATCTAAAGATGACCCACAGAGCATCTGAATATGACCCACATATGATCTGATGATGACCCACAAAGGATCTATAGATTCATTAAGTACAGCCATCCATAGGGTTCTCGCACTAAAGAACTTGTTTCCGGAAGTATCTACTTCTCAAGACATCATTAGATACATAAACAACCATGAAGTACCATGAAGAAGTATCTCAAAGAACCTCCATGTCATAAAGATCCTAATGTAATAGATAGAGTGTCAATCAGACACTTGGTCTGTAAGTTATTAATGATTCGGTTCCAAGGGCTCGGTTGGATTCGGGATTGATCCAACCAAGTTGTACTCCTAAATTATTCAAAACTCAGGTGGAGTATATCAAAAGGACCATCTTGATACAAGGAATCTATTATCACAAATTGTTCGTCAAATGGATGCACGGTTCTCACGATATGGCCAAAAGGCATATCAGGGTCCAGATGGGCATGGGTCTGGTCCGACCCGGTGATGGCCGACTAGACCCGGTTTGGGTTGGCCGACCTAGCCCAGGTCTGGCCCGGTTGGGCAGGGCTGTGGTGGGCATGACCCACTATGCCATGATCCGGCCCTGCCAGCAAGGGGGTGGCCCAACAAGCTGGACGCGGCCCGTATGGCTCAGTAAAATCGACTTGGTGCGGTCTACCGTGGCGGTGCCCGCCCTAGCCGATACCCAAGGGGGAGGTGCCACCAGGAATTCTGAACGATCCAATGGACTGTTTGGCTTTTGCCAACCTGGCGGCCCCTTGTGGCAACGCCTATTGGAACGCGGGAGCTGCTAGAGCTTTCCTGCTCGGTGTGACACAGCCAGACGGAGTTCCGACCGACTCTCCTTCCAACGACATCGGCATGCACTGCGACTGCCTCAGCAGTCATCCGGGTGATGGACGCCCTCCAGGAGTGTCGCCTCATTTCCGCAGTTGTGGCCTCCTCCTCAACCAGCTGTGTGAATGTGGGCAGCCACAGTTCCACACGGCCGGCTGGCGTTTCAGCCGCCCCTCCCCTGTCGCGGCCGACAGGCCAGGGCCTACTTTGGTGGTTCCATTTTTTTGCTACCACTTATACCCTATCGGCATTAGTCTCCAGTAATGAGGTCAGATTCTGCTCAACCTGATGAATTTCCCACGAAGGAAATGTCATCAATAAAGTTGTGGAGGGTTCAATACATGTTTTCTTGGCCTTCACTCTCTACATTAGTTCTATAGAATGCAGTTCATAAATGGAAAACATCAATTTATCATGAATAATGATAAGAACAATATCCATACCTCATTTGATTATTGGAGATCGCATGAGGAAGAAGATGAAGTTGTCGACGTTCTCTGCTCCCGTAACACACTTCTAATCCGATCTCAAGAATTGATTCCTCATTCTTATTTTGGAGGATGGTTATTAGTTGGAGGATGTTCTTCCACCAAGCGTTCTTTTAATGCTCTCCCTAATCCCTTCTATTCCAACAATTCCCCAACAACATGGGGTGATGAGCCAACATAAAAAGATGTTTATGAATTAATTACTTGACCTATTAATATTGGCACGTCAATTGGGGGATTCCAAGAGTTACAAATAATTCATGGTCAGGTGGTCCCCACCCCCAAAATTCAAATTAGAGGTTTCAAATAAATAAAATAAAAGTTATTGTTTTATTTTATTATTTTTTAACTCTCCGGCAAAGAACAGAAAAACCCACATCCACCCTTGACCTATTGTGGTTGAGAGGAGGGATCTCTTAAGAGAATACCAGTGCTGCGAGTTCAAGTGGGTCCTCAAATTTCAATTATGATCACCTATTCAAAAGATACAAAATACCACTCACGCGTTTACTAAACGTACCTAAAAATGTTCTGAAATTTATTTTAGGCACATCGGGCCTTGAAATCACACGGCGTCAATTTTCATAGACTCGTAATATTTCCATAAAATAAAAATATTACATTAAAAAATCCAGGTCTTTACAAATTTGTTGATTAAGGGAGGTTATGAAGTCTCTTATGTAAATGACCGGAGGTATACACATGGAATTAATTAATTTTTTTAAAAATTATAAGATCCCTTCCTTATAAAGGTGTACAAAATCTAAATGAATTTTATATGATGAAAATATAATGTATAAATTTCTTTCATATATTTGAATTATATATTTTTATTAGTGTTAATTACTAGTATCTCTCTAAATAATTTCCAGAGTAAAGTTGTTTTATATACATCAGATATAATGTTTCAACCCATACCTTAGAAAAGCTTTTTTAACACATCCCTCAGAAATAACTTTTTAACCGACACCTTAGATAAGTTTTTTCAACCCATACCTCAGAATATCTATTTTACCCCATAACGTTTCATCCCATAGTAAAGATGTTTTAACCCATACCTCAAAAATTACGTTTTTCACTTATTTATATAAAATTTGAAAAAAAACATCTTTTGAAAAATTTAATTATTTAGAAATAATTATCCCCAATGTGGAATAAAACTAATCAAATTAAATTTCTATAATTTTTATAAATTCAATTTTAAATAATCATATATATCGTAATGAAAATATTTTTTAGAAAATTAATTTTTTTTTGCATAAAGCAGTATTTGGTCATAATCCATGCTAATTAAAGATAATTAGATGAATGATAAAGCATTAAATTTCAATATATAATATATAAATTATATATAAATTACTATTTAAATATTATTATTTAAATTTATTATTATAAAAACAGATTTATCAAATGTAGATTTCTATTTGTAAAATGTCTCTTTATACCTTCAAATGATTTTATTTTAAATTCAAGACCATTAATAAACATTAATACTATATTATACATGTGTAACTAAATTATATACTAAATAATGAAGATTAATTTCTAATATATAATGACATATCATTTAAATAAAACTTACATGACATAATAACAATTGTAAACAACATATTTAAAAATAGTTCTATACAATCATTAGTATTTCTAAATAAATAATTAATTATTTTAGAAAATAATTTTTTCAAATTGTAATTTTATTAATTTTAAAGTTTCTAATATTTATTCAAGTTAGTTCAGTTGTTCATATTCATGATGATGTCAAATTATTCAACCATATTAAATTGAAATATATCATAAAAGTAGAGGTGTTGCATTCTACCCACTTATAAGAATTTCATCCTCAAAACATTATCTTAATTTTGTGAAAATATCAAGATTATTATTCCTCATCATAATCTTGTGTCCCCACCTAGAATCCTCAAATTTATGATTTCTCCATAGAACATTGGCCAGGTCTATGTTCTTTCTCTATAGTACTTTCTCCCTTTTACATAAAATGTCCATCGATTGTTCCCCATTAGAGATATCAAGCTACAATAGTGTGACCTCCATGTTTAATACTTGTGAGGGATTGCATATATAAATCCCTAATTGACATAAATCAAACACATAATGAACATGAGAAATATAATGAACCATACTTATATCAATATGATTTCCCTTCAATAATTTTTCATAAAACAGAATCATAACATCGAGAACCTAATAAAAACAATATTCATATAATTGAAGAATAATATTAGTGATATTTATTGAAATTATGGAACCAATAATGACGAACCATTAAACTAAATGTTGCAGTATTAATATGACCATTATGATTATTAATCCAACCATTATTCTAGTAAACTCTCCGATTGAAGTATAATTAAAATTTAGGTGTATTATAAATAAATATATGATATATCTAAATCATGGTTTCATCAAATAATGTTTTTAAAAATGATAAATTATGTGGTGGTTTTTTGGTAAAACATTAAATTTTAGAATAATTTATTAATCAATACACTTATTTAAAATAAATTTTATTATAATGAAATATATTCATAAATTAATATTATGTAGTGTTATAATAGTAAGATAAATTTATGATACCTAAATTAAATTTTCAAGGGGTTATACATTCTATTGTAATATGAAAATCATTATTTGTGGATTTAATTGTCTTTTTATTTAAAAATTAAAATTTTCCTATTTTGAAATATATTTTCATAAAATAGAGTACATCTCAGAAAATTAAAAGATGAAAATGGATAGGGTGAATTTCTAATATTTTTCTAAAATTATTGATTTTTTATGAATAGTGACATACAGTTAGTTATGATATAAGTTAAATACATGAGTATTTTAGTAATAGATGATTTATAGATAATGTTACCACCATTTTATATAAATATAATTACTTGGTTACAAAATTTATTCATGTTAACCAAAACTAATGACAATAATGATCCAAGATAATAAATAAATATAATAAAAATAATCAAAAACACCACTCTCATACCCTATAAATACAACCCTTCCCTACCACTTCGCTTCAATAATTAAAATCATGGTAGCATGACTGAAATATAAAAATTTACATTACAAATTCTCTATCCCATTTTTAAAATCTGTTGTTCTCAACAAAATAAGAAACCCATGTTCTTTATTGTGGTTCTCAAAAAACCACATTAAAGTGGTAAAATCATCAATCATTCATTTTCGATTAATATTCCTTTATTATCCCATTCCCAACTCCCCTGGACAAAGAGTAATGATAACTAAATTAATAAATATTTATATTGTAATTTTATTGTGATAATGGAATATCAATAATCATATCCCTTCTCTTCTATTTTTATTTTAAAAAAGAAAACATTATCCATGATGAGTCGATTCACCACCATCACGGATAACTAGTTTTTATTTTCCTTTAAAAAACTAAATTCTAGTCATAAAAAGTTTATAAGAACATAATACAAAGAATAATAACTTTATCAAAGAATGTATAAGAACAGAATCACTAACCATGACCAAGAATATTTTGGAAAAGTGGTGAAAAACTCATCTGCACCACAACTATACCTTAGACACACCTCAAAAAACCTTCGATGAACCTTAAACAATAATATGAAACCCTATGGGATAATATCAGACCCCCAAAACCAAACACTAACCAAAAGAAACCATATCCAATGAATGAAATAGAAATAACATACCCAGAAGAAGAACACACCCTTGATGGTGGTAGATAGGATCCTGTGAAACATTGGAGGTCGGTCGCGCGAAGTGTGTGCCGCTGAAAGTGGTTTCCATATCAGAGTAGAGTGGGGAACTAATGAGGGGGTGTGCGGGGATGTAGGGCATGAGTGGGGTGTGCTAGATAGGCAAAGGGGAGACCATAGGTGTCTTACTAAAGGATATGTCATTTGAGGTGTAGGGTGGATTTCAAGGCTATAGAAGAGGAAGGAGGGTCACATGAGAAACAAGGAGGGGGGTTATGGTGCATGTAAGAATATATGGGAAGGGGGACATAGGGAGATAATCCTTAAAATAATCCTAATTAATAGAAACTCTATAAATTATAATAATAATTATAAAATCATTATTTTCTTAATAAATATTAAATTATACACACCAAAATTTATAAGATTCATAAGATAAAAATTATTAACACCAATAATAATAATAATAATATTCTCTTATAATAATAGTTTTATTATTATTACGTAAAACTATTCATAAATTCTATTTCACTTCCATCAATTTATATTATTCATTTATTCCTTCAATTTAACTCATTTCTTATTTTATTTTACTCTCAATTTAATGAATTAGTTAATTTTAATGTTGGGAGACCACGTAGTCACCCCACACAGCTAAAGAGACCATGTGGGGATCATGTGGTGGTCTTTTCCCATTCATGAAGTGCCCTCGTGAGTTACCGGCATAATCGCATGGCATCCGCTACTATGCAGTTCCAGCATACCGACTAATTTCCCATAAAATCACTAAACGTCAATAATTTAAATTGGGTTTAAACCTGAACAATGACGAAATCATCACGAAACCTCAACATAGTCAATCCTTGTTCCTAGAAAAAACTACTGAGAATCGACTCGTGTCAGGTCCGAAAAAAATTAAATCCGGGTGTGAAAATTATCCCGACCATAAATTCTTTTTGGCCCCAGAAAGCCTTCTAAATATTACGTAGGAAAGAGAACCGGTATACCCTCTCAACTCAATTACGTTCCCGAAAAATTTAAAAATAATAAGTAATAACACCTAAACCAAATAGAAAAGACCGGTAAAATAAACTCAGGAGACCCAAAATGGATTCTTTCCCAAGTGACGCCCGACCCCAAAATCCAATACACCTCTAGTTGATAATAAATAGAAATAACCAGTCACAACACAAAAATTAATATAATGAGACAAAACATGTTAGGAAATACCCAATAGTCTCACACATTTCACTAGAAACAAATTATATAGCTCCAAACAAGATTATCAACTATCAAAGAAACACTAGAGACATAACAGTGTTGCTGACACGAGGAGGCCTAAGGGGACTCCAACTATAGCAGACTAATAACCCCTGATATGAGACCAGTATACCAACAGGGGGTGAACGACCTCCCAATAAGAAACAATAGGACAACATTGATTCAATTCTGGTGAATTTTAGCCTAAAACACAGTGGCTATCCCCATAGTAGAGACTAATTAAGATATTTGACTACTGTGGACCGACATAGAATTGATGAAAAGAGTGGACCTTGGAGATTCTTGTATAATGAAATACCAAACTGATAAAAAGGGTCCTCATGACACCTTAATCCAATGATATATCTTGGAATGGAATGACAATGCATAATGTGTTACTTTCTTCATTTCTAGAACATAAGAAACACACTAGACTATGGTCCATTGTAACCCTATTGGTTTTATGACTATGCGCTAGAAATAATATAAGTCCTATGGTTTGAGAATTAATGGTTGAAGCATCTCCTGGATCGCAATCTGGCATTGCTAACCCCTGATCAATACTTTTCCCTACTATCTTGAAAAACAACTACACCATTATATAAGAGTATCATAAAAAAATCATCTCGTATACCGCTCACTACCACATGTCACAATCAAAATGATAGGGGCTCAGAATATTCATGTTCATCACCAATTTTGACTCCAAAATTGATTTTATACATTAGTGGACCAACACAAAAATCTACTTATATGACCTCGATAATAGGCCCAAGGCCCTTTCATACACAACCAACCCCAACAACCCTGTCCACTTTCACCTTTCCTTTTTCGAATTCCAGTCAATGCTCTATAACCGGACCCTCAGACAAGATGAGATCAAACTTTCCCATTTAATACTCAGAAAACATATGGAACTAAGGTATATTCTGGCCCTCATACCCACTATTCTAGTAAATAATTATCCACTTAACAAAAAAGAAGAGAAATGGACATAATTGATGGAAGTCCATACTTTCATCAACGGGAGGGTCTACCCACATTGAATCACCTATGGACACACCTCATACAAACTTTATGTCATTATGGGGACATGGACAAGCTATGAAGGAAAACCCAGAACACACTTACAAGACACAAGTCAACTTGAAAAGTTTCTCACCTAGAAAATACTTACAAAAACATTCCCAAAAAAGAAAATACATTCCACACAAAAACCAATTATTAAAACACAAAATTTTCCAACTAAGTTACTTTTGTAAAATAAAAAATGTTGATGGGTTTCACAAACACAAGTGGTTTCCCATAAGCCCCACACATGAATTTTCATGTTCCAAAATTAGGCACCCACCTTGTGTCCATTCAAGAATTTATCTGCTCATTCAATTGATCATTTCCCTTCCCAATATACCCATGGATGTGGTTACATATGAGAACACCAAGAATCAGAGACAAGACATTCAATTTTTCAAAACCAAAATATGCGACCGACACTATTCAAACATTACACATCAATTTTCAAGAAATTGCATCAAACCCATTTTCCACTGAATGACAAACCTCTCTTCATTATCAAACATTTAAAAAAGAATTCATTGTTCTGGTTTAAAAGAATCTTCAAAAACATTTGTTTTCTAAATTATAAAAATAAACTATCCATATCTCTAAAACACAATCATTTTTACTTAAATATAAAATAATTAAGATTCCAAAAAGAGAGACGAAAAAATGAAAAAAGAAGATAGTTTCGATGGGTACCATGGACATTTAGTTGTTAGTCATACAAAAATCAATCTAATATCACTAAGAGTATTCCATGACAACATCCCCAAATATACATGGATTTATTTTCCCTACAAGCTCAGTAAGTCCATTGACACATACACCATTTCATTTCCCAAATAAAAAGCAAACACAATGACCAATGAAATCATATGGAATTTGAATTCCTCTGGTAACTCAAGTCCATCCATGAGGTGTGCTGGCCAATCACCCTAATCATAACCTAAACATCATGTCATGAATGTACTAGATCATTTATACCCACTCTATACCACAAGGAACAAGACTAAAAATAGCATAACCCTCTTTGATACTATTTTTTCAAGAAACAACTCGGGTCGACCTAGAACCATTCCCCAGAGTCGGTCTGTGACAGGCCTCAAATGGAATTCCTGATCCCCATAGGCTAGAACAAGGGCTAGGGTATCAAATAAAAATACTTGGGAATGATTTTCCTAAAATATTCCTATCAAAATAATCAGTAAAATCAAATAATTCAAATCATAAAAATTTAACCAATGGTCGATTTAACAATTTCTAGTTTTTAAATTTAGAACTAAACAAAACCCATAATGAAAAAATTACACTATGGGGAACTAAAACAACACCCCAATACTTTGTGTTAGATGATGAACAACATTCACAAGCCACCACAACCATAGCCACTTGAAAATCAACCGCCAACAACAAAATCTTTGCATAACCTCAAACAAAAGAAAACAGAGTCTGTATACACCGAAAGGATTATGTAGGGCGCGTACCAAATCCAAGTAGGAGGACACCTGAATAAAATATTCTTTGCATTAAACATAAAATTACAAAAAAATTATACATTTATAAATAATGAAATTCTAGGATAATTTAAAAGAGATAAAGTTGATGTGGAACAAATTGAATGAGTTCAACCTAAAAGGTAAAGCAGTTGAAAAGAAAGAAATATTAAATAAACTAGTTTCAATGAATTCCAATTTGAATCCAACACACCTGATTACAAAATTTCAATCCCAACCTACCATATGGAGATGAAAAGATTAAAATAATCATTGAACAGTAATTGCGATAAATTCCCCTACTCACTAATTAACAATGTGAAAAAGGTACATAGTATCTTAGTGAAATGTGTTATAGAAACGACAACGATATATGTTATCGTGAACAATCCACTGGTAGGGAACACACCCTTATCCTAGTGGTCTCCAATCAATCAACATTATTTAGTTAGTGTTTTTATCATCAAACCTGCTAGTTGAAATTGGTATTAACCACTTTTATATCGTCTAGAGTACTAGTCCTAGTCCCCCATCCTTGATACATACGATTCCCTTCCCGTGGTCACTAAAGTCTCACAAATCAAATAACATCACTTGCACATCAATATTCAATTTTGACATCATTAACAAACCAAAATAGACTTCAAAAATGGTAATCACCCCTTTATATCACGTAACAAACCACTAAAAAATTTTGTAAATGAATGACAAGAAGTGACTTATGGTTTCACACTCAAAAACTCATTCCAAATTCTCTTTTTAGACCACATGCACTGAGTCACCATTCTAAAACAAAATGGTCATCCCTTGCACGTTTTATTAAAACTTTTTCACAATTCACAATACATTCCAAAATAATTTCATAACATGGTCTACACAACCCATCCAAATTAATAATCCCTTAGAATTTTTAAAAAATAATTTTCAAAACACAACAAGGCTTTTACACACAGAAATACTCCAATAAGAAACTTTTAAAATAAAACACACATGAATACCATACAAAAGTATATTTTTTAGTCATTAAATAATATAAAAAACGAATTTTACAGTTTATAAAACACTATAAAATCACGGAATGTGTTTTTATACATGAAAAACACCCCATTTCATGTAAAAT
Source organism: Viscum album (assembly GCA_963277665.1). Classification (NCBI taxonomy): domain Eukaryota; kingdom Viridiplantae; phylum Streptophyta; class Magnoliopsida; order Santalales; family Viscaceae; genus Viscum; species Viscum album. Next base: position 1,240,096,010 of record OY728129.1, read on the forward strand.
TGAAGTCTAAAATTAAATTCCCATCAAACAATATGAAATACAACATTTTCAACACATGATAATTTAATAATTCTTTTTAACACATTATAAAATCCATATAAATGTTGTAATGAGGGTTTTCACAAAAAAAACTAGTTTCTTATAAAAACACCACTTTAAATACAACTACACATCATAACCATGTCAAAACATAATTTAAAGCATTTATATATAAGGTAAAATCAGCTAAATTTTTTTTGAAACACTAGAAATGGAACAAAACATTTTACACACACTGAGCTTACTTAAATAAGGAAATATAAATTATTTCCAAAACAAATATTCATCAAACCATTCAGAAAAAAAAATTCACACCTCAAACATTATTTATATAACATATAAAAAAATCATATTAAATTTATAAAATAATTTTTTTTTTCATTAAATCACATACCTCCACTAAGGATCATATAAAAATGTGGTGAAAATTTTATTTTCACCACAACCGCACCTTAAACACACCTCAAACAACCCATGATGAAACATACAATATAATATTAAACCTTATGGATAATGATTCCCCCCCCCAAAAAAAAACCATAACGGTATAAAATAATTCCCTAACAAAGATAAATCAATAACATACCTAGATGAAGAATATACCCATGATGGAGGTTAAGGGGAATGTGAGGGTGACTTTGGAGGTCAGCAACAAGAAGAGGGGGCTGACGGAAGTGTTGTGATTGTTGGAGTAAAGTGGCATCGGTGATGGTCCATGTGGTGAAGCTGGGAATAAGTAGGGGTGCGAAAGAGAGATATGGGTGATCATAGGTCGCTCTCTAGAGGAGATGTCACTGTCAGTAGAGGGTGGTGTGCAAGGAGGTGGTGGAGGAAGATGGGTCATGCGAGCCATATAGAGGGTGGTATGTTGCATGGGTAATGAAAGGGGAAAGCGAGAGAGAGAGAGAGATCACCCGAAGAAATAAACATACTTAATAAACACTCTGTTAATTATAATAATAATTATAAAAACAATATAATTTTAATTAATTTTAAACTCTTTACACAATAATTTATATAATTAATAATATTAATATTTTTAATACAAATAAAAATAATAATAATATACTATAATAATAATATTATTATTAGAATTACTTAAAAAAATTAGTAAAATTATATTTCAAATCCCTCCATTTATTTTAATAATTTATTCCATGAATTTAAATCATTTATTAATTTATTTTTCTCCCGCTTTAATGCAATACTTATTTTTTATGCCCAGTGATTGTGAAGTCAGATCATATTGATTAAGAGACCATGTACGGACCATGTGGTGGAATTAACCCAGTCATCATGTGACCGCATGGGTACCTGGGCTAACCACATGCCTTCCTCTATCGTGTGGTGCCCGTGTACTAGTTAAAATCCTACAAAATCTCCAAACATCAAAATTTTAAAATGGTTTCGAACCAGAACATAGATGAAATCATTATAAAACCTCAACCTTGTCATACCCAGTTCCCAAGAAAAAAAACAGACACCCAACTCGATTGGGTTCTGGGGAAAAAATAAAAAGTTGGGTGTGACACTTTTAGATTTATATTCAATAAATTACACAGACACTTGCCCAAGCACTTTAATAGTTTAACAACTTTGGAAACAGGAAATTGTTTTTCTAATTTACTAAATTATTTAACTGTATCCCATAAATATCTACCTATTATATACTCTTCATATACATAACCTAATTGGGATATTTCTTTATAACATGGAAAAGGAAACATTATAAATGGTGAGATTATTTTCTCATCTTGTGTAATCATGGGACATACGAAGATACGAAATGAATATAAGGGTATGAGAGAATGATCTTAATAATCAAAATACATACACTACACATCATCAATAATGATATTTAATTGTAATAAAAATAATGGAAGTCCATAAGACTTGAATAATAACAAAATAAAATAACATGGTCCTTGAGAAAATAGAATTGGCATAAAACATAATATTTTGTAATATATATAATCATAGAAAATAATTTCTACAATAGTAATGTTTTTCTTCTGTGGATTTCATAGAGGAATCTATTCTCTCCCAAAAAATTAATAGTATTCATCGTCCACTCACAAAACAATCATAGAGGAAAAATTCCCGTTCCAAACATAGTTCACTCTACATTCGAATCATGTTCATCTCATGAGATAAAAATATTTAAAAATTCATTTTTGGGATGTATAGTTCCCATCTATCACATAATTATAATCATACATATGTGCTTCACAAGTCAATAATCATTCTTTATGTCATAACCTAGGAAAAGAAATGGGTTTCATAAAAACATCATCTTATCATAAAAGGATGAAAATAGAAGGGTTTCGTATTCATTTCATCAGTTTATCATATCATAGATGATAGAAAATTAGTAGGTTTCACAATAATTTAATCATGGAATAACCCACCAGAGAAAAATGGATTTAATAAAAATTTGATTCATAATAAACCATTCATGTAATGAAATGAAATAGAATAATTGGTTTATACCCCTAAAAAAATAGGTTATATCATAGGATTTCATCTCATATGAATAGTGATTTTGAAAGATAAATCTCATTGATCGTTTCTCTAGAGAGATAAAATTTTTATGAAAATAAATTTAAAAATAATAAATTCATAAAAATAGTAATTAATTTTCATTGAAAATAACCAACATAAATTATAATGGAATCGTTGAAAATAATTTCAAATTATTTTTGTTTTGAGAAAATTAATTTTTCGACATTTAAAATAATTTTTAAAAACATACATCATTTTCAAAATAATTTCATTTACATTTAATTATTAAATTAGAAAACAAAAATTTACCAAATATTAAGAAAAAAATATTATTTCAAAAGGAAATCAAATAATTTTCAGGGAATGTGAAAATAATTGATCGGTCATGGAATTATGAAATTATAGTTCTTCCATTACTATTAAAAAAATATTCCTTACAATTTTTTTGTAAAAAGTCAATATTAATTCATTTCAAATGATGTGAATTACATTCCAAATTATTTAAAATATGGTAAAACATGGGTAAATGTTAAATAATTAAGACCAATTGAAAACTATTAAAAACATTTTAGAACCATTTTTTTAAAACATGGTTTTGGATGTTAAGTGGGTTTTGAATGAAGAGAAAAATACCCTATTTCATGAAAGAATCATTATTTTAAACACTATAGTATATAAAGAAAAATGAAATTAAAATTTTTATTCTATATAAATAATAACAGGATATGAAAATTCATGAGTTTATTTGGTTATGTTTCCTAATATTTTAATATCATAAATATAACCACATAAAATCACCATTAATGAAGATATTTTGACATAAAACACTTACCACTTTAGTAAAGTTGAATCATAAGCCCCGTGATAGAGTAATGATAAATGAAACACATAATATATTGAGGGTAAATGAAAACATGTTATTACACGTGAAATGGGATATATATATATACACCTTATAATGAATATTTATTATAACAAAACATTCGTCTTGATGATAGAAAATTGAGAGAAACATCCCCTTACAACATAGGTTACTTATGAACCGTAAAAACCTTGAAAGAGATATAATAAAAATTACATAAAAATTCCTATGAAACGATGTAAAATAATAATAAAATAAATTAGTGTTGATTATATATCCAGTATAAAAGAAACACTTGGTGTATATATGAGGTTTCTTTGAGAAAACTAAAAGTGAGATTGAGATCACATACCCTAAATCTTGATTTACTTTACACACATTAAAACCTAAAATATATTAACAATTGGTTTATTATATGTCTATAAATGAACCAAAATAATACATATCATATCATAAATGATTTATATATGTCATTTTATTACCAGTTAATTATCAATTCCATGTTAATGTCACATTTCTGGTTATAAGCCCTTATTTTCCATATATATTTTGATTTTCTATTTTTGGTCCATTTAAAATAATCATGGTCCCATAATTTCATGAATACCAATTATTATTTATTTAAAAATTATTTATATAATTTATACATTTAATACCAATCATTAAATGTGGTTTTGAAAAAATATTATGTTAAGATCATATATATGGTAGATCGTACATACACATGAGTAACATTTCCATTTTTTAATGATCATTATTGTACAATGGTAAGTAATATTTTATATTTAAAAATTTAACAATTTATAATAAATACCTAAAAGTATACATAAATGTTCCTATAAATATCATCCATATTAGATGTGGATGAAAATATAGTCATGTTTCTTCATGAAGGTGGTAGTTCCCACAAATTTGAACGACATTATCATCATTCATTGAGTGAAAAGGTATGAAAAAATATGAAATATTTTTTAATAATGATAAATATTCCATTAATATCAAAATTATTTCTTTTTACTACAATATATATTTATTTATTTAATATATACCATTTACTTCATTTGTGAATGTGAATCATATTGCTTGATAAGCGGTAGTGCACTACACACAAGAGTGACATTATTATCTCACATGATGAATATAAATTAAAATGTTATATATGATATAATGACTCCAAAGGTATAATTATTCTTAAATTATAATATATATACTTTTTATCCATCATAATACCTAACCATGAGAGGTGGAAATGTAAAAAAATAATGATATCGGTTTATGCTGCAGTAGTCTACTATACCCAAAAACAAGTATTTCATAAACAAATTTGATATAAAAGGAGATGTCTCAATATAATTACATTGAAGTAAAAACATATATGAATAATTAAGGTATTGTGGATATTATAAAATCCCGTTTTAACAATAATTTAATGAGGTGGAGGAAGAAATGATATAAAAACTCTTTTTGAAATAATGTAACCTCTTCTTTTAGTAACATATATTAGATTGCCAAAAAATCCTTCATTTTACAGATTTATAAAACAAATAGGGATTATAAGAAATGCAGTGGGAGGATTAGTGGTTATATAGGAAGGTCTTAGATGATAAAAATTTATTTTATGATGTGAAGAAGAGAGGAGAGTGGGTGTCTTTTTAGGTTATTTGAGTTAAAATCAGGTTATTTTATGAAATGAAAAATGGTTTCCCATGTTAATCTTTTGGAAAAGTATCTAAAATAATTTATTATGGATTATTTTACATTATATGGTATAAATAGTTCTATATAATATATTTTATTCAATTATTATGTCATTTTATCCTTTATCGGTTTTGTTTTTCACATTAGTAAATTGATTTTTACCTTAACCACAGTAATTAATATGTTTTTCATTCTTTATTTTGGAAGAAAATTAAATTCTCATATTTTAAACAAAAAATAATACATATTGAAAATAAAGAATATATTTTTACAAATTCATATCATTGAATTGGAGAAATAAATTAAAATTAATCATTTAGATACGATGTGAATAAGATTTTTGAAATAGAAAATTATCAAAAAATTTCCATGTTTTGGTAACTAATATCAATATGAAATTGATTCTAATAGCCAAAATTTTATTAATACAATTATAATTTTAATAATATTTCCTTAAAAATATTATTAATATAATTTAAATTTATATATAATTTTATTTAAATTGTACTATTCAATTAAAATTCAATATTTTTTACTATCCCTAAAAAAATTATTTTTTCATAATATAGTAAAAAAAATTCAAAATATAAAATTTAAATGATGATTAATGAAATTAATTTTAATTTTTAAATATTTTCCTATTTTTTCAAATATTTTATTTAAAACTATACCCACAAATGTGAAAAATAGTTTTTTGAGAATCATAAAGATTTTCAAGAACTAGATGATGTTTAATTCAACTAAATAATAATAATAATCACTGTATGAATATTAGTTGAAATCTATGATAACTTTTTATTTAATTTTCATTTAATAAATTCTCCATTATATACACTTTTAGTTGATTAAAATGGAGAAAATTTATGTATTTTAAAATAGTGTTCAGAAAAATACCCTTTTAAAACATAAAAATTGGATTATTAAAAAATCCCACATAAACTAATTTGTAATGTAATTAATTGTATGAAATAAAAATAATGTATACTTATGTTACATTAAATACTACTTTTTAATTAAAATTACAAAATTTATTGAAAATAAATAATACTTTTGCAAAAATCAATTTTTTTCAATATTAACTAAAATGACAACATTTAAAAAAACACAAAAAATTAACCATGTGATAATTTTGATAATGTGTTTTAGAAATTAAGGCGATTTAAAAAAAAATTATAAAAAATTTATTAAATAATTATAATATTTTTTCATAAAATTTTTATTTTCGAGGACGACATAATTTGGATGAATATAATTACAATACACAAAATTGATTGATTATTTACTATGAAATTATAAATAAAATTATTATGAATAAAAAATTAATATTTATATTTCATAAAATTGTAGATACTATTCATAAATACCTATAAAATGGAAATTTAATGATGTTATCATTTATAATAATATTATTTCTTAGTTCACTGATACACTATGTCTCTTGAAACAACCCGTATTAAAGAAACATGTTTTTGTGTGTACTTAGATCTAAAATATGTATTCCTTGTAATGAATGATATCAAAAAAATTAAATTAACGTGAAAAAAATTCATAATATTTTGTGATATAAAATTCTACAACCCTAAAAATGAATTCCTCCTTCAAAATTCATCTCATAAATCAATGTTAAAACTTATAAAAAATCTTTTATAGAATCCCCCACCATTAAAATGAAGAATAACAGTTCTCTAAAATGGGAACATTAGAAAACTAAATTTTACCAGAAGTAACTCATTACTAGATTTTTATATAAGAGAAACTATATGGTATTTTATGATTTTTACATTGAAGAAAAACATAAATAATTATAGAGAGTGGTAATGATCATTGATCACAAGAATGATGGTGACCTATATAAGGTTAATGTCCACAAAACCAAAACTGATTTTTTTTTCAAAAGGACATTTATAACAGAATATATAATGAAAATTGAAAAAAATAATGTTTTAAAACCCATTTCCTAATGTAGGGATTTTTTCATGAGAATTCATACATAAAATAATTCATAACATTTTATTACTAAAATATTTCTCATCAGTTATTCATTAATAAATTTCTACTTCATCTCTAATTATATTAATTTGATTTTATAATATTCTAATAACTAAATAATTTCCATAAAGTAATGATAATTAATTCCTTATAAAAATAATTAATCGAAAAATAGATGGGCTGAAAAAATTATGAGTAAATAATTATATGGTTAATAATATGTTAATGTTTAAAACATAATTCCAAATTCAATTTGAATCAATCTATAAATAGATATCCTTATAAACCAAACTAAATATAAAACTGATTAAGTGGGTCATTAAATCTCTAAAAAAAACATTTCATTAATCCCCAAAACATGATTAAGTATGTATTTATTTTAGAATAAAAAATATTGTAATACCATATTCAAATATTTTATTTAAACATGGTAATAAACAACATTACCATTAATCATTAATGAAATAATACAAGCTTCATCATTCCTTGAATAAGACCAAATATTGTTGAACATATTCCATAAATCCAAAAATCTTGTAAACGCCCTCAATGATAATATATACTAATTTTCACAGGGTTATACATAACATCCAATTTACAATACCCCATTTAATCATCTAATTAACCAAAAAAACATGATTTTCTCAACCATAGTAAACAATTTATGGTTATAGGCTATTAATCACGGGGTTTCCATAAAATTTTAACTTCCCATTATATTATTTTTTATTTTCAATAGTACTATTTTACATATTATTTCATAAGAATTGAGATATAATTATACTAAAAATCCTCAAATATTTCATTATTCATATAACATAAATAATTAATCCCGAAACATAATCACTCTAGTCATTCAACATCTTTCTAAACCCGTTAACAAGGATTTTTTATATTATTCCTAAACACTTATATATATATATATATATATATTAATTTTTCATTATTATTAACATAATCATAAATAAAAAAGGTAATACTCATACAACTTTATTTATTTTTATCATGATATTTCTCCTTGGGACATCGATCAGAATAGTGACCATAAATTCCACATTTGAAACATTCAGTTGTCAATGATATCTTAGAGATACCATTATTTAAATCCATTTTTATAACCTATGTTTTCAATTTTCCTCTACAATTACATTCATTGTCTCATTTTTCACAAAGAATAAATCATCTAATTCCTCTCAAATAGTCTATTGGATTTTTCATTCCATATTCTTAATATATATAAAGTTGAATATTCTTTCCTCTCAATTCATTAAAACAAAAAAAATCATAAAAGATCATCTTCCTCTTATTTGGTTCTTTAACAATACAAAAAAAGTTATTGATGTTAATTATAAATCTTTATAGTTTTTTAAACATAATAAAAATATATTTATATATATAATTCATCCAATTTGGCTTCACATAGTCAAAAAAATCACATAAAATTCATTGCTTACATGATTCATTCAGATTCTAGCCCTTAATAGAAACTGAAAATCATATCATCAGAAACACAAAGAACATTTTAAAACCAAATATTGTAAAAAATAACATATAGTATGTCAAAATAATGAGACCTTATTTATATCTTAGAAAAATTATGTTTATCCAAGGAAATACAAGATCATCAACTATATAAATCCTTCATGATTGTTCAGAAACTTTTTTTTTTGGAATTTACAAAACCTATGACAGAATATTTTCAAACCCTTTCTACTGTAAATCCCAATATCAAGAACCTTGTTGTGACAAAGTCCATATAAACGAACTATTTTATTGAGTTATTACAATATGGTTCCTCGATTCTAGAGCCACATCCCTATGTATTATCCATACATGTGTGTAATTGCTTCGAAACAACGTACTCTATCATTTACTAAAATTCCATGCAATATTCTTATATGACAGCTCACCCAAAGACTTATCTATAGGGAGATACCTAGATAATTCCTCAGAAATATCCCGAGGGAAACCATTAAATTCTTCCCTTCCTAATTTCCTAATTTAACTAAACTATTTATCAGATACCAACCATAGTAAAATAAGATTTTATTATATTAATAAAACATATTTGAATATTAATTTTCAATACATTTCTCAATATATTTCTTGAGGACCATACTTGTTTAACAACCTTATATTCTTAAAACAACGTCTTCTAAATTCATATAATATAGTTAATGTTTCCCTTAAATATATAATCATTATGTTCTCTTCACACACATTCCCTAATTAAAACCATTCATCATAACCTGAGGAAATGAAACATAATTAATGGTGTTATAAAATGGTTATTTAGGGCTATCAAGGGGGATAAATAAAAATATCATGATCATAAAGATAATATATCGTGAGAATAATAATTTAATGTTATACCCTTATCATTAGTGATAATAAACATGAGTCTACAAAAATTTATGTATAGTTTTATGATATAAAACTAATTGGAACCATATTACATGATCCAAGATATTATACCATTGTCCAGAGGAATAAAATTATTTCAGACACATAATAATAAAAAATTCATAGCAGTTAAGGTCCACTACCAAGGATATAATAGTGGAATAGTTTCACTCCCAAAACCATCATAGTAGTCAAGGTTCACTTCCAGGACCATCCAAGGGGAAAAAGTACAATAAGGAAACTGGTTCACTCCCCCATTCCAGTCATATATATCTCATAAGATATATATCTTCTCCCAAATAATTTTTTGGAGATATAGGTCCCACCAGTCACATGATCTCAATCATATATATGTAGGCCACAATATCATTAAACATTCATCATATAATAACACATGAAATAAAATGGTTTCCCAAAGTATTTCAATAAATTATATCCTATATAAAAGAGATATATTTCATAATAAATTCATGATTACATCATATCTTGACCATTGAAAGAACAAGATATAATAAAAAAAATTATCATTCTAAAACCCATGGAAGAGATATATGTTTCATGGACATCTTGTTATCATAAAAAAATCATAGAAACAATTATAATTATATCAATAGTTAATATTCACAAAACAAATTACTTTCATTCAAGGATGTCATCATATGTAGAGAATTATTTGGAAATAATGATAACTTGGAATGTTTCTTGAGAAAGATAAATTTTCAATGAAAATGAATTATTAAAAATAAAAACTCAAAAAATATTATGAAAAACCGTTATGTTGAAAATAACCTTCATAACTTATAATATCATCATTAAAAAATCATTTCATACATTTCATGAGTAAAATAACTATACCACATGGAAAATATGTTTCTTTTTAATTAAGAAATTTTCATATTACTTTAAATTTTATTGAAATATTGATTTTAGATTGAACAATATCCCCAATATTTAAGAAAATATTCTATTTTAATAGGAAATTGAATTATTTTGGGGAATATTTGAATTATTGACTGGTATTGCTAGAGAGAAATTTTGTTCATGTGGTTCATGATAAAAAGAAATGATTCATTTCACATTTTCACAAAATTCCTAATATGAATTATTTGGAAAATGAATTGATGATTCATTTAAAGAAATTAGAAGTAAAAAATGATAAATATTCCTTTAATATATATTATCAAAAATATTTTTAAAATTAAAAATATTTCTAAAAAAATTATTTTTCGGAAAAAGGGTTTATTCGTTGAATTGAAAAAATAAATGAGTACTTATAAAACTTTTATTTTGTTATATTGAGTATATAATGAGAGGAAAATTAATGAATAAAATTATACTATATAATTTACCATAATATTATATAAATCATGTGTTTATTGAGATATTTTTCATATGATTTTGTCATTATAAACATAATAATAAATAATCTCAACAAATAAAGAGATCATAACATAAAACACTAACCAGTTCGGTAACATTGACTTGTAATATGAATAAACTAATATTGATAAATAAAAATTATAATTTTAGGAGGTAGAATTAATTAATTATTGTATGTATAAATGGTGATGTATGTATAAACCTCATAAAAATATAGTTTCATAACATAACATATGTCACAAAGAAGAAAAATAAAGGTAAAAATATCATTCTGCTTTGGTATGTTCGGATTCGTAAAGCCTATGAATGAGAGATCATAAAATAGATATTAAAATATCCAAAGAATTATTTAAATAATGTTATCATACATTAACATTATTTATATAGACCATATAAAATAAATATGTTGTGAATGTCTATGTGTCTCATAGAAAAATTAAAGTGAAATGAAAATACATTTCTTTATCTATCAACATCCTTAAGAGATGTGAAAAACAACTTTATAATAAATTTAATATTATTATATGCCTATTACATATCTAAACACATATATTTCATCCCATATACAACTTACTTATTTAATTTTATTATCTTATTATTAACAAATCCATGTTAAATGCATGTTTTAGGTAATAATTTATTTGTTTTAATGAATATTTTTTGAATATTCATCATCATTAATCATAAAATTATCATGGTTACATAATCATTATAACTATAATAATGGAAAAAAATTAACATTTATTCATTAATTATACTTTTAAGACCAATCAGGACATGTGGGTTTCGATATGCATGAGTAGCGTTTTAATATTTCAATGATCACTATGGAAATGTGGAATGTAATATGTTATCCTAATTGAATTAAAAAAATTTCAAAAATATCATATTATTTCATTTAATATCTCTATACATATAATCCAAGTGGTCTGGTATTTGAACGTGAGGCACATGTCCTGGTGAAAGCAGTATTCCATCGTACACGAATTATGTTAAAACCATTTAGTGAGTGAACGAGTAATCTAAAAGATGATATATTTTCATTTAATAATTATACATATTTAACTAATATCATAGTAATGGAATGTATATTACAAATATTTATTCTAATTATCTTCAGTGTAATTAGTAAGTGAAAACTTATCATAACCCTTCACAAGGATGTAATTTGTTGTACACAAGAGCAAAGTTATCATATATCATAATTAAGGGAAAGTAAAAAAGCTTATATATGATTTAATGAATTAAAAGGTGTAATTATTTTATAAATATTATCTATATATGTACTTTATATATATCTTCATACCCAAATGTGAGATGTATTAATAAGAAAATGAGTGACCTCAGTTTCTAGGGCGGCAGTCCATCGTACACACGAAAGATTATTTCATAGCCCATTTGATGGAAGTTGAACTCGATACAGGTAATTTCATTAATATAACAACATATAATTTTATGTTAAATTTAGTGGTTATTATATCATAATGTTTTAATAAGAATTGAAGGAGCTAAAGGAAGAAATAAAATCGATGTTCATGTTGATGAATGTTAACTCTTCTTCAGGAAACCACCATAAGTTATCACAAAAAAACCATAATTGGATTAATTTCTTCCAAATAAGGAATATTGGACGATTCATTGATTTTTTGAATTGATTTTTGAATTTATTGGCAGAACAAATCGTTATCACTATTTGGGGAAGGGGGGGAGTGGGAGGCCTTTTAAAACTAATGTGAGTGGCGCACTTACAATTTTATGAAAAGAAAATTTTATACCTACATTTTTATACAGAATCAAGGAAACATATAGAGTATTCACGAGTCTTCAACATTATAGGTATGACTTATTTTCATAAAATATATTTTAGATATATTTTCAGCTATTTTAACCCCTTATTCTTTTTAATTTAACCCAACACAAATCCCATTTTTACCATAATTATGGTAGTATATTATTTCTCGTTTCAATAGTAATTTTGGTAAAACATTATGTTCAATGTTTCATAGTATATAAATTATTCTGTTTTGGAATATGGAGTATATTTTTACAAAATTAATCAATATAAGTGGAAAATTCTATTTTAAAATTAATCTCACATATACGATGTAAAACCTGGTTTTCAAAGTGAAAATGTTCAATGGATTACTAAATTTTTTAATCTAATATTAATATAAAATTTATTTCCATGAAATAAATTTTACTAATAAATATATTATTTAACTAATTAAAGATTATAACGAATTTAAATTATTAGTAGTCTTTCGAAAAAACTAAAAGACAAGGATGTTTTCTGTTAAAATTGAGTACATTTATTATTCATCATAAAATTATTATTTTTTTTTAAAATCTAAAAAGTTAATGATTTTTTTTAACATATGATTTAAAAACTAATTATTACTTTTTCATGTAAATTTTCTTAAATTGAAAAAAAATTAAAACAAAATCGGCGGATACGATGGAAAATAAGGTCTTCGATAATTGTGTTTTTTTCAAGAAATGATTAGTTTATTTTAAATCTATATCAAATGAACATATATATGTCACGGCCCCCTCCCACCAAAGATGCCCCTCCTAAGCTGGCAATGGTGAAAGGGAGATAATGACCCCCCGAGTCCCACCTCCAGTAGGCCCCGGGGTGGCGACTGGCATCAAGGGTATGAGTTTTCACAAGTATGGGAGGCATTACCCTATTTATTTAATTAGGAACAAGAAATAGGACAAGTCAACCACCAAAAAGGAAAAGTAACAAGTGTATTGAAATAAACCTAAACCAAGCCCACATGCATGTTTAAACAATTTTATAACAAGCTGTAAGTACAAGAAAGCTCAAAATACAATAACAAAAGAAACCAAAGAACAACAACTACAACAACTCCAACTTTCCGACTAGTAGGGTCCCTCACGGCCCTGGTAGTCCTCCTGGAAACATGAAAGTCAACGTAGGGTGAGCATACAAGTATACTCTGTAGGGAAACCTAAAGATCTCATGCAAAAGTAGGGAGAAATCCTAATGTCTCGTGAGAACAACAGAAGAAACCTAGCAAGGAATTCTATCCACCCAACCTCACCAGTCACACTCACCAAAACACAAGAAAAACAGGTAGTAGTAAATAAGAAACAAGAGTATTGTGTACCCCGCACCAGTTCCCTTTAGTTAGATGATCTTCCTAATGACGAACGTCCTGACACTTCCACACTCTCCCCGCCCGCACACACCTAGGCCTCACAACCACGTATCCCGCCCGCACACACCTGGGCGCCACACCCACCTATCCCGCCCGCACACACATAGGCCTCACAACCAGATATCCTTCCCGCACACACCAGGGCCTCACAACCACATATCCCACCCACACACACCTGGGCCTCATCCCGAAGATTCTTGGGAAAAAGTAGAACATGCCCGAAGAGTCTTGGGCCTAGGCTACCCCAATAGAATCCTACCTGAAGAGTCTTAGGTGTAAGGTTGCCTTAATCCATCACAGCCTAGGGGGAAGGAGCAAGAATGAGCTAGTAACTAATGGAAAAACACCCCTCCCATGAAATGGGAGTGTTCGACACTAAGTTCTCAACATGGGTGGGGTGAGATAAAACAAAAAAGATACAAATATATATATACCAACCACACAACCCAACCTATGTATTCTAAACAGAGAAACTGAGCACGTGCCTTGGCACTGCTACTACAAAGCATGCATACAACAAACAACCCCATCCCCATTGAGGTTTTCACATTTCTGTAGAATTAGATTATTTAGTTCCTTAACTACTGGGAATCTATCCACAACCAACCACATCGATCGTTCGTAAAACATATCCCTGCCATCCACAAATCACGTTAGGAAAACACAAGCAACACAACCAAGCCCTTCTTATCAACCAACCAACCCCATTGATTATTAACTCTGTTACATTACCATGCCCCACCATTAAATAACTCTTTCACTATTATTTATTATTCACAACCCAATGTCTGTTCACATTCAACCCATCCATGAAGCCCCGCTGCCAACTACCATAACCACAACCGCACTGAAACTCATACATCATTATACCTTTAACACCACTTATCCCAGCCCTGCTTCCCTTCACCAACATAGCATTCACACCAACCCACAACCAAGCCAAACGCAGCCCCTCTGCTCACCCGATCCACAACAACCCACAAAACACCCCCATCACAAGCCACGTATCAAAGACAAAGCCCACATGTTAATTATTCTGTTTTGTTTAACCGGGGTTATCACACAAGGGTTCCAGATTTTCATTTAATCAACCAACATTACATGATTAACCAAATTCCACATTCCTCAAAAACTGTCTAGAAATATAGGGCAACATTTAATTGTGCATGCACACTCCCACAACGACCGTGATTTTCAGCAAGAAGAAGATCATTCAATTCAAAACATAATATCACATGATAAAGTAACAGAAATCAAAAAATTCCTATAGAATCCCGTCTTTTTATAACATAACTTTCATTCCATTACACGGAACTGAGGATCTTTAAGGTTTAGTGTCTTGGAAACAAGGAACATAAAACATGAAACAAAAAAAAATTCTTCTTGAACACTTGAAAGGCTTCTCCTCATGTTAACCCTAGGCTCATTACTGCATCTCATAACCTGGGGACATACATCAAATGGAAGGGTGAGCAGAAGGCCCAGCAAGGGAAACAAGTGAAACATTTTACATATGAACTTGAGATACATCAATAAAGTCATGAAAAGAACTTTAAGGAATGAAAATGAAATCATGAGGCATATCATAATAAAAATAAAACTTTTTCATAACATGAAGATGTGGCTGCAACATTTAATATTGACAATAGTTTCGTTTCACCAAGGTCCATCCCCAAGGTGTCGTTAAAAATTACCAAGGTTATTCACCAAGGCGTCGTTAAAATGGTCATCTCTAGAGATTAAGTCTTTACCCAATGCATTGGAGCGCTATCAGGGCGCACCCTTAAATTTTCCTTTATTATCATGTGAGCCACATATATCATTATCAAACATTTCATAAATAACCCATATAGCATAAAATAAATGGGTTTCATTTCATAATCATAACGTTTTAAAAACTGCTTTAAAGACATGATCTTTACGTCACTTTAAAACCCACAGAAAAGGAAGGTGGGTCTCATGTATGTAAATCCCAGAATTTAAAATAGAACATTTTGGTATATATGTGAATACCCCTTTAGAAGAAAGAGCTTTGAGTATTCACTTAATAAAATAAAAGGACTTTAGAAAAAGAGATAGACATTTTGAGACAGAAATTCTGCAGCATAACGGCAATGTTCTGAGGTTTTAGAAGACATTAAAAGAGAGGTAAAATGGGTCAAACATTCATAAATGACCCATAAAATAGTACATGGAAAGAATAAGAAGGATACATGATCATGGTAATGAGATTTCAAGGACATAACATTTGAAATGAAAAACATGGAAGGAAGAAAAAAAAATTAGATTTCTCTTATGGAAGTTCGGCAGCCTAACGGCGTTACTTAAACCTCAACAAACAATGATTTGAAAAGATCAAATAGGATCTCTCATCATGTGAACATAAGAGTTCAGTATGATAGATATAGAGATAATTCCCCAACATAACAAAAAGGAACTTGAAAGAATTGACATGAAAGTAGAACTTCAAAACGAGAAGGGTGAAGAACCACTTAAAAATTCGGCAGCCTAACGGCGCCACTTAAAACATCAAAATACTAAATTGAAGAGATCAAATGGGGTCTCTCATCATATGAACATAAGAGTCCAGTATGATATATATAGAGATCATACCCCAATATAACAAAAAGGAACTTGAAATAATTGACATGAAAGTAGAACTTCAAAACGAGAAGGGTGAAGAACCACTTAAAAATTCGGCAGCCTAATGGCGCCACTTAAAATATCAAAATACTGAATTGAAGAGATCAAATGGGGTCTCTCATCATATGAACATAAGAGTCCAGTATGATATATATAGAGATCATACCCCAATATAACAAAAAGGAACTTGAAATAATTGACATGAAAGTAGAACTTCAAAACGAGAAGGGTGAAGAACCACTTAAAAATTCGGCAGCCTAACGACGCCACTTAAAACTTCAAAATACTGAATTGAAGCGATCAAATGGGGTCTCTCATCATATGATCATAAAAGATCAGTATGATAATTTAGATATCATACCCCAACATAATAAAAAGGAACATGAAAGACTTGAATGAAAATAGAACTTGAAAACGAGGAAGGTGAAAGAATCCCTTAAAAATTCGGCAGCCTAACGGCGCCACTTAAACAATCTTAAAACGAATTGATGAGAGCAAGGGGGGGTCTCTCATCATATGAACATGAAATAGGCAGTAGGATGAATATAAAAGAACATCCTCCAACATAAGAACATGGAGTATAAAAGAAATGACATAAAAGAGATTACTTGAAAAGAAAGAAAGGGGTCGGATCCCTTACCTTAAAATGTAACTCTTAAACCTCAAAGGTTGGGACCTTGAGGGCTTGGGGGCACCTTGGGAGGACTCCTTGGGAAGTAGTGAGACCAGAAATTTGTTGGTAATGTGTGGGGAGTCGAATGGATGAGATGAGGGCTTGGTATTTATAGGGAAAGTGAGGGGACAAGGCATTAATGGCCAAGGAACACCTCACATGTGCTTTTCTCAAACCCATGTGCTCTCCCTTGTCATTTATCATGGAGTTAGGCCACATGGGGCCCCAAAAACAACAATGCATCACCCTTGGCCGGCCAACCCTCAAAAGATCTCATGAAATCATCATGACACCGTTATGATGTCATTAAACATACCGAAACCCTAAAACTGTATTTTTACAATTCACTGAAAATTCAACTTTCTCAGAAAAATCCCAAAATTTCACATTAACCAAATATCAATGCTCTGATTTCAAAAATGAAATCCATTTTATAAAAATAATTTTCTAAATATTTTTAATTTAATTTTTAAATAAAAACACTATTCATCAAAAATTCATTTTTTTCAGAAAAAACCCCAAAAATTACCATAACATAATATCGATGCTCTGAGTTCAAAAATAAAGTCATTTTTATAAAAATAATTTTCTAATTATTTTTAATTAAATTTTTAATTAAAAAACACTATTCACCCGAAAAAACTAATACTTGAATAATAATTAATGAAACCGTTATTTAACTATTTTATTGAATCACATTACTTAATCAAGGTCCCTAGATTATTTTAAAACTTTTCTTTAAGTGAGATTACTAATCCGTTTGGTCATATTACTAATCCTAATCATAAAATCACTATTCATAATTTACTATTCATCAAAAATCAAGTTGATCTTATTAGACTCTAAATTTAGTACTGAACATAATTGCAGAAGACCATTTTTTGAAAATCATTACACATTTTTAATTATTTAGGGTTTACATAAGCATATTTAAAATATCCTTTTTCTAAAATTCATCAAAAATATGCATACTATATTTATCCGGTCATTTCAAAATTCATAAACTTCATCATAAGAAGAAATCCCAGTTTTTATTTAAAATAAGGATTACACAAGGTAGTTACGGTCTCATTACATAACCCCTTATAATACCAGCATAGGACCTAAGAGTAAGGTGTGCTAGGGTGATAGAAGCTTGGGGCGGCTCAGTCAACATTGCTCGAGTAGTAATTTCTATCAGTTTGAACTTCTCACGAAGGCGATTTCGTTCCAGCTTCACATGATGAAGTTCGGCTTGGATTTGATCCAGAGCAAAGCCCAGTGGTGCTACCTCCTTCCCAAGCTCTGTTAGATGGGCTTCGATCGGTCCAAGACTACTAGGTGAGGCCATCAAATCTTCTTTCTATAATAATTAACCAAGATTACTTATATTTAGAGACAATAATCAAAACATTTTGTTCACAGCGGTCATGTTGACCGATGGTTATATAATAGTCAAAACCCACTGATCTCATTTTAATTATAATCATGTTTATCAAATACAACATTTTTTTTGAGTATAACAATAACACATAAAATTAGGAAACAAAATTTATTTAAAAAATTTGGGTCGTTACAATCTTCCCCCCTTAAGAAATTACGTCCTCGCAATTTTAAAATTGGGTTTTGAAATTTCATTGAAAGTCCCACATCGGAAAAGGAGTCAGTAAAACTATTACTTTAAAATAAAGAAAGGGAAGTACAATGGTCACCCGAGTTAACCCACACTAAGGTTCCATGTAGGAAAACATGGACATAGAGGAAAAAACAAAGGGTCAAGTTCTGAGGGAGAGTGATAGAGAACATGATTAGGAGAAAGTTAACCATGAGAAAATCCCAAACTTATGATGTCTGTAAACGGTCGTTGATTAATTAGTAGGAAACGTAAACCAACAACATTTTTGTTTTACGTTTCTTTTCATAATTTTGAGGATTTCATTTACTACATAGAACAAAAACATAAGAAAATATACCTACCTTCAAGTAGAGTTTCATACTTTAACAAGTCCCTACCAACACTAATCTTTTCTCCAAATGATGAGAATTCAAAAACACTTGGTCTCATAAAAGCACAAGAATCATCTTCTATAGAATCACATAATCTACAAAAGATTAACTGTCTATTTCTTCTATCTTTAAACATTATCCCAAAAACAGAAAGGTTAAGGTAAAACAACTCTTCAAAAAGAAAGAATCTCATAGGAATGGAAACTACTTTTAAATCATCAAAGTTCCATGGTACTACCCAAAGTTCATCATAGACCATTCCATAAATAACGGTCCTTAAAATTCCTCAAAACAAACCAAACTAAGATTGAAACCCACATACAATAAGGATTTGATAACATAGTCTTCCAAAACAACTTCATTGTTCATCTCCAGACAACATCAACCACTCCTAACATCTTATAAAAAGTAGCTAACCTAAACATATTTTACCCAAGATAGGTTAGTCATTCCCATAAGTAACCTAAATTACTATAAGTTCACCTTAAATTCATCGATTCTTCAAAATATAAGTCAACCTTACTCCTCAATGAAAATACCGTAGTAATCTATTTACCTCGATCAAATATGGTTCCCAAAATAATGAACGTCTTCCAAAATAATAATCATATTTTAATCCCCTAATCATCCCTGTCATATTAATACGAAAATCGTCGCATTTCCTATCACATTGGTTGTCAGAACATGTTCTTCCATTTCCCACCATTAACTAAGAAGAGAAAGCATAATTAGGGGCTTAAGTACTTAGCTAATAATCATGAAAAGGAACTGAAAGCATATAAGGATAACTTGTATATGAAAGGTATACCCTAACTTGTGATATCCTAGGTTCCCATCTAGGTTATGAATGATCATATATTCTTATGTGAACCTTTATTTTATTTTATCTTTGTTCCTTTAACAATGGTTCATACCAAGCTTATGAATTTACCAAATCATATCCCCCGGGAGTGTCGTAACCAAGAGTGCAGCAAGGCCCATTGTCATGTACCAGTTCTCGTTCGAGTCTAGCTCAAAGCGGTGTTTTCGGGTTTTACCCCTATGTACATCTGTGCCAGAGCCACCTCTACCTGCTCGTATCCAGACATGGATGTATTTGCTTGGCAACCCCTTACTCAATACTCACCAAAATACCAGGAAGATTTCCTATATTAAACTTTTCTATAGGGTTCCTCCTAGAGTTTTCATATCCTAATTTCCACAAATAACTAAACCATCCTTTGATACCAACTATAGCATCCCGTCTTTTTATAACATAACTTTCATTCCATTACACGGAACTGAGGATCTTTAAGGTTTAGTGTCTTGGAAACAAGGAACATAAAACATGAAACAAAAAAAAACATTCTTCTTAAACACTTGAAAGGCTTCTCCTCATGTTCACCCTAGGCTCATTACTGCATCTCATAACCTGGGGACACACATCAAATGGAAGGGTGAGCAGAAGGCCCAGCAAGGGAAACAAGTGAAACATTTTACATATGAACTTGAGATACATCAATAAAGTCATGAAAAGAACTTTAAGGCATGAAAATGAAATCATGAGGCATATCATAATAAAAATAAAACTTTTTCATAACATGAAGATGTGGCTGCAACATTTAATATTGACAATCGTTTCGTTTCACCAAGGTCCATCCCCAAGGTGTCGTTAAAAATTACCAAGGTTATTCACCAAGGCGTCGTTAAAATGGTCATCTCTAGAGATTAAGTCCTTACCCAATGCATTGGAGCGCTATCAGGGTGCACCCTTAAATTTTCCTTTATTATCATGTGAGCCACATATATCATTATCAAACATTTCATAAATAACCCATATAGCATAAAATAAATGGGTTTCATTTCATAATCATAACGTTTAAAAAACTGCTTTAAAGACATGATCTTTACGTCACTTTAAAACCCACAGAAAAGGAAGGTGGGTCTCATGTATGTAAATCCCAGAATTTAAAATAGAACATTTTGGTATATATGTGAATACCCCTTTAGAAGAAAGAGCTTTGAGTATTCACTTAATAAAATAAAAGGACTTTAGAAAAAGAGATAGACATTTTGAGACAGAAATTCTGCAGCATAACGAAAATGTTCCGAGGTTTTAGAAGACATTAAAAGAGAGGTAAAATGGGTCAAACATTCATAAATGACCCATAAAATAGTAAATGGACAGAATAAGAAGGATAAATGATCATGGTAATGAGATTTCAAGGACATACCATTTGAAATGAAAAACATGGAAGGAAGAAAAAAAAATTAGATTTCTCTTATGAAAGTTCGGCAGCCTAACGGCGTTACTTAAACCTCAACAAACAATGATTTGAAAAGATCAAATAGGATCTCTCATCATGTGAACATAAGAGTTCAGTATGATAGATATAGAGATAATTCCCCAACATAACAAAAAGGAACTTGAAAGAATTGACATGAAAGTAGAACTTCAAAACGAGAAGGGTGAAGAACCACTTAAAAATTTGGCAGCCTAACAGCGCCACTTAAAACATCAAAATACTGAATTGAAGAGATCAAATGGGGTATCTCATCATATGAACATAAGAGTCCAGTATTATATATATAGAGATCATACCCCAATATAACAAAAAGGAACTTGAAATAATTGACATGAAAGTAGAACTTCAAAACGAGAAGGGTGAAGAACCACTTAAAAATTCGGCAGCCTAACGGCGCCACTTAAAACATCAAAATACTGAATTGAAGAGATCAAATGGGGTCTCTCATCATATGAAAATAAGAGTCCAGTATGATATATATAGAGATCATACCCCAATATAACAAAAAGGAACTTGAAATAATTGACATGAAAGTAGAACTTCAAAACGAGAAGGGTGAAGAACCACTTAAAAATTCGGCAGCCTAACGACGCCACTTAAAACTTCAAAATACTGAATTGAAGCGATAAAATGGGGTCTCTCATCATATGATCATAAAAGATCAGTATGATAATTTAGAGATCATACCCCAACATAATAAAAAGGAACATGAAAGACTTGAATGAAAATAGAACTTGAAAACGAGGAAGGTGAAAGAATCCCTTAAAAATTCGGCAGCCTAACGGCGCCACTTAAACATTCTTAAAACGAATTGATGAGAGCAAGGGGGGGTCTCTCATCATATGAACATGAAATAGGCAGTAGGATGAATATAAAAGAACATCCTCCAACATAAGAACATGGAGTATAATAGAAATGACATAAAAGAGATTACTTGAAAAGAAAGAAAGGGGTCGGATCTCTTACCTTAAAATGTAACTCTTAAACCTCAAAGGTTGGGACCTTGAGGGCTTGGGGGCACCTTGGGAGGACTCCTTGGGAGGTAGTGAGACCCGAAATTCGTTGGGAATGAGTGGGGAGTCGAATGGATGAGAGGAGGGCTTGGTATTTATAGGGAAAGTGAGGGGACAAGGCATTAATGGCCAAGGAACACCTCACATGTGCTTTTCTCAAACCCATGTGCTCTCCCTTGTCATTTATCATGGAGTTAGGCCACATGGGGCCCCCAAAACAATAATTCATCACCCTTGGCCGGCCAACCCTCAAAATATCTCATGACATCATCATGACACCGTTATGATGTCATTAAATATACCGAAACCCTAAAACTGTATTTTTACAATTCACTGAAAATTCAACTTTCTCAGAAAAATCCCAAAATTTCACATTAACCAAATATCAATGCTCTGATTTCAAAAATGAAATCCATTTTATAAAAATAATTTTCTAAATATTTTTAATTTAATTTTTAAATAAAAACACTATTCATCAAAAATTCATTTTTTTCAGAAAAAACCCCAAAAATTACCATAACATAATATCGATTCTCTGAGTTCAAAAATAAAGTCATTTTTATAAAAATAATTTTCTAATTATTTTTAATTAAATTTTTAATTAAAAAACACTATTCACCCGAAAAAACTAATACTTGAATAATAATTAATGAAACCGTTATTTAACTATTTTATTGAATCACATTACTTAATCAAGGTGCCTAGATTATTTTAAAACATTTCTTTAAGTGAGATTACTAATCCGTTTGGTCATATTACTAATCCTAATCATAAAATCACTATTCATAATTTACTATTCATCAAAAATCAAGTTGATCTTATTAGACTCTAAATTTAGTACTGAACATAATTGCAGAAGACCATTTTTTGAAAATCATTACACATTTTTAATTATTTAGGGTTTACATAAACATATTTAAAATATCCTTTTTCTAAAATTCATCAAAAATATGCATACTTTATTTATCCGGTCATTTCAAAATTCATAAACTTCATCATAAGAAGAAATCCCAGTTTTTATTTAAAACAAGGATTACACAAGGTAGTTACGGTCTCGTTACATAACCCCTTATAATACCAGCATAGGACCTAAGAGTAAGGTGTGCTAGGGTGATAGAAGCTTGGGGCGGCTCAGTCAACATTGCTCGAGTAGTAATTTCTATCAGTTTGAACTTCTCACGAAGGCGATTTCGTTCCATCTTCACATGATGAAGTTCGGCTTGGATTTGATCCAGAGCAAAGCCCAGTGGTGCTACCTCCTTCCCAAGCTCTGTTAGATGGGCTTCGATCGGTCCAAGACTACTAGGTGAGGCCATCGAATCTTCTTTCTATAATAATTAACCAAGATTACTTATATTTAGAGACAATAATCAAAACATTTTGTTCACAGCGGTCATGTTGACCGATGGTTATATAATAGTCAAAACCCACTGATCTCATTTTAATTATAATCATGTTTATCAAATACAACATTTTTGTTGAGTATAACAATAACACATAAAATTAGGAAACAAAATTTATTTAAAAAATTAGGGTCGTTACAATTCCCAACCCCGTTGTTTGAACAATTATTATCATTATTTAATGGTTCAACTGTTTCTCATGAAAACAAGAGGATACCCACCCCACATGATGCAAAAAATAGAGAGAGACAAAGGTAAGATCCCTACCTCAACATGTTCTGATCACAGCGCTTCCCCGGATCAACTTTAGAAGAAGTCTGTCGACGTCCGTCACCTCTGTCGGGTCCTGGAAAAACCTCCTCAGGTGGAAGTCGGAAAGGAAAAGCCGAAGGGAAGACAATATATCCATGATCGGAAGTTTTGCCTCGTCATCACGATCCCATGGTCGCTGATGGATCGTAAATCGGAGCTCAAACGAAGAATTTATGGAATAAAGAGCCTTCGAGTCTCTTGGGAGAACTCTGCTCAAAGGGAAATGGGAGTAGAGGGGTGAGTTGAAAGGAGGAGGGGACCCCTCCTTTTATAGGAGAGAAACGAAAAAATACACAGCATGTACTTTAGGGTACACGACATGTACTTGGTTATTTTACACGGTCTCCACGCAGATTCCAACATGGCTTCGCGGCCGTTGACTGGTCAACACACGGTTTGAGGGTAATACATATGTGGGGAAGGACTACACAGCGTGTAGTTTAGACACACGGCATGTACTCATTTATTGCACACGGCAAGGACACGGCTCCAACATGGTACACAGCCGTTGACTGGTAACACGTACGCGGGGAAGGACTACACAGTGTGTAGAACTGGGAACATGATGTGCACCCATTTTTTCACATAGCGAGGACACAACCTACAACATGGGGTGTACCCAGAAAGGGGGTACATGGTGTGTACTCAAACTACACGGCGTGTAGTTTCAAAATTATGGAAAGTGTGGGAAAACTCCATTTTACCCTCCAGAACACTTCGTGACCTTTTTTGACAAAGTAAATGGCCAGAGAGGTCTGGGCCATTACATCAGATAACTCATAAAACATTCTCGTCCCCAAGAATTCAAAAACCAACCCAGAGGAAACTCAAAAATATACTTCTTAGTGTTCTTGTTATAATAGGAACCCAACCAACAACCCCAATAAAATGTGTTAGGAATTCCTTCTCCTATTTCGAGATATTATCCGCATTAGGCGGCACTGACTCGCCTTCATGGGTTTAACCGCATCATCATTAATGCGTCTCGATTAAGAATTGGGTCTTACCTCTTTCGTACATTAGGATTCATCAACTCACACTACCCCCAATACCACACAACCAACACACTACCCGAACATGTTGTTTGGGGAAGAATTCCCTCTCCTTCGTCGAGATATTATCCGCTTTAGGCGGCACTGACTCGCCCGCATGGGTTCAATCACATCCGCATTAATGCGTCTCAATTAAGGATCAGTTTTTTCCCTTTCCCAACACATCCAAACATGTCAGACATTACAAGGGAACAAGGAATCAAAGAAAGGTCTCACAACTGACAAGCCAAGCATTCCATATATCAAAGTTACAAAGTACAACATCAACACAATGCTCAGAATAACAAGGGAAAACACAAGTCAAAACAACTCTAGGTACTGACCGTGCATCTGGGTCTCCCGCTCCCAAGTGCTTTCCTCGAGGCCGCTATGCCTCCACAACACATGAACCAATGGAATGGTTCGTCCATGGATCACCTTCTCTTTACGATCCTTGATTCTGACTGGTCGTTCCATGAAGGTCGCATCGTCTCCCATATCTAACACTCCCATGTTGATAATGTGGGAGTCGTCGTGTAAGTATCGACGAAGCTAATATACGTGGAAGACATCATGAACCTTCTATAACTGATGTGGAAGGCCCAGCTGATATGCCACCTCACCGACTCACCTCAGCACCTCAAAAGGTCTGATGAACCTAGGTGAGATCTTTCCCCCTTTCTCAAACCTCCGCTGCCCCCGTCGAGGGGAAACCTTCAAGAACACATGATTTCCCACCTCGAACTCCAAGGGCCTCCTCTGATGGTCAGCATAAGACTTCTGTTGGTCCTGAGCCTCTTTCATCCTCTCACGTATAAGCTGGACTTTCTATGTGGTGCTCTGCACTACCTCTGGCCCAAGAGCACCAATCTCACCAACCTCTGCCCAGAAAATGGGTGAACGATATGACCTTCCATACAAAGCCTCAAACGGTACCATGCCAATAGTAGAGTAGAAGCTGTTGTTGTAGGTGAGCTCTACTAAAGGCATGTGTCATACCCATGATCCTCTGAAATCCAGAACGCATGCTCGCAGCATGTCCTCCAACGTCTGGATAGTCCGCTCTGTCTACCCATCGGTCTGGGGGTGGAAAGAAGTGTTAAGGCGTATCTAGGTGCGAAAATCATGTTGTAACCCCCTCCAAACTCGTGAGGTAAACCGAGTATCCCGATCTAAGACGATAGTCTTTGGAACTCCATGCAAACATACCACCTCGTCTACGTACCTCTGTTCTAAGGTACTCACCGGGCCTGGCTCGTTAACCACTAGGAAGTGAGCTGATTTCATCAGCTGATCCACCACTACCTAGATAGCATCATAACCACCCTAAGCTCTGGGTAGTCTTGTGACGATGTCCATTGAGATATCATCCCACTTCCACTCGGGGACATCTAAAGGATGAATCAAACCACTGAGAACATGGTGTTCAACCTTCACTTGCTGACACACTAGGCATATAGCCACAAACTCTGCCACTGCCCTTTTCACCATGGGCCACCAAAACTGTTCCCTCAGGCCTTAGTACATTTTTGAAACTCTAGGATGTACTGCCAAGGCTGAGCTATGGAACTCATGGAGAACTCCCTCATGCATTGCCTCCGGAACAAACAACCTTCCATGGAAAAACATCTGATGTCAGCTATCCTCTGACCATCCCTCTGGAGCTTTCCCCTGATCGACACAATCCTGCTTCACTTCTGCCTCGGAGTCCCCCCACTGAGACTCTTCCACCTA
This sequence comes from Viscum album, assembly GCA_963277665.1. Classification (NCBI taxonomy): domain Eukaryota; kingdom Viridiplantae; phylum Streptophyta; class Magnoliopsida; order Santalales; family Viscaceae; genus Viscum; species Viscum album. The sequence goes on from OY728129.1 coordinate 1,240,123,148, forward strand.
CTGCAGCAAGGAGTACTGCACCGTCATTTGAAACAAACTGCCTCTAACACCTTCTACCCTGGCATCAAAGTACAAGGCAGCCAACTCTCCCATCGCTTTCCAAGAATCAGTGGACTCCCGAACGACTTCCTGATGTGACTTCCTGCTCAGGGCATCATCCACAGTGTTGCGCTTACCTTCAGTGTAAGAGATCTCAAAGTCATAGTCTTGGAGAAACTCGACCCATCTCTGCTGTCGTAAGTTTAGGTCACACTGGGAGAAGATATAACGCAAGAACTTGTGATCTGAGAAGACGAAAAAGTGCTCCCCAAAGAGGTAATGTCTCCACAACTTCAGTGCGAACACTACTTCTGCAAGCTCTAGGTCATGGGTGGAATAGTTATGCTTGTGGGGGCGTAACTTCCTAGAGCCATAACAGATCACTCCCTTATTCTACATCAGCACGCACCACAGAACAAGGCCAGAAGCATCACAAAAGACCTCATAAAACAACCCTTCCTATGGAAACCTGAGTACGGGAGCACTAACCAACTTATCCTTCAGGTAGTCAAAAGCCTTCTGGCACTGCTCGCTCGATAGGGAGACCTAGTTCTTCCTCGTCAAATCTGTCAGAGGAGCAGTAACTTGAGAGAAGTCTGAAACGAACCACCGATAGTAACCTCCTAACCCCAGGAAACTACAAAATTCTTCTACACTCTTGGGCACTGCCCAAGAAACAACTGCCTCCACCTTCGACGGGTCCACTGACACTCTATTCTGAGACACCACTTTCCCAAGTAAGTGTACTTCTTGTGTCAAGAACTTACACTTCGACAATTTCCCGTAAAGCTGGTGGTGTCGAAGGACTTCCAAAACTTCCCTGAGATGCTCAACGTGCTCCTCCTATGACCTTGAGTAGGTCAGGATGCCATCGATAAACACAACGACAAACTGGTCCAGAAACTCCCGAAAGACAAATTTCATAAGTCCCATGATCATATCTGGTGCATTCGTAACTCCAAACGGCGTCACAACAAACTCGATGTGCCCATACCAGCACCTGAAAGCCGTCTTCGAGATGTCATTGTCCTTTACCCTCTGCTGATGATATCCAAATTGTAGATCAATCCTGGAAAACCAACCTTCTCCCCTTAGTTGGTCCAGGAGATCATCTATCCTTGGGAGGGCATAGCGGTTCTTGACCGTTACCTAGTTCAACCTTCGTTATTCTATTCATAGCCTGAGACCACCATATTCCTTCTTCACGAAAAAAACTGGAGAACCCCATGGCGATACACTGGGTCGAACAAAACCCTTCTCCATCAGATTGTCAATCTGAATCTGCAACTCCCGCAACTCTGAAGGTTCCATCCGATAAGGGAACATCGAAATCGAATGGGCACCAGGCTGTAAGTCTATCCTGAACTCAACGTCACGTCGGGGGGGGGGGGGTAGAGTCACATCCTCCTCAGGAAAAACATCAAGGAACTCCCCAACAACCTCTGGGACATCCATCATCTTTTTATCAGCTAGAACCACTGATAGCCTACCAAACAAGGAATGGGAAGGCTCTACACCCCGGCTTCCCACCTGGTAGCTCCTCTCGCTAACAAATGCTACATGCTTCCCATCCACATCGGAGAACACGACTCTTCTCTGGAAGCAGTCGAAAACGGCACCAACAGAAAACAACCAGTCGATGCCTAGGATGACGTCGTATGGCTGCATCGGTAACAGAAGAAGGTCCCCACTAAATTGATGTGGTCCCAACATCAGCCCACATCCCCGACAAACACAAGATACACTGGTATGGCCTCTAACTAGTGTACTCAGTACTAGTTGTACAGAAAATATCTCTATGTCTAGTCCCAAGGAATGGGCTAGACCTGGTGCAACAAAGGAGTACGAATCTCCCAAATCGAACAAATCCGAAACAAGAGTGTTGAACAAACAAATCTTACCTCGCACCACCTCTGGTCCTGCTGGAGTTGTCAACTCTGCTACGTGCAACTATCCATGCCCAGCTCCTCAACCTCTATGATGTCATCCACTTCCCCGAACACGCCCCGGTCGCGGTCCCCGAGAAGAACCCTGAGGTTGACCTCCTCCCGCAATGTCTTTCCTCGGAGGTGCATGGTCCTGCTACTGCTGGAAGGGCCTCGCCGGAAACTAGTGCTGATGAGGTGGGCACTGAACCTGCCCACCTCCACCGTACTGAGCTCGGGTCGGGCACCGACTCTGAATGTGCTTGAAAGCTCCACAAGAAAAACACCTCAGTCTTGCTCTCGTGAAAAAAGGGACGAGGACCTGAAGATCTGAACTGGAACTGCTGGGGCCTGCTCCCCACTAGCCTGAACCTGGTAGGTCCCATCGTAGGAGCCCTGCTGCTGACTTCCTTCCCCTACGATGATCCTGGATGGAACCCCTCTCGGGGTGCACCTCCCAGCGAGTGAATCCTCTCTACAAACTCTTCCTTATTCTATACCACCAAGTACGTCAGAAGGGTGAAGTGGGTGACAGCATACTAGAGCGAAGGACGAAGCACCTCCTCTAAACATCTCACCCGAGACTCCTCATCCGTAAATTGATCCGGAGAAAATCACAAGAGATCCTTAAACATGATCCCCAGCTCTCGTACTGACATACTCCCCTACTGAAGGGAGAGTAACTCCTGCCGCTTCTCTGCCTTGATCATGGAATAAAGGAATTCCTCTCGGAATTCCTTCTCAAATTCAGCCCAAAGATCCTCTGCCTCTATCCTCTCTTTGAGGTAGAATGTCCACCACTTTCATGCTGCGCCACTCAGCTGACTGACTACTAGGGGAACCCAGTACTCCCTCAGAGAACAGATCATGGTAAAAGCGATCCCTAGCTCCTCAAGCTACCCCTCCGTCTTCGCATCCGATGTACTACCCTCATACTTCTTGAGGGTCTTCCGCTGGAAAGAACTGAGAGTCTTCTACCACTGGCTATCCTCCTCCTCTTGGTCAATCCTCAGCTGATCGACCACCTAAATCTACTGGACCTCGGCCATCTGAGCCACTCGGGGACGACGTCCAGGTGCCATAGTTGTATAGTAAACAAGGATCGCCTAAGCCTAAGTAGTAAGGAAAACTCAAGGTTTTATTTTATCATTTTATTTCAATTTCATTCCCAGAACATCCAAATAAAGTAAAAACAATCATGATGATGCATGTACCTTCCCTAGGGTCTCTACCATGTAATCAATGTAGTCTCACTTGGTCATTCAGTAGGCTCAGAGTCCTTGCATCGGATCATGGGGGGCCCTAAAATCTCGTGTCCTAGCCGCTATTCACTGGCCTATGTTATGCACCAAGATTGACTAACATTGTCACCCTACCATCCCATGCAATCCTAATTATGCCTAACTCCAGACTCCATCCTATCTCTCAACCATTACCTCTGATAACATTCTATCACACCCCTCCAACCAAATATTCCCCTCTTGAGCTGGCAATGGTGAAAGGGAGATAATGACCCTATGTCTCTACTCCAGTAGGCCCCGGGGTGGCGACTAGCATCAAGGGTATGAGTATTCACAAGTATGGGAGGTATTACCCTTTTTTATTTAATTAGGATCGGGAAATAGGACAAGTCAACCACCATAAATGAAAATGAACAAGTGTATAGAAATAAACCCAACCCAAGACCACGTGCATGTTTAAACAATTTTATAACAAGGTGCAACTACAAGAAAGCTAAAAGTACAATACCAAAAGAAAAAAGAGAACCACAACTGCAACAACTCCAACTGTCCGACTAGTAGGATCCCGCACGACCCTGGTAGTCCTCCTAGAAACCTAAAAGTAAACGTAGGGTGAGCATACAAGTATACTCAGTAGGGAAACCTAAAGCTCCCATGCACAAGTATGGAGACATCCTAATGTCCCATGATAACAACAAAAGAAACCTAGAAAGGAATTATATCCACCCAACCTCACCAGCCACACTCACAAAAACAAAAGCACAATAGGTAGTAGTATATAATTAACAAGAGTATTGGGTACCCCGCACTAGTTCCCTTTAGTTAGCAGCTCTTCCTAACGATGAACGTCCTGACACTGCCACACTCTCCCCTCCTGCACACACCTAGGCTCACAACCATGTATCCCGCCCGCACACACCTGGGCCTCACAACCACTTATCTCGCCCGCACACACCTGGGCCTCACTACCACATATCCCGCCCGCACACACCTGGGCCTCACAACCATATATCCCGCCCGCACACACCTGGGCCTCATCCCGAAGATTCTTGGGAAAAAGTAGAACCTGGCTGGAGAGTCATGGGCCTAAGCCACCCCAATCAAAACCTACTCGAAGAGTCTTAGGTGTAAGGTCACCTCAAGCCATCATAGCCTAGGGTAGAAGGAGAAGGAAGGAGCTAGTAACTAAGGGAAAAACACCCTCTCCCATGAAATGGGAGTGTTCGGCACTAAGTTCTCAACATGGGTGGGGTGCAATAAAACACAAAAGATACAGATATATATATATACCAACCACACAGCACAACCTATGACTTCTAAACAGAGAAACTGAGCACATGCCTCGGCACTGCTACTACGAACCATGCATACAACAAACAACACTAACCCCATTTTGGTTTTCACGTTTAAGCAGAATTAGGTTATTTAGTTCCTTAAATACTGGCCAACTATCCACAACCAACCACATCGATCGTTCGTAATACATATCCCTGCCATCCAAAAATCATGTTAGGAAAACACAAGCAACACAACCAAGCCCTTCTTATCAACCAACCAACCCCATTGATTATTAACTCCGTTCCATTACCATGCCCCACCATTCATTAACTCGTTAACTTTTATTTATTATTCACAACCCAAAGTCTGTTCACATTCATCCCATCCCTGTAGCCCCGCTACCAACTACCATAACCACAACCCCACCGAAACCCATACATCCTCATACCACTAACACCACTTATCACAACTCCGCTTCTCGTCACCATCATAGCAATCACACCAACCCACAACCAAGCCAACCGCATCCTCGCTGCTCACCCGATCCACAACAACCCACAAAACACCCCCATCACAAGCCATGTATCCAAGACAACTCCCACATGTTCATTATTCCGTTTTGTTTAACCGAGGCGATTACACAAGGGTTCTAGATTTTCATTTAATCAGCCAACTTTACGGGATTAACCAAATTCCACATTCCAAAAAAAACAGTCTAGAAATATAGGGAAACATTTAATTGTGCAAGCAAAGGACCCCAAAAACCATGATTTTTAGTAAGCATAATCTCATTCAATTCACAACATAATATCACAGGATAAAGTAACAGCAATCAAAAACCTCCCAACCCCGTTGTTTGACCAGTTAATATCTTTATTTAATGGTTAATCTGTTTCTCATGAAAACAAGAGGATACCCACCCTGCATGATGCACAAAAGAGAGAGAGACAAAGGTAAGATCCCTAACTCAACAGGTTCTGATCATAGCGCTCCCTCAGATCAACTTTAGAAGAAGTTCGTCGGCATCCATCACCTCTGCTAGGTCCCGAAAAAACCTCCTCAGGTGGATGTTAGAAAGGAAAGGCTATAGAGAAGACAGCAGATCCATGCTCGGAAGTTCTGCCTCGTCATCATGCTCCTTTAGCCGCCGACGGAACGTAAATCGGAGCTCGAACGAAGAAGTTATGGAAGAAAGAGCCTTCGAGTATCTTGGGAGAAATCTGCTCAGAGGGAAAGGGGAGGAGAGGGGTGAGTTGAAAGGATGAGGGGACCCCTCCTTTTATAGGCGAGAAAACAAAAAGTACACAGTGTGTACTTTATGGTACACGGCGTGTACTTGGTTATTTTACACGGTCTCTACGCGGCTTCCAACCCGGCTATACGGCCGTTGACTGGTCAACACGTGGTTTGAGGGTAACACATACGTGGGGAAGGACTATATGGCGTGTAGTTTAGACAAACGACATATTCTCATTTATTTCACATGGCAAGGACACGGGTCCAACACGGTACACGGCCGTTGACTGTTAACGCGTACGTGGGGAAGGACTACACGGCGTGTAGAACTGGGAACATGGCGTGCACCCATTATTTCACACAGCGAGGACATGTCCTGCAACACAGAGTATAACCGGAAAGGGGTACACGACGTGTACTCAAACTAACGGCGTGTAGTTTCAAAATTCTGGAAAGTGTGGGAATAGACCATTTAACCCTCCAGAACACATTGTGACCTTCTTTTTGAAAAAGGTAAGGGCCGGAGAGGTCCGGGCCATTACAATATATTGAAAAATTAAAATTTTATTTATATTTTAAATATATTTTTAATTTAAACAATTAATCATTACAGATTATTTTAATTAAATAAATATAAGAAGCATTATGCACTATAAAATGTTTTTCATAAAAATCGATTTTTTGAACTATAATATAAATATATACTAAAATACAATGTAATGATGACTAGAAATTTAAGTGAATTTAATAATAATAATTAATAATTAATTTACTTCAAAAAATAATCTTATACTCTTATTACTTAATTTAATGAAAACATATTATTATTCTATAAAAATTGTATATTTCCCAATATACTAAAATTTATTATATTCTAAAAATTCCAAAAAATTATCTATATGTGAGTTTTGATACGAATATTTTTTCAAAATATATATTATTTTATATAATAAAATTTATAAAAAATATCAATAAAATATTTAATTTTTTTTTACAAAAAAATCAACATTTTTTTATTAAAAATTTTTATTTTGAAGAATAGAATTACTTTACTAAAAAATGTTTGATTATTTAAAAAGAACATATTAAATAATTTATATCAATTTATTAATTTATATGTACATCTAATAAAACTTTACCACTATTACTACCTTTTAATTTAGTATCAATGTTATAATATTCATATTTATATTATTTTCATTTTACAGTCACTAAAACATGGTGTTGCAAGTCATGAACTCTATCGGTGAAACTGGTTGTTGGATGTAACAAAAGAAAACTCAGAATTATGTATAAGAAATGATATATAAAAGTTAAACTAAAATTTTTAAAAAATTCATAAAATCTCACTATGTTATATATAATGAGTCTTTTAAATATGTATAACACTAGTTATGAGTTCTATTGAGAACTCAACTTCTTGATTCAGTGGATCACTAGTAATGTCTTCAAGAAATATTTGTTCATAATCTATAAAATAGGAATTTATTCAATTTTTGGTGACTCTCCAAACATTTTATAAATATATTTCTCATGAATATATATTAAGACCCACATAACGGATTTAATTTCCATGTTATGTTAATATTCATCTTCATACAGAAATAAAATAATATATTCATTCAGAATATCAAACATGACATCCTTTCCCTGGTAATTTATACAATATCAACATAAATAAATTCAATCTGGTCCCAAAATAACATCAAAATAATTTAGAGGTATAATAATAATATATCAATGAAGAACATGGTAATATAATACTTTCAGATATGGTATTTTGACATATGATGTGATCATTATAAAATTGAGAGTTTCTAATTCTTACTCAAAATATAATCATTCAGGGTATGAATTCATATCTCTAGATACTATTCATGATATAATTGAATTTATACATCTTTGATTAATTAATATACTTGAATACTTTATTATTCATTCCACCACCTCAACAATTTTATTCTCTCAATATTCTATTACAAAAACCAACCAAAAATCCATAGTGTGAGTATCCAAAATTAATAACATATTTTAAAAAGTCATATGATTATGAAAATAATTTATAAAATTTCCTAAATTACTACACATTCAATTAACTGAAGGCAATTTTATTTCATCCCAAACCATTATATATTGTCATAATTTGTAAATTCTTCTATCCTCTATAATCATCATAATGGTTAATAAACAAAATGTTAATTTTTGAAAGCATACACCGAGATAGTTTCTAGAAATATTTTCTATCTTAGGCCAACTAAACATAAACTAATGATTGGTGAGTTCATAAAATAATAATATATAAGTAAATTATTTACCCCTATTTGAATCTATGACATGGATGCATCAACATTCATGTATCTTGAAAATGATTTATTTTCTAGGAATACCATACTCCTTTCATCTCCATAAAAAAAATTCTCTTATACAAAATATTATCTCACAGTCTCTCACTAATTATTTCTAATGATAACCTTAAAAAATAAATAAACTATAATGTAATACCATGTGTGGTGACTTGATTATATCATATTTAAATATTATATCATTTTATATGAATATTTGATATATCACAAAACAATAAATCTCCTAGAAACATAATGGTTTAGTGTCTTGGAAGACCAAAAATATAATAATTTTTTTCATGAAATATCTCAAACATGTTTTAAAAAGTTCTTCTACCATAGTTTACCTATTATAAAACCCGACATTATAAAATGTAACATAATAAAGGATGATTGAAAATAATTATTGGGCTTATATATTATAGATATCCATGATTAATAAAAAAGTTATAATAAGAATGTGGGTATGAGGACATGATAATAAAATAAGAATGTAATACCTAATCAGTGAAATATATTTAATCATAAATCAAGGGGTACATATTTTTCATAACAAAATACATAATTCATAAGAGCGTGGAATTTTCAATAATCCATCTTCGTTTAGGAAAACATATCATAAGTATAGTTTATATGCTTTTGGTATACACATTATAATCTTAATTAGTTTCCTTCATCACGTCCATTACCAATACTATCATAGTGGATTGGGTCCACCCCACATTATCTCATTTCGTTAATCATATTTCACTCTAAAAATCACATATTTGAAAGATTCACTTACTAAACTATGTTCACACCCCATTCACTTCATATTTTCTCTTATGTTATTATTTATTATGAAATTAATTAGAGGAACATACACTTTTGGGATGAACCATAATATAATGACAACAATACATATATTTGAATCAAAGTCATTAAACATTTATCACATAATCTTAGCATAACTCATAGAAAAAAATCTATTTTCAAACATCTCATCATCAAATTATTATTATCCCCCACCCTCGTGAAAGGAAGTGGGTATTCTCATAAGATCATTCATTATCTTATCATTGTTTATTAACCCATTTTTTTAATTGGGTTTCACAAAATCATTATAGGATGAATGTTTTTATAAGTATTCAATAAAAGTTGATTGAATCATAATATTATATATATATTGAAACATAAAAAAACCATATTGAGATTTACATAGATGAAAATTCACATAGAAAATTTAATTTTAAATATATATTTAAAATCAAGTGAAAAACCCCATTCTATTTTGTAACATTGACGAAAAATTCCTACACTATTGGTAGAAATGAATTTCTATGATAATAACCATGGGAACGGATAATGTTATCTTCAATGTAAGGTATATTCATAATAGTGGGTAAATATTTTCATTTGGTATACCAGGATAGTTTTATTCCATTCAAAATACTTATAAAAAATAAAAAATACGAATAATAAAAATAACTTTATATATTCCTTAATGATAGTACATAAAATAATTGAAATTTTTTTGAAAATTAATTTAAATAATAATTTAATATTTTAAATATATCAATATTAATTTTTTGAAATATCATGGTACTAAAAGTAGTAGTTTCGCGACCAATAAGAATTTATGATCAATATTTTATAAAATATTTTATAAAAAATCAGAGGATTATATTATAAAAAATGATAATATATAATGTATTTTAGGAATAAATTTATGATATAAAAATTCATGGGTTTTATAGAATAATATTCAAATAATTTTCCTTAATGAAAAATTTTCATATAAAATCTCAAAAAAGAATCGGATTTTAATATAAATCCTTTATATCATCAGTTATCATAGAATCATTATACCATGAATCATAGAACATTTTATGTAATATAAAGTTCAAAATTATTTTCATTAAATTAATCATAACATAAATTAATGTGATGTATATACACCACTAAAAAACCAACACGTGAATATAACATATGTCTCACAGATATAATAGTGAGATGTCAGACCCTAACCAAAGGTATCATGTTTCATTTTACCCATTATAATATATATTATAAAAAAATTCTAATTATAAATTTATTATACTGAAAATCTATTTATTATTGTACTGTACATGGTTTTTTTTTGATAATTCTTATCAACTTTTCATTAAGAGTTTTTCATTATCATAATTATTGCAGTTGTTTGTAGCTTCATTTTTCATTTGTTTTTTGGTTCGGTGGTTATGGTCCTTTCACATGGATTATGGTGATATCATAAATACAATATTAAAAACATATTATGTATCTTATTTAATATTTATATAAAATTTTATTAAAATTCATATAATGTAGTGATGAAAAAATAAATTACATCACTTCATGGATATGTTGGTCTATACGTTTGCATGAGTTATATTTCCACTTTTTGATTAATTGAATAAAAAAATTTAATTGTTATTTATCATTTTTTTAATCACAATTATGTCAAAAATATGATATATAATCATTATTATATCATTATTTCTAGCTGTGTAAATTAGTAATGAATATTTAATCTCTTTGCTTTATAGAGGTGGCGGTCTACACACATGGTATAGTGATATTATCACTTCTGAATAGATTGAGTGGTACGAAGGAATATAATATTATATAATTCTGTAATAAATTTGAAACTAATATCATATATAAAAATCAAATCCCTTCTAACAACTAACCATGAAATACCATGATAAAAAATTAATCATAGTAGTATATGGAGGAGGTTGTCCACATGTAAGATAGAGTGATACATTCTTCTCCCATTTGATGGAAAGTTAGTGAAAATGGTTACAAATCATCATATTTATTTTAAATTATATTTTTTGACAATAGATTCATTATGTACGGATGCATAAGAAATATTTATATTAGAATATGAAGAAATAATGTATAAAGGAGTCATGTAAGGAGATTACCTCTTCTTTGAGAGACATCCTTTGGATTACACAATAATACTTCCTAGAATATTATAACGCTTAATATGATATCTCATTAATGAAGTTATGTAATCTATTTATTTGTGAGGAAGTTATTTTCTTTGTTATAATGAGAAATATATGTTAATAAGTAAGGGGAATATGTTCCCATATATAAGTGAGGAGATGCACACATTAAACTTGCCAATTTGTTTTATGTAATATAAGGTCACCACCATTATAATGGTTATGAAATGTAAAATAATTATAAATTATAATTATATTAGGTCTAAAAATCTTTATATATTATGTTTAATACTGGTATATGTTGTATCTATAAATTTTTTGTTTAGTTTAACCCCCATGTAAAAACATTTTTTTTAACTTTGGTAACAATTTTTTATTTTCATTTATATTAATCATGAGAAATTGAATATGGACTCATTATCAAATTTATAAATTATAATTAGTTTTTAAATCTATATTATCAAATTCCATTATTATATGTAGAAAACATTTATTTTAATGTAAGGTGAAAAATTCATGGAAACCCATTTCATAGAAAAATTCAATATTATTCATAATATTAGAATTATTCTTATTCTAGAACTAGAATAAATCAACATATGAAATTTAAAAAACTATATTGAATATATATTCAATACATTTAATTAAAATCACTCAAAAAAAGTGATTAATTTACGTTTAGAATAAGCATTGTGTTCCAAGATGGAATTTTTCATTAAAACATCTATATTGGCTTTTAAATCATTTTATTTTGTTTTCATCAAAATTAATGAAACTTCAATTAATTTTATACATGATTAAAAATTAATTATTATATATTTAATATTATTAATTAATATAATATATTATAAATAAAAACCCATTAAATAAAAAATACATAATAAAACTCACCTGAGAACACAAATATGATCGAAACAATACTAAAACAATAATAGTATTTTTCATTTAATAAGATTTTCAAAGAAATATATTTAATTAAAATAAAATATAATATGAATTATTTTTTATTGTATAAAAAATGGTCACCTAGGTTTATTTTTTCACTTAATGAAGTCTATCGAACACTTCAAATTTATTAAAAAGAAATATATCTAAAAAAGTACACTTCTAGAAGTATTTTTTTAATTTTTTTAGTTATATATTAAACTAATTAATTATGTATTTCTAATTAATTAAATATTATAAAAGTGTAATGAGGGTAAATATAGTATTTCTTTTGTTTAGAAAGTGTATCTTGTGCCATCTTGATTTGTAACGGTTTCCTTATGTTATATACTTGGAGTTAAAGAAGATTCAAATTTGATTAACTTATAACCAACATAATTATACTATGAACATGGTTACCAAAATGTGGATGATACTACCTCACAAATTAATCGATTGATTCTAGTTGATTATTATTTAGTTCATTACAAAAATAATTTTAATTAAAAACTATATTTTATCAATGTGTAACATAAATATTTTATTTTTCGGTCCCTTATAATGTTATTAAATGGTAGTCACTCCTCCCACATCCACACAATGATATTCCTTAAGAATTTTTGATGAAATACCATTGTATGGTAAAATAGTATTCAATTTTATTAAATTTTGATTCAAAACAACATTTTATTTATTCTAATTTTTTGAAACCTCTATGGTGGAAAGAGAGTTGAAAAATATCATAATATTTTTTTATCAACTTTAACAATTTGTTCAAATATATCCTCTTTAATTCCATAGATTATAAGAATATATGTTATTTTGAATATGAATATTCCACCTTAATATATTATAATAATGTACGGGAAACAAAAAAATTGTAAGATAGAGATTCAACCATAAATGAATGTACCAAATAATAAAATATATTTTCACATATTATATTATATGATTTTTATTTTATTGATATTTTGTAGTCATTTATGTTAAATATTTTTTATTGGATATTAAACTATTAATTATTAAATTAAAGTAATATTTACTATTATACAATTTATGTAGAGGTAATTTTTTTGTAATGATGTTGGTATTATGTAGGTAGTGTTATGAAATCGATGAAAAAATTAATCAATATAGATATGTATTATATATTTATAATCTATTTATATGTAAGTATGTTCTTTATGTGTATATATAATATTATCAATTATTTCAAAGGTATGATATCTATTGTTATAAAGATGAGTTTATAAAAATCTAGATGGGTTCTCTTAAAACATCACATTCTCTTAAAAAGTTTAATTAAATCACTAAAAGAAAAATATTTAATAATAGATAAAATTAAATATATATATATAACATAAAATAACTATGTGTAGTTCATGTACAAAAGGCACCATCATGATAAAGAATGATTTGGTATGGTCACCAAGAAATAGAATTCTAGTTATTGCCTCCATGTATCATAAACTATCTTTTAGAATCCCTATATATTCTTTATATATTATCATATCATTTAATGGTATCAAAATGCCCTATTCTCTGTTATAATTAGATAAGAATATAAAAAGGATATTTTTGTAGACTTTTTAAATCTCACACACTTCTATCAATTTTTTTTATAAAGGCAAAAACCCCATATAATCAGAATCATAGTGGGGAGATATAGTGATGTATAAGGGAATACACATGAACTATATTATAATAATCCATGTTAGGAAAATAAAATTTGTGATCACTATTAGAGGGTTATTAAGGTTAAATTTTAAAATAATAATATCTTACACATTGATTACCTCATGTAAATTTTGAATGATCACAAAATTCCATAAAATATGAATCTACTGGCCAACATAGATGAACTCCATATATCAGTGAGAAGGTTTGAAACTCGAAATGAACATAATAATTATTTTTGAATAACGTTTCACTATTGAGAGATTTGTATAATAATTCATGTAGATGAGTTGGTCAAAAGTAGTTTCCAATTCTACCATGATGTGATAATCATCTTCTTTGGAACAAAGCCACTAAAATATTGCAAAAATATCCCATGTTGAACCAAAATGAGACTACCTCTACACACGCTTCTAAAAATGGATGAACTATTCATGTTGAGATTAGGGCCTCTAAATGGTTCTTTACACATTACTGAATGACCTATGAGTGAGATATTTGTGCCATTTTAGGGGAATATCGACACATGGTGATGATAGGGGAATATTTCTCACGAATCGAAGTCTTCATGTCATTAATGGGGAGACAGAATCTAACGTTTCAGTGTTCCATACTATCAAGAAAAATACGATTCCTTACATTATTAATTTCATCCAATAAATCCCAACATCTAAAAAAAATGTGTTTCCATACTTTTATAGAGGATTATCTATGTTAAATATATAATCATAATCCCCACTATCAATTTTTATCATCATCTATAATTTACTAACAATATGCTATCCTTATATTTTAAAATTTCAACGGTGACATAATATTTAGTCAACTATAAACCATACATATAGACGGTTCATAACAATATAGAATAAAATTGTGTAATTCCATGCATCACAATATAATATATCATATATAATATCTGTAACATATTCCACAATATATAAAGCTGATTTTTATTATATAATATAATCTAGTAATATTTTATGGCTAGAAGGCGCATAACAATAATATCACATGTTATAATATAGTGATAAGTCACACTATACAGTTCATAATTTTTTATGATCACATAGTAGTCACACACTTTCACTAAAATCCAATAATTTCTTTATTATTTTGAATCAATGTACACCCTTTTGGATCTGAGTTATTAATACTCCCATTTAGGAAGAAACACTATATAAAAAAATTAATCATTATTCCAAGTACAAATAATATATCCCAATAAGATATTTATTTAATTTTAAATAATATTTATTTTTTTTCACATAAATGTAATCATGGAGTAGAATTTTGAAAAATCACACTTCAACTCAAGTTATGATGGATTATGGGATCTTCTCAGTCAAACATACAAAAATAAGCATATTAAAATGAACTCTCTGATATGTTTCTAAAATTTCATATTTAGACTTATGATATCAATTTATCCATGAAATTTAGTGATTATTTGATGTAAAACATACAAATATTATTAAGTGGAAATAATATATTTCTAATTCTCTATGTATACTAACCATACATATTGAT
The DNA here is from genome assembly GCA_963277665.1 of Viscum album. NCBI lineage: Eukaryota > Viridiplantae > Streptophyta > Magnoliopsida > Santalales > Viscaceae > Viscum > Viscum album. Next base: position 1,240,138,294 of record OY728129.1, read on the forward strand.
TACATATCATGTAAATCACTCTATTTGTGAAAAATATTATATTTCAATTATTTATGTCTTTGTATTGATTAAATCAATTAATCCAATAAAGGACCATATATCTAATATTTGTATATTTATAGAATATAATATATTTTTTAAACATTATAATCATATATATTGGTCAAATAGCTCATTTTCTCATCAAGAGGCATATTCCGAGCCATATATTGAATGACTATAATGTTTCAATATCATTTCTGTTGAGAATCATGTCATCTAAAAAGCCCAATAAATAATAAAACAGTCTCAAAAACCATTTCATATACATAATATTAATAGACACTATTGAAAAAACTAACACATATATTTAATCATATATACAGATATTCCTCCTCTTATATATTTATATTGATAAATTATAAATGAATGTAAAATTTTATAATCATTACATCCACTCACTTATATATCTATTATCCAACGATTCAATAAGAACTTATTCATTTATGTTTAAATCCTTTTATCAATGGATATTATATATATACTATTTATATTCCCCAAAAATATCTTTACAACATCCATTTATAATATTTCTCAAATTCTGATTGAATTTATAAACGACGTGCATTGTCTGTATGTCAGACTGATGTTCCTTTGCCCGAGACACAGATTTATAATTTTCATAGATAAGCTCAATATCATTATTAATACTTATAAACATCACATGAATAATGATTTAATTTTCAGGTAAAAATATTCTTTAATATTATTTAACTAAAAAAATTAATTTTCTCTATTATCAAGTATGTTATAATGATTATTTTTTAATTAGTTAAATTTTTAGTTCCACAATTGATGTGAAAAAAATCAATATATTAGAATATCATATTGTTTTTTTATTTTTTAAATTGGAAATAGTTTAGCTATTTATCATGATATTTTACTCGCCTTAAGAGACTAATAACACATCGTTATTTTTCTCATGAAGATATGTTTTTTAATGTTGAAATATATGATAATATTACCAAAATAATTTAACTATATATCCACTATTATAAGTGAAAATGTAAATTTTTTCCAATTACATAACATTTAAAAATATTTAGTTCTGATAGAAAATTCACATGGAATTCTATTTGTCCTTTCTATTTCATATGAATGGTTTTGAAGCGTTCTAATATTTGTGTTATGTGACCCTTAAAATTCCTCCTTTGTGGATTTCCCTAAGATAATCCTCATAAAATAATTTTAAATATATATTGGATTCAAAACAAATTTCTTCATCAGGAATCATATTCCCAATAAAATTCTCAATGACTGTAATGTTTTCAAATCAATTTTTATGAAAATTATATCATCTAAAATACAACCCTAGAAATAATAATACATACCACCAAACCATTTTTTATAAATAAGATTCATAAACATTATTAAAGTAACCAATCTCATTTATTTAACAATATATTCAGATATTCTACCTCTAACAATCATTAAATTGTTGAAAATTGGATACTTATAACTTGCAGACCGTATAATTATTATTCTAAAATTTGAAAACACCATGATATACCAAATATATATTATGGATTTAATTATCATTAAAAGTGTATTTCTACTATCCATTGGATATATATCCTAATAATAAGATAATTTTTAATGAAATATTTCACTACAATATTTAATTATAATAAGGGAAAATCACATAATAAAAAATAACATCAATTTTTGTATACATTTATTAAAATAATGATTTTTCTATGTTGAAACTCTACCATGAATATATGATTTCAAATTTAAATGAAACAATAAATAGAAGGGTATCACCATAAATATTTATTTCATCAATTTTCTACAATCATACTTTTATATAGATTATATATTATATTTAATGGAATTTAATATTATCTTATAATAAAAACTCCCATTGGAATCCTGATAGGAAGTTAGTTCACCATTGATGAATATTACTTCATCATCATTTTTTAGAAGTAATAAATATATCATATTCCCCTAATGAATCAGAATATATATTTCTTCTTACTTTGGAACCTGAGTCGGATATTCATCCCCTACATGTTGTTTTAACGAATAATCTTCCCCTCTTAGGAAATTTATTTTTTATTTTTAATGAACTTTTCAAAGATAAACTTCTCTATGATTAAAAAAATCATTGAGATATTCTATTTCAAGTAATTAAAAAAATTAAAACATAATGATTTTTTTCTCAGAAGGATTATGGACATATTGATTATTATAGTCTATTAGAGAACTAACAATCCAATATTTTTCCAATTTGGTATTATGTATATCTTATTATAATAATTTAATTTATTCTTTAAAAACATGAATCCTTGTATAATATATACTACAAAACAACCCTATTTATATATTATGTGTTTTCATTGATACATATTTATATGGATTATATATAAGTATAAAGGCATCAGCTTCCAAATAATATCCCTAAAATGATATTTGATATTCAAAGTAGCGTCATTGATAAAACATTATCCATAATCTAATATTTCTTCTTCTCAGTAACACCATTTCACTATATTATATATAGATGATAGGTATAAGAAACATTATTTAATAAATCAAATGATTAATAGAAAATTTTCTCTATTATTCCCCACCGTTATATAATAAATCAATCTTAGTACCCTCTATTAATTTATTTTATAAATCATTTATAAACTCATAAATTTAAATGGTTTTGAACATGTTTATATTTAAAATGAAGATAACCAAATGACTAAATTAGAAAAATATTATTATGTTTCTAATACACACACCACATTATTGAGAGCTTATTATTTTGAAATCATCACTTTAGATAATATATAACCACCTATTATCCATTACAACTCTTCCCATTAAATATAATTTTATGTTTTTTCCAATAAAAAGGGATTTTAATTTTACAATTTTTTATATTCAGTTAGTTATCTATTACATGTTTATGGTGTTCTTGATGTGATTAACATTAATATGACCGATTATATAATGAAATAATGAAGATGTGTTAGAATAAACCGTAAAACTCTTATGTGGACGGTTATTGATTATATCTACAATATATATAATGAAATAAAAAATCTCAATATTCCAATACAATCATATGTTTCAAAAATATATATAATAAAACCATTCTTATTAATAATGAATGAGAAAAAATTCATAGAAAATTATAGAAATAAAAATTCCATTTAGTAATGGAATATAGAAAAAAAATTATCGAACTCATCCCCTAAGAAGACATTGATGATTTGTGAAATCATCGTATAAAAAAATTATTATTCTTTTTTTTTGTTTTTCATCACAAATATGATATTAAACACCATTATCCAATACACAATGGATTTTAAAAGGTAAAAATATTCTTTAAAAAATTCAAATCGAGATGCAAAAGAAATGATTCTCCATTATAAAAATAACCACAATGGAGACTAATCTTGGGCCCTGATTATATTGATACCAATTAGATATCATTAATTGTTATTCAATATTCCTTGCATAATATAAGAAATATAAATATAATATTGACTTTCAATTTTTATATTATTTATAAGGGACATTAAATGAATGTACAACCAAAAAAATTATTACCTCATTTATAGTTTCCCTTTATTAGGGAATATCCATGTTTTACTAAATATTATATGACATTTGAGTTTCTACCTTCATATGGATATTAGTAAAGGAAAATGAGATAATAATTTCATAAATTTATCATAGATAGTCAGGATCAAATACTATTTTACTTATATCATATGAATTATTTATATTACATTATTCCTATAGGAATATAATCCAATTAGAGTAACCAAACAATTTAAAAGAACCATATTACAATTTAATATAGTCACTTACTTCCTTTATGGACACCCACATGCTTCATACCTTTTAAAATATAATATTTGGAAACCCATTATCCACATGCCTACACATTTTGATAATATTGGGGTTAACATATACTCTATTGGAGGTAATATCAGACATAGTATCACTAAGGGGTTTTAGTATTACAATTTTATATAATATAGAATTAACCCCTAAATTAAAGCTCATAAATAAATAAGTAGTCTAAGTCATGGTTCAAATAATTTAATTCATATTCTGTTTTAATTAGAAATATTGTTCATTATAAGGGAATTTTTTTTGTTCGAATTTATCAGTTATGTAAATGCATAATTTTTCCCCCAAATTATAAAATATATATATATATATATATGAATATTTTAATATTAATGATATAAAAGTAAAGAAATTATCATTTTTTAAAAAACATGAGATATTATTATAATTTTTTCATATTCTATTCATGTAAAAAGATTCTATTTATGTGGACCAACACTTATATTTTATAATCAAATCATAAAATAAATCTATTTTATAAAATAAATTTTAATTTTTTCGAAATCATATAATATGATATAAAATTTTAATATTTCAAGAGGAATATAATTTGTTATAATAGAACGTTTTTCTATTTCTTTGTCAAAGTGAGTGAAAAACAGAATTGTATGATCTAGTTTATATCAGATCAGGAAACACCCTTTTATATATCAAATTCTATGAAAATAAAGATGAAAACTTATTATACAGTGAGAAATAATGGTTTTAAATGAGCCTTACTCTGTTATTCATCCTATTACATCCCTTAATAGTGAAATACAATTGGATTGTGCCTTACCAAATACTATATAATTCCTAAAGAAATCCAGATAGAAGGAAAAAATATTTTTCTCATCATATCGTGGTTTATAATATACCAAATAATATCATATTCCAATGATGACATTTATATGATTATTATTATATCATATTGAAACATTAAAAAAATTGGATATAATATCGTTGATATTACTTATAATAATATTAAATTCTGTTAAGAAATGGATGAAACCCAATTAAATAATGATCTACTAATATATAATCAATATTAATTATAATGAACAAAATTATCATTTCATAAATCATTTACATTGTATTTTTTATCAACAAAGTTGGTTGTGAAAGGTAAAAATTATACTCAATATCATACCACCCTAGGTAATAAAATTTACACAAAATTAAAAGTATTTTATTTGAGGACACCATGATCATTAAAATTCATTATATCCCTAATGATAAATGATTAATTTTGAAGAATATATATTCAATACGGATTTTTTCATTTAAAAATAATCAAATGAGTTGGATATCATCTTTTAAATAGATCCTCATAATTTAATGAAGAATCTTATGCATCACTGGTGATGTTTTACAATTATCCAATATTACTCCTTGCATATACCCATCCTTTATTGGAGATTGTTTGGCATATCAATAAATATATAATATTTATAAAAACAACATAAATATTCTTCATGATTCATAATTAAAGGAAAACATTGTGGTACCTGGAAAGAATCATGATATCATATATTATATTTCCCCCCCACTATCTTATGATATACTACAACAATTCCATAACAATCCTATAATATGTTTTTTCTAAATTTCAATCTTTTAAAAATAATCAAAATATTTGAGGGTTATTATATAAATATATATCACACTATAGATTTATTCATTTTAACTTCATATACCACACCGTGATTATTTCTCATCTATAGCGCACAGACCCAATTAGACACCTGAATAGAAACTTGGGCCATGTTTTACATGTTTTATGTGTAAATACCCATTTAATAAAAGTTTTAGAATAAAAAAGGGTGTAAATATGTGATATTGGGAATAATATACCCTCTGGTGATGATATAATAACTGTCCATGAATATATAATATGAAGTAGAATATAATGAACAATGGACTCAGGATCAGTGACCTACCCATACTGGAAGGATAATAGACTGTAGAAATAAAAATAATAAAGAAGATCAATATCATTTGTAGAATTAAAATTCACAAGATACCATGTAAATACTGAATAAAACAAGAATAAATTATAGGGATATATAAATAAAAGAATAATGTTCATCGATGGGAAACCTCAATGTGTATATATATTATAGAATAAAGATAAAAATGAAATCAAAATAGAATCTATAGCTATGGAAAGAACCCCAAGATCCCCTTGCACCAATCCATGATAAATAGGAAAACATTAATGTCTACATCTAGATCCCGAAACATTATCTGATCCAAAATCCATTAAGTCTACTTGCATTCTAATGTAAATGTGTCTGGTGTTCGAACGAATCACAGTAGACCACCAACATCATCAATCAATCCTAAATATTTTATTAAGAAGGGTTATCAAAATAAAAAATAAACAACTCTACACTCATGAAATCAAATAACCCACTGAAAATGTTCTCAATAGCCATAGGGGGGTGATCTGTAACTTCAACCAATGTAATAATATTGTATTGTAGAGGATCCTTAGCCTAAGCCCATGGTATCCCTTGATGTCAATCATTCTGGTAAACCCTTAGGTTCCACCTCTATCATAAATTCCTGGATAATTATAATAACTAACACTTGTTTAATTCAATATCATATGACCAACACAAACATCAAAACATGTACCAAATCCCTTAGACCTCATCTTAGAAGTAACATTATTTTCATGAAGCTCAATGATCGAGGAACAATGATATATGTACTCCAAATAAAATCCTCATTGGCTAAATAGAATATTACCTAAGGTATGATGATGTCCCTTATACTATATATTTCATGGATTAATGGATTCTAGTACTATGACCCTCATCCCCCAACTGACCATTTAAACACTTTAAATCGACGGATCCCCTCAACACCATGGTTTTCGATGAACACAAGCACTAGCCATCATTATAATCTGAAACTAATGGAGGCATTTACCCACACTATTGGTCAATACCTTCTCATCATCTGAGCCTTATTATGGGAACACCACTCCAAATGGACCATTGTCAATTAATGGTGAGTGTCAATCAACAATTATTTCCCAAAACCACTCCATCATGGTTCCTCATTACCCTATAAAATTGCAACACACTGTGTTGGGCAACTCCATCCCATATGTGAAGTGTGATTCCCAAAACATAACATCCTCACCCCCTTAACCCAATGAACATTTTACCTAGCATGGTGTCAATATACTCTCATAATATATATATATATATATATTCCCATAACATGGATGTTGATAACATAACCACATAACATATATCCAACTCTATCTCTATCCTCAGACCAAGACCATTATGTTCTCTTGTAAAGCATATTATGTGTCACATTTAATTAACTAAAATCAAACAATTCAATTAAAAAAATAACTAGGACCCCATCTTGACAATCCTAATGTCATAATCCACTAAATAAGTTTCAACCATTTGTAAACCTGAGGAGCATGCCCATAAGAATATTCAATGTTTTTAATTAATTAATAAAAGGAAAACATTATATTATTATTGTCTCCCACAGTCAACACAATTACATGCTCAATGTAGCACCAACAATATAACTTAAAAAACATAAAAAAATATGAGATAAATCTATATCGTGTACCTAGATTTCCTTTAATATTATATTTTTGTCTAACTATAGCTAATTTATAATAAATAATTGTCTTAGACGAGTGTCCTAAAAATAGTGTAAATATGTTTGCATTGATTTATCACTCTTTGAGGAAAGGGAAAAGGAATATGCAAGAAATAGGAATAGGGAGATTTTCAATATAAATTCAACACTGCACCTAGATCATGAAATGGAGTCAAACATGTGAGATAGCACAAATCCTAGTAGAAGATAATTGGAGGAGGAACCCCCATTTGGTCGTAACCAAGGAAGAAGAAAGAAGTGAGGAGAAAACTAAATATGGTAGGAGGGATGAAGGAAAATTTAAAAAATTTAATGGGACTCATGATTCACTCACATGTTTTGTCAATCCATCCTCCAACATCCACTATCCAAACTCTAGTCTCAAAGAGCTCATGAAAATGGTTTTCCAAAGCATTCATAAACCATTTTTTTAGAAATTGTAGAAGTTATTGTATGAATATGTACCCCATAAATCATGGCTCTCTATCCCTTGTCTAGAAGACTTATAGGGCCAAACAGTTACTCTTGGGTGGCCACATTGTTTTTCAAAACTATACATCCCAACCTATACACCTTGGAAACATGGTTTTTGGGCCTTAGACTCAATAAAAACACAACATACCAGTGAGACACTTTTTGATGATGAAGAATCATCTAAAAAGGTTTTGTGTAAAAGGAAAAACACATAATTATGTTATTTGTATTGTTAAATGAGTTATTCTAACCTCTAAACTAATAAAAATGATAATCTATGAGGAATTCGTCCTGCTCTAGAAGCTCTGGATGTTACAATCATCTAGCCATAACATAGCTCATCATGAGCTATAAAAAAAATGTCATGATTTTACCAAACATATCAACATCTTTCAAAATTATCGTGTAATACCCCAATCGTAATGGAATAGGTCAATAACCTAATGGGATCCCCACTTCAGGAGTTATATAACCTAATCACATCCTAAACCAAATCTCAAACAATCTAGATAATATATTGACCACTATTGGAGGCAAAAGGCCTCTTGTGATGCATTGTAACTATAGAACAACATTTGGTGTTGACATAGTGCATGTTCCTCATTAGACACCTGTCATTTATTACCTCTCATATGATTCCCCCTCATGAACACTCCACACATGGAACTCATGAGGTTTTTCATCTCATTAGATTCCCAACAAAGTCCCAGTGTTTCACACCTTAATCATGTATTACATCTCAATGATGCGAACACATAATACATGAATGCAATGATTATCACATTAAATCATTATGTGATGCACTAAACACACACAGACAAGAACACACATTTATATATAGCACTTTCAAGTCAATGTTATTCCACTAAGAAAAATATATTTAGTGCGTAGATACATCATGTCCACCTCATGGACCCAAAAACGGAATTCCTAAATAATTTACATGATAAATTGTAAAAAAATAAACATATATATTCACATGACATACATATATCCATAATCAAATAACCCAAATACTCATATCCAAGGAGCTCTATGGATTTCACTTTCCCTGAAGCCCGACAACCTCAAGTCAGACCTCCCTTAGGTGCCACACCACCCACTAGCCACTGAACATTGTGTTGGGCCCCAATATATTATCCAAAACCTCAGTATGTAGTGGAAATCCATTTACTGTATCCTTTTACCACTCCCGGTCCAATCTCAGAACCTCTGTGTCTACTATGGACATTAATTGTTAGTTGTGAGAGAATTCTACATGTTGAACCTCTCAAGATGCTCAACCAGTAAGCACAATCGACCCTCCTTTGGTGCTCATTAATACTACATCCTCTCATGTTTTGATTTCCAACATAGAAATAACACAATTAAATACCCACTCTGAGTTAATCTACATGAGTCCCATGCCTGAACTCCCAACTAAGACACCCCTCCATCTCTCTTCATTCATTATAATGTATCAACATTGAATCTCCAAATGAAATCACCAGGCTCATGTAAGACTGAATCATCATATTTACCTCAGTTATGAGATCTTGATTGACTGCCTTTGAAAATGAGTCCATCATGTGTATGTTTACCAATACCCAAATGGCTTTCCGTAATCTGTCCTCCAAAACCACCACTCTTTAGGTTTCATCTCCCTCTATAATGGGTGTGAAGAGAGACAACTTGTTTAATGTCACTTCATAATCCATGAAATATATTTCTCCATATTTTAGGATGAAGAACACCCAATATATCTCAACTAATAGTGTTTATGAAATTACATCTCCAATATCATGACCCAAAAAAACCATTTCATCAAGTTCATAAAGTATTCCCACCTTAATCTAAAAATCACACCATTTCTTAGCCGGTCTTCATAGTATGTATGTAGAATGCTTTACGCACCACCCTTGGGGTGTATGAACATTTTCTAATATCACCTTCATTAATTAAATCCAACTATCAGTTTCCTATGCTCTATCATTACAAATAATAATTTTGGATTTTGCAATTGAAAATCTCATGTTAGGTATTCCATAGACGGATATTCCCTCTGATCTTCTGCATCGATCCCGTAAATAATTTTTACTAGACTTGTTTTGAGAATCTATTCTACTGATAAACCAAAATATTTCATATTTGATAGCTTGTTCTCCTACACTAGAGGCCAGAAATAAGAATTTTCATGCAGTTCATGAACTACCGGAACCTATGTCGCCTTATCCCAAACCCTCAAGGGTCTCAAATATGATATCACAAGTTGAACGAAATCATCCCCTTATAGACTCTCCATTGGATCCCATATAGGATATATCACACTGAATACTAATTATATAGTTGTACAATAATAATAAAATAAACACAGATAGGGGATAATGTAACATTTAGAAAAATCTAAATACCATTAACCTCCCCTATCATAACCATGTACCATGACATCTAGCCTTATATATCCTTACTCAACCATATCATTTCCAAGAATCACATAGAATTCTAGACTAATGGACCCACAGGACAGGACCATCCTGACAAACCCTGTCACCTCAATCCTATAACCACATACCCTCATATAGTCATCCATTTTTGATACTATAAGTGCTAAGACCACTATGATATTGGTATCAAATAATATATGATATTCAACATAAGAATGTATAAGTATATAATAATCTTATTTCCATGAAAACCGAAAAAAATTTAAAAAATGCCCATTTCTATTCTAGGATAGTGTCCGAATACTTATTCCATTCGTATTCCAATAAAAGGGTCACACACCATTACAAGTAACAACTAAAATCCAAGTGCACCCCTCATGGTGGAAATAACAACAAATATAAACTAATAAATAAAAAACCACAATTCCAACCAATAGAAACTTGTTTGGTCCCCCGTTCAGAGGGAAACATTCACCCAGGAAAAAGTTTTAAAATAATTTTTGACAAAATCCTAATAGTTATTCTATCATAACCAAAATTACATGACTAAAAATAAATGAAAAAAGTTGATATCCTTATTATCCAACCAAATGCTGCAGCTAATTCACCATTATAAATTTCTCTAACACTATTTGTAGCACCAAAACCCAATTATCCACTCGTCCTGAAGCTCTATTCAGGTATCTAATCGAGTCAAGTCACTACATCATTTTCCTAAATATATTTCGGTATTAATCTCATATAGTGTATTTAATCTTCTTACTAATGTGTAATTTATGCATGGAAAATTTCAAGTGTTGTTTTATTCAATGGTTAATTGGATAGTATGTATAAATTAACTATAATATTGATTTAAATAACATAGTTAAAATAAAATCATAATAAGAATATTAATGTTGTGCTTTTCTTACTTAAATAATTTATGTTATTAATGCATAATCTTGGTTTTATTATCGATATGTTTGGATGAGAAGGTGACGACAAATATTTTATGTTATAGTCAACCAATAAAAATATCGCGTGGTGTTTATTTAGATCATATGACTTATGATCTTTGTAAGGTAAAGTCTACAAGGTACATTATTTACTTGTAATGGAAAAAAAATATTTTTAGTAGTTTTCTAAGAGGGGGATTTTCATATTTGGTGGAGACGGATGGTGCTATTTTTTATTTATGTGATATTATATAGTTCATTATTTTATTATGGCATATAAATGTGATCATAAAAGATATCTGATGTATATTTTCAATTCCAATATTAATTTTTTCCGTTAGCAATTTTATATTTTAGAGTTCTTTTAATTTTATCAAAGTTGTATCATGTATGTAATTTTTTTGTGAGGGTAAACTAAATCTCACAATATCTTATATATCCCCTAGAATTTATACGAAAATAAATATATTTGGAAGAACCGCTAATGTTTTCTGGTAATCATATTTTGATGTTGTGTTCTATATTGGTTCATTACCATTTGTGTCAATGATATATGATGTTGTAAGATGTATATAATTCTATAAAATACTATACTTTATTTATGAAGAGCATTCAAATCTATATATTGTTAATGGAAACCTAACAGTTGTTTCCCTAAATGAATTTATCATAAATTTTATTTTAAAATTGTATAATAAAAATGGTTATCCTAAACTATTCCATCAATAGTGAGCCCAATTCCAGTAGAGTATACTGAGTACCAACTTTGATACATTAGGATATGATACAAGTAATCAAATGTGAAATAACTAAATAGTTTATTATTCTTGGTAAACTAGATACAGACCAGGGTATTTCATTACATTTGAAAACATAAATTAAAGAATCTTTTTTATGAATAACATAATCCTATCTATAATTTCATCACATATCCAACATAGTATATTTCATTGATTCATGAGATAGTAGAAAAATAATAGTCTGTTTAAATGACCAGTAAGGGTTATTTATAGTTGAATATATCAATAATCAATAAGAAAAATTAACAAGGATATTTAAATACCTAAAAACACAAACCATTTAAATAAAAATATAAGAAATAATTGATATGTTAAGGAAAATAAAAAATCACATTTCATGATTAAATACATAGATTAAGAATAATCAAGATGTAATTGAAAATAACATAAAACAATTTCATCTCAATCAATTAAATGAGAATGAAATTCATCCATAGATAATATATTTTTTAAAATCAATTAGATAATACTAATTATATCAAAATATTGAAACACATAATTGTTGGATTGGATGGTCTCACATTATAATATCATGATCTTTTTTTAGATTCCTTGTGCTCATTTTTATGTCATTTGTTACCCTTGTTTTGATTAATATTTGGTTGGGTTATTTTAGTGTTGTTTCATGTCAATCATGAATGTTTTAGAATCTTAAAGAGGGATTTTGGGTGGTTCATGCTTGGAAAATATTTTTTCCAAACAATACGCCCATAGTAGAAAATGAAGCACTCTAAAATAGTGGGGATTTTAACCATTGGTGAAATGTTTTGAAAATAATGTAACTGCCATGGAGTATTCGTTCACCCCAATAGTGTTGGTGCATAGCCATGGAACACAATTTTAAAAACCACATTCCCCTTATAGAAAACTATGGAAGAGGATTTTCATCCCTTGGAAAATTATAAAAAGATTATAAACCCCTCAGTATAAATCCCAATTTACAGCTGCTCAATCCAAAAACTATTCCCTTTACTTTTAAGCTCTTATAATGTATATATGGATCCTACAACCAACTAATTACTCAATCAAAGATCTATTTGAATCATCATCTCTCGGTTATTTGTTAATTTCTTCTCGGTTTTTCCAACACACACTCTCTCTATATCCCATCAATATTTCCTAATTATGAAGGTTGTGTTTTCCTTCTATTGGTGACAGTCTAGATATAGGATTTGGTGGATGTTAATCAGTTTTATCTTGATGTAATTTTTTTGTCCAATATCTTTTATTTTTTTGTTGTCTTGAATGTTCCAATTCAATTTATTGTATTTTGGTTTTGGTGAATATCCATTAATATCCTTGATTCTTGTTTCATAATTGTGAATTCCAATAATATTTATTATAATTGAGAGTATATATTTTTGGAATTGTAATTCCAACATTATGAAAGGGCATTTTTAAAATGAATTAATTAAGTGATTAATTGGATTATTAATTTTCTTAATAATGGGAAAATGTAATTGGAGTATTATTTGGTTTATGAAGTTGGTGGATTAATGTGATTATGAATTTTTTGATAATGGGAATTAAGGGATTGTTGGGTTAGCCTTCAGGGGTTGGTGGATAATATGATTAAATTTTTATAATTGGTTTAATGGTTAATTGTTAATAATATTCCTTGTCATTCATGTGATGATCCATGATTGTGGTAATTAATTTAAATGGAGAACCATGAAACATAGGGTATATAATATGATTATTTGTTATTGTCATTGATGATTATTATATATGTTATATATTTCATTCAATGTTAAATGATTATTGGTATAATGATTTATTATCTAAACACGCACAAGGTTCCAGACGTGACGTTCTAGGCCCAAATGATAGCATGTGATTAGTAATGTATAAGACATGGACTGATAAACCAAATACCTATGATGTGTAGGAAATGGAATAACAATCTAAATACCCATGGAGTTCTATACATGATGTTCTAGGCCTATTATGTTTAATGTTTCATCATGATCCGGCTAAATTTGTAAGGATAATTAAAGAATAATGATATATGATAACTATTTATTTTATTTACAATACATTATTATTTATGCAACTGCTTACACTATTATAAAATAGATATTGTTTTAGAAACCATTGGTGGTGGAAAATTAAGTTTTTTTCTCACACCCAACTTAGTAATCTAGATCAATACACGAAAATTCGTAATGTTTCCCTAATAGAAGAAGGGACATGGCCATATAAAGGAGGGTTTAGTCGGGATGTAGCATGGATGAGGGAACTGAATGTGTGGTTGGGACATACTGGGGGAGTTTTCAATACATATTTATATTATTTTTTCATATTTAAATATAAAACATATATAGAATGAAATTTCAACTACCATGTTTCAATTATTGTTTTATAATTATAATTCATCCTATATTGTTGGTAAATATTGGTTCAGGATTTTTCTAGTTGTTGTTTATGACATTTAGTAATTGATTATTTAGTTCCATTATCATGATTATTTATGCATAAGGTATAGTATCCCCAATATATGTATTTGAATTCACTTATTGTTGGTATACATTATATTTTTGGGATGCATGGATGAGGTCATGTGATGAGCCAACTTAGGGTACAAATATGAGTCACTGAGGCTGGGATGTTACAAAGTGGCATACAAGGAATGTTTTTTTCATTTATTTTTTACTATCTTTTTTGAAATGTGGAAAGGATATTATGATCATCCATGCCCTTGATTTGAGCTCATCCATTAGAGTATCCAACCTATGTATTCTAGAAAACCTAATAACCTATGGTGGGATATTTTTATTGATGATTGTTATTATAGTTAGATGTTTTTTGCCATGTGTGATGCACTAGTTGTGTTATATTGGTGTATTATGATATTTTCCATTTCTGGATTGGTAAGGAATGGGATTTGGGTACACATGAATCATTATAGGATCTCAGGATTATTTTTTACATTCTCCTTTTTAGGCACGAAAGAAAAACCATTTTTTCTCAAGTTATTTAAATGTGAATTTTATTCATTAATTTTTTAATTTATATGAAAAATGTTCTGAATATGAAATTGGAAATTTATAATGATGCTAACTATGGTAAATGAAATTGAATTTTTTTTTATAATAGTATATCATGATATATGAAAATGTGTTTACAATATTTTACCCTTGCTTCTAGTGAAAGATGGTTCTGGTCAGTGTTTGGGCCCCAATTTTGACCATGTTGTGGGTTATAGAGGATGCATTTTTATGGATTTAGGTGAATAACTCATACTAAATTATTCAAATGATGTATTATGGGTCCTAATATATTTTTTTTCTATAGATATTCCTCCGTGATGATTCATATTGATAGGACCACAAAAAAGGCATTTATTAAAATATACCTCCCACGGTTGAATGCGAATCTCGAATAGTTATGGGTGAAGAAGACAAAGTGTAGTATAGTGATAAATTTTATTGGTATATTTTGTTTAAGGAAATATAACCAACACTATTTGAAAAAAACATTACTATATTTACATGTAAGTTCTTATTGACGAACCCTCAGACATTTATAGGAGAGAGTGGACCTGAGGTAGTTGAGTTCTAGATCAAGTCTATCTAGAATATCCATGACCACATAGAGACTGTTGTTAAGAAGAGAGAAATACTGGTGGCATAGATGCTATGTAGTCGAGGGACACACTGGTGGGATATCTAGAATGGGTATCTGAATTTCTAAAATATGGATTGGTAGGGCGTTCACGAAATGTTATTGGATCACTTTTACACTAAGTCTCTTAAAAAGTAGAGGGAAGTAGAGTTTATGAGTTTGGACCAAGGGAGAATATACATGATATGATATAATAGACACATTATTTATTTTCAATATTGTTTTATCATTTGATGGTGATTTGGCAACTATGAAAAAAAAATAGTGATGGGCTTAGATGAAATATAAACTCATAGGTTAACATCATTACACTGATGATGTTTTTTGAAGTGATGAACATGACTCTCATATTTTATGGGAACTTAATGGATACATCTAGTGGAAGATTTTTGGGTTTTACTAGATGACTGGGAGAAATCCTTTCTAAGGGAAAAAAGTGTCACTTTGATATTGTAAACTAGACCCGTGTAAAATAGAGTGTCCAAGGTGAATGGCCTTTTAATCAAGATATTACCTCTATGTTATGCCACCAGTTTGGTAGGTCAAGACACATTCTTATATAGTTCTCCCTAGAACTGATACATTTACATTATAGTTTATGGATTACAAATATAAAATTGTTCGGATTTAACACATTAGAAGAGGTAATGTTGGTTGATCTAGGAAGAATCATAGGGATATGAAAGGTTATTTTACACTATACCAGTCTGGTTGTTGGATAGATTCTATCCCTAGTGGTAGATTCCATGGATGTGGTACATCATGGAATGATTTCATTTATAATTAATGTCGTTAATCTTAGGGTACTCAGATTATGGTATAGAAAATATTTGAATGATAGTGTCATGCAGTTCAGAAAACCCTAATGGATATCAAGGGTGTACAATGAATAGTTAGTGGTATTAATTTTATAGCTTCTATGATTTTTGTAACCGTTTTTGATTATAGGACCTCCAATGCTATTTAATCTCAAAAAAATTTAATGGGTTGATTAGGATGGTGGAGTTCAAGAGTAGGGTAATAAAAAATGATATATCATTAGGAGTATAGGCGATAGGCATCTGATTATGCAATGTGTGATCTCTTGGGGTTGGGATGTATCATTTTCTATTGGAGATTTGTATCCTTGATATTTCAAAATTTTAGTTGATTTTGGGTATGGAATGGTTGATAGAGTACATATACCACATATTATTTCCACATGCGAGTGAACATCATATCTCATGAGGGTGAAAATTATGTTCATAATGCATAATGGGACATCGAGTCGGTCCATGCATGGAAAATGCGTCAAAAACTAGGGGATCTCACTACCCAAGTTTTATATCTTTTCAAGTTAGATGGGGTGTGACGTTAGATTTATTTCTACTTATAGTAGACTAGTTATATGATGTTTTTTCTGAGGAATTCTTTGGACATCCACCTGAGAGAGATATGGAGTTATCATTTGAGCTCATTCATGAAGCTAATCTTGTTTTCATTCAACCATACATAGTGACACCAACCATTATTATTGATCTCAATACTCAGCTGATGGAATTGATGGATATTGGATTTATGCATCTGAGTACATCACCTTGGTCTTACACAGTCAATTTTTCTATGTATTCCGAGGGGAACATTTTTTTCTGAGGGGACCATGAGATTATGTTTTTATTTCCAAATGAAGTATAGGATGAAAGTGAAGAAATTATATCCTCTTTTTAGAATTCATTTTATATTATTACTAGTGAACTAGTCCTTGTGTTATCTATAATATTGAATTGAGTTAAAAAATATCACCAACTTGGATTTAAAAACATCTGTTATAGGATGGACTACTTTTAGATGAAATACTGGAATTTTTTAGTTTTTAGTGATGTTGTTATTATCGATGAATTCCCTAATAGTATTTATAGCCTTGAGGAACCAAATATTCCACCCATATATACATATGTTTTTTGTTTTTTCAGATGAAATAATGTTTTACTCTAGGAGTCATGATAATCATGCCCAACATCATCACTCTATTGAAACTATGCTTTCATAAATTAGTATTGCATCATTTTAAAGACAAACAAAATAAAAAAATTAAACAAAAATGATCCAAATTATTAGTTTCATGGGGAAATTAGGACCTTAAATAAAATTTAAAAAATAAAACATAAACATTTATGGAATTCCTTGTTCTCTTTCTTATTATTGGTCTTTGTGTTATCATTATTAGACGTAATCACATGAGGGTGTACATCAAAGAAAGGGGTTAGCTAAAAGCGTTGTAAGAGGATAGATAAAAACATGGATCATCATAACACGGGGTGAGAATAATAATTATCATTATAACATATTCATGATATCATTATCATAATCGTTAGATTAATCTTTAGATATTAGTATGGAATGTTTAAATGTATTAAAATGAAACATTATGTCTTAGTGGTCAACAAACACACATAGTTGTGAACAAAGCTAGAAGAATTTTCAAAAATATTTCACATTATTATGTGAGATTCACCAAATTACCCAATTCATTAGAGTTCTATATAATTATGGGTGCATCCGTCCCATTATAACCATTACATCACTATATAATTCCACATTCACCCCTCATATCTTAATATTTATGTAATCATACAAGCCACATAGAACATATATCCATATTAGACATAATATAAATAATGGATAGGAATGAGTTTAATTTCATAAATAATACATTCATGAATAAACATAGGTTTTCTTAAATAAAGAGGGAATATCATTATTGGTTTAAGAATCATCAAACCTGAGTAAGGAAGATACAATCTAATAATAAGTAAAAGTTGTGTTTTGAGAATGAAGTGTCTTACATTGAAAATCTTTGTAGTGTTCATAAAATCATAATGGAGGCAATTAAATGTAGAAAAAAATGGATGGTTAACAAAATTATATTTAAGTATAATCAATGTATAATTAATAATGTAATTATATTGAAAGTGGGAAAACCCAAAGAAAGTGAGTTGTGAATAAAAATCCAATTACCTTATGACCGAGTGATTTCATCAATTTAATATCATATATAATTAAATTAAATTCATTTATTAGTGAATCAAGAACATATTGTACATTTATTTATTTTATTACTGTTATATTTTTTTTATTTTGAAGCCTTTAATTTGAGTTATAGTGTTTAATTCCACCATTTGAGAGTCTTCAATTTCTTTGTTTTCAAGATTGGGTAACTTGAATATAAATATGGAGGTTTATGTAGAATGTGTATAATTCTGTATAGTTGAAATTATTTGTTATTAATATAAATTTAGAATATATAATGGTTATATAAGGCATTTTTTAAAATGGTATGAGGATGAATCATTATATAAAAGGTTTGTGATAATCATATAGATTTTTTGTTGTTTTTTGAACATCAAAATCTAGTTTTTTTCAATTATTTATTATTTTTTATATAAGTTAGTTGCAGAACCTAAAAAGGGTTATTACATAAATTTTACTCTATGCAACAACAATTATAGTTGATTTATTAACATCCTATAAGGAGTTAATGAAAAATTAAAATGCATCATCCATGATACATATAAATTGGAACATCACAAGGGATGATTTAATTTTTTTGAATTAGAGAGAGAGAGTGGGGATTTTGATGATGGATCATCCACTAAAGTGATAAATTCTATTACATAAAACATATAGGAGTTATAATAAAACTTTTTATTGATGAGTTTAGTACATAATAAGTAATTAAAAAGTAATTAAAAAAGGGTGATTTAACCTCTTGAATTCAAATCATTGATGACCTCCTAAAAACACCTAGGTATGGTATTTTTTAGAGAACATTACATAATGGACGTGGGGGAGGGTCATGGTAATATATTTTGGTATAATTTCTCCATGTATCAATGCTTGGATGGTTTGAGTAAAAGAGTTGGTGAGGGGAGTTAATTATTGGGAATAGAGGGGTGTTTCTCATTATTATATTCAATAGTCTATTATTGTCCCTCAATACTATGAATAATATTAACATTGTCACTAAATATATTAAAATTATTTATGGGACTTCTAGATTATGGTGATTATATCTTTAATGACTAAGGGAATAATGTATTTACCATATAATGGATATATAATATAAATTACATTATTTTAATATTCACAAAAAATTCAACTATTTTGGTTAAATATCTAAAATTTACCACATCCATTTATCAATGTTTATAATCAAAATACTAAATCAATTTTTTTAACTATTTATATAAATATGAAAAATTTACATTTTAATTAAAATCATCATTTATTCATAACATACCATTTTTAAAACTATAACTTATTTTAGGACACATGAAAAATTAAACAAAGGACTAACAAAGTTATCTTATAATATTTAAAAATCAAATAATTCATTAAATAGTTTATTTATGAAAAATAGATTTTATGTCAACTATTTGTTCTAATTATAAAAATTTAAATATATATTTATGATTTATAAAAATAAAAATATTTAATTTTCCGTTTTTATAATATTTAATTACATATATCATCATATAAACAAATTATAGTTTAAATAAAAATATACCAAAATTATATTTATATGTTCAAATCTGATTTTACTATGATTTTTTATGAATTACTATTCCTAAGGGTCATGTTACTATTATAATGGTCAAATTTATATTCCATCAGTATAAGTTCTTTAATTTTTTAAATACACTTATTTCATCCATCAATCATTTATAATGTTTGTATTGTAGTCTATATTTGATTATATGTGATTTATAATATTTGAAATAATAATTAAAAGGGATAAACTCCATTTATAAATGTTTGTGCCATTATATACTTCCACCACTTTAATATTCTCCCCCAAAATTTTGTTTTACATAAAATGGTGAGGGTACTTCTCCTTCATCGCATCCTTCAGTTTATAAGTCACTTTTTCATACTTATGTTACCTCCAAAGCACTTTGACATGGTCCTTTATCATCTTACATAGAACCATATCTCTTCGGTCTGGAATCATTATATGTTTCTTTCTATAAGATATATCGTATTAAAAATATACCACCTCTTCATTTAATACATCTGTGGGATCTAGTATGTAATTTCTCAGGATAGATACATGGAAAATGTTAATAATTTGTGCCATACTACGTAGAAGTAAAAGATAAAAAAACAATGCTTTTTTGATATCAAGGATCTCAGTGGGGACAAAATAAAATGTATTATGCTTCCATTTATTTTCAAACCACATGAGTCTTTACCATGGTGACATAAATAAGATGACATTATCTCAAATTATAAACTACAAATCCCATTGACTGTTTTTAGAATATCTATTTTTCTAAATTTGAGAAGCATTGATATGTTTCCACATGGCTTTATACTTCTCTACAATCTCTTTCCCAAAATCGGATCGAAGTAGCTATCATTGTCCATCATCATCCCAATAGGTTAGAGTTATATATTTCATTCCACAAAGATCTTCAAATGGATCTATCAGAATACTAGAGTGGAATATGTTGTATTATGAGAAATCATCCAAGGGGTGATGCTAAACCCATCCACCTTTAAATCCCATTGTGCATGATCATTGTATTTTATATATTGATTGAATTTTACATTAAGATTATCGATCAGTTTAAGGTGATATGATGTGATAAAATTTGATTCTGTACTCAATTCTTATTGATGAATCATCATGAATTTTTATGTAAACCTTGGATAATGATTAGATACAATATAGAGTGGAACCCCATTAAATTTTACCACTCAAATCACACATATCATAGAAATTTTTTGAGGCTAGTGGTCTTTGTGAATAGTGATAAAGTGGGAAGTCTTTGAGGTTCGGTCCACCACAACCTATATTGCATTGTTTCCTTTTAATGTCTTTATAAGTCTACTGACATAGTCCAATGTTACATTCTCCCATTTCCTGATGGGTATAGAAAATGGTTTCATCAATCCTTTTTAACTTCTATCACTCTACGTTAACTAGGTGACATATCCATAACCTTGAGATATACTATTCAATATCCCTGTTACACCCCAAGCTTCCACAGTACGTTTCCCTTCGAATAATGCGATAGCGTGTGTTGTACGCAACCTCGAGTTCTAACACACACCACAACTAATTAAACTAGCCGTTGTGAATAGTAATACCTACTTTTTGAAATCATATATATTTTATATTTCAAAATGGAATTCATTTTTGGATTCGGAATATTGAAATTATCCTAGGGTGAAATTTTGGTACTTTTCGGATAACTTTTATATTTTGATGAATAGTGAAAATTACTAAATTTTAATTAAAAACAACTTTTTTAATCAAAATAATTAATATTGATAAATTATGAATTTGAGTGGTTTTAAAGTATATTTAGAATATATTTTTACCATTTAATAACATTTTTTTCATTGGACATAATTTTACAATTAAACCAAACATAAACAAGTGTCAATCTTTTGATAGTTATTATCTCTTAAAAACACGCTTTTTGTTTTGACAGCGGGAATTAATTTTAAATTAATTTCTGCCACTTCTGTGTTTTGAATTTATGAAAATGGATTCCATATTTGGAATCAGTATGTTCAAATTGTGTAAATAGGTAACTTTTATTTTTAGACATTTTGAATAATTACTGCGGTAAATATTTTATTTACCATGGTTAAGGGTAAATCCGGTAAATAAGGGTTAAAAAATAATATTATAATAATACTAAATTACCCTAAAACGTGTCTTAACCCTATTGATTGATACATGGTCGACCATGGTCATCTTTGGGTCTATTTTGGGACCCCATGGATCCACTTGTAAGTGATAATGACACTTTATTTTAATTAAGTTAAAATGAATACAAAAATGACACAAGCATATATCTTTTAGAAAAACAATTGTTACATAGGGTTATATATGTTGGAATTTAGATTATAAATATTCATTAGAAAGATAAAACGATTTACTACATAATTATATTTTATTTATAATTTTTAGACTTTAAATAATTTATTTTATTTATGACACAATGATGATGCAGTAATTAATATAATAGTGAAAAATTAAAATAATTGATATTATAAATAGCCAAATAAATATAATATGAAACTTTTAATAAATTAAACTAATTTTCTAGGATAATATGATATATTAGGATTGATTTAATTGACTTTATTCTAAGTTATAAATCTGTTATGAGTTTCAAAAAAATCAACTATTGAATAGTGTCAAAATTGACATAAAAGAGTTCTTAAAACAAATATTATATTATTAATTGATATTAAATTCCTAAAAATCTAAGGTTCGGCCAAGAGACTTATATCATGATAGTTTCATCATTAATGGACCACTTGGGGGTCGTTTGGATGTATATATTAAGTTTATTAACCATATTATATAAAAAAATACAAAGAGACATTGTAAAAGTGAAACTAATTAACTTAGAGTTAATACTTAATGATAAGGTTAATATAAGTACCCAAACCTGTCTAAATTATATTGGTTGAGTGGTTTTCGACCTATACCCACCTTAAACTTTGAATAGTCAACTTTGGAGCCATTGTAAACCGAATATGAATTTATTATAAACTAATATCTCTAGCTTTTCCAAAGGTTCCCCTCACCCCTCTTATAAAAGGGAACTCCTCCTTCTCATTTCTTCACACCTTAAAAGCCTTTTGGTTCGACCAAACTCTGCCCAAATACTCTCCCAACTTCCCTAACTACAACCTAGGGGACTTATTTTGATCAGAAATCCAACCTAAGGAGCCCTTTTGATCAAATCAAAAGGAAGAACCCGAAGAAGAGGTAATGATTTCACCACCCTTTTCTAAG
The DNA here is from genome assembly GCA_963277665.1 of Viscum album. Taxonomy (NCBI): domain Eukaryota; kingdom Viridiplantae; phylum Streptophyta; class Magnoliopsida; order Santalales; family Viscaceae; genus Viscum; species Viscum album. The sequence continues at coordinate 1,240,161,866 of OY728129.1, forward strand.
TTCATTTCTTCTTCCACTTCTTCTTCCTTTGTTGTAACCATTCTAAAATAATAAATCCAGTATCATATATATACTGTGTTGTTATTATAAATATGGTACAACCATATTCAGTATTCTATCCACCCTTTGAATAACATGTCACCATACGTGCGTACGTACGGCTTACCGTCTCCACGTCGTGGTGTAATTGTTATTCAATATAATATTATTTGGATGGGTATAATAATGATGTGTAACTCATGTAAATAATAAATATAACATGTTAATGATTCTGTATATATGATATACCATCCATTTATATATTATTTTAATATCAAAAGAATGATATTGTCGCTCGTGCGTACGTACGGACTACCGTCTCCACGAACGCGATGAGATTCATTCTCCATCATATCCATTAAAGTATAATTATCATTTTATGATTTAAAAATGATTTTTAAGGACTTGATATCATTCTGGATATGAATAAGATACAACAAACATGGCTTATGTAACAAAACATAAAAAATAAAATGAGTAAGTTAACACCCGAAACGACGATAATTCTATGATATTATTAACAAATCAATGTTAAAAGAACATATATGATATCATATTAATATATATGATTCTTGTATAATTTAATAACAATTATTTCACAATTATACAGGAGGTTAACCTACCCCAACCAAGGAAAAGTACAAGGTAAGGGTTATTTCACAATCTCTTCATTATCCGAGGTTGTTTATACGTAATAATCTACTGGGATTTCTTTATCAACCACATCCATGTTTCTTCGAAATGTATTTCAAAACATATTTATTGTCTACAAGAATATGGGTTCAAGTCATTTATACCCTTGGTTGACTTTTTATAAGAGGTTTATAAAGTAATCTTTCCGTCATTTTCAAAACAAGGTCCTTTTTAACCTTTTCGACAGAATTAAGGTAAGAATGTTTTTTTTAACTTATAGGGAGGGTGCGGCTATTTTCTGCCGTTATAAAATATTCAAAGCTTCCCTTACAATCTTATAAGAATATTTTCAAATAAAATGATTTATTTTATATGGATCTCAAATGATTTCAAAATAAAAGGAGATATTTCTTTAAAAAGAATTTTGATTTCATCTATGTCAACATCCTTTGATGGATTTTAAGATTATTTGAAGTTGATTTATTATGATACAAAACTTTTATATTGTATTGAAGGTTTTTTGATATGTTTGACTGTGGATGTGCTATTTTTATACCATTCATAGTTTATGGTGAAAGTATTGACATTTCGTATGCTAGTTTTAATACGAATGTTTATTTTATGTTTAAACCTTTTCATATAAGAATGCATTGGACTTAATATGTGACGGGTGGAGCCCGCTATAGCTCCTCGATGCATCGGTAGGTCTCATGAGACAAAATAGTGTCTTGGCACAAGGCCTTGACAAAATCTTATTTTTAGTCTTGGCACGAGGCCTTGACTATGTGGTTATGATAGTATGGAATTATGCATTCCAACATTATGAAAGTGGTTATTGATTTTTGCATGTGATTATTCGATTAGTAGAATATCAATGTGAATAAGTAAATGGCATTATTTCATTTTATTTATGTCTTACCATGTTGAATGTTCATGTTTGAAAGGCTTTTGTTTTAGTTATACATTGCCTTAAAAGTTTATTCTTATTTATGAAAGTTTCCGCTATATTGTTATCCTTACTGAGCATTTGAGCTCACCCCTTTTCTATGTTTTATTTTTCCCAGGAAGTGAAGAAGTAAATTATGAATGACCTGCATGGATATTATGTGGGGATATGAGTGTGGATTATGGAAACATTATGTTGTTGTAGTAGTTTTTCATTTTATGATGTAATGTAAAACTTATGAATATATCTAGTGTTTCCAAGGCTACTAAACCAATCGGTCTTTCGAGATTTGATCTTTCTTGTGATCATGCCAATGTTATGTAATAATGCACCGACTCTGGGTAACTAGGGTCGGGGCGTTACAATTGGTATCAGAGGAAGTTTAGTACAAACCTTGGAAGCTAGATTTTGATAAACTCTGATTAGAGCACGTAGACCTAAGATGAACTTTGAGGATTAGTGTAGAAGAACTTCCTAGAATTTTGGTATTATAGGGATTTTGTGAGTTTTCCGAGCAATACATCCCTGTCTGGATACGAGCAGGTAGAGGCGGCTCTGGCACAGATGTACCTAGGGGTAAAACCCGAAAATAACGCTTTGAGCTAGACTCGAATGGGAACTGGTGCACGACAACGGGCCTTGCTGCACTCTTGGTTACGACACTCCCGGGGGATATGCTTAGGATAACTCTCATTTTCTTTACAAACCATTATGAAGGGTTTATGAGTATATACATCCTCAAAGGAGACATTTTTATGATTATGGATTATATCCATAAATAGTTCAATTTATGTTAAGTGTTTTATAAGTATGGGATTATGTATTTTGATTCATAAACTGATTTAGTTTATGACATAGTTTAGAAATGGCGCCTAGTGGAAGAAATGGAAACCGTATCAATGCACGCACTCCATGTAGGGATTTCCCTCCTTCTCAAGATAATTATAGTGGAGCTGGTGATGCAACTGGAGCCGATCACCTAATCACCAAACTGGGACAACTTACTCTGGTTATGAATAATAACCTTGCCCGTATGGAGCACCCTGATCCGCAGCGTGGAGGATCAATGTTAGATCGATTCATGAGGCAACAACCACCAATGTTCAATGGGAGTACAAATCCCTTAGTAGCTGAGCAATGGATATTTTCCCTAGAGAAAATATTTCAGGCTTTGGGGAGCAGTGAAAGGGAAAAAGTTATCATGGAATTTTACCGCCTCACTGGAGATGCTGATCAATGGTGGTCATTGATTCAAAATACGAAGGAAGATGATGAAGTATCAAATATGGAATGGAGGGAGTTAAAAGATCTGTTTTTAAAAAAATACTTTCCTCGCGACCATCGAGCAGATATGGAAAGGAAATTTCTAAGTCTGAGACAGAAGGAGGATGAGAATGTCGCAAAGTATGAGGCTAACTTTACAAGGCTAGCAAGGTATGCTGGTGATTATATACGTAACCAAAGAAGTAAGATTGATCGTTTCTTTGATGGGTTAAAGCCATTTCATCATCGAGCATTAGTCTCACAATCCTTTTCGTCATACGAAGACATTGTCTCATGTGCTATCAAGACCGAAAAGGAATTCTCTAAGTCTTATGACTTTAAAGCAAATCAAGAGAAGAAGAGACCTGCTGATCAATCTGGGAATGGAAATAAGGGGAAGAAGGGAAAGGTTGAATATCCATCTTGTGGTAAATGCAGGAAGAAACACCCTGGTGCTTGCTTGAAGGGAATGGGATTCTGTTACAAGTGTGGTGAAAAAGGCCACCAAGCTCGTGATTGCAAGGGGAAGAAGGAAGCTACCAACGTTCAGTGCTAAAATTGCAGGGATATGGGACATTATGCAAATGCATGTCCTAAGCGTCAGGAGAAATTACCTCAGAAAAGGCCAAGGGATCAAGGCCAGGCTTATGATATCACTACTGCAGAGGTAGAAGCTCCAAAAGACATGGTGGCAGGTAATTTAATGGTTTCCTCAAGTTTAGCAAATGCATTATTTGACTCTGGATCATCGCATTGTTTCATATCTTCCCAGTTTGCTAAGAAAATTAGATATTTCCAATTTGATTTAATAAGGGAGTTGTCCGTTAAAACTCCTAAGGGAAGTATCATTGCAATAATGTTTTGTGAATCAGTCCCCATTAGAGCACATAAATTTTCTTTATCTGCTGATCTCATCGTCATACCTATGATTGAGTTTGATATAATCCTCGGTATGGACTGGCTTTCGGACTATGATGCGAAGATTTATTGTAAGAAGAAAGAGGTTACGATTATTGATGATAATGATAAGGAACACCTTATCTTTAGAGCAGAATCGTCACCACCTAATTCTTATTTAAGTCCACCCCCAATAGATCAACTTAATACAATTATTGGGGAGGAAGAGAATGAAATAACTGTCGGTGAGGAAAGAAATGTTCAAAGAGAGGATGTACTTGTTGTGAAAGAATTTGTATATGTATTTCCGGAAGATTTACCTGTACATCCTCCAGAACGAGAAGTTGAGTTTTCCATTGATTTGATTCCTAGATCAAGGCCTATATCGAAGACCCCTTATAGAATGGCCACTGTAGAGTTAGTCGAACTAAAGAAACAACTAGAGGAATTGAGTAATAAGTGATTTATTCTCCCTAGTGTCTCTCCATGGGGAGCCCCTGTTCTTTTTGTTAAAAAGAAAGATGGATCTATGAGGTTATGTATCGACTACAGGGAGATCAATGCTATAACGATAAAGAACAAGTATCCCCTACCTCGTATTGATGATTTATTTGACCAACTGCATGGAGCTCAATACTTTTCAAAGATTGATCTTCGATCTGGATACCATCAGTTGTGTGTGAAGAAGGAAGACATTCCTAAGACAGCATTTCGAACCTGGTACGGGCATTACGAGTTTACTTTAATGCCTTTTGGATTGACTAATGCACCCTCTGTATTCATGGATCTGATGAATAGAGTTTTCAAGGAGTATGTCGATGAATTTTTGGTGGTATTTATTAATGATATATTGGTAAACTCTCAAACCTACGAAGATCATGAAAATCACTTGCGTATTATCTTGAAGACTCTGAGGAGGCATGAATTATATGGGAAGTTTAGCAAGTGTGAATTCTGGCTTCAGGAGATTTCTTTTCTTTGCCATATTGTCTCTAAAGATGGAATCTCTGTTGATCCTTCTAAGACCAAGGAAATCCAAGAATGGCCAGCACCTACGAGTATAACTGAGGTACGCAGTTTTATTGGTTTGGCAGGTTATTATCGACGTTTCGTCCAGAATTTTGCCCGATTGGCTAACCCATTAACGAAGCTTACACGTAAAGGGGTTAAATTTGTTTGGACAAAAGAGTGTGAATAATGTTTTGAAGAACTGAAGAAAAGATTAGTCAATGCTCCTATATTGACTCTACCCTCGGGGAATGATGGGTTCGTTATTTATAGTGATGCATCGAATAAAGGACTTGGTTGTGTCCTTATGCAGAATGATAGATTCATTGCCTATGCATCACGACAGTTGAAAATTGATGAACAAAACTATCCTACTCATGATCTCGAGTTAGCAGCTGTGATCTTTGCTTTGAAGATATGGAGGCACTACCTCTATGGTGAAAAATGTGAGATTTATACTGATCACAAGAGTTTGAAGTATATTTTCTCACAAAAGAACTCAACATGAGGCAAAGGAGATGGCTTGAATTACTCAAGGATTATGATTGTACGATACACTACCACTCGGGGAAGGCACAAAAGGTGGCAGATGCTTTGAGTAGAAAAGACCATGGAATTTTGAACAATATGAGAATTGAAAGGGATCCAATTTTCATGGATCTAGTAAAGATGGACATGGGAATTACCAGGGAAGGCGAAACATCATTTCTTTTTCAAATGGTTGCCAAACCATCTTTACTAGAAATGATTAAGAGTTCTCAGACCGATGATGAAGAATTTCAAAAGAAGATTAAAGCTGTGAATGATGGGAGATTGAGAGACTTTGTGTATGAAGATAGAATTTTGAAATTCGGGAAGAGACTTTGTGTTCCCAATATACCTGATCTAAAAAGGGAATTTCTTGATGATGCTCATAGTTCCAATTTCTCTATACACCCTGGGAGCACCAAAATGTATAGAGATTTGAAGGAACATTTTTGGTGGGACAACATGAAGAGGGAGATTGCTGATTTTGTGTCAAGATGTATGGTTTTTCAACAAGTGATAGCTGGAAGGAAACAGCCTGGAGGAGTCATGCAACCTCTTCCCATACCGGAGTGGAAATTGGACAATATTACGATGGACTTTGTCATGGGGCTACCAAATACTCCTAGAAGGAATGATGCAATATGGGTTATTGTTGATCGTCTTACCAAGTCAGCACATTTTCTTGCTATAAGTGAAGATCTACCCCTGGAACGTCTAGCAAGACTATATATTAATGAAGTTGTGAGACTTCATGGAGTACCCTTATCAATTGTTTCTGATTGTGATCCCCGTTTTACTTCAAGATTTTGGAAAATTCTTCAGAAGTCCCTGGATACTGAACTTCATTTGAGCACTGCTTACCACCCTCAGACAGATGGACATCAGAACGGACTATTCAAACCTTAGAAGACATGTTGAGATCTTGCTCACTTGACTTTCAGGGTATGTGGGATCAATATTTACCACTGGTAGAATTTTCCTATAACAATAGCTTCCATTCGAGTATTCAGATGGAACCATATGAAGCATTATACAGAAAGAGATGTCGTAAACCAACCTGTTGGGATGACGTTGGTGAAAGAAAACTTGTAGGCCCAGAACTGGTGGAGTAAACGGTGGAAAAGGTGAAAGTAATCCAAAATCACATCAAAGCAGCTCAAAGTAGGCAGAAGAGCTATGCCGATAATCGAAGGAAGGATTTGGAATTTCATGTCGGTGATCATGTTTTTCTGAAGGTATCTCCGTGGAAGGGAGTCATACGTTTTGGTAAGAAAGGTAATTTGAGTCCCAGGTACATCGGACCTTTCGAAATTCTATAACGAATTGGGGTTGTAGCTTACCGATTGGCAATGCCGCCAAGTATCTCCAAAGTTCACGATGTGTTCCACGTATCTCTGTTGAGGAAATACATGCCTGATCCAATGCATGTACTCACCTATGAGGAATTAGAACTGGAACCCGACCTTTCCTATTGTGAAGAGCCCGTCAAGATTCTTGATACGAGAGAACAAGTGCTGAGAAACCGGACGACGCGTCTGGTAAAAGTTCTGTGGAGAAACCATAAGATGGAAGAGGCAACGTGGGAACCCGAGGAACTTATGATGAAGAACCACCCGAGTATTTTTATACAGTAATACCCTATAAATTGCGAGGACGCAATTATTTGAAGGAGGGGAGAATATAACACCCCAAGCTTCCACGGTACGTTTCCCTTCGAATAATGCAATAGCGTGTGTTGTACGCAACCTCGAGTTCTAACACACACCACAACTAATTAAACTAGCCGTTGTGAATAGTAATACCTACTTTTTGAAATCATATATATTTTATATTTCAAAATGGACTTCATTTTTGGATTTGGAATATTGAAATTAGCCTAGGGTGAAATTTTGGTACTTTTCGGATAACTTTTATATTTTGATGAATAGTGAAAATTACTAAATTTTAATTAAAAACAACTTTTTTAATCAAAATAATTAATATTGATAAATTATGAATTTTAGTGGTTTTAAAGTATATTTAGAATATATTTTTACCATTTAATATAATGTTTGTCATTGGACATAATTTTACAATTAAACCGAACATAAACAAGTGTCAATCTTTTGATAGTTATTATCTCTTAAAAACACGATTTTTGTTTTGACAGCGGGAATTAATTTTAAATTAATTTCTGCCACTTCTGTGTTTTGAATTTAGGAAAATGGATTCCATATTTGGAATCAGTATGTTCAAATTGTGTAAATAGGTAACTTTTATTTTTAGACATTTTGAATAATTACTGCGGTAAATATTTTATTTACCATGGTTAAGGGTAAATCCGGTAAATAAGGGTTAAAAAATAATATTATAATAATACTAAATTACCCTAAAACGTGTCTTAACCCTATTGGTTGATACATGGTCGACCATGGGCATCTTTGGGTCGATTTTGGGACCCCATGGATCCACTTGTAAGTGATAATGACACTTTATTTTAATTAAGTTAAAATGAATACAAAAATGACACAAGCATATATCTTTTAGCAAAACAATTGTTACATAGGGTTATAAATGTTGTCTTTAAGATTATAAATATTCATTAGAAAGATAAAAAGATTTCCTACATAATTATATTTTATTTATAATTTTTATACATTAAATAATTTATTTTATTTATGACACAATGATGATGCAGTAATTACTATAATAGTGAAAAATTAAAATAATTGATATTTTAAATAGCCAAATAAATATAATATGAAACTTTTAATGAATTAAACTAATTTTCTAGGATAATATGATATATTAGGATTGATTTAATTGACTTTATTCGAAGTAATCAATCTGTTATGAGTTTCACAAAAATCAACTATTGAATAGTGTCAGAATTGACATAAAAGAGTTCTTAAAACAAATATTATATTATTAATTGATATTAAATTCATAAAATTCTACGGTTCGGCCAAGAGACTTATATCATGATAGGTTCATCATTAATGGACCACTTGGGGGTCGTTTGGATGTATATAGTAAGTTTATTAACCATATTATATAAAAAAATACAAAGAGACATTGTAAAAGTGAAACTAATTTACTTAGAGTTAATACTTAAAGATAAGGTTAATATAAGTACCCAAACCTGTCTAAATTCTATTGGTTGAGTAGTTTTCGACCTATCCCCACCTTAACCTTTGAATAGTCAACTTTGGAGCCATTGTAAACCGAATATGAATTTATTATAAACTAATATCTCCAGCTTTTCCAAAGGTGCCCCTCACCCCTCTTATAAAAGGGCACTCCTCCTTCTCATTTCTTCACACCTTAAAAGCCTTTTGGTTTGGCCAAACTCTGCCCAAATACTCTCCCAACTTCCCTAACTACAACCTAGGGGCCTTAGTTTGATCAGAAAGCCAACCTATGGAGCCCTTTTGATCAAATCAAAAGGAAGAACCCGAAGAAGAGGTAATGATTTCACCACCCTTTTCTAAGTTCATTTCTTCTTCCACTTCTTCTTCCTTTGTTGTTACCATTATAAAATAATAAATTCAGTATCATATATATACTGTGATGTTATTATAAATATGGTACAACCATATTCAGTATTCTATCCACCCTTTGAATAACATGTCACCATACGTGCGTACGTCCGGCTTACCGTCTCCACGTCGTGGTGTAATTGTTATTCAATATAATATTATTTGGATGGGTATAATAATGATGTGTAAATCATGTAAATAATAAATATAACATGTTAATGATTATGTATATATGATATACCATCCATTTTTATATTATTTTAATATCAAAATAATGATATTGTCGCTCGTGCGTACGTACGGACTACCGTCTCCACGAATGCGATGAGATTCATTCTCCATCGTATCCATTCAAGTATAATTATCATTTGATGATTTAAAAATGATGTTTAAGGACTTGATATCATTCTGGATATGAATAAGATACAACAAACATGGCTTATGTAACAAAACATATAAAAGAAAATGAGTAAGTTAACACCCGAAACGACGATAATTCTAAGATATTATTAACAAATCAATGTTAAAAGATCATATATGATATCATATTAATATATATGATTCTTGTATAATTTAATAACAATTATTTCACCATTATACAGTAGGTTAACCTACCCCAACCAAGGAAAAGTACAAGGTAAGGGTTATTTCACAATCTCTTCATTATCAGAGGTTGTTTATACGTAATAATCTACTGGGATTTCTTTATCATCCACATCCATGTTTTTTCGAAATGTATTTCAAAACATATTTATTATTTACAATAATATGGGTTAATGTCATTTATACCCTTGTTTGACTTTTTATAAGAGGTTTATAAAGGAATCTTTCTGTCGTTTTCAAAACAAGGTCCTTTTTAACCTTTTCGACAGAATTAAGGTAAGAATGTTTTTTTAACTTATACGGCGGGTGCGGATTTTTTTCGCCGTTATAAAATATTAAAAGCTTCCCTTACAAGCTTATAATAATATTTTCAAAGAAAATGTTTTATTTTATATGGATCTTAAATGATTTCAAAATAAAAGGAGATATTTCTTTAAAAAGAATTTTGATTTCATCTATGTCAACATCCTTTGATGGATTATAAGATTATTTGAAGTTGATTAATTATGATACAAAACTTCTATATTGTATTGAAGGTATTGTGATATTTTTGACTGTGGATGTGGTATTTTTATACCATTCATAGTTTATGGTGAAAGTATTGACATTTCGTATACTAGTTTTAATACGAATGTTTATGTTATGTTTAAACCTTTTCATATGGGAATGCATTGGACTTAATATGTAACGGGTGGAGCCCGCTATATCTCCTCGATGCATCGGTAGGTCTCATGAGACAAACTAGTATCTTGGAAAAATGACTTGACAAAATCATATTTTTATTCTTGGCACGAGGCCTTGACTATGTGGTTATGATAGTCTGGCATTATGCATTCCAACATTATGAAAGTGGTTATTGATTTTTTCATGTGATTATTCGATTAGTAGAATATCCATGTGAATAAGTAAATGACATTATTTCATTTTATTTATGTCGTACCATGTTGAAAGTTCATGTTTGAAAGGCTTTTGTTTTAGTTATACATTGCCTTAAATGTTTATTCTTATTTATGAAAGTTTCCGCTATATTGTTATCCTTACTGGGCATTTGAGCTCACCCCTTTTCTAGGTTTTATTTTTCCCAGGAAGTGAAGAAGTAAATTATGAATGACCTGCAGGGATATTATGTGGGGATATGATTGTGGATTATGGAGACATTATGTTGTTGTAGTAGTTTTTCATTTTATGATGTAATGTAAAACTTATGAATATATCTAGTGTTTCCAAGGCTACTAAACCAATCGGTCTTTCGAGATTTGATCTTTCTTGTGATCATGCCAATGTTATGTAATAATGCACCGACTCTGGGTAACTAGGGTCTGGGAGTTACAATCCATCTTCATATTATCCTTCCATATGTGTTATCAATGTTTATGATACAACTTTGTTCTACTAGAATGGATAGAAAAAGTTCATATATGTTCATTATCCAATAACATCATCCTTACCCCATGTGATGAAGGAACATAAATCCTAATTCCACGAAGTATCATACCATAATCAACGATATGGAACTCTTAGAAGTTCCATTCTATTACAAGATTCACCTTCGTTTTTTACTCAAAATCATCTATTTGTTCCTCCTTATTATCCTCATCGAATGATTTTTAGAGAACGATTTTGGAATGTAAGATGTATTTCCAACAATAATGATACCCAAAAGCATTTTTTTCATATCCATTAATATTGGTTCATTATCAATAGGCATCATGGAAAGAGTAGCATGTTATTTTTTTTATAAGAGCATCAGCTACCTAGTTCGGCTTTCATGTATGTTTGATTATAGGAAAATCATTTCCCCTGATTAAAATTAATCATCTATTTTGATGAATGATGAGATAATTATGTGTGAATATATACTATAGGATTTTTTTTATCTGTATATATGTCATACTTATCACTATAGAGGTAGTTAATATAGATTTTCAAATTAAAATGTCACAACTAATAGCTCTTGATCACAAGTTTGATAGTTCTTCTCCAGGATGTTTAACTACCATGAGTCGTGTGTTGTCACATTATCATTCAACATAATTACACAATCCATTAGATTATATAGGGAATCCCTATATATCTCAAAAAAATCTCCACTTATCATTAATGTGATTATAGGAGTAGTTTTCTTCCTCCTCTTTAGCCCCTTAAATCATTCCTCACATTCTTCAATAATCCCAAACATTACCCCTTTCCTTGTAAACATTTTCAGTGGGCAAGATGATATTGAGAAATTTCTCACAAAACATCGATAGTATGCTTCTAAGACAAGAAATCTATTGATTTATATGACACTAGAGGATTTGGACAATTTATCAATTGTCATTTCTTTTTTAGGATCCATATAAATTTCCTCACATGTGATCACAAGTCCCGTGATCGTTACATTTTTTATCCAAGAATCACACTTGGTGAACCTGACATACAATTATGAATTCCTTAACATATCCAATAAAACTCATAGATGTTCTTCATATCCCTACTTTCTATTAGTGTAAATTATATTTTAATCAATAAACAGTAAATTTTTAAAGGTAATGTCTAAAAATAGATTCAACAAATCCATGAAAATTTATGGGGAATTTTTATGTCATAAGGTAATATTTAGAAACATATAGTACCCATACCTTTTATGGATGGCAGTCCTTGAATTATATTCATTATTATCATTTAGCTCATGATATTGAAAAATAATATCCACATTTGAGACATATTGATATACTCATAACCCATTGAAAAATTCATCAAACCGTAGAAGATGGTACTTTTTCTTTACATTGATCCTGTCGAGTTCTCGATAATCAATAAACAACCACATTGATCCAGCATTCTTCTTGAAAAAGAGTGAATGCACACCCTAATGTGATGAACTAGGGCGTGTGAATCCTTTTTCCAAATACTATTGTAGCTACTTCTTTATATCCTCTAGTTCAGTTAGGGACAGTCTATATGGGAATATTGAGATACTACTAGATTTGTGTTTGAGATTTATTGAGAACTTTTCATCACAATCTAGGGGAAGTCTCGATAAATATTTGGAAATTAAATCATTGCATCCAATCATAATGTGAATTTTCCCTTTGTTAATACCTTCCACTGAATGAACCATTTGACCGAGGTATTCTTCTTTATAGGGAATCAACAACTACACTATTGAAGGATTTTCCTATAGAGATTCCTGACATTACTTGGATTTTTAGAGGATCATGGGATGGTACATATTATGAATTGATATTTCACTTCCTGACATTTTAAATGTGATTTATATAATGAGATCCAATCCATATCCACTGTAGAATTGAATTCCACTAAGGGAAGTATCATCATATTCTTAACAACTCTCATCCCAAATACACAAACTAGAGAGGATTCTAACACTTTGGTTGTATGAATCGTCCTACTAAGTGTTTTTATGGATATCTTGTTGTGAAAAACTTCTCAATACATCCTGTCGATTTTTTTGGGGTGTGATTGTGTTTTTTTATCAAATCTATTATTCCACAAATGAATTATTTTTGATAATTCCAATATATGTTTTTAAGGTCGTGTAGTATCCCATTGTTTTTCAAATTTTCATGGACTCAAAATTGGGGGTATGGTTTTTGGAAAATGAATTTTTTGTTTATGAGTACACAGTAAAGAGACTTTGAGACGTAGTTTATGGAATGGAAAATTTTGTACACAGAAAGAATTAGGAAATAAAAAAAGTAAGGATTCTAGAGAGTAGTGCTATATAGACCATGAATAATCATCATCAAATCACAAAAAGAAAATGGTTTTCAAGGTGGATTGTAGTTTATAAGAGGCCATTTGTATAGAAAATTATTGAAATATGTGGGAAGTCATATTGATGGAGAAAACAAGATGTTGATTTGGGGAAAGATGAAGGAATAATGGAATTACATAAACTGCATAAGGATACAATTCAATGAAGAAGCGGTATGCAATGATGATTTGGGAAATCTCATATTATAGGATTTTGTGGATATATTTTCTTATATAAGGGATTGCTAATCCCAGTATAATGATTGAGTGATTTTAATAAGAAAAAATCTTTTTTCTGGGAATATGGTGATGTCTACAAGTGCTTCGTGAGGATGATATCCAAGATTGGAGATGTTGTTCACAATGAGAATTATAAAAAGGGTTAGTTGTTTTATTGGAATGGTTCATTAATGGTTGTATTCATGGAACTATAGCCTACAAAGGAAGAACATTGCTTAGATAAGAAGAGGTCTATATGTGAAATAATTCCACCGAAGCGGAATTTCATCGTGAAGGTAGTACATGAAGAATGTATTCTAAGGTGGTATATGATAGTAAAATCATAGGTAGTTTACCAAAGAGGTGTTCCATGAAAAATATGTGTGAAATGTTTCACAGAATAAGCATGTTGTTCATCAAGGGACATAAGAATTTCATGATAGAAACATTCTCTATCTAACAGTTCACAAAAAAGTGGATTTCACCCACAGGTGAAAAAGGCACATCAACATATCATCATTTAACAGTTTTGGATGCATGAATTAAATAAAATGATGGGACATAAAAATCCATAAAAAATGAGAGAATACATTCCAAGATCAGTGAGGAAAGGAACAGGAATATGGTGATCCTTTCCAACAGTAGTGAGCCAGAGAAAGAGGCATAGTGAGTGACCCTTTGAAATGCAGTGAGCGGACCCTAAACCCTGTAAAGGCAATGATCCTGGAAACATATGTTTTCTATATCAAATCTTGTATTTGGAAATGTGCTTTTGTGAATTTTGTACGTTAACATACCATCGTTGAATGCTCTTGGGACGTATCTCGATGAGGGTGAACCATGTATAATTGATTTTTCACATGAATGATTTAATTTATATTCATATATTGTTATGTCATAAACAGGGAAGTCTGTTTTGTTTAACCAAAAAACCATATCCAAAGAGGATGAAATTTTTATTAATCATACCATGATTCACCCCCACATAGGTTATTAGAACTAATGGACATAATAAATAGTCTCATAGGGAATGGTTATAAGTTATTTAATCTCTCTCCATATAATATTTAGAGGTGGTTAATCATAATGGGATTCCACTCTCCGATGGAAACAATTTTCAACTATAGATGAATCAGATGCAACACAACTTCTCATGCTTAGTAATAGAAGTGTTTACAACATAGATGCATGGAATTTCAGACAAGGTTGATAGTTGTACTTTATTAGAAGAAGACTGAAGAGAATTGGATGCTAATTATAAATGGATCAATACTGTAGGGGGAGTACTATTAAATGAAATTTATCCAATGGTTATGTCAAGTAAAACATATCATGCTATATAGGGAAATCTATTAATCATCTATGAGTGTGACAAAAATGTAAAATAAGTGAAGATGTAGGTTTTATTGTCCAAATATAAGGATCTTAGAATGCACCATAATCATTCTGTTGATAGATACATTTATCGGGTGAATGTTTTCATGGAACACATGTGTAATATCTTAGAATTTATTTATGATATAAATATTGTAAATACAATCTTGAAAAAACTACCACCTCAGTTTAGTCTAAAGGTTTCTATATTCAATGAAAAATATCTGATGTAGCTGACACTGGATAACATACATAGTACACTTGTTGAATATGAAATAAGAAATAAAGATAATGATGCAGTGGAAAAGGGGAAGTCTAAGGATGTTTCATTCATGTTCATAATGAATCTCACTATTGAATATTTTCATGAGGAAGACATTATGGTTGATGTTACATGATTTCTCCCATCAAATATGCAAAGTTAAATGGAATTTATAATGGTAAACTTTAATTTGTATGCTTTCAATGTGGAAATATTGGGAATTTCTCATCAATGTTCCATAAGATGATTGAAGATGAAAATGATGAAAATGATGAAAATACCTGAATGAACTATTCATACAATGTCAATAGTATGGTATGTAATAAGAGAAAAATCATCAAAAAAAGTATCTCCTTTCAAACAAAGATGAAATTTCATAAGAATCTGATGAAGAGGAGATGGAGGACTTCATGGATCATGATGTGGATGTTTTGGTTGTAGTTTTTACAAATACCAAAACCAAAGAAGAATGAAATAATAAATAAGGAGAAGTTGAAGGAAGAATTTACCTTCAGGCTGAATTAAGAGCTACAGTTGAAGTGATAAATGTTTTCAGAGAAAAAACCAAGAAATCTAACAATGTCGTTTGTGACACCAAGATTTATATGCAACAACCTGATGAAGACAAGTTTGATCTGAATGATTAAATTGAAAAATTAATTTCTACAACTCCATAGTGTTCAGATAAGGTTTTTGAGTACAATCTCAAATTTGATTACTAGAAAAGAGAGATATTTAGTTTGAATGAAACTAGAGATGATAAAATCAAACATATATATGAACTTGAAGAAGAAGTCGTTGGCCTACAATGAAGTGTTATGGATAAAAAAAATGATGAATAACAGAACAATATTAGGAAAATAGATTACATAAGGATTAAAAAAGTTGAAACTGGAGAATATGGGTCTTATGGAATATAAGAAATAATTAAATCCAAATGATAATGCTAGAATATGGCTTGATCTAAAACAAAAATAAGTAATAGTTGATGTCAGAACATAACCACACACTCCAAGATTGATGATGGACTTGGGTACAAAGTAGAATACGATGATTTAGATAATGAAAGGGATAATCGGTGGGGCTGTATTTCCATACAAGAATATAGCCCTCATAATATTATATTATTATGGAATTATTAGACACTCACAAAAATATTTATCCATATCATAGTGGAACCGAAGGGAAACGGACCAATAGTGGTATTCACACAAAGTTCAATTTTTCTAATTATGATTTTATGGTCTTTATTTCAAGTCTGGAGTATTCAAGCACATGTAAATGAATTTATCATCGACAATATCGAGGAATTTGTCGATGCAGACTAAATTTTATTATAACAAGAAGAGAAATGTATCATCAAATGATCTGAAAATTAAAAATCAATTTACAGAACTACAAGATGAATCTAGTCCATAATATTCAGACTAATGTCAATAGAATCAATCTACGATGGGTATGAATTAAAAAACATGGATAAAAAATAAAATCTTTGAGCAGTAACTGGTTGAAAATTTTCATTTAAGGTATCAAATTTCACTGGGATATAGATCACTGATAGTGGATGAAACTCTTATATGATAGTACATAAGGATCTGGTGATAGAAATAATGCACAAAAAAGAAGGTATATAATCTGTTGGTAATGATGAAGGGTTGAAATTTCATGGTTCGGGTAATACAATGTTAGAAATAATACACATGTTAAAATTAGAAGTATTTTTTATTGAAGGTTTTACTCCCATTTTATTTAGCATAAGATGGTTGTGGGACTTAGAACATTCCATAATCTTTTATAATAAATTATGTGTCATCGTGGTAAAATATTGTTTTATTGTGTTGTAGTAAAAGCATATAAAAGTTAATCACTACATCAGGAATGGAGAAAAAGATATGTGTCTTTTTTCCAATGAAGAATAAAATACATTGCGGCATAAACAACTTTACCACGTCAGCCAAACATCATCGAAAGATATAGTGAAATATGATATTGTTCAATATCTCTCTATATTATCATGTGATCATAAACATATGTGTGATTCATGCTAATAAGGCAAGATCATTTGAATGACATATATGGAAATAGAGAAAAGTTCAACAGGATAGGTTGATTTGGTACCTATTGATGTGTGCTGACCAATTTAAAAAAGAAATCTTGATGGTGGTTATATTATGTTCACCTAATTGATGATTATAGTCGAATTTAATAGGTATCAATCATTACTCATAAGTTTGAGGTGTTCATTACCATTACAAGTTATCGACCAGAAGATGAAAATTTGGTAGATATGAAAATCCAAAATATCGGGACAGATAATGGACTAAAGTTCACCAGTATCCAAGTGGAGGATTATCATGAGAAACATGGGATAAGTCATCATGTTTTAGTGGTGAGAACTCCACAATAAAATGGATTATTTCAGAGAAGAATTTTGATTATAAAAAACATGTCCAGAATAGTGCTCATAAAGAAATACCTTCCAGAAATGTTTTGGAATGAAACAGTGATGGCAGATGTCTACACTAAAAATAGATTGTTTCTATGTATGAATGAAAGGAAGAATCTGTAAGATATATGGTATGGAATTAATCCATCATTGAAGTACTTTCATGTCTTCAAAAGTAAGTGTTTCATTCATAATAATGAGAAAAACAGAAATTTTAAATTCTATGGAGATAAAGAGATATTTCTTGAATATTCAATGAAATGAAAAGTATATAAATTATTTAAAAATAGGCTTGTATAAGTAGGTGAAAGTCATGATGTAAATATAGTGGGGAATTAAAAGAATCTTTAGAAAATACATGATCAGTATCAAGAGGGTAGTGAAGAGGATACATGCATATTAGTGGATGTCCTAGTTTTAGAGTTTCATTTAAAAGATGATTTAGATAAGAAAAAGGATAAGCACAATTTATTATTTTCACAATGATATAATAGAGGAGATATAATTTATAGATAGAACATAATTGATATTTACACAGTCCTAGTGTAGACAAGGAGGTTGAATACCTAAAAAAAATAATCATGCTTTTCACCAGTAGAGCATAAATGTTTTGATGATGATACTGGTGATAAGAATTGGGTTCCAGCTATTAATGAATATCTTTACCGAAATGAAAAAAAAAGACATGGGAGTTGTTTTTTCGGCTAATAGACTAGAATGTCATCAGGATTAAATGGGTTTTCATAAAAAGATGAATGAAAATGGTGTGGTGGTTCCAAAAAAAGAACGACAACTGTGGAAAGGGTAATCCCCGAAAGAGGTAATTGATTTTGATGAAATATTTTCACCTATTGCAATTCAACAAAGAATAAAATTGTTCTTTTCTATCGAAGATCAAAAAAATTTCAATGTGATCCAGATGGATGTCATGTGCGCATTTATAAATCTAGTTCTAGAGGAATAAATTTACATTGAATATAATGACGGTTTTATAATTTATGAAGATGGGAACAAATAATGTCAATAGATGAAGACTATTTATGGTTTGAAGAAAGAACAAAGATCAAGTTATTCAATGCTAGATTGGTTTCTAAAGAATATTTGTTTCTGGAATGGTTGAGTTGATTAAAATCATTATGTCAACAATAAAAGTAATAAAAAGATGATGGTGCTGGTATATGACGATGACATAATATTTGGGGATCAGATGAAGCACGATGTAGAAAAATTGGAAAATTCATGAAAAGTGAGTTTGAAATATCTATGATTTGTGAACTAACATTTTTCTATTGTTTATAGGTAACACCAAGAAATTATTTCACATTTGTTTCTCAATATAAATATTCCAAGGAAGTTATGAGAATGATTATAATGGATAATTCTATGAAAATGAATACTCTGGTGGCCACATCGATCAAACATTCTCGGTATGATGAAGGCAAAACATTTAATGTCATAGAATACATAGATATCATAGAAATACTAATATACTTAACATCAACACCATAATATATATTGTTTTTTCCACTTTTCAAGAAGCAGAGTATCAAAGTAATCCCAAAGAAATCCACATCCTAGAAGTTAAAAAAATAAATTTTTATATCAATGGAATGGTGGTTTTCAATATTATTTACAATGAAAAATATCAAAATGATTTATAAGGGTATATAAATATATATTAGGATGTATCAAGAGATGATAGGAAATCAATTCAAGGAGGTTCCTTCTATCAGGGTGGATTGTGAATTTCTTTGAAATAAAAGAAATAAGATTTCATTTCATTGATCAATATAGAAGCAAGGTATATTGGTGAAACACAATCATGTATGAAACTATTCAAGATAAAACAAAAGCTTTACGATATGGGAGATGAGGTGATGCCTTCGATCAGAATCCATTGCAAAAATTAAAGTGTTATTTTTATTAAAAATAAAAAAATTCCATCAGTCAATGTCATATAACATTGAAATAAAATTTCATTTTATCAAGGAGAATATTGACTAAGGACTCATGAATTTTGAGTATATTCCTAAAGGGAAATAAGATGTAGATATTTTAATAAAGGCCAATCCCAAAGAATCAATTTAAATGCATCGACTGGATCTGGGAGATCAGTCGACTCCACAGACTTGAAAATGTGTGGATGTGGGACACCCCCACCCTGAGGTATGGTTTGTTTTTTGATAATGTAATAATATGTTTTTTTACCCAATGATAGAAAATGAATAATTGACCTTTGTGTTCATTGAAAAAGGTGTATAAATTGATTGTTTAAAGGGGGGGGAAATGATGTAATCAAGACATGGGGAAGCTGTCAGGTGGATCAGTGAGAAAGGGGGAGTTGAACTTAAATTATAGTTTATTGGAGGAGTAGTGATGTTGGAGGAGTATTAAATATGTTGTTTAAAGATGTGTTCAATTAAAGGATAAATATCATGAAAGTTCAGGTTTGTGATGAATGTAGAAACATGGGTATATATTTAAGTAAAGTGATTCATTGATGAAATTTAAATTATACTCTTAATTATCACACTGAGAATTGATCATGTGGGATTGACGTGTGTGTTGAGAAAATCATAGATGTATATATTAATAAGATTAAGTGAATGTGGTTATAATATAAATGTACCCTCCACAATAAATCAAATTAAGAAAATGTTGTTAACAAACCCAAAGGGGGAGATTATAGGAAAGAAATTCCTCAATGAATCCACTAATTGTTTTTGGGTGTGATTGTATTTTCTGAAAAATCTAGATGTACAATAATGAGTTTTGTTGATGTTGTTGAAGCATGTTTTTATGGTGATGTAGTTTTTGAGTGTTTTCCATATTTGGTCCCTCAAAATCAACAGTTTGGTTTTTGAAAAAGGAATATTTCTGCATAGGGGTACACAATACACAGACAGTGAACCACATTATGCAGACCACGAACCCCAAAACGTTGACTATGAACTATAGTTCACATAATGAAAAAGGTGGTATGTAGAACATATTTTGAAATAAGAAAAGTAAGAAATCATCATATTTGTTTTATGCAAACCTTGAGGCATAGTATTTCGATTTTGCAAGAAAAATGCTTCGTGGGGATTCTTGAAGTTCTCAGAAGGCCAGTAGTATGCTGAAGGCTTGTGGGATGTGGTGTTTCTTATTGTTAGTGAAAATGAGATGGTGATTTTTGCCTCCATGAAGGAATAACGTCAGTACGCTGAATGTATAGTTAAATGATTTATAGAAGAAATGGAACACATTGAAGAATTTGGTAAATCTAGGATAAGAGAATTTTCTAATATATTTTCCTATATAAATGACCGGTAATCCCAATATTAATCAAGGTATATTTACAAAAGAAAAAATATTTTATCTTGGAATTTGGTGAAGATAGAAATTGGTTCACGAGGGATATTTATGTGAAGGATTAATTAGTTCGTGAGGAGGATTATGTGGAGCGTTAGTTATTTCATGATAACAGTTTGTGAAATGTGTTTTTCAGGCCATTGTTTCCCACAAATAAAAAAGCTTCTATTGAGAAGAAGCATTCTATGGAGTAGAAGAGGTATATGGGAAGAGCAGTCCATGGAAGAAAGAATTATGTAGAAGTGAAAGTGGTATATGGATGCAATTTGTGAAGGTGCTACACAGAGGTTGCACACAATAGTTAATGTTGAGGAAGTTTTCATAATATGGGGTTCAAAAAACATATGTCTAGGTGTTTACCGGATGAAGTAGGTAGTTCTTGAAGGGATTTAAATTGTTAAAAATTGTAATTTCCGTTAACTAACAGTACATGTAAAAGTGGATTTCATCAGTGGGTGAAAATGAATGTCAAGAGAGCATCCATTTAGTTTTGAGTATGCACTCTTTCATGAAAAATAAGGTTAATAAAAATTCATAAATTGTGTGTGGATCCCCTTCTAGAGCATTTAGAAAATATGAGGAAGACGATGTTCATTTCCCTAAGTACTAAGCTAGATAAAGAGACATAGGGAGTGACACTTGGGAATGTTATGAGGAGACCCTAGACCTTGTAAAGGCAGTGAGCATGAGCATATAACTAATCTATCCCAAATCATTAATTTGTAGTGATCCATATTGAATTTGGTACATCGTAACATCTCCATTTTATTCTTCTCAAATGTAGCATTTGTGGGTGAACTAAGTAAAATCTCTATGTCATATGCATGATTTCATTTCTTCTCATATATTGTTATGGGAGAGAGAGAGAAGTGTAGTTAATTATATTGGAAAATAATATCTATAGGGGAAATAGGGTTAATGATTCTCACCCTGATTCACCCCTCCCCCACTCTGGGTATTTGACTTAGTGGACCTAATATATCACTAAGTCAATTATTTGGGTAATTGATTTAATAGTTATAGCTAACATTCAAAATACTAAAGAATGCATAGAACAAAAATCAAATTTTACCTTCTACATTATTGAGTGAATTGGATGTTTACACTATTTGGAAAGATTTTCATGGTCCACTTCAGATTTAGTGATGGAATAATCCATCCCTTACATCTTTTTCTTTGGTAGATGATTACTCGGGACACCCTAGAGGAATCATGGATTAGTGAATTGGCATGAATAGTACAGTTTCTCCATACAACTATAATATTGGTTCATGTGTGGATATATCCTTTAATACATTGCATCCACATGTTTTTATGTCTCAGTGACATTCATGAGATGGGTGTCCATCTCTACCACACTTACAGTCTTTCCCAATCTCTTTTGGGTTGTTCTCGTGATGCTTCTTCTCACATTTTTTTCATGTGAGTGGTTTATATTTCTTCCAATAATTGTCATGAGATCCTCCCTCTTGAATCCCCATTTTATGTTTCTTATCACCATAACCATGGGACCATTTTATAAACTCCAATCCACTTTTAATGAACATAAAAAAATATCTCAATATCCCCCAATGCCTCAAATTTATCTAGAATTCTGAATAGGTGGTTTTATCCAACAATATTATATATTAATGTTGATATCATTTTTAATAACAATGCCTGAACAATACCATGAAATCCTTTGGAAATTTTCATTGAATTCCATGATTGATTCACCTTCCTTTTTATTCATCTCTGTGAATAATCTCTCCATATTTATATATAGAGTTAGAGGAAAATACTTTGTGTAGAAAATTATATTATCGTCTTCCCCCTCCATCTCTTCATTTTCATCATTCATCTTGGTGTTTTTAACTAATTCCCAACATTAATCGGCCTCTCCATCGATTAAATAAACTAAAAGAGTAGCCTTATCCATATTAGATTAGTGAAGCATTGAAAATATCATCTCTATTGAGTTGATGAAATGTTCCAAATTAGTAGATCAGATGATCCATTAACGGTCGGTTGTCATTGTAGCATAACGGAATCAAGAGCTAGTTGAACCCTCTTAGTTGAATGTGGACATTTCACATTGTTCATGCTATTTTTCATTGTCCAAGACATCTTGGAAAGCATCTCTATGAAATGTTGATCTCCACCTCCCATGGAATTGGTGATATCGTTTGGGAAATTTCAAAATTATACCTCACATGGATTGATGGCTTGGTTTTTCCTAGTTTCCACAATTTTTTAAAATAAAAAAAGGATAGACCAAACCAAAAGGAAACAATTCATGAATAATTTATCCCTTTGACAAATTAACACTGATGGAATATCTTATGGGATCCCAATATTTATAAAATCATATTGTGTTTGAACATAATCATAGACTCATAATAATGTTTTTCACTACGGTTATCTAATCCTAATTCCCATGATTAAAAAACCATTCTCTAACATCAAATTTAACGCCCCTCAATTTTCATACATAATTATTATATCATTATAATGATAAACTACATAAAATTGATACACAACTAGGATTAAACAACATAGTGTCTTTGTAAAATTACGACCATAAGTAAAATTGTAAAAACATTGTACAAATATATTTATTACTCCTTCTTATTTATCTTTTTAGACATTCTTGTGTTCTCCTTAGTACAAGTAATCAACTATTGACATACTTCTAATAAAAGGGTGAGCTAAAATCATTGTAAGAGGATAAATAATAACATGTATAAAAATAATATGGGGTGAGAAAAATAAAAATCATCATAATATAATTATGGTATAATTATCAGAATAATTATATGAGACATTAGATATAGTCATGAAATGTGGAAATTCATAAAAATTAAACATCATGTCTTAGTATTCAACTACCACACTTAGTAGTGAAAAACTCTAGCATCATGTCCAACCATATTTCACCTTTTCTCATTAGACTAATCAGATTACCTAATGCATTAGAGAACAAAATAATTTTAGTGCACATATCACATCATAACATTTACAAGCGCAATATAATTCAAGGTGCACCCATATATCAAAATATTAATAAAATCATGAATCCACATAGAATATATGTCAATCATAGACATAAAATAAACCATGGAATGGAATGGGTGTAATTTAATAATGAATAATTTTTTGAATTAACATTTGGTTTCCCAAAAGATTTTAGGAATATAATTATCTGTATTAGAATCATTAATCATGGGTGAGGAAGATATATTCTTCTATGAAGTAGAAGTTTTTCTCCTGAAAAGATGTTTTAATTTGAAAAAAAAAATTTATAACAAAATCTATTTGAAAACACATATATTTTGTAAATAAAAAGGAAGGGTTATGAAATTATATTTAAAGAACAAAAATGGAATATTAATATTCAAAATGGAATGAAAGTGGAAAACCCAAAGGAATAGAGTGGGGTTCAAAAATCCCCTAACATTATCCGTGAATGCAGTCTTCACATTAATATCTCAGATAATAAAATTAAATTAATTTATTAAGAAATAAATAAATTATTCTATATATAAGGAATTTATTATAGTTTTATTATATTAATTTCTATCCATATAGATGAGTTATATTTTTTAATTACATCATTTGTGCGTGTTCATTTTATTTGTTTTTATGATCGTTTCCCATAAATATGAGTACAAAAGTTTTTATAGAGTGTGTATACTTATCAAGAATTTAAATTAATACTTATTCATGAAAATAATGAGGTTAAAATTGGTATATATATCATTTGGTAAATTGTTTTGGGGATGAATCAGTATATAAAACGTTAGTAATAATCATTTAGATTTTTTGGAATTTTTTTAATCATCAAAAACTATGTTGTTCCATTGTATATTATTGTGTGTATAAATTAGTTATATAACATAAAACGTGTTATTAAAATATTTATAGTATGTCTACACCACTATAGGGGTTGTATGAATATCCTACTAGGTGTTAATAAAAAATAAAAAAAAATCATCCACAATGTCTGTAATTTGACACATCACAGACAATGATTTAATTTTTAGAATAAAATAGAGATACAAAGGATATTGATTAACGATATTCTATTATCATGATATAATTAAAATATATAATAGGTGTTTGGGTTATCATTATCATTTGGACAGTAGTGGTGAGTATTGAGTGAGAAAATAAAAAGAAATTAAAATAAAAAGGAAGATGATTTTTCTTCTTGAATTATCCCTTGTGAGGACTTACTTAAGGAACCCAAGTTAGGTATTTTGGTGAGAACATAACCTCTTTTATGTGGGGTATGGGCGTGGGAAGTGATTTGTCTAGAATTTTTGGAATGCTCAAATCATTTAAGGTGTATGTTTTATAAGATCTGTGTGGTTGTATCTACAGGGGAGGAGAGGGGTGTTTTCCCAATATTTTATTAATTAGATTATTTATATGTATAAAGACTATGAATATATTTTTAACTATCACTAAATATAATAAAATAATAATATTAATTTCTTTATTAGGTTTACTATATCATAAATAACTTAAGTAATATTGTATATAACTTTTAATGTATACATACAGTAAATTATTGTATTTTACTACATAGAGAAAATTCAACTATTTCTGAAAAATCCCAATAATTATCCCCAAAAAATTTTCTTCATATATAATTAAAAAATAAACTAATTTTTTTGAAAATAATTTTTTAAATATGAAAATTTATACTTTTAATTAAATTCATCATTTATTTTGAAAATACAAAATTTTAAATTAAAACAAATTTTATAAAACCATAAAAAATAACTATGTTCTGTTAAAATATTCTTATAATCATAAGAAAGTTTTTAATATAATTGTGTATTTTATGAAAATAAAGTTTATTTTAAATCATTATATTGATAAAAAAATTGTAAAAAAATATTTATGTCTTACAAAAATACAAATATATAATTTTTCGTTTTTAAAATTCATATTTACTTATTTCAAGATATAAATATATTATATTTTCATTCATAAGATACCAAAATTTTATTTATAATAAAAAAGGTAAAGATACTATTCTGTTGGATGAATAAATATTCTTATGTTTCATAGAAATATTCATAAGGACAATTTATTCTTCCATCGGTGTTAGTTCCTTAATTTCAGAAATATCCCTTAATTACATTCATTATTAATTTATAAAATTTTTATTATTGTCTCCATGTGATTATATGTGATTCATACTGTATGAAATAGTTTTATGAATGGGAGAATACCATTGATAATAGTTTGGTTTTTGAAAGAGAAATTTTCCTGAGTATATTACAAGAGCAGTAGATTTAGGCCAATCTATATAAGTTTCAATCATCGATTGGATAGGTACATTCCATGAGATACATAGTCTCTGAGGAATGTGTGTCAGTTGAACCAGAGAAGTTTCATGCCCTGGTTTCCTTAGATAACCCTACGAATTTATTTGATATCCACAATTGTTTGGGAATTCCGAGTTGTTCTCGTAGGTTTATAAAGGAAATTATCAACTTGGAAGCACCACATTCCGGCTTGGTCAAGAAGGGTATCACTTTTTAATGTGCTGGGTAATGAGAGATAGCCTTTTAGTAATTGAATATGTGTTTGACTACCGCACATATCATGATCCTACCCGAGCCATGTTACGAGTATATCATCATTTGAGGCATCTGAGATAGGTCATGGAGTAGTAATTATAATGGGGGTCATGATTCGGTGTATGGGTAAGTAAATTTCATATCCCATTAATAGAGCTACTCTACACCTGATCTTGACCTAGGTATTTTCATTTATGCCATTGTGTTTTGGAGGCATTCATTACTTGAAAAAATTGTACTCTGTATACCAATCAAAAAATTATAAATTCTATATTTTGACAATGATATTATATTCTTGATTGTAGATAAATATTGTTATTTATGAGGGCTGGGATTATATGAACATCATTTAAGTAATAGTTGAACAAGTAATATTATTTCAGATTGGAACTACTTGAAATGGTGATTTTCCCAATATATATATAACAATGGATTATTCAAACTGTTGGTATACTATAAAAAAAAGGAAACATTTGCCAATGGTTTGTTAAAACCATTTTCAATGTATTAATATAGTTAAGATTCTCCATCGGTTTGAAAAATCCTTTTGGAAATCATTAGTTCCTCTAATATATACCAATATTTTTAATAAACCATTAGTAAAGAGAGGCTTTCCCAACAGTTTTTATAAATCATTGGGAAATATTTTCACCAAATACCCAGCATCCCAGCTCCCACTCCAACTGATTGCATACCCTATTCCAAATCACCTATTTACGGCTTCTTGACCGTGAAACTTCTTTCAGTCATATATCCATCTTCAATCAACCAATTTTTTATTTCTACACATCAAATTAGTAAGTGTTACCTTAGTTTTAATGTTCTCCTTCAATGTTTTCTATTTTTTGTTTTGATTTGGGCTAAATTTGATTTCTTGTGGTCCGTGGCATACTGAACCCTTTGATTTGTTTTCTGTTTTCTATTCTACACATCAAACATGGTAAAGGGATTGTTTAGTGGGTTTATATAGTACTTTCTATGGACATTAGTTTAGTTTAAAATTGGATTTGGATTTTGTATTTATAGTTTTTCTTCAAGGAATAATGTAATTGGTATTGATATTGAGGATGGATTGTATGTTGGTTGGGTGGTGGATTGGAATTATGATGTTGGTTGGATTGGGTATAGGTAATTTTTAAGGTATTATATGGGTATTTCCACCCCTGAACACCCCCACCCACCCACCATTGACACCTCCCACATCCTAGACTCCCCTCCCCACCCCCTGGACTCCCTCCCATTGGACAACCCCCCTTGTACCCCCACCCCCTGGACACCCCCACCCTTTGGACAGCCACCCACCCCACCATCCCAGTGCACCACTAACCCACATGGATTAACCCCCCGCACCCACCCCCCGGACACCCCCACCCCCTTAGACATCCCCCCCCCCCCACCACCCACCACCCTTGACACCCCACCCTCTGGACACCCCCATCCCCATGGACACCCCCCCCGTAGACAACCCTATTAGACACCACCACACCTCTTAAGTGATTAGACCAATTTTTAAATTGGAATTAATAATGTTGATGATTTCCCCTTTCCCCAATGAAATTTACTATGTGACCCATAGATCCTTATAAATTGATTCTATATAGTGGGGGTGGGGAATTGTCCAAGTGGGGGGGCTATCCAGGTGGGCTCCATGGGGTGTAGGGGGCTATAGGGAAGGGGTAGGGGTTATCTAGGGAGGGGAATGCTATCCAGTGGTGGTGGTGTTTGGGCTATCAAAGTGGGGGAGTGGGTGTTGAGGTGGGTTTCTTGTCAAGGGGGTTGGGTTGTCTAAGGGGGGTGGGGTGTGGTGTCTAGGTGGGGTTGGGGGTGTGGGTTTTCCAAGGAGGAGGGGTGGGATGTCCAGGTGTGGGGGGGGGGATATCCCTGTGGGGGGGTGAGTTCTCTAGGGATGGGGTGGGTTTTCCACTCCAACACAATACAATAAATTAGAAATCACATATAACTAGTATACAGTTTCATTCACACATTAATACTTTTCATTATGTTCCATACCAACACTCACTCTTACCCTTCCATGATGAAGTGATCTCTACATCGATATATAAGATAGGTTCTATCCACTATACATGTTGATCTCTTACAAATTTAACATTCGTACAACTCTATATCTCCTAATGATATAACATGGATCATACTACCATGAGTAGTGTCCTATCAAAATATGGCTCATAAAATCTGAATCACGTATGATATTAGGAGGTGAGTTTATAATTGGTTGTGTTGTGATTTATATGATTGATATTAATGGTTTACACCAACTTTCTTCTCAGTCATCTATAATATTCATGCAATCATGATATAATTGGATAAATATTGGATTCTACGACCCTAGTTTGCAGGTGGACACCCAAAATTCCTTGGAAAACCCCTGGACACCCCAACCACCTAGACAGACCAGCCACCCCCATGGATAGCCCCTATCCCCTAGGACATCTCCCCACCTCCCTTGGACACCCAAACCAAACCCTTGGACAACCCCAAGACACCACCCCAGCCTCTAGACACCCCCAAATCCCTTGGATATCCCCACCCCCGCTAGGCAGCCCCCACCCCCTAGATAGTCCCACCCCCTTGGATAGCCCCCACCCTCCCTGGACAGCCCACCCACCCCCTAGATACCTCGTACCCCCGGGGCAGCCCCCCCCCCCCCCCCCCCCCCGCTCCCCATGGACACCCTGACCCCCACTCTTATGTACTGCCTACCCACCCCTGGACACCCCCACCCCCAGTACACCCACATCCCCCTAGACACCCCCACCCCATGGGACACCACAGACCCCCTCACACATCCCACAACCCCTGGACTCCCCCACCTACATGGACACCCATGCCTCAGTGGACATCCCACTAAACCCCCAAGACAACCCACCCAAACCGTAAACACCCCTTACCCCCTTGGACCACTCACAAACCCCCTATAAATCCACCTTGTACAACCCCACCCTCGTAGACACCCCCACTACCATGGACATCCCACCCCCTGTACACCCCTACCCCCAGTATAGCCCTGCCACCACCGTGGACGGACCACCCACCCCCGGGACAAACCCTACCCCCTGGAAAACCCCTTTCACCCATGTGGATAGCCCTCCAACCCCTGGACACCCCTTACCCCTAGACATTCCCCTGGTGGATAGACCACCCACCCACCATAGACACCCACCATCACCCGTCAGACACCCCCAATCCCCCCGAATCCCCCCCCCCTCGGAAACCACCACTATCCTGGACAAACTCACCCTCGTGGACACCCCCACACTTTTGAATGGCCTGCCCACCCTTGGAGACCCCAACCCCCGGGATATCCCCACCACCTCTGTGGATAGCCTTCCCACCCCCTGGACAACCCTACCCCATTTACAGCCTCAACCCCTTTAGACATCCCCCACCCACATGGACAGCCCACCAACCCTCGAGGACATTCCCTACCCCCTAGAGAACCCCCCCCCCCCCAACACCCTCTGACACCACCATCCCCCCGAATCCCCCCTGGACAACACGGCCCACTTGGACAGCCCCCAACCCCCTGAACAGCCCCAACCCTATAGAAACCCCACCACCGTGGACACCCCCAACCCTGTGGACCTCCCTCCCATACCCTGGACAACCGTAACACCCTAAACACCCCCCTCAACCGATGGATTACCCCCCATCCCCCAAGACACCACCCCATAACCTACACATCCCCCACCCTACCAGACGCCCCCACCCCCATATACATCCCCATCCCCATAGAGAGCCATCCCCCGCATCACCCCCACCCCCCTAGGACACCCCCACCCCCTTAGACATCCCCCAACCCCCTTTACAGCTCCCACCCCTGGACACCACCCCACCACCTGGACACCCCCACTCCAATGGACAACCCCCTACTCCCTGGACAGCCCCCAACCCCCCTATACAGCCACCACATCCACCCTAAACACCATCCCACCACCTAGACACCCCCGTCACCTAAACACCCCCATCCCCACGAACAGCCCCCCCCCCCCATGGACAGCCCCCACCCCACCCCCTAGACACCCACTACCCCATTGGATAGCCCCCAACCCCCAAGACCCCCACCCCCATGGACACCCCCACCCCCTGGACACCACCTCCCCCTTTGGGAATCCCTCCAACCCCCATGATGTCGCCCAACCCCCCTGCACACCACCCCAACCACCTGGAAATCCACACCCCCAAGACACCTACATCCCCCTTGGACACCCCACCCCCAAATACAGGCCCCCACCACCTTGGGAAGGCCTTCCATGGACAGCCCCCTGTCCCTAGGAATCCCCAACCCCCCTGGACACCCCCTACCCCCTTGTACAACTACCCCAACCCCCTGAACATCCCCTAAACCCCTGAATTCTAAATTGAATTCTTTGTGTATTTAATTAACTTATGAATTTTGTGGTAATAGTGTATGGGTATACTTGTGGAATGTATATACTTTATGTAAGTGTATACTTGAGGAAAATACCTTAAGAGTTATGCGTTAATTTTGTATGTGTGTAGAGGTTAATTAAATAATTAATTTGAGGTATTGGGAATTTGGTATGAATTATGTGTTGTATGAATTTTGTATTGATTCATATAGAATTATATATGTATTTTGTCGGTATTGATAATTTTCTATGAATTCTGCACAGGGAAAAGGCATGCCTGCTAGTGGAAGCTAGTGGAAGTGCTCCAGCTGCACATGGGGGTGGCCGGCTTGTTGCTGCAGGTACAAAAAGGCTATACCAACAGTTTATAACTATTGGTATATCTGTAAAAACAGAACTTATACCAGTGGTTTTATGTAATCCATTGGTAAAAGTATATACAATAGGTTTACAAACCATTGGTATATGTATTTTTACTTGATATTTAGAAATGGTTTTTGGGAAAAAGTTGGTAATAGTATATACCCACATTTTTTAAACCATTGGTATAAAGATGACTTTTATTATTACCAAGGGTTTTAAACTATTGGTAAACATTTTTTCCAATAGTTTCAATGAATCATTTTAAACATTTTTACCCATGGTTTCACTGAATCGTTGGTATATACTCAATTTTTCAGACATATCCCTATGGTTATTATTGAACCATAGGGATATGTCTATCCTCGAGGTTCAAGTCCCAACGGTTTGGACAACTGTTGGTATAGTTTATAGCAACGGTTGTCCAGCATTCACCAATAGTTTTAAACCGGTGGTTAAGATTATGATTCTAGTATTGTAGGGAGATAATGTATTTAATTTTTAGTGTTTGGACTTAAGGAAATCCTTTACAGTGGATATCCATATTATGATTTGACTATATATGCGGATGATATCATCTATATCAGAAAAAGTGTTGTTGTAACTATAATATTGATAGAATATTTGATGTTTAAATTTATTTTCATGAAGTGGAAGGTCCATTCAGGTTTTACCAAAATAAACCTAGACTGAAATCAATATTACTGGTGGATGGGAATGATGAAGGAAATTTTTGGTAATGGGACATGATATTACACATATCAATAGGTGAAGAATGAGAATCAATAACAAAGTGTTTTACTACAGCCATTTCTCATTCCATAAAGGATGTGGTCTGATGTTACCACAGATATTGTGGTGGGTCCCCTAAGGAATCCTTGGATGAATGATTCTATTTGTGTGATTATGGACCGATTGACATTATTAGCTCATTTCATTCCTATTCGGAATACAGTCTCAATATATCAGTTAGTAGACTTGTATGTTTGAGTGATAGTCCCTTTGTATGAGGTGTTAAAGAGTATAGATTCATCCCATGACTCATGTATCACATATTTATTTCAGAAGGGAATAACGAAATAGCTTGGTATATTGGTTTTTGTATTTATAGTTTTCCACCCAAAAAAATTGATGTCGAAACACAATATACAGGTTTTGGAGGATATGATATAGGAATGTGTCCAAATATTTTTTGTTCTTGTGAGAGGAACCTAGAAATTATTGATTTTTCCAATAAAAAAAGTTAACAAGAAATAATCTAGTTGGCACCATATAAGGTTGTCTATGGTAGTCCTTAAAGATCTCCTCTATGTTGGATCGAGGTAGGAGAGTCGTTGTTTTGGGACCAAGTCTCATGTATGATAAATCAGAGTTGGTCTTGTTGATTTGGAAATGTATGGCAATGTATCAGAGTTGGAATAAGTCATATGTTGATTGACGTTGACGAAACCTTTAGTTTACAGTGGGTGATTGTGTTTTTATTCTGGTTTCACCTACACTGGGTCACCATAGGAAACAGATATAGGGAATTTTGGGGCATAGGATTGTTGGACCATTTGATATTGTGGATATCATTTGAATAGTGGCATATCAATTGGATCCTCAAAAGAATTAAATTTTTATCTATGATTTTTATCATATGTCATAGCTTCTGTGGTATCACCATAACCCTTCTCATGTGATTGATGTTGATGATATTGAGCATGAGACTACTCTTTCACCGACAAAAAATATGATAAATGTTATGGATCACAGTCATACAGTGTTTTATAAAAGTAACACGAATATAGTTCAAGTACTATGGAAACATGTCTGTGTTCATAAGGAAATGTGGGTTAGGGAAGTGGATATGCAGGCTTACTGAACCGATCTTTTTAAATCAAATTATTAGAGATTATTTTTAGTAAATCTAGATGATGATATCTTATAAGGTGGGGATATATTAATATCTCAACCAATATATTTATGAAATTCTCTCATTTATAGGTTCTCTTTTACCCGTGTTTTGAGTATATCATGGTTGGAATTTTTATGTTTTGTTAGATGAATAAAATAATTTAGGATGTTAGTAGAGGGATTTGTTGAGTTAACAGTTGGTGCATAGTTTTCCTAAACTCTATGATCTACAATGAAAACATTTAACCCTAATACAAAGATGGTTTTTTTGTTAGTGTGTGGTTTGAAAAACCGTGCACCCAACTATGAGTAACCATTCACCCCAAAAGTGGGGGTACATTGTTAGAGTGAATGTTATTCCAAACCATGTCACTCATGCATGAAACCAAGTGCATGGGTTTTTATTCCTCTAAAAAATTATAATAAATCATGAACACCTCTATATTAATCCTTATTCACACCAAAAGACAATAATCTTATTCCTATTATTTTTGAAGCTCTCATAAATATTCCAAGGCTCCCCAAACCCATTTCTAAATGAATACAATATCAATTTGAGTGATCATATATCTTTTGGTAGGTAATTTATTCCCTATTTGTCTTTTTGTACCTCTCATTTTTCCCTTTTTGAATGAAGATGGTTTGGATTTACTATATTGGTGTTTATTTAGATCTACATTTGGATAGATATTAATCAATTTGATCCTGATCATAAATTTTGGTCATATATATTCCATGGAATTGTAATATTGAACATTACGATTTAATTTATTCATTTTCTTTTTGGTGAAGGTCCTTCAATGATTTTGATGTTCGTGGTATAATTGGGAATTCCCATATTCAGAATTATAATTTCATGTATGTATTTTGTGAATTGATATTTCCATTTTGGTATATTTCATTTTATATTTGAATTAATTAATTGATCGATGAGGTTATTATATTTTGGGAATAATACTATTAATGAATTGTTTGATAAGTGGGTTTATTATTTTTTTTGTTTAACGTGATTATGAATTCGATGATTATACGAGTTAAGGTGTGGTTGGATTAACCCTGAAGGGTTAATGGATAATATGATTATATTTTGATAAATGGTTTAACAATAATTTTTCCATATTATTCAATGTGATGTAAGTAAATTACCATGATTGTTGTGGAAAGTTGAAATGGTACATCATGATGAGTATATTTGATGAGAAGGTTAATAATGATTAAACATGATGAATATGATATATATATTAAATATTTGATTGATTGAAAAGATGGTTCAGGGATATGGAATGATGCTTCAAATAAAAATGTGGTGTCATAAATGACCTTCTAAGACCAAATGCTTAGATTTGATATTGATGTATGGGATATGGAATGATTCTCTAAATACCGATGAGGTGTGTGAATTGGAGTGATGATCTAAAAACCAATTGGGCGTGATACATGATGTTCAAGGATGATTATATTGGAATTGTTCTATCAATCCAATTATTCATGTTATAAAATTGGATTTAAATGAATAAGGAAATCCCATGATAGAAAAAACTGTTTTTACCTATGTTATATGGTTTGGAATCCAGAACATGATGATGTGGGTATTGATGGTTTAGGTATCAACAGGAACCCTTCAAATTTATGTTTTTAATTAAATAATTATTAAATATGATAAATGCTTAATTTATTTATTTTACATTATTTTTTATAAAACCTCGTAAACTATTATATACTACATATTGTTTTAGACACGTTTTTGTTGTCCTGATGAGTTGTGCTCGCATCATAATCATGTTGCCTAATTAGTACCAAAATAGATGTCATGTTTGCAAAACATAATATGGAAAAAGGCTCATATGACAGATATTAGATTTTTGATGGAGTACGGATGAGGAAACTATATATGATTTCAATTCCTTATTGGGGATTCTTTAGAGAGTATTTATTTGGATTTTTTATTTTGACACCCTACAAATATATGGTATGACATATATATTTCATTTGTAGGTTATAGTTTTCATATTTTGATTCGTCATGTGATATTTTCTAGTATTGTTTATGGTATTATTCTTGTGATTATTTGTGTAATCTGGAAATTTATTATTAATTTTTTACATTGGGATTCTTTTATAAAGAGGCATAGTTTCCCAGTATTATATATGTGATCCTCACTACTAACTGACAGCCGCTGGCGTACGAGGAGGCTTCTTGAGGTTGTGTGACAAACTATATTAGTGTACTGGAATGTGGATCCTAGGCTAGGAAATTAATTAGGAATCATGATATGTTTACATTCATGTCCATTCAAAATATTATTTCAAATTTCTAGGTACAAACCCATTGGGATTGGCTAGTTGATATAATGATAGGTTAATAATTCACTAAAAGAGACTATCGATGCATTGAGGAGTTATATATAACTAGGTCCCACCCTTGTCTTTATTGTATAAATAAATAATTATATATTGAAAGTCCAATTTTATTCACAAACAATATTCTTTATAATCAAATATACAAGATGAGTAATGAATTTAGATGTATCAATAATAAATAATTTTAATTTTAAAAAACTATATATAGATATGATATAAGTGTTAAATAATAAAAATATCCATGATAAATAATATGGATATTTTGTGTAAATTTAATTAATAATGATCATTATAATGTGAACATTTTATGTGAATGTTATTGACTACAAATAATGAATCTCAGAAGTTTATTTCAATTTTATCATTGGACAAAATAATAATAAACCATCTAAATAATGAATAAGGGTGGTATGAATTCAACATATCACTGGTGGAGAATAAGATTAATAATGGTTTTTTCATTGAGAAATTGAAATACTATAAAAATATACCTAAATATATTCTTGTTTAAAATTAATTTTTTATTTTAAAAATATCTTTTTAAAACATAAATCATTTTGAAAGTATATTTTATTGAAAATAACATTTAAAAATTTTGAATTTAATGAATATGAATAATTTTTTAAAAAAACCATTTAAACATTAAAATTATGCTTCAATGAATTAATATTCATGATGGATGGTAATTCCTTTTCAATTGTATAAAAAATATATTACATTCCTTTTGCAGTAAAAAAAGGGTTGAATAGTTCCTTTTTCATAAAAACACAAGAAGATTCATTTAAAAAGAGTATCAAATTGGAAAAAATTAAAATTATATATAATAATAATTTTTAAGATGTAAAACAATTCTTGAAAACACTTTAAGAATACATGTGTTTTGATTAAAAAGGATTTCTGACCAATGAAGGGACTAAATGAGTGGTTTTCATAAAAACAACATCTCAATTATTTTATGTTCGGAAGTGCATAATAAAGGAACTATTAATATAAAATATCATTAATAATTTGAGGATAAGGAAATTAAAAGGGTTTATTTGAAAAATAATAAAATAATTTCCTTTAGTTTGAAATCAAGAATAAAAAATCATGATTCTAATGAGTTTTTGAAAAACCCCTTAAAATAGTCGTAACCTTTAAGTGAGAGTCATTAAATGAAAGGAATATATATATCAAAGTTAAATCCAAATAAATAATATATTAAAAAAATGAAAATCTAAATTCATTATACATATAATCTCTGAATATCAACAACAATGGATAATTTATATAACATAAAAAGTAATTTTGTTATGAATTTTTTTGCAACATGGTTATTTTCATGAAAAATACCTATGAATGAAATAACTAAAATTGAAAATTCAAATACCATGATTTTTTAGTAAATAAGGATATATAATTTCAAATATATATTATATTAACCATATAAATGAAATTATGTATATCACATTTCAATATGCCACATCAAAATGAAATTTAGAATAAATCTATTAGCTCATATTGTATTTGGTTGAACGTAATTTTATCATATTTATAGTTGCTTTTAAAATGTTATGGAATTATTGAAAAGTAATATAATTATCTATAATATCATATATTATTTTTTATAAAATCTTAACACACGTTCATTTATAATCATTCAATAATTTCATTAATTTAGTTGATAATTGCCTTATTTTCTCATCCTTATTTAATAATGATAGATCTAGTATATGTGAATATTATATACTTCCCTAAAATCCAAAACAAATTATGAAATATTTTTAATATTTATAAATTAATATAATTTTAAATCTAATAATTAATGTTGTCAATGAAAAAGATAATTCCATTACAGTCACAGAGGTTGTCAGTCGTACATACACATGAGTAACATTTAATTCATTGAAATATACATTGGGGAAGATGTTATGAAATATTTTATCTTAAAATAATTATTATAATATTTTAAATTGCATATAGTTTTTTATATATATTGATATATATCATCCATGTGGTGTGATGATCAAAAGAGAGTCACAACGCTATGTGAAGGTGGTAGTCCACATGTACACAAACGATATTATCATCACTAAGACAATGAATAGGTGGGAAGAAAAACAACATTTTATATTTTTAGAATGATAAATATATCATTAATATAATAATTATGTCATATATGTTACATATATATATATATATTATGTTTACCCTTATTACCTTTCATATGAAGCATTATTCAAAGAGGAATCACGGTTCTACCTGAGGCGGTAGTCCTCCATACATACGAGGGATGATATCACATC
This sequence comes from Viscum album, assembly GCA_963277665.1. Taxonomy (NCBI): domain Eukaryota; kingdom Viridiplantae; phylum Streptophyta; class Magnoliopsida; order Santalales; family Viscaceae; genus Viscum; species Viscum album. The sequence continues at coordinate 1,240,199,580 of OY728129.1, forward strand.
CCATATAGAATGCACCATATAAAATATTACATTATATAATGACTCAAATGTCATATTAAATTTTTTAAATATCATATATATAATTTTTATCAATCATCATACAAAAATATTTTAGGTGGTACTTGAAAAAAAATTACATCGGTGTGTGAGGTGGTAGTCATCCATAAAGAAGAATGATGATTTCATAACACATTTGATATATGAGGGGATGATTTTTTATAATGAAAATATAATATAAATATCTGATTACATGGAATATATTGATGTTATTATATAATAATGATATAATGAGAATTCAGATAGGTGTAATAAAACCAAAAATAAAAGATCTTGTTGAAAAACATTACAACATTCTGTGTATCCTCACTAGGTTTGAATTCAATAATTCCAAGGTTGACTATATGCTCAAAATAAGGATTATATGACGAGGGGATGAAATTTGGGATGTGATTTTGGGAGTTAGTGGCCAAACAAAATGGTTTTAAATGTTAAAATTGAAGAGGAGATGGTGTGGCCTAATATAAATTTGGTGACTCAAACATCTGTAATGTTTTGAATTAATTTAGTCATACCCAGATTTTTATCAATACAAAACATTAGAACCTAATAATAATAAAGGGTCAAAGTATGAAATTTTATGACTTCTATAAATAATGTTTACCATTCTTTTTTGGGAGCATTTAATATCAGAAATTCATAGTTATTGATGCATGGCCTAGAGTAGTGATCACAATGGGTGACCTTCATTAATGTATCCTAGTGAATGTGTGAGTGAGGAAAAAAAGAAAACATGAAAGAACATGCGCTGTTTGGTAAAGATAGTCACTAGTCAAATGACCTATTCAGGAACATGGGTGGGGCCCAATGTTGGGACCACATCTCTATGGGGAAAATGTTAGTACCTAGAGGTCCAAGACCCGATGACCATGTTAAGATATGGTGTGTATGATATCAATGTATCCTAGTGTTATATTTTCCTTAGAGAAATAACACATCCTAAAGATTGGTTGAACTTCTTATGTTGAGAAGTATCATCCACAATGTAGATGTTGTTCTCTATGGGGGGAGAGGTGGTGAATGATACATCCCCAAATAAAAAATGGAAAATTAATTAATTATTATCCTCATTAAAATAAGGACCACCATTAATTTTGGGAGATATCCAGATTATAACTCCAAAATTAAGAATAATTTTCTTAGAGTAGTGAACAATATGGGTGACATGTTGGGATGTATCTCTTGGTTTGAGTGAATGTGAAAAGAACACACTATAATGAAATTTTTTTGAAAGGTGGGTACATTTATTAGTATTATGACCCATTCGGGAATATGGTTAGGTGTAGGGGATGAGACAAGTTTTATGCAGGGAAACTACTAGTACAAGGTGTGCTAGGACCCAATGTCATTGTTAAGGGTGGGTGTTTGTGATGTAAGTGGATCCTAGTTTTTTCAAAAGGTTACAAAATGGGTCATTCTCAAAACTAAAATAGATAATCTTGGAATATGGCCACCTAATGGGGTTTGGAACATATCGTAGGTAATTTATAACACTTGACACATTAGTTTAACCCATAGTGAATCCATTTTTACCTTAACCACCAATATTTTTAATTTTTTCACAATTCAATTCGGTCATAAATTTAGATGACTTTATTCCAAAGTAAAAATTATTTTGATTCCGAATATGGAATCCAATTTAAAAAATCTTTTCAAAAAAACTGGGAAATTAAATTTTAAAATAATCCATCAAACGAGAAAAAAATGCCGGGTTTTCATGAGAAAAAGATCAATAGATTAAAAGTTATTCATATCAAAAGTTTATAGGAAAACTACATAAATCACCGTGATTAGATTAATTTATTGGATATTTATTTAATTTTTTTAAAACTAATTAAATATTAAATTTAACATAATAAATCCTTTTAAAAAAATTGAAGCCTTCAATTAAAATTCAGTATTTTTCACCATTCATCAAAGATTGAAAATTTTCAGAAAAATAAAAATAATTTATCCAAAAGTTATGTTGTATTATAATTTTAAAAATTATTTTTATTTTGTAAAATAAATTTTTTAATTCTGGTGAAAATAATTTTTTAATAATTTGTACAAAAATTAAATAAATATCTTATAGAAAAAATACAGTCTATCAAAAAAATTTCATTTAAAAGATTATTTTTATATGTCTCATAAATAAATAACTATAATATTCATATATTGGATATTACAATTCATACCCTACAATGGAATAAATGGGTTAAATGGTATACTATATAACTTTTCATTTATTTCTTGTGGTTTACTATTTCACATGTTTTGGAATATATTTAATATAGTGAAATATAATTTCTTAATTTTTTGAGATTTCAGTTTTTTGAAAAATATTCTATTGAATACAGTTTTATTATTTTAGAATTTATGGATGCTACATTATCCCGAAATTAGAAATACTGAATACCCAAAATTTAAACATGATAATTTAAATTAAGGGATTGATATTTTGAAATTCATTTGATAAAAAACACACATCATTGTAGGTTTAATATAACATCATCTTAATTAAAGAGAAGGAGATGTTTGAATGACATATTGGATAATAGAGATCTATGTTTCTAACTAGGAGATCATTTAAAGAATGTGAATACTTGGGCAACGAATAGATGAATAAATAATTATAGATAGTGATTGCAGTCCATGATCACTATAAAATGAATGACTAATGAAAAGTTATGGGATTCAAAATAATAAATATTTTGTGATTTGAGGGATTGTATGATTTATTTTAAATGAATGTTGTTGGATATTTTTACTATATGATTTTAAAAAAGTTTTGTAACTATATTACTCTCCGTAAATAATATTAAATATCCATATATAAGGCCCCAACCTTAAACCTTACTTAATCTTGAGTTATTATAAGATTACACATTGAAGATCTTTTCAGGTTTAGAGTTTTAGAGAATTAGAACATAAAACTTGCATTACATTCCACATTAAACCAAAGTGGTTACATAAAATATAGTATTCACTTTTCCCATCAAAGGAAACATATTTAAAATGAAACATGGATTCTTTCTTGACACTTCCTTGACATTATCATCATATCATGTACCTTTCCCTTGACCTGTGAAAAACATTTCAAAAAAACATGGGATGTGAATAAAAAGCTCAGTATGGGTTATAAAAATATGGAAAGGAAACATGAGTTCATATATACATAAGAATGAAATCATAGTTTACCGATAAATCATAATCACTTTAACATACCTCATCAAATCATGAATAAATCATAGAAATCACAAGACATAAAGGTAACTTGAGGCATTCATAACATTCTTACGTAGGGAGTAACCCTCTTGGTTACGTTTGGAATACCCATCACAGTATATTCCCTAAATCCCATCGGAGAAACCTTAAATTTTCACTCCTTCGCATTACCCAATGTATTGGAGAGCTATATCGGGCTCACCCGCCCTTATTTTATCACGGAACCACCCGTCTTCATAATAATTCCCAAGAACCTCAACATAATTATATCACATAAAACATGCATAAAGGAAACATAACATTTCCACCTTTCAATCACAAGATATCAATACAACACATTGATATAAAAACATTATAAAAACAATTTTCAATACCAAAATAAAAGAAAAGTAAAACATGGTATTTATTTTTTTTAAAGGTATGGCTTGTAGAGGAAGTCGAAACTCAAATAATGGTCACGGAGGCGGAGAAGTAGTTGTCACCGCATACGTACGAAAAAAACTTTCCCTTTTGTCATTTAGTAAATGATTCGTATAAAAAATATTCCTTTTGAATAAAAGTAAAAGTCAAAGGGGTTTATACATCATATAAAAGAAGGTTGTGTATAAAACAAAATATGCCTCACTGAAACGAGATTGAGACGACGTCCCATACCTCATGTTCAACTTGACTCGATCATTCTTTAATGTCCTGAATAATAAACTTGAGTTAATTTCTACTTACATAAGAACCTTTTTCAAGTTCATAATTCCTTTTATGTCACTTATTTCCATGTCATGAACACTATGTAATTATTTAAGTTAATAACTGTCGTTTTAACGATCATTGGTACTTGAGTCAAAAATAAACCCTTTATAATTACAAGTTGTTCATTTATCCATTATATCCAGAATTATAATCATGATGTATATATTATATATATCCAGTATATACATTCATTTATAATATTACATAATCATTTACAGGTAATAAATGAAATGCACCGTTCATGGAGACGTTAAGCCGTACGTACGCATGAACGCTAGTTTCATTTCTATTTCGTATTTTATAGAATGGAATCATAATGATATAAAGGTATATTATAATTAAAGTATAATATCATATATAATATCATAGTTACATCCTTTATACGTCCCACATATGGTATTTAATGAATCAAATCACTTTGAGGGGGCGGTAGTCTACACTTCCTTAAATGAAGATATCATGTTTACCCATAATGGAAATCAGAAAGTTATGCCCAAAATGAAAAAAATATAGAATCTTAAGGAAAACAGAAACATATTATATATCATATATAAATATAGTGACATAATAATGGAAACCTTTGAAGGTGTTAAAAAAATGATGAACAATCATCGTTTCGGGAGGCATAAATTCACCATCCACAGAAACAGTAGGTCCTTTAACCATTTAATGTAGGTGTGTGTAAGTGTATCTCGAATACATCTTATAACAACATACTAGTATATTGAAGATAATGGAGTTGTTACAAAAGAAATGAATAAAAAGAGTATAGAGGGTTGGAGAAGCAAAATAAAACAAAAGGACTCAAGTGAAGACATTACCTTAAAATTGGGTAACTCCCTTTGGTTTGAGCTCAAAGGATTCCTTGGGAAGGCTTTGGCCCAAAGTGAGGCTTCAAGGAGTAAGATAGGGATGTGGAGAGACAAAATGGGCAGGGTCTGGCCGACCCAAAGGCTTTGTAAGTATGGGTAAAGAGGTAGAGGTGGTGGACTTTTATAAGAGGAGAGGAGGGGCACTCTTGGAAAGTAAGGAAATGTTACATTATGTTAGAATGCATTTCGGATATTAATGGTCCCACATTGATGTGTTTAGAGGGTAAGGTGATAAGGGTTCGAAATACACTCATCCAATAGGTTTTGGACAGGTTTAGGTATTAGATTTTACATTATCATTCCATTTTATTTAAATCTTTTATTAATGAGGTAATCGTTGCATCATCATGATGTCATAAATAATTTAATACATCTAATGTCTAAAAACTATAAAAAATATATCATGATGTAGGAAATATTTTTATATTTCTAATGAATACTTATAGTCCAAAAGATCATTTATTTAGACAAAACTAAAAATACTTTACTGAGATGATACATTCTTTGTCACATTTAACATTCTTTAAAAATAAAATGATAAAAAGTCACTTTCTCACAAAAGTGATTACATGGGGCCGCCATGTTTGGCACAAGGCATCCCATGGTCTGCCATGAGACAACCAGTAGCCTTAAGACACATGATGTGGTCTTTTTGTATTATTATGATATCATTTTATTATCTTTAACTATCTGATTACTCATTAATCAAGATAATTAATGATAATTACCATTATTACTATTCATAATGTCCAAAAATAATACTCTTAATTACATAATATGGACCTTATGATTCCAAATATGTAATCCATTTTACCAAATTCTGAACACAAAAATTGAAAAAATTGATTTAAAAATAATTCTCGTTGTCAATACAAATAGCGGGTTTTTTGAAACAATATCTCTGAAAAGTTTGGCATTAGTTTATGCCCAATTACAAAGTGAAATTAATCCTAATGACCACCATTGGATTAAATGGTAAAAATATATTCTAATTTAACTTTATAACCAATTCAAAAGATAATCTAATCATATAAATAAATTAGATTAAAAAGTTGTTTTGATGTAAAATGCAGTATTTTTCACTATTTATTAAAATATGAACATTGTCAGAAAAGTACCAAAAATTTATCCAATGTAAAATTCAATTTCCCAATCATAATGAATATGTTTATTTTGATAGATATAGATTATAAAATTTTCAAAAGTTTGATTTAAAAAGGGGTTTCTATCAAAAGGCAGTAAAACAATATTTTAAGAATATTAGTGTATTCCATGCATAAGAATGTATTTATTTTAATTTTAAGACTCTAAAACACTATCTTAATCATTAATAGACATAGATAAAAATATCTATTACTCATTACTTACATGGGATGTTACATCCTTCCCCCCTTTAGAAAATTGCATCCACACAATTTATTTACTTATCGAATAAATGGGGATACTTATCCATCATTGCATTTTCAGATTCCCATGTTGCCTCTTCCATCATGTGGTTTTTCCACAAAAACTGTTACGTGATTAATCACCTTATTTCGTAACACTTGCTCCACGTGGTCAAGAATATGGACCAGTTGTTCCTCATAAGATAGGTTCTCTTCCAGCTGAACTACCTCTGGACTCAAAACATGAGTTGGATCTGGCATATACATTCTCAGCATCGAAACATGAAAACATTGTGTACCTGAGATAAACTCGGAGGTAAATCCACCCGGTATGCAACTGATCCAACACTCTCCAGAATTTCATATGGTCCAATGAGCCTTGGACTCAGCTTTCCTTTCTTACCAAATCGCATCACACTTTTCCATGGTGATACTTTGAGAAAAACATGATCACTTACCTCAGAAGAGAGATCCTTCCTCCTGTTGTCTGCATAACTCTTCTGCCTACTCTGAGCAATTCTCATGTGTTCTTGAATTAGTTGAACATTTTCTTCCATCTCTTCTACCAATTCTGGTCCCATCAACTTCCTCTCACCCACTTCATCCCAGAAAGCTGGAGTTCGACACCGCTTCCCATATAATGCCTGAAATGGTGCCATCAGTATACTGGAATGAAAACTGTTATTATTAGAAAATTCAACCAAAGAAAGATATTGGTCCCAACTTCCCTGATAATCCATCGAACAAGCTCGTATCATATCCTCCAAGGTCTGAATTGTTCGTTCTGACTACCCATCTGATTGAGAATGAAATTTTGTACTAAAATTTAATTCAGTACCCAACGACTTCTGAAGGCCTTTCCAAAAGTTAGGAGTGAACCTGAGATCACTATCAGATAAAATGGAGAGGGGAAATCCATGTAACCTTACTATCTCTTTAATATACAAACGGGAAATTTGATCTAGGTAAAAAGTATCTTTTATAGCAAGAAAATGAGCAGATTTAGTCAAGCGATCAATAATAACCCAGATTGCATTATTACCTCGAGATGTCTTCGGTAATCCCACAACAAAGTCCATGGATATATTCTCTCATTTCCACTCTGGCACTGGTAAAGGCTAAAGCATACCTTTCGGTAACTTCCACTCTTCTTTAACCTGCTAACAAGTCATACACTTCATAGTAAAATCAGCAATATCTCTTTTCATTCCATCCCAGCAGTAATACTCTCGCAGATCTCTGTACATCTTAGTACTGCCAGGATGAACTCAAAACGGAGAACTATGAGCTTCACATAACAACTCTCTATTCAACTGTGAATTAAAAGGCACACACAAACTCTTCCCAAATCTCAAAACGCAATCATTATCAATGTTGAATTCAGGCAACTTACCTTTCTAAACCAGCTCTACCTTTTTATACAACTCACTGTCTTGCTTCTGTGCTTGCATGATTCTATCTGATAGAGATGATCTCACTGATACCTGAAACAAAACAGAAAAACATCCTACACCAACAACATCTATGCGAAAGTTCATCAAATCCTTAACCAAAGGATCACGTTCCAAATGAAACATTGCTAATGAAGCATTACTTTTTCGACTCAAAGCATCAGACACTTTATTTGCTTTTCCCGGATGGTAAAAAATTGTATAATCATAATCCTTGATTAATTCCAGCCATCTCCTCTGTCTCATGTTTAACTCTTTCTGAGTGAATATATACTTTAAACTTTTGTGATCAGTATATATTTCACACTTTACCCCATTCAAATGATGCCTCTAATTTTTTTAAGTGAAAACAACAACAGCTAATTCCAAATCATGTGTAGGGTAATTTAACTCATGAGTTTTCAACTGTCGTGAAGCATAAGCAATTACCTGATCATTCGGCATTAGGACGAAACCAAGTCCTTTCAATGAAGCATCACTGTATATAACAAACTCAGCATTCCTAGAAGGTAGTGCCAAAACTGGATCATTCACCAATCTTCTTTTCAGTTCCTGAAAACAATCATCACATTCTTTTGTGCAGATATGCTTAACACCTTTACGAGTTTTCTTAGTCATTGGACTAGATAACCGTGAAAAATTTCTAACAAACTTTCGGTAATAGCCTGCCAAACCAAGGAAGCTACGAATCTCAGTTAAATTTGTGGGTCTTGGACAGTCTTCCACAACTTTTATTTTTGCAGGATCAACAGTTATCCCATCTTTAGAAACAATGTGACCAAGGAAAGAAATTTGTTGCAACCAAAACTGACACTTGCTGAATTTTCCATACTGTTTCTTTTCTTTTAAGGTTTGCAAGATAACCCTTAAATGTCTTTCATGATTCACTTTACATTTAGAAAACACAAAAATATCATCATTGAAAACCACCACAAACTTATCCAAGAACTCATGGATAATTCTATTCATTAAGTCAATGAATACAGCAGGTGCATTGGCTAGCCCAAAAGGCATTACTACAAATTCATAATGGCCATATCTTGTATGAAACGCGGTCTTCAGAACATCTGCATCCTTTACCTTCAGCTGATGGTACCCCGATCTGAAGTCAATCTTTGAAAAATACTGAGCTCCCTGGAGCTGATCAAAAAAATCATCGATATGAGGCAAAGGATATTTGTTCTTAACAGTGATGTTATTCAAGTCTCTATAATCAATGCAATGTCTCATTGAACCATCTTTCTTTTTAGCAAATAAAACAGGATCACCCCATGGTGATGTGCTAGGTCGAATGAAACCTTTCTCTAATAAATCTTGCAATTTCTACCTCAACTCTAAAAGTTCAATTTGATCCATTCGATAAGGGCGTTTTGAAATTGGCTTAGCATCAGGAACTAAGTAAATAGTAAACTCAACTTATCGATCTGGTATTATTATGGGAAAATCATCAGGAAAAACATCAGGATACTCATTTACCACTGGCACATCATTAATCTGAACAGTTCCTTTATTTTCAACGATGTGTTCATGGTAACATTCATTTCCATCTTTTGCATGTTTCTTGTCCTCTTGATAAGTTATCAACAGTAAGGGGTCATTCTTGTGCACAAACTGAAAGTCTTTCTGAAAAGAAACTTCTTTAGCTCTACAGTTATTCTTAGCATGGTAAATAGAGAGCCAATCCATACCCAGGATAACATCCAACTCTACTAGAGGTAGAACAATAAGGTTTGCAAGTAGGTTCTTTCCACAGATAAGGATATAAAGATTCCTATAAATTATTTTTGCCTCAACATTTCCCCCAGGTGTTTTTACCAAAATTTTAGGAGTCATTTATTGAGATGGTATTCCCATTTTACTAGAAAAGTTTTCAAAGATGAAAGAATGTGTAGACCCCGAATCAAACAACACACTCGCATAATATGAAAAAACAAACAAACTACCTGATACAACTGCATTTGATGGCCCGACATCTGCTGAAGTAATTGCAAAGGATTTCACCACCCCTTTCTGCTTATAGTCTAACTGCTTCCCATCACCCAAGATCTTTGTCGGACACTCGTTTTCATAGTGACTCATCTCATTGCACTTAAAACATTTCACAAACTGTAAATCAAATTTGGTCTTACCTTCACCTTGATATTTTTCAGTGAAATCATGAGCCTTATGTCCCATCTTACCACATCGGTAGCACTTTCCAGAATTTAGAAGTCATTCCCCAGCATGCCTTTTACCACATTTATCACAAACTGGAAACTTAGATTTCTTACCATCAGACTTTTTTGAAAAATTCTTCCCTTTCTCCTGCCACCTCGGTCTCTTCTTCTGTTGGTTGTTATAGAACACTTGATCATCAGCAAACACCATTTCCACCTTCTCAGCACATCGAACAAGCTTTTCATAACTTTTAAACTCATGAGAAGCTAATTCCCTTCGATATTTTGGCTTTAATCCTGAGTAAAAACGATTGATTATACTATCAAGGTCTCAGATAAAATTTGGAGCATACCTTTCCAATCGAGTGAACCTTTCTTCATAGGTAGCCACTGAGTCTTTCTCATGCCTCAAATCCAAGAATTTTTTTTCCATCCTAAGTCGAACAGACTTAGGAAAATACTTTTCATGAAACATACCTTTGAATTCATCCCAGTCAAGAGCATCAATCTCATCGGCGTCCCTGATATTTTTAACCATCAACCACCACTGATCGGCTTCACCCTCCAAACGGTAAATAGCAAGACAAAACATTTGATTGTCTGAACACCCCATGACATCGAAAATTTTCTCCAGTGCTTTAATCCACCATTCAGCTAACACAAGGTAAGAAGATCCTCTAAATGATGGGGGATGTTGCCTCATGAAATGTTCCACCAGTGACTTGTTCCTCTACGGTTGATCTGGATGATCTCGTGTATGGATACCACCACCATTTATCGCTTGAGTCAACTACGCCATTACTGCAACAAACTATTCAGTTCCAATTCTGACGATCATAGGATGCTGATTCGGAAACTTATTTCCTTGTGTATACCTTCCTAGCACTGCTTCCCTGTTTCCTATGCGGAAAACCATTCTGAACAAACATGTCTTAGATGAAGCAACATGGTAATCTTTAAATGCTATATCATTTCAATTTGACCATAAAAAATATTTTTGGATAATCTTTTAATAGAATTATAACTCCTAAAGTTATCTAAACCGACCTGTGATACCAATATAAGGCCCCAGTCTTAAACCTTACATAATCATGAGTTATTACAAGATTACACATTGAGGATCTTTTCAGGTTTAGAGTTTTAGAGAATTAGAACATAAAACATGCATTACATTCCACATTTAAACAAAGTGGTTACATAAAAGATAGTATTCATTTTTCCCATCAAAGGAAACATATGTAAAATAAAACATGGATTATTTCTTGAAACTTCCTTGACACTATCATCATGTCATGTACCTTTCCCTTGACATGTAAAAAACATTTAAAAAAAACATGGGATGAGCATAAAAAGCTCAGTATGGGTTATAAAAATATGGAAAGGAAACATGAGTTCATATATACATAAGAATGAAATCATACTTTACCCACAAAACATAAGCACTGTAACACCCCGAGAGTCTATGAAAAATATTATTTTAATTTCATTAATGTCTTTTGTTGTATTCTACGCCAAGATTACCTTGCGCTATACGCAACACCGTATTAGCTTGCAGTATAAGCAACACTATTCTTGGATCGTGTTACACCAAATTTTGATAATAGTTATTCTACGCAACATTGAGTATATATATATATATATATATATATATATATTCAATGTATAAATTAAATATGGTTGGATTATGTTATACGAAACAACGAAGGATTCTTTCACAACACGTAACCCTGACTTGTCTTGCATTACACGCAATCGCGACCTTCCTCGATAGCGTGTGTTGTACGCAATACTGGGTTTTAATAAACAACGATATATTATTATAATATTTTCATGAACTAGCTGTTATGAATAGTGTTAAATAAATATTGAATTTTATAACATTATTACTCATCTTACACATTTTCTAGAACATGGTATAAGAACAAAATAAATTTTTCGGGTAAAATATTTTTTTTCAAAAAATGCAGTTTTGCCGCCTTTTGATGGCGCACCCACATTAAATCTAGTTTTTGACATGTTTATAAGTTCAATTTGACAAAATAAAATTCTTCTTTTGAATCAGGATATAAAAATTAACACTAGATAAAGTTTTGATATTTTTCCGATAACTTTCATATTATAATGAATAGTAAAAACACGCTATATTTTAATTAAAAACAACTTTTTTCATCGTAATATCTTATATGTTTAAATTATAATATTGAATGATTTTAAAGTATAAATAGAATATAGTTTTACCATTTAATATAATTTATGTCATTAGCATTGATTTTACCTTGAATTCATAAGTTAAATCAATTCAATCTTTTGTAATGTTTTAAAGAAAAACCCGTTTTGTTTCGACAACGGGATAAATTTTAATTTAATTTCTGCATTATTTGTGAATTGAATATGAAAAAATGGATTCCATATTTGGAATCAGTGGGTCCAAATTATGTTAATAAGATACTTTTTATTTTTGGGCATTATGAATAGTAACTACGATAAATTATATTTACCATAGTTAAAGGTAAATCAAGTAATTAAGGGTAAATATAATATTTTAAAATTACCCTAACAAATGTCAAAATCCTATTGGATGACTAAAAGATGACCCATATCACCTAAGGGTCGGATTATATTCATTTAATTAAATTTTTTCAATGAAAATATTTTAATAATTATTAAAACCAAAGAATGTGACAACATTTCACTTTCTTAAATCTTATAAGTATAATAATTTTAATCTAGTGATAACATTCATGAAACTTCGAACATTAATAGTCTCCAGAAAGATAATACATTTATCTACATCATAGTAATTTACTTAGAATTTTTAGAGATTAAATAATTATCATTTATTATGACACAAAGATGATGTAGTAATTGTCTTATTAATGAAATATTGACATAATTGATGTTATAAATGCCCAAATAAATGTAATTTGAGACTTTTTATGACTTACACTAATTTTATAGGTTACTATGACATGTTATTGTTGATTTACGTAACTTTTTTCGAACTTAGCATTCTGTTATAAATTTCATAAAAATCATGTACCAAATAGTGTCAAAATTGACATAAAATTGTTTTTAAAACAAATATTATATAATTAATTGTTATTTCATTCCTAAAAATATAAGGTTCGGCCAAATGACTTAGATAAGATTATATATATTAATAATAAACAAATTGGGGTTCTTTTGGCTTGATATTGTAAGTTTATTAACCGTATAGTGTAAGAAAACAAAAAGACACTGTAAAAGTTAAATTTTTTAACTTAGAGTTAAATCTAATTGATAAGGTTAAAATAATAACCTAAACTTATCTCAATACTATTGTATTAGAGGATTTCGACCCATCCCCACCTTATCCTAGAAATAAATCAATTTGGAGCTATTTAAAACCGAACTTGACTTTATAATAAAATAATATTTTTAGTTATTCCAAAGGTGCCCCTCTCCTCCCTTATAAAAGGGCACCTCCTTTCTCTCTTCCTCACACAACTTTGAGCCTTCAACCTCGTCCTACCCCTGACAAATTCTCTTCTCCACTTCCCTAGAAACATCCTAGAGGTTTTGTTCTTCCTCAAAGACCAATTTGAGTGCCCTAAGAGGAGGTTTCAAAGAGGCGCTTCAAAGAAGAGGTAATTTTTGTTACCGATTCTTTCACCTTTATTACTTCTTCCACTTATTATTCTTAGGTTGTTTCATTATGAAGTAATAACATCAGTATCACTCATATAATGATATGTTATTATAAGTATGAAACAATCCTATTTCACCATCTTTCCATCCTACGGAAAACGAAATCACCGCGTGTGCGTACGTACAGAATACCGTCTCCACGCCGTGGTGAAATCTATTTTCCACCACCAACATACTTGGATGGGTATAATGGTGTAAATAATAACTATATATTATTATTATAAAGTTATATTGATTATTAAATAGTATACATACACTCCAATACAGTCCCACGATCATGAGAACGATATCATCGCTCGTGCGTACGTACGGACTACCATCTCCATGACGCGATGAGATTCATTCTCCACGTTAACCATTCATGAATGATTATAAAGTATATATAATAAGTAATCATGAAATATATTACATAATAATGATAATGGTTTTATGTGTATATATATGTATGACATCTACTTAATTCCATTCAACTCAATAAGGAAACGAAAACAGCGTTCATGCGTACGTACGGCCTACCGTCTCCATGAATGGTGTATTTATTTCCATTTACTGATTTATTATATATATGTATATTATGAATATATATATATATAAACCATGTTTTATATTCAGTAGTTAAGTAATCATGATCTAAGTAATCATATGAATAATTACAAGTCAAAACACAGACGACAAATGAAACAATTTTACCCAAAACGCTCTTTAACATGGAAATTGCAAAAGAATGGGTAATATAAAGTCATAAGTGAACTATATATGATATCATAACAATGAGTATGTTTCTGGAATAAGTCAATAGCATTATTTAAATCATTATACAGGAGGTTTAGACACTTACAAAGCAAGTCGTACCTAAGGTAAGGGAAATATCACAATCTCATTCTTATCCGAGATTGTTTATACTTTAGTATTTACTGGGGTGTATTTTATCATCCACATCCATGTTTCTTCAAAATGTAATATTTATATCCTTATACAATATTTTATATCCAATTTTACCCTTTGGTTATTTTTTAGTAAAAGTTATGAAAGGAATCTTTTGTCGTTTTTCGCACGAGGTAATTTTTTGACTTTTCGGACCAAAGTACGAGAAGAATGTTTTTTTAACTTATACCGCATGAATGGATTTTTAAAAAATTATTTACAAGAACTTCCTTTACAAGTTTTCATGTTTATTTTTAATCAACTTCTTTTAGTTTATGATTGTACGACATGTTAAGAAAGGAAAAGTGTTTTTGAAGCAGAAAGGATATTTTCCTCAAGAATGGAGTTCAAGTGTATTATCAAAATTATTTTCCATATAAAATAATAAACAGTTCTGTTTTATCCCTATTATTACATTTATTTGATTATGTTGTGATGGAATTATACTTTTATGAATTCTTTTATCGTATATGAATTGTTTCATGATGTCATGATGTTTAAGATTCCCATTTGTATTACATGGGTTATGCAATGATGTATGATTTATGATTTTGTGGAACACATAAGAATGGTACCATTATGAGATGGGTGGGACCTATATCTCCCTCCAATGCATTGGGTAAATATTTCATATCTCATGAGATATACATGCCTGGAATGGTAGGTTATACCGGTTCAGTGAAACAGGAATGAAACGAGGGTGACTCGGTTCAGAAATGGACTTTGTCCACTAAGATAGTCTTGGCAATGAGTATTGACTAATAAGATATGATTCTCTATGATTATGTGTGTATGCCAGAATGTTTCATGTTTTATGTTATGATTATTGTGATTACATTTCACTGCCATGATTTATCCCATGTTATGAAATTATGCTCTCTTTTGCAGGTTAAGATTTTCAAAATGTTATGTTCTTGTGATGTGATTGATATTTCTTTTGTTTACCCTTACTGAGCATTTGAGCTCACCCTTTTATGTTTTCTTTTCCCCAGGATATAAATAAAGTTTTTAGGTATAAAAAAAAGGATGATCTTTATGGAAGATGTTGAAGATCTTTCAACAGGATTAGAATATTATATTCCGAGTTTCCAAAGACACTAAACTATTACGATCGTTGTGGGTGGGTTTTTGTTATGTACTAAGTATTCCGGAAATGTAATGTAATGTCAATGTACGTCAAGATTAGGGTCTCTACAGTTGGTATTAGAGGAAAGGTTTAGTCAACCTTTGGAAACAAGGATGCAAAAACGTTAGTGAGATCCCTAGAGATATTTCTAAGGTATGTCTAAGTCTAGGGATGTCCCTAAGGTTAAGTATACGTATAGGTTATAGTACTATAATTATGCTAAAGATCATAGAATTAAACCTAAGATGTTAGATATTGAAGGTACTCCCCCTTTATTATATTGTTTTCCCTAGCATGAGTTTTGCCTCTCACACTATTCTTCTTGGGTTTCAGACGATGGCTGGAACCCGAAGGAACCGTGTTGATCAATGCAATGGAAAATGCAATGATTGCCCTTCTGAACAAACAAATTTTATGGGAGATGGAGTGAAAAATCTTATTGCTATACTTACACAAGCTATGAATCATTCAGGACTTCCAAATGAGCAGAGAAGGGAACAATATTCTATTGAGTCCTTCATGAGGCAACATCCACCTTCTTTCAGTGGGTCTTTCGATCCACTTGTTGCTGAACAATGGATCAGTACCATGAAAAAGATATTTTCAGTTCTTCAATGTTCTGAGAAGATAAAGTCATCTTAGCAGTATATCGTTTGGAAGGTGAAGCTGATCAATGGTGGAATCTTATCAAGAATACGAGGCCAAGAGATGAAATTCAGTCCATGGAATGGGACGAGTTCAAGAACTTTGTTTTCAGTAAGTACTTCCCTCGTATTCTTCGAAAAAAGATGGAAAAGGAGTTTCTTGAGCTGATGCAGAAGGATGATGAATCTGTTGGTATATACGAAGCGAATTTTACAAGACTTTCAAGGTATGCATCTGGAATTATCGTCCAACCTGAATGTAAAGTTGATCGATTTTTCAGTGGCTTAAAACCAAGTCTTCGAAGGGCATTAGTTGTAAGAGACTTCAGAAGCTATGATGAAATTGTGCGTTGTGCTATCAAGGTAGAAATGGAAGTTGGTGTTACATATCCATCTCATGGTTTTGACAAGAAACGAAAGATGGAGTTCAAGGAGAAATCTCAGAATAATGGTGAAAAGAAGATGAATGTTTCCTTATGCACAAAGTGTGGAAAGAAGCATGGTGGAGGTTGTCTTAAAGGGACTAGAAAATGTTTTAAGTGTGGAAAAGAAGGTCATCGAGCAGGTGAGTGTCGACGTAATGGAAAAAGGGATTCTAATGATGTGAATAAAGAAAACACTGCAGAGAACGCACCACCAACACTACAATGCTTCAAGTGCAAGGAAATGGGGCATTATGCTAATAAATTCCCTAATCCAAGGGTTAGTGATGATCGACATGAGCAACCGCTTAAGGAAAAGGACAAAGATAAGTCATATGCGATCACTATTGGCGATGTTGAATATGAAAACAATGTGGTGGAATGATTCAGTGTTTATCTAATGGGATTCCAAAATAATGTTGTATCATGGAGTATTGGAATATTTATGTATTGGTCTAATGTGGTATTCAAAGTTATTGAGATATTTTTGGAAATAAGATGATATGCGTATAATGAATGGAAAACGAGAAAATGAAATGTTTAACAGTATTCATGATCTCATTATTGATATAAGGACTAAGTGATATCATGGTTTGAGTATATAGAATTTTGAGGATTTTGGTATGTGGAAGATGTTAACTTTTAACTACATTCATGTTTTCACTAAGGTTCAATGGGCTTTGAATGTTTGGAATGTGACCAACAAAACATATCTTATGATATATGGGGATCAACGATGGTATTAAATCTCTGGTAATCGTTTTCACTATGTTATGAGAGTGGACTGCATTATTATAGATAAGCCTAAAAATTGGAATGGATTATGTTGGACATAAGTTAGTATTGTTTAAGGATAGAAGTTTTTTTCGATATTATTGATGGGATGTTATAGTAATATAGTTTTAGAAAAAGGACAACCTGCAGGACGGGCGACAATCCATCGCGTCGGACAAGGCTGTGGGAATCGAACCCACAACCGAAGTGCGACTGGCCTTTATCGCCTACCACTGGCCTACAAGAAGTCCCTGGTTAGTAGAAACTAGTTTTATTTTATTAAGAGGTATGATATATGAAGTATAAGTTCATTTTTAGAACCATATACGATTAACCATAAGATGGACTTATAACTTTTGCTAACCTTTTGTTTGAAAGAGATGGAATGTCCCATCATTCTATCACATGATCTGCTAACACATCAGGAATGAAAAATTCAACTTCATTTCTTTAAGCGATGAAGTGGAAATTTTCCAAAGAATGACAAACGGTGAGACTATACCAAAATCACGAAAGTATTTCTTCTAATTCCAATTTCATCAACTTTAGGGAAATGATCTTGAAAACCAAAAATGTTGTCTTAGTGCTCTTATATCTGATGAATCAGATGGTACCTTAGATCGTCACAAATTTATGGCTTTGTGATTTCTAGCTTTTCCATAGCCATGTTCTCTACCACTCTCCATCAGAACATGATGGTTAGATTTCTCTTCCATATCCATATTTTCACCTATGTGGAAACCCAGTGATTAGTTTATTTGGGTAACCGTTACGTTTCATACTTTTTTTTAGGATTGGATTTGGTATTCCTTTTTACGATGTGGGTTTATATTAAAGAAACTTTCGAATATCAATCCATTTATAACCCCGACGAATTTGGAGGGCGAAATTCATTTTAAGGGGGGTAGAATGTAACACCCTGAGAGTTTATGAAAAATATTCTTTTAATTTCATTAATGTCTTGTGTTTTATTCTACACCAAGATTACCTTGCACTATACGCAACACCGTATTAGCTTGCTGTATAAGCAACACTATTCTTGGATCGTGTTACACAAAATTTTGATAATAGTTATTCTACGCAACATTGAGTGTATATATATATATATATTCAAAGTATAAATGAAATAAGGTTGTATTCTGTTATACGAAACAATGAAGGATTCTTTCACAACATGCAAACCGTGACATGGCTCACATTACACGCAATCACGACCTTCCTCGATAGCGTGTGTTGTACGCAATACTGGGTTTTAATAAACAACGACATATTATTATAATATTGTCATGAACTAGCCGTTATGAATAGTGTTAACTAAATTTTGAATTTTATAACATTATTATTCATCTTACACATTTTCTAGAACATGGTATAAGAACAAAATAAATTTTTCTGGTAAAATAAGTATTTTTCAAAAAATGCAGTTTTGCCGCCTTTTGATGGAGCACCCACATTAAATCTAGTTTTTGACATGTTTATAAGTTCAATTTTACAAAATAAAATTCTTATTTTGAATCAGGATATAAAAATTTACATTAGATAAAGTTTTGATATTTTTCCGATAACTTTCATATTTAAATGAATAGTAAAAACATGCTATATTTTAATTAAAAACAACTTTTTTCATCGTAATATCTTATGTGGTTAAATTATAATATTGAATTGTTTTAATGTATAAATAGAATATATTTTTACCATTTAATATAATTTATGTCATTAGCATTGATTTTACCTTGAATTCGTAGGTTAAATCAATTCAATCTTTTGCAATGTTTTAAAGAAAAACCTGTTTTCATTCGACAACGGGATAAATTTTAATTTAATTTTTGCATCATTTGTGAATTGAATTTGGATAAATGGATTCCATATTTGGAATCAGTGGGTCCAAATTATGTTAATAAGCTACTTTTTATTTTTGGGCATTATGAATAGTAACTACGGTAAATTTTATTTACCATAGTTAAAGGTAAATCAAGTAATTAAGGGTAAATATAATATTTTAAAATTACCCTAAAAAATGTCAAAATCCTATTGGATGACTAAAAGATGACCCATATCACCTAAGGGTCGGATTAGATTCATTTAATTAAATTTTTTCAATGAAAATAATTTAATTATTATTAAAACCAAAGAATGTGACAACATGTCACTTTCTTAAATATTATAAGTATAATAATTTTAATCTTGTGATAAACTTAATGAAACTTAGAACATGAATAGTCTCCATAAATATAATACAATTATATACATCATAGAAATTTACTTAGAATTTTTATAGATTAAATAATTATCATTTATTATGACACAAAGATGATGCAGTAATTGTCTTATTAATGAAATATTGACATAATTTAAGTTATAAATGCCCAAATAAATGTAATTTGACACTTTCTATGACTTACACTAATTTTCTAGGTTAATATGACATGTTATTGATGATTTAAGTAACTTGTTTCGAACTTATCATTCTGTTGTGAATTTCATAAAAATCATGTACCAAATAGTGTCAAAATTGACATAAAATAGTTTTTAAAACAAATATAATATTATTAATTGTTATTTTATTCCTCAAAATCTAAGGTTCGGCCAAATTACTTATAAAAGATTATATATATTAATAATAAAAAACTTGGGGTTCTTTTGGCTTGATATAGTAAGTTTATTAACCATATAGTGTAAGAAAACAAAAAGACACGGTAAAAGTTAAATTATTTAACTTAGAGTTAAATCTAATTGATAAGGTTAAAATAATAACCTAAACTTTTCTAAATCCTATTGGATAGGAGTATTTCGACACATCGCCACCTTAGCCTCGAAATAAATCAATTTGGAGCTATTTAAAACCAAACTTGACTTTATAATAAAATAATATTTTTTGTTATTCCAAAGGTGCCCCTCTCCTCCCTTATAAAAGGGAACCTCCTCCCTCTCTTCCTCACACAACATTGAGCCTTCAAGCTCGGCCAACCCGTGCCAAATTCTCTTCTCCACTTCCCTAGAAACATCCTAGAGGTTCTGGGATTCCTCAAAGACCAATTTTAGTGCCCTAAGAGGAGGTCTCAAAGAGGCGCTTCAAAGAAGAGGTAATTTCCGTTACCGATTCTTTCACCTTTATTTCTGCTTCCACTTATTCTTCTTAGGTTTTTTCATTATGAACTAATAAAATAAGTATCAATAATATACCGATATGTTATTATAAGTATGAAAAAATCCTATTTCACCATCTATCCATCCTACGGAAAAAGAAAAAACCGTGCGTGCGTACGTACAGAATACCGTCTCCACGCCGTGGTGAAATCTATTTTCCACCACCACCTTACTTGGATGGGTATAATGGTGTAAATAATAACTATATATTATTATTTTAATGTGATATTGATTCTGGAATAGTATACATACACTCCAATACAGTCCCACGATCATGAGAAAGATATCATCGCTCGTGCGTACGTACGGACTACCGTCTCCACGACGTGATGAGATTCATTCTCTACTTTAACCATTAATGAATGATTATAAAGTATATATAATAAGTAATCATGAAATATATTACATAATAATGATACTGTATTTATGTGTATATGTATGTATGACATCTACTTAATTCCATTCAACTCAATATGGAAACGAAAACAGTGTTCATGCGTACGTACGGCCTACCGTCTCCATGAACGGTGTATTTCATTCCATTTACTGATTTATTATATATATATGTATATTCTGAATATATATATATATAAACCATGTTTTATAATCTGGAATTAAGTAATCATGATCTAAGTAATCATATGAATAATTACAAGTCAAAACACAGACGACAAATGAAACAATTTTACCCAAAACGCTCTTTAACATGGAAATTACAAAAGAACGGGTAATATAAAGTCATAAGTGAACCATATATGATATCATAACAATGAATATGATTCTTGATTAAGTCAATAACATTATTTAAATCATTATACAGGAGGTTCGAACACTTACAAAGCAAGTCGGACCTAAGGTAAGGGAAATATCACAATTTCATTCTTATCCGAGATTGTTTATACCTTAGTATTTACTGGGGTGTATTTAATCATCCACATCCATGTTTCCTCAATATGTAATATTTCTATCCTTATACAATAGTTTATGTCAAATTTTACCCTTTAGTGAGTTTTTAGTAAAATATATGAAAGGAATCTTTTGTCATTTATCGCACGAGGTACTTTTTTGACTTTTCCGACAAAAGTACGAGAAGAATGTTTTTTTAAATTATACGGTATGAATGGATTTTTAAAAAATTATTTACAAGAATCTTCCTTTAAATGTTTTCAAGTTTATTTTTAATCAACTTCTTTTAGTTTATGATTGTACGACATGTTAAGAAAGGAAAAGTGTTATTGAAGTAGAAAGTATATTTTCCTCATGAATGGAGATCAAGTGTTTTATCAAAATTATTTTCCATCTAAAATAATAAAGGCTTATGTTTTATCCCTATTATTACATTGATTTGATTATGTTGTTATGGAATTATATTTTTATGAATTCTTTTGTCGTATATGAATTGTTTCATGATGTCATTATGTTTAAGATTCCCATTTGTATTACATGGGTTATGCAATGATGTATGATTTATGATTTTGTGGAACACATAAGAATGGCATCATTATGAGATGGGTGGGACCTATATCTCCCTCCAATTCATTGGGTAAAGATTTAATATCTCATGAGATAGACATGCCTGGAATGGTGGGTTATACCGGTTCAGTGAAACAGGACTGAAACGAGGGTGACTCGGTTCAGAAATGGACTTTGTCTACTAAGATAGTCTTGGAAAAGAGTCTTGACTAATAAGATATGATTCTCTATGATTATGTGTGTATGCCACAATGTTTCATGTTTTATGTTATGATTATTGTGATTACATTTCACTGCCATGATTTATCCCATGTTATGAAATTTTTCTCTCTTTTGCAGGTTAAGATTTTCAAAATGTTATGTTCTTATGATGTGATTGATATTTCTTTTGATTACCCTTACTGAGCATTTGAGCTCACCCTTTTATGTTTTCTTTTCCCTAGGATATAAAGAATGGTTTTAGGTATAAAAAAAGGAAGATCTTTATGGGAGATGTTGAAGATCTTTCAACAGGATTAGAAGATTATATTCCGAGTTTCCAAAGACACTAAACTATTACGATCCTTGTGTGTGTGTTTTTGTTATGTACTAATTATTCCGCAAATGTAATGTAATGTCAATGTACGACAAGGTTCGGGTATCTACAATCATTTTAACATATCTTATCAAATCATAAATAAATCATAGAAATCATAAGACATAAAGGTAACTTGATGCATTCATAACATTCTTACGTAGGGAGTAACCCTCTTGGTTACGTTTGGAATACCCATCACATTATATTCCCTAAATCACTTCGGAGAAACCTTAACTTTTCACTCTTTCGCGTTACCCAATGCATTGTAGACCTATATCGGGCTCACCCACCCTTATTTTATCACGGAACCACTCGTCTTCATAATAATGCCCAAGAACCTCAACATAATCATATCACATAAAACATGCATAAAAGAAACATAACATTTCCACCTTTGAATCACAAGATATCAATACAAAAAATTGATATAAAAACATTATGAAAACCATTTTCAATACTGAAATAAAAGACAATTAAAACATGGTATTTATTTTTCATTAAAAAAAAGGTATGGCTTGTAGAGGAAGTCGAAACTCAAATAATGGTCACAGAGGAGGAGAAGTCGTTGTTGCCGCATACGTACGAAAAAAACATTCCCTTTTGTCATTTAGTAAAGTCTTCATATAAAAAATATTCCTTTTGAATAAACGTAAAAGTCAAAGGGGGTTATACACCGTATAAAAGAAGGTTGTGTATAAAACAAAATATGTCTCAATGAAAGGAGATTGAGACGAAGTCCCATACCTCGGGTCCGACTTGACTAGATCTTTCTTTAATGTCCTGAATAATAAACTTGAGTTAATTTATACTTTCTTAAGAACCATTTTAAAGTTCATTATTCCTTTTATGTCACTTATTTCCATGTCCTGAACACTATGTAATTATTTAACTTAATAACGGTCGTTTTAACGATCATTGGTACTTGAGTCAAAAATAAAACCTTTATAATTAAAATTTGTTCATGTATCAATTATATCCAGAATTATAATCATGATGTATATATCATATATATCTATTATATAAATGCATTTATAATATTACATAATCATTTAGAGGTAAGAAATGAAATGCACCGTTCATGGAGACGGTAAGCCGTACGTACGCATAAATGCTACTTTAATTTTTATTTCATATTTTATAGAATGGAATCATAATGATATAAAGTTTTATTATAATTACATTATAATATAATATATAATATCATAGTTTCATCCTTTATACATCCCACATATGGTATTTAACGAATCAACTCACTTTGAGGGGGCGGTAGTCTGCACTTCCTGAAATGAAGATATCGCGTTTACCCATAATAGAAACCATAAAGGTAAGACAAAATGAAAAAATACAAAATCTTAAGGAGAACATAATCATATTATATTTCATATATAAATATAGTTACATCTTAATTGCCACATTTGAATGTGTTAAAAGAATGTTGAACAATCATCATTTCACGAGGCATAAATTCACCATCCATAGAAACAGTATGTCCTTTAACCATTAGATGTAGGTGTGTGTAAGTGTAGCTAGAATAATTCTTATAAAAACATCCTAGTATATTGAAGATACTGGATTTGTTACAAAATAAATGAATAAAAAGAGTTTAGGGGGTTGGAGAAGCAAAATAAAACAAAAGAACACAAGTGAAGACATTACCTTAAAATCGGGTAACTCCCTTTTGTTTTAGCTCAAAGGCTTACTTGGGAAGGCTTATGCCCAAAGTCAAGCTTCAAGTAGTAAGATAGGGATGTGTAGAGACAAAATGGGCAGGGTTTGGCCGATCCAATGTCTTTGGATGTGTGGGTAAGGAGGTAGAGGTGCGGGCCTTTTATAAGAGGAGAGGAGGGGCACTCTTGGAAAGTAAGGAAATGTTACTTTATTTTAGAATGAATGTCGGATATTAATGGTCCCACATTGATGTTTTTATAGGATAAGGTGATAAGGGTTCTAAATCCACTCATCCAATAGGTTTTGGACATGTGTAGGTATTAGATGTTACATTATCTTTCCATTTTATTTAAATCCTTTATTAATGAGGTAATCACTGCATCATCATGATGTCATAAATAATTTAATAAATTTAATGTCTAAAAATTATAAACAAAATATCATGATGTAGGAAATCGTTTTAGCTTCCTAATGAATATATATAGTCCAAAAGATCAATTATGTAGACAAAATTAAAAATACTTTACAAGGTGATACATTCTTTGTCACATTTAACATTCTTTAAAAATAAAAAGATAAAAAGTCACTTTCTCACAAAAGTGAATACATGGGGCTCCCAAGTTTGGAACAAGGCATCCCATGGTCGGACATGAGACAACCAGTAGCCTTAGGACACATTTTGTGGTCTTTTTGTATTATTATTATATCATTTTATTATCTTTAACTACTTGATTACTCATTAATCAAGATAATTAAAGATAATTACCATCGTTACTATTCAAAATGTCCAAATATAAAAGAGTCTTAATTACATAATATGGAAATTATTATTACAAATATGAAATCCATTTTACCAAATTTCAAACACAGAAATTGAAATAATTGATTTAAAAATAATTCTTGTGGTCAAAACAAATAGCGGGTTTTTTTGAAACAATATCTATGAAAAGTATGGCATTAGTTTATGCCCAATTCCAAAGTAAAATTAATACTAATGACCACCATTTGATTAAATTTTAAAAATATATTCTAATTTAACATTAATACAAATTCAAATGATAATATAATCATATAAATAAATTAGATTAAAAAGATGTTTTGATGTAAAATGCAATATTTTTCACTATTCATTATAAAATGAACATTGTTAGAAAAGTACCAAAAATTTATCCAATGTAAATTTCAATGTCCCAATCATAATGAATATGTTTATTTTGACATATATAGATTATTAAATTGTCAAAAGTTTGATTTAAAAAGGGTTTTCTATCAAAAGGCAGTAAAACAATCTTTTAAGAATATTAGTGTATTCCATGCATAAGATTGTATTTATTTTAATTTTAAGCCTTTAAAACACTATCTTAATTATTAATAGACATAGATAAAAATATTTATTATTGATTACTTACTTGGGATGTTACAACATACTTGAGAGTTTTCTATTTAATTACGTCAATTTCATCGCTTGGATGTTCATTATTCAATTCCAAATTCAAAATATAATTTAGTAAATGAATATCTGAAAATAAAATTTTCACACATGTAGCACTAAAATTTACTTTTAACAGATTATATGATATATTAAATAGTGATTTTTTTTCCGTATGTCCCTAAATATTAACCAAACACAAAATCGTTACATAAAGTTATCCAATATAGTATATTAATCATTAAACATCAATTGTAACAGTAGTCGTTCATCATTAATATATATATATTGAAATATTTAATTAAAAACAAAAAAATATTAACGAACACAACATATAGGCCAATGGTAGGTGTTAACACCTTTTCATCCTTCGGCCATGGGTTTCATCCCCACAACCTTCCCAGATGCAACAAGTTGTAACACAACTTTTGGGTCATCATTTTCCAAGAAATATATTAATATAGTTCTTAATTCATTCCTAAAAAAATATAATGGTCATCATTAAAAAAAATAATCAGTAAATATCATATTTATTATGTTTTTCAATAAAATTTTTTATTTAATTTTTTCTCAAAAATTGAATCAATCTTATTTTTATTATTAATAAATATTCCATAATGATCTTATTAAACCTGAATCGAATAAATAACATTAATCTTAATTCATTAAAATAAAATTCTAAATTCGTTAAATTATTTTTAATCTAAAACAAAACCATGCAATAAATTATTCCATAATATCCTTAATGTTGATCAAATCTAATCACAAAAAACACAAAATGGTGTGTTTAAAAGTGTGATCTTTTAATCTATCATAAAATCACAACCCATGATGATATGCATAATAGTAAAGTCAGTTAAGACACATTTTATTATAAAATGAACATAATCCTTGTATGTTTTAGGATTCGTATAAGCAAAACAAAATAATAATAATAATACAATTTAATTCATGAATCTGAATAGTTAAATACCTCATAAATGTTTTTTGATATCGGTCCTTCCTTGGTCTTGGAATTACATTTTATAATAGGAAATAGTGTAGGATAATTTCTAGTTTATCCAAATACATGACAAAAAAACTATTAATGGATCCCTTGGATGAGATTTATATCCTTCCATTGTACTATTCCTTTTTTCATGTAAATTCATTATACTATGACCTTGTTTCTCATACATAATCATTTTCCAATTCCTTTAACATAGATGAGTTTCAAAATTAGACACCTTTGAATTAACATAGGCCTTTCATAATTATCTTCTTCTCAAAGGCATTACAATGTTTTGTAAATTGAATGGGAAATATCTGAAGCATATATCTAATGAGTGTCAACCCTAGTGTGTTTTAAGGCTCATTTTTATTCCCCATATGAGGATCAATTCATATGATTATGTTATAATATTAGAGTTATTACCCCAAGGTATATCTATTATTGAAATACATCAACTTCTATTATCTAGATAAGTATATATTTCATTTGAAATCCATATAATCTAATCCATTCCAAAACATTACTATGTTCATCTACAATTATCCACAATTTCTAATATAGTGTTATATTCCGTAATCTATGATTTACTAAAATTGGTTCCCAAGGATTTAAAATCCCATTGATACCAACTATAGATACCCTTATCCCAAAAATCTATAGAATCTACATGACTTAGTACATTAGAAAAATTTAAAATGAATAAAATTCATATGGACCAAATAGTTATGTTGCTTTTTAAAACATTAAATATATTTGAGATATCCATTAAATTTGAAGAAAAATAATAAATCATATGTTTATGCAAGACTAATAATATTTTTCTTTTATATCCCGTTATATCAAATAGAGTAAAATTCATGGATTCTTTTGAAAGGAAACAATGCATAGATGATATCAAATTCCCTATAAGGGTTAAATATATTGGAATTAATAAGGAATAAAAAAGCATAATAAACATGAAAATGTAATTAATTGAACAATATTTCCATTTAAAACTATATAACGAATAATAAATATTTTGATGTAAATTAGTTGACATATAATCAATTTACATAATCAAAAAATGGATAATCAATATGGAAGTGTGAATAATGGTATAAAATTACATTTAATCAATAAATTGAAAATAAAATGCATCCATAGATGATATTACTATCAAATTGTCATGGAGAATGATAAATTATCTTTTAATAAAAAAATTATAATTATTGGATTTTGTGATGTCATGACTCATGATAAAACTAATTTCATGGCCTTTCACAAAAAAAATTTAAATTGTAGAATAGAAACCACTTTCATTTAGAAAACTAATTTCCTGTTCGAATTTTGACGCACCACATGAGACTACTTATGCATCCATGGGATGTCTATAATTTGGCCCAAATATTTGTTTTATATCTAACAAATTCAAAATACATCGAATAATCAATTTAATTATAAACTAGTATTCCACTTCATCATATAGAAGTATTGAGTAAAGAGTACATATTTAAAAATAATTCCCTAGGTGAACAAATTATTTTCACTAGATAACATATTATTTTTAAATGATATATTGGTTAAAAAATTAAAATATCCCTTAGAAAAAATGGATATTTTTGGAATCATTAATGGTAAATGATCCTATGAATGTGATCATTTCAATGATATTTTATGGACTATAATAATTTATCCTCGATATTAATTTCAATAATAACCTTGGTCAAAAATAATCATAAACAATCCAGTTGATGATTTAATATGATATCAATTAAATTTACCCCAAGTGAAGAATAAGTAAAATAATCCTTTTTTCTCTTAATTGGAGAAATACCATAAAAATATATTTATGAAAATATCCTTTTAATTTTTAAAATATGTTCAACGCACAAAATATTGTTTGGAAATAATTTTCATTGAAAATAACTATTAAAATTTTAATTATTGGTCGGAGTATGAAACTCACGAGGGGGTGAGATGAGTTAATATAAAAAATTTTCTCTTAATATATTTATTAAGAGTTCCCAATTTAAAAACAAAAAAAAACAATCTAACCAAAGTGGTAGATTTATAATAGTTTTGAATGTGCAATTAATCTCTCAAAGGATTTATTAATTCTCAGTTACAGTAATTTGAAAAATTTATATAACTTTTTAATGTAATATACTAAATCAAAAATAGTTATAAACACTATATGAGATTTACATTGAGAGAAAATTAATTATTTCTAGTTTGACTAAACAATGATAGACATGAAAACAAAACATTAACAAAGAGAATAAAAATTGTATGTTCTATCTCATATAGATATCTAGTCCTCTCTAATTGGGGATCACCATCCACCAAGTATTTTTTATAATCAGGGTTGACCCACATCTAGGAGAAGGGTATCAAAAAGAAAAAAAGATATCTAAGAAAACTATACTTCTACAACAGTTGGACGTGGGAAACAAAATACAACCAGGTCACACAAAGACATCTTCCACAGTTATACATCGGAGTAAAATGTTATATAAATATGATTTAATGAGGATATAATGTATCATTTATCTTAGATTTGGAGATATCATGTGTTTTTGATACATATACACACACTACTAAAAATGTAGTAAAAATATACAGAATAGAGGAAAAATAATATGAGAGTGTTTTGAATGCTCTGAGTAATGTTATTGAAACTTCTAGACCTCCAAAGTAAGTATATTTTTACATGAGTCCACTTCCAAAAAACAGGTACCAAAACAGAGTGTCTTTGATGCTCTATGGTCTGATATACAGTGAGATGAATCTTGTAGATTCTCTATTTTTATTTGTTTCATCAAGGATGTTCGCACTCTTGATATACGATAAAATACATTCTGGTTCAAATAAAGAAGGACTTCCATGTACGTATTCTTCTTCTTTTTGTCTTGTGTGTGACACCACATATATCAATCTTCTCACACCCCATCTTGTATTAAATCTCAGGTGTTTTACTTTTGGCTGAAACGGAGCATGATCTCCATCATAGGTAGGTACCTTGTAACTCATATTTCCAACTAACATGGGTACAATATATAATTATTAAAATCATTATCATTATATAAATCAAATAATACCATTAGTAATAATTATGAATTTGAATGATAAATGAATAAATTACTAAGTCACGAATGGTGTCAAAGGAGTGGTGACACAGGCATGGTGACTCTGATGTGGGGAATCAGCCTTTGTCTCTAAACAGTGTATTAATCATGATGTCTTAGACATTGAAAAATATTTGATTCAAGAATGGTGTCCTATACATTGTGAATTTTCTGTACTTGTATCATATGAATGATTTTTGGTACATTTCAATAATTCTTAACTCGAAGGAATGGTGTCTCCTACTTTACCAGATTTTAGACTGAGAAGTGTCACTGAAATTGTGATTCATACATTTCTGATTTTCTTACTAAACAGTGATGTCAGAGATTGTGAGGTCACTGACTTGTGACTCATACATAGTCAGATACTTGCAAACATCATTATGAAGTAATAATTTATGGAATATATTAAATTATACCAATACATAATGAATCATAATAATAAAATATTAAACATGATTAAACATGATCTGTGATCATTAAAACTATATGAGTCCAACTATCTCTCCCTTTTGGATTATCATAAATTAGGGCATTTAAAAGCCATATATATTGATCAATGTAAAGGATATATATTTTTATTTACATATCAGTAATATTATGTCAAATCAAGAAATAAAAATATATTAATTAAATTCATAAAATAAATAACAATATTAGAGAAATCCATTATAGTATCAGATCATATATAAAAAATATCAGAGCTCATACTCATATTTCATTATCAGATATTCATATCATAGAGTAAATAAATACCATAAAGTGTTTTGGCTGATTTATATTCCATTTAGGTGTTCCCACCATTTAGCTAATAAAAAAAAGGAAATGAAAATTAATAATAAGCAGAGAAGGTCATGAACATGTGAATAAAAGATTGAGCACATGTCATTTAGTACATAATGATAGTAAAATTACAAAAATTACATCATAGACCAATGAAAAAACATACAATCACGATTGCTATTAATCCACCACCTCCTTTCCATTGTGAGAGATATCAGGTGTGGAAGTGGTAGTTATGGATGGGACCGAGCTAGTATAGAGTAATGGATTAGGAATCCCATAAAATATTAATGGTGCGAGACTTGGTTTAGAGGAATATATCCAGGTATCAAAGGGGATGTATATATATAAAAAATTCATATACTGTGATTATGCAGATGAGGATTTAACAGATTTATGAAGTCCTTAATGACTTCAACACCATAGTCCACTGAATTCTCAAAATCATCCTTTTTTTCAATGATCTTCTCAGGGGTATACTTATATTCGTTCAACTATTAGGCTTTTTTATTGAAATCAGGAGTCACTGGAGGGATCTTTAAATTAACCTCTAAAATATGAAATTATATTTCTCCTGGTGCATTGTATATATCCTCTTTTAATAGTAATCTACATTTGGAGAGATTTCTTCTTGTGCATCACTGGATGTTTAAGTGTATAATATGATAATGTCATGAACATGGTCATTGAGCTTGTGAATCATACCAAGGAATTCCATATCAAAATAACCAGTCAGTGTGTGAATATGTTCTCTAATAACTGATATGAACAAATCACTATCCAACTGCTGAGTGGTCAATGTTGAAGATGATTGAGCTGGAGCAGCAGAGGTGAAGGTTTTAAGCCTTTTAATTACCATCTCTAATGATATTTTATGTCCATATATTAGTTTATTGATTTTAGATATATTCACATTCATTTCATTGGATATTTTTGTGTTTCATTTGACAACTTCTTCGACCACAACAGCTAGATAATGTTGAATATGATATACATCCTTTTTTGATATCATGTTAGCATTAGCCTCACATAGACTATAAATTGAAACTAGAGTTGGTAATGCTTTCTTGTCCCTCATCATTCCCTCAACCAATAATTTTAAGTACAAAAATTTATTAGATATCAATATATTTCAAAGCCTTTCACCATGTATCTCATAAATCATATTGGGTTGAGTTTTCCATTTTTACTTCTATATAATAATTCTTTTATCTCTTTCACAAAGATTAGTCATGGGAGCATGCAATGACATAAAAATATTTCCTATACTAGATAACATATTTTCACCAAAAGAATTTATATCTACATGAATCAAATAATTTGTGGCTGTATGAGGAGGATAATGAATATGTACTGGTTCATAAACAAAAACCACTTCATTATATGAGATGGGATTGAGTTGAAACACTATTGAAAGGCCCATTTCTTTAACTGATGATCTCGCAGAGACGTCAACATGAAATTTTTTTGAAAACATGTAATATGAATCCATTGAACATAGATTAAGATGATTTTTAACTTCAATACATTCCAGAATGGGGTTTTTTTCTCCCTCAACAGATACTTCCATTGGATAATTATGTGAATCCATCACCTAAACCCTTCCATATATTCCACTATCTTATGATTCATTTATTTATCATTAAAATTTTATTCTAATTGAAAATCTTGTTCAATACTCTTTCAACCATATAAATATTATTATATTTCATATCCTTTATCATTATTTGAGTCATTACCCTCACTTGTCTATTTTCCCTTATTCATTATTATTATATTAGATTATTCAGCTTCATCTATTGTGGCATATCCTTCTGTAATTTCTTCTACTTGCTTATCATTATGAACAACTTATTCCTCACCAATTTATTCCTCATCAGTAACATTATCCTTATCTAAATATTCCCCACATTCATCATGAATACCTTCATTCCATTATCTATTAGAAACATCAGCTTCAATTTCCTCATCTGTGTATTCTACTACCTCATCTGATTCCAAATCAGGGCCTGTGATATTCTTGGGCCTCATGGGATGATTAATAGGATTAAAATCTTCACAAGTATATTCATTGTCTTCAACCCATGTATTTTTTTCTGGATTCTAATTGATTTTCATTCTCCTATATATCTCATTAGACAATCATAACTCATAATCCTATAGTTTCCTTATTCTCCCCCACTAATACTATTGATTGCAACATTGTAGAGTGGAACCTTGAATAAAATAGTTAAGTATATTTTAAGGATGTATTGATCATATCACACATAGAGAGGACAAGATATTTGCACAAGTTTATATTTTGACAATTTATTAAGAGATGTTACAAGCACACATACAGAAAATTCAAGGTATAAAAATTACCTTTCATTGGAAATATAATATTTTAAATTAACATAAATAGAAATATGGTCTCTCCATCCAACTAGCATCAATAATTCTTCTCCTCCTTCCATCTCCTATTAAATCACCGAAAGAAACTAGTAGGAAAAAATATCACATGTAAGTGAATAAATCCTTAATTATACTCACAAATAGCTTAAGAATTTACTTTCAAACACGTATCCCACAAACTCAAGGGAAAAACACATTTTCCATTTACCTAACTCCTAAGCAAAAAATCATCCTTGGCATTAATCAAAAACTCAACGCACTAACAAAACTCTATAACAAGATTTAGGTACAAGGGTATCTTGTCATTGGTAAATAAATTCTATCCACTCATGATCTTCCAATAAACTATGAACAACTAACTTAATCAAAATAAGACATCATTCATGGAATTCATTTTCTGGTACGATTAAATGACCTGCGAGACTATGGTTCAAGGGTTTCATAGGAATTTTGATCAGACCCTCTTTTAATTTCATCGATAAATGGAATTCCTATCGATTAAAATAATATGGAATCTTAATATCCCCATTACCAACATATATAGTGAGTTCAAAATAGACTAAAGGGTTTGAGAGATTATAGGTTTTGTTTTGAGAGTTCGAGAGGAAGAGCAAAGTGAGAAGTGATATGGATTGAGTAGGTTTTATCGTTTAGGGATTTTAATGTCAAAAACTAAAATCATATTATTAAAAAATAATTAAAATAATTAAAACAATGATATAAGAAAAATTACCATGTATAAAATTTTGATTCACTAGATCTTGTTGTCAACGATTCCATCCCAACAGTGTCACATCAAACATTGATACATCAACTGGAGAGACTACAAACATTGATATAACATCCTCTGAGATAGAAACCGGTGATACATACAACAGTTACTCAAAATTGATCATTACCAATACATATATGATGAAACTCATTCTTTCAGAATATATTGGCTTACAAATTTCATCTTGATGATGTTATGTGACTATTAATTCTAAAGTGATATCCCATTATTGATAATGACCAATAAAAAAGTGATTTATTATATAAATATATCTTGTCTTTGAGTTAGAAACATGATTCATTGTGATTTTAATAGTAATTATGCTAAAATAGTATATAAGAATATGTCTTAATTGATACCTATAATCTAGATATGTGTGTTTCATCTACAAAATGTAAGCACAACAACTACCAACATCTTTGTATTCCTCTTCATCTGATCAGTAGATAATGCAATAGATTTTTTCTTTTTACTACACAATGATACTAGAGACTTTTATAAACACTGACATGTTCTATAGGTGATTCTATATCTAATATAAAACCACCAAAATCAGCCTTAGTCAAGTTAACTAAATCAAATGATTGTTTTCTACTATTGAGCAATCCAATGTAGTTAGTAAGTTTGTGTCTTTTGAAAATTCTTCTTAAATAAATAAGATGTGACTCATAAGGGTTTTCATGAAAATGATCCCACATACATACACAAAAAATAATATCAGGTCTACTAGCATTATATTAGAGAATAAATCCAATCAAACCTCTGTATTTGGATTGATCAATAGATTATCCATTTTCATAAAGATACAATTTATATGTGGTACTCATAGGAGTATCAGTACCTTTGGTGCTATTTAAATTAAATCATTTTATAAGATCATTAGTATATTTAATTTGATTCAAAATAATAGATTCAATATTTTGATACATATGAAATCCATGAAATAATGGGATTTCACCCATTATACTCATTTCCAACTCATTTTGCATCAATTTTTAAAAATCAAAACAAAATATTTTACTGAAGATCCAAAAATAATATCATCAACATAGATTTTTAAAACCAAAACATTTATAGGAATTATTTTTTAAGGAAGGGTAAGATCAGGTATTATTTTTTAAAAAACATTCAATATAATAAAATTGTAGAGACTATCATACAAAGCTCATAGAGCCTGTTTTAAACCATATAAACCCATTGTTAACATAAAAACGTGATTTGGAAAATGAGGGTTTGGAAAAAAGGGGTTTATTCAACAAAAACATCATGAACTATATAACCATTTAAGAATTCCCTTTTAACATCCATTTTATATAGTTTGAAATTTAGATGAGCTATGTATAGTAGTAGGATTATACTGGATTCATGTCCAACAACTGGTAGAAATGTTTCTTTATTGTAAATTATTTCTTAATGACTATATCCTTGTACATCCAGTCACTCCTTATTTCTTATTATGGTTCCATATTCATCCACATTATTTCTAAACACCCATTTAGTGCCTATGGTCAAGGTGTCTAGTTCTATCCGCTAGTTTCCAAACATTATATCATTCATACTTATTCAACTATTCTTGTACCAAAATACATCATTTATTGAATATTTGATGTTCTTAAGATTAATCTTTGATAAGATGCTTGATGTTCAACATAATTCCTATGAAAATATCTAGTATTTACCTATATCTAAGTCTCCAAACACATAATCTAATTGATGGTTATTAAGAGTTCAAAGAGATTTAAAAAAGGAATGAATAGTCACTTAATGGTTATCAGTAGGTTCAAGATCACTATAAGTAGGGTCTTTAGATTTTACAGAACTAGATGATTTAATAGATAGCATAATAGTAGGTTCTGGGAGTCGAGAATTTATGTCAGGAGTGGAAAAATCATCCCCAATATTTTCAAGAGGTTTTTTAGGTTTTTGTTGATTAGTTTCATAAAATTTAATATGTACAGATTCTTTGGCACATTTGGTTCATTTATTAAATACACAATAAGATATACTAGATATTGAGTAACCTAAGATAAGTACTTAATCACTTTTATATCCAATTATGACAATGTTATCTTTATTGTTAGGAATATAGATATTGAAACCAATGACTTTGATGTAATTAAAATTGGTTTTTGTATTTTTCCACATATCATAGGGTGTTTTCTTATGAATTGGTATGATTAAGGCTCTATCAATTAGGTGACAAGATATATTTATAGATTCATCCAAAAATAAATAGGTATGTCATACTCATTATGAATTTATTGGCCTATTTCTTATAAGGTTCTATATCTTCTTTCAATACTAGCATTATGTTGGGGTGTCCTTGGAGAAGAGAAGTTATGATGATATCCATTTTGTAAGAAAAAGTATTCAATCACTTTTTTATAAAACTCAGGTCCATGGTAACTTCTTACAGATTTAATTCTATCACCACGTAGATATTTTACTGTTCTAGAGTACATGATAAAATTAGAAGAGACTTCTCTTATCTAGGATACAAAGAATTTCCATATATAACTAGAATATTTATCTACTAGAATATATAAGAAGTTTATAAAAATAATACATGGAACTCTGTATGGTCAAAACAAATCCATGTGACAAACTCAAGTGGGTGAAAAGTTGGATCTCCTTTCATTGATCTGAAATATGTTTTATGTTATTATATCTTTGATGAGGATATCCAACTTTATTGTTTGTAAAGTCTAGTTTTGTTTGATATTTGGACAACATTTCCTTGTAATATTTCATAGTGAGTCAGTGTTATAGTGGCATATTATCCTATGCTATATCCAAGACTCCTTGTGAAAGGGACTGAATATAGTTACATTTTGTTAATATTAGGGACTAAGATTAAGTGCATATTTATTTTAATTTCTAAAATCCATAAATTCCTAAAACATTTTTTCAATTAATAACACTACAGTAATGATTTTCAAATTAAACATAAAATCCATCATCACATATATGAGAGATGCTAAGATAATTTTATTTTAAACCACCAACCAAAAGAACAATAGAAATTAAAACTAAATTAGAGTTATAAATTTGGCCATGGCCAACAATTTTTCCTTTTTCCATGTCACCATAAGTGACATGACCACCTTCAACATTAACAAGATTCATGAATCTCAATTTGTCCCTTGTCATGTGTATTGAAAATCCACTATCTAGGTACCATGTGCTTTTAGGGGATCACTTCAAGAATTCTTCATATATAGACAATTCAATCAAGAAATGTTTTTTGTTCCTAGACATGCTTGGTCAAGTAACATTGGTGATAAAGGATTTAGGAACCCACATATGTTTCATGGGTTTCCTATAAATACATTGTAAGGATTTGTTAAAATAAAAATTCTTTGTTCTAGAAAAACTACATGTATTGAATAGTTTCAAATTCTCTAACTAGTTTAAAATTTATCAATTTTAGGAAAAAAACTAACTTCCGAAATTGTGTTGCAAAATTTTTCTATCCAGGTAGGAATCCAATACCATTAGTATATTTTGGTGCATCATTTTTACAAATAATTTGTGTGAGTGTATTATTTACAATGGAAAATTTTTATAATACCTTTTTAAATATTTCATTAGACAGTTTGAGTTTGCTCTTTTATTTAAGAAATTGAGAATTCTTTTCATTCCCCATAGTATGCTCGGAAGTAACTGTAGAGGTAGAAGCATTTTTTTCTTCAAGACTTTATATTTTCATTTTAACTAATTACAATAATCCTCAACAATTCTAAAATATTCAAACATTTCATCATTTGTCATATTATCATAATCATATTCATCATTAAAATAGATTGAATTCTGGATGGGATATTCTATTGTTACCTCATATGTGTTTGTCGTAAAACACATATTGGATTTTTCTGGAATTTTTAGCATGTGAGGATTCTTACTCATTGGATAAATCATCAGATGCACACCATGATGGGTAAATTTCCTTTTTGTATATTCTGCCCTTATCCTCATATTTCGTTTTACACTATAATTATGTATAGTCATCCTTTACATGTCCTCTTCTATTACCCTCATAAAAAATATTTCATTAGAATTTTTACATCGTCTCAAGTCATTTTTCTAATATTCATTATTACCATACATTACTTTGTAGGTGGGATTCTTGAAAAAATCCTTCTTTCTATCGACATTTTCAAATCTTCAGGCTCTCTGAACCATTTTTTCATCCCTGTTAGATGATTTTTATTCATTGTTTAAACTATCAAAATGAGTTTGTGACATTTCTTTTTCATTGTGTTTAATATCATTCATTTTGAAAGGCACTAACGTTCTCTTTGGTTAATTATCATCCTATTTTCTATCCTTGAATTCTCCATCATTCATCATTAGTTTTCAAATCATTACCTTTATTGGAAACATACTAATATAATAATATTCTATAATAGACATGGAGGTTCATCTCCATCTCTCTGGTAGGCGTCTAATAATTCGAATGATTTTTTCCTAAGCTGTAACTTCTATTCCTAGCACTACTACATAAATGGCTTTTTTTATCACTACAAGTGGTCTTTAATAGTTCTATAAAAGCACTATTAATGCCGGGGAAGATAGGGGGCCCCCCTTATCCGCGCTCCAAAAAGTGTCGACAAACACCACATTTATCAGCGCTAAAAAATAGCTGATAAAAGACCCCTTTATTAGTGCTTACTTTATCAACTCTTTCATTTTAGCACTGATAAAGGACCCCTTTTATCAGTACTTTTTTAAAAGTGCTGATAAAAGGTAAAAAAATTAAAAAAAATCAAATAAAATTAAAATATTTAAAAATACTGCCAATTAGGGGGACTTTTATAGCACGTGCGCCCCCCTACTTTTATAGCACTTTTCTACCCCTATAGTTCCCCACGCACCCCCTCCACCCTTTAATAGCGATTTCTCACATATTCCCCAATGTGTGCGTGCCCCTGCCTCCACTATGATTTGAACTCGAGACCTCCCCCCTGCGCGCCTAAGCCCTTACCACTCCTCTATTCTGATTTCTTTTCCAATTCATGATTTCCATATATATATATATATATATATATTTATATAATAATTAATATTTATTAGTATAGTAATATATATTTATATTAATATATATAGTTATATTAATATATATCTCTATTTATATATATATAGTTATATTTATTTGTATAGTAAAATATATTTAAACTAATATATATAGTTATATTTATATATATATTGTCATATTAATATATATATAGTTATATTAATATATATCTCTATTTATATATATGTTTAGTTATATTTATTCGGATAGTAATATATATTTATATTAATATATATGTATATATATAGTTAGATTTATATATAGGTATATAACTATTCATATATTTGTGTTTTAAATAAAATGTATTTTAGTTATTATTTAGATAAATCTAATATATTTTATATGTAAATAAGTTTTATTATTTATATTTATTATTAAATATTTTTGTGTGAATATATAAAAAATATGTATATATTTTTATAAATCTGATTATAAATAGAGGTGCATTATAAAAAATTATGAAATATCAAAGAAATAATATCAATATGAATGTAATACCTTGATATACAATTATTCCCCACCAAAAAATCCCATAATACTCCCTTAAACGAGGCTGAAAATCCAAAAAATGTTAAAAAATCGGGGTACCCCGACAAAAAACTCCGTTTTGGAGGTCTTTTGGGCCTTTTTTGGACTCCAAAAAATCTTGAACGCGGCTCCCCCAAAGCAAAAAAACGTAGACTTCATCATAGTCTTTGATTTGATATGTGGTAGAGCTCAAACGGACACCCGGATCGAAAAATATGGCCGTTTGATGTTTGAGATGCGTTTTCAACATATTTTGGATCTTTTTTTAATTTATTTATTTTTTAATCGTCAAATTGTTATTAAATGACTATTGCTCCATAACAA
Organism: Viscum album; assembly: GCA_963277665.1. NCBI lineage: Eukaryota > Viridiplantae > Streptophyta > Magnoliopsida > Santalales > Viscaceae > Viscum > Viscum album. Next base: position 1,240,239,296 of record OY728129.1, read on the forward strand.
TTAACAAATTATTAATTGAAAATACTTTTTTAAATTTTTTATAATCCATTTTCACTAAATAACTAATATATTATGTATATTAAGTGTAAATGTATATTTATACTTATCTAAAATATATTTAAAAATTATATATTATATTTATATCAATAAAACTATATTTATATATTTATATATTAATATATTATTTTTAAATATTTTTTTTGAATTCGACCCTTTATCCGCTCTTTTAAAAGTGCTGATAAAGGCCCCCCTTTATTAGCGCTTTTTCGTTAACACTGATAAAGGTCGGCACTAGGAAAAACTATTTTTGTGGTAGTGCAGATTAATCATTGTGTTGTCAATTTTGTTATTCCTAAGAAACATGTAAAAGGTATGTTCATCGAAATTCATTTTGAATATGTCATATTTAATAGTATATGTGTTATGTCCCGTTTCATTGACATTAGTGATTTCTTCTTGTGAAAAATGTAATGTATCCCAAATTGCATAGCCAATTTTACGTACAGATATCTTGTTGAATTCTTCATCTCCAAAAGAAAAATGTAAATCATTCATAAATTTTTAGGTATTATTATATGTCATATTGTTTGTGTGATGTTATTAATATTTTCATGACTTATTATATATCCCCTTTACTAATTTTATGTGAAATGTTCATAATTTGTGTCAAATATTAATGATTTAATACTAAGTATAATTTTTGATCATTTTTTAGAAATAATCCAATTTAGTCAGTTTACAATATTATTTATAACGCTAAACCTACTAATTAAAATTGTCTGGTTCTTGTTTTCTAGGATTCCTTATTCAATTTATCACATATCATAAGATGGAATCATGGGCCAATTCTACAATTTGAAGGCTCATATAGTCAACACATGAATACCCAAATAATTTTTGATGAAACAGGACCATCAATAATGATTGAGTTTCTGGTCTAAATCATGAATCCCAAATTTTATGAAACTACTCCATATGATCTCAATTATCGAATGGCATCATGGAAAAAAATTTGAAGGTCAAAATACAAGAAAAGGGGGCCTGGATAATTCCTTGTAGTCCAGCCCACCATTCTGGTCAGGAATTAAAATCCGGACACTATTAATGCCATATGTCATGATTTAATCATCAAATCGAGATGAACATTTCATTTCTAAATAGTAGATATAGGCGGCCAACATTTTTGAATAAATCATTCGGCTTTGAAGTCATCTTCCTATTCAAAAACCCTTTCAAATTTTTAACATTAAAAATATTGGATTGAAATGGACAGATTAAAATTTTTTAATCAACCAACCATAACATTGGCCCCATATGTCCAAATGACACCAAATTTTGAGTGGGGTCTTTCCACATTTTAATCTACAACTTTTAATAAGTAGTTATCTCATCATTTGGCTTTCTGGGTGTCCAAATCGTCGATACATGTGGAGGGATAGATTTGGAATGAAAACAGTCCACTTCCTTTGTTATCAATGCATCCCTCTCCCCCCCTTCAAAGGAGTTGGCACTTCAGAAGAGAAGATCACATATTGGAACAACAATATCCTTTCAGATGGATTTTTAGGACCTTCCATACTCATTTTTTCAATTGAGATACCCTTCCTCCTCTCTTTGATTCCTTTCACTTTTGTGTTGTTCTTCGTTTGTAATATTGTAAGTTTGTGTTTTGTATTTCTATTTTAATAAAAGATTCATCATCAATATCTATTATTATCACCCAACATTATTAGTATAATACTAATGTTCTTAAAATAGTTTAAATTTTTTTTAATCCCCTTCTCTTATTTTTCTTTCACATTGTAACACCCCAAGCTTCTACGGTACGCTTCTCTTTGAATAATGCGATAGCGTGTGTTGTACGCAACACCGAGTTCTAACAACCAATCAAACTAGCCGTTATGAATAGTAATACCTACTTTTTAAAATTATATATATTTTATATTTCAAAATGGACTTCATTTTTGGATTCGGAATATCTAATTTATCCTAAGGTGAAATTTTGGTACTTTTCGGATAACTTTCATATTTTGATGAATAGTGAAAATTTCTAAATTTTAATTAAAAACAACTATTTTAATAAAAATAATTAATAGTGATAAATTATGAATTTTAGTAGTTTTAAAGTATATTAAGAATATATTTTTACCATTTAATATAATTTTGGTCATTGGACATAATTTTACAATTAAACCGAACATAAACAAATGTCAATCTTTTGATAGTTATTATCTCTTAAAAACAGGCTTTTTGTTTTGACAGCGGGAATTAATTTTAAATTAATTTCTGCCACTTATGTGTTTTGAATTTATAAAAATGGATTCCATATTTGGAATCAGGGTGTTCAAATTGTTTAAATAGGTAACTTGTTTTTTAGACATTTTGAATAATTACTGCGGTAAATATTTTATTTACCATGGTTAAGGGTAAATCCGGTAAATAAGGGTTAACAAATAATATTATAATAATACTAAATTACCCTAAAACGTGTCTTAACCCTATTGGATGATACATGGTCGACCATGGGCATCTTTGGGTCGATTTTGGGACCCCATGGATCCACTTGTAAGTGATAATGACACTTTATTTTAATTAAGATAAAATGAATACAAAAATGACACAAGCATATATCTTTTAGAAAAACAATTGTTACATAGGGATATATATGTTGGATTTTAGATTATAAATATTCATTAGAAAGATAAAACTATTTCCTACATAATGATATTTTATTTATAATTTTTAGACATTATATAATTTATTTTATTTATGACACAATGATGATGCAGTAATTACTATAATAGTGAAAAATTAAAATAATTGATATTATAAATACCCAAATAAATATAATATGAAACTTTTAATGAATTAAACTAATTTTATAGGATAATAGGAAATATTAGGATTGATTTAATTGACTTTTTTCGAAGTAATCAATCTGTTATGAGTTTCACAAAAATCAACTATTGAATAGTGTCAAAATTGACATAAAAGAGTTCTTAAAACAAATATTATATTATTAATTGATATTAAATTCTTAAAAATCTAAGGTTATGCCAAGAGACTTATATCATTATATTTTCATCATTAATGGACCACTTTGGGGTCTCTTGGATGTATATAGTAAGTTTATTTACCATATTATATAAAAATAAAAAGAGACATTGTAAAAGTGAAACTAATTAACTTAGAGTTAATACTTAAAGATAAGGTTAATATAAGTACCCAAACCTGTCTAAATTCTATTGGTTGAGTGGTTTTAGACCTATCCCCATCTTAACGTTTGAATAATCAACTTTTGAGCCTTTAGAAACCGAATATGAATTTATTATAAATTAATATTTCTAGCTTTTCCAAAGGTGCCCCTGACCCCTCTTATAAAAGGGCACTCCTCCTTCTCATTTCTTCACACCTTAAAAGCCTTTTGGTTCGGCCAAAATCTTCCCAACTACTCTCCCAACATCCCTCACTACAACCTAGAGGCCTTAGTTTGATCAGAAAGCCAACCTACGGAGCCCTTTTGATCAAATCAAAAGGAAGAACCCGAAGAAGAGGTAATGTTTTCACCACCCCTTTTCAAGTCCTTTCTTCTTCCACTTCTTCTTTCTTTGTTCTTACCATTATAAAATAATACCTCCAGTATCTTACATACACTGTGATGTTATTATAAATATGGTACAACTATATTCAGTATTCTATCTACCCTTTGAATAACATGTCACCATACGTGCGTACGTACGGCTTACCGTCTCCACGTCGTGGTGTAATTGTTATTCAATATATTATTATTTGGATGGGTATAATAATGATGTGTAACTCATGTAAATAATAAATATAACATGTTAATGATTCTGTATATATGATATACCATCCATTTATATATTATTTTAATATCAAAAGAATGATATTGTTGCTCGTGCATACGTACGGACTACGGTCTCTACGAACGCGATGAGATTCATTCTTCATCGTATCCATTCAAGTATAATTATCATTTGATGATTTAAAAATGATGTTTAAGGACTTGATATCACTCTGAATATGAATAAGATACAACAAACATGGCTTATGTAACAAAACATATAAAAGAAAATGAGTAAGTTAACACCCGAAACGACGATAATTCTAAGATATTATTAACAAATCAATGTTAAAAGATCATATATTGTATCATATTAATATATATGATTCTTGTATAATTTAATAACAATTATTTCACCATTATACAGGATGTTAACCTACCCCAACCAAGGAAAAGTACAAGGTAAGGGTTATTTCACAATCTCTTCATTATCCGAGGTTGTTTATACGTAATAATCTACTGGGATTTATTTATCATCCACATCCATGTTTCTTCGAAATGTATTTCAAAACATATTTATTATTTACAATAATATGGGTTAAAGTCATTTATACCCTTGTTTGACTTTTTAGAAGAGGTTTATAAAGGAATCTTTCCGTCGTTTTCAAAACAAGCTCCTTTTTAACCTTTTCGACAGAATTAAGGTAAGAATGTTTTTTTAACTTATACGGCGGGTGCGGCTATTTTCCGCCATTATAAAATCATCAAAGCTTCCCTTACAAGCTTATAAGAATATTTTCAAAGAAAATGGTTTATTTAATATGTATCTTAAATGATTTCAAAATAAAAGGAGATATTTCTTTAAAAAGAATTTTGATTTCATCTATGTCAACATCCTTTGATGGATTTTAAGATTATTTGAAGTTGATTTATTATGATAAAAAAATTCTATATTGTATTGAAGGTTTTGTGATATGTTTGACTATGGATGTGCTATTTTTATACCATTCATAGTTTATGGTGAAATTATTGACATTTCGTATGCTAGTTTTAATACGAATGTTTATGTTATGTTTAAACCTTTTCATATGGGAATGAATTGGACTTAATATGTGACGGGTGGAGCCCGCTATAGCTCCTCGATGCATCGGTAGGTCTCATGAGACAAACTAGTGTCTTGGCACAAGGCCTTGACAAAATCTTATTTGTAGTCTTGGCACGAGTCCTTGGCTATGTGGTTATGATAGTCTGGCATTATGCATTCCATCATTATGAAAGTGGTTATTGATTTTGCATGTGATTATTCGATTAGTAGAATAACCATGTGAATAAGTAAATGGAATTATCTCATTTTATTTATTCCATACTATGTTAAAAGTTCAAGTTTAAAAGGCTTTTTTTAGTTATACATTGCCTTAAATGTTTATTCTTATTTATTAAAGTTTCCGCTATATTGTTATCCTTACTGGGCATTTGAGCTCACCCATTTTCTATGTTTTATTTTTCCCAGGAAGTGAAGAAGTAAATTATGAATGACCTGCAGGGATATTATGTGGGGATATGAGTGTGGATTATGGAGACAATATGTTGTTGTAGTAGTTTTTCATTTTATGATGTAATGTAAGACTTATGAATATATCTAGTGTTTCCAAGACTACTAAACCAATCGGTCTTTTGAGATTTGATCTTTCTTGTGATCATACCAATGTAAAGTAATAATGCACCGACTCTGGATAATTGGGGTCGGGGCGTTACAGTTGGTATCAGAGGAAGTTTAGTACAAACCTTGGAAGCTAGATTTAGATAAACTCTGATTAGAGCACGTAGACCTAAGATGAACTTTGAGGATTAGTATAGAAGAACTTCCTAGAATTTTGGTATTGTAGAGATTTTGTGAGTTTTCCGAGAAATACATCCCTATCTGGATACGAGCAGGTAGAGGCGGCTCTGGCACAGATGTACCTAGGGGTAAAACCCGAAAACACCGCTTTGAGCTAGACTCGAACGGGAACTGGTGCACGACAACGGGCCTTGCTGCACTCTTGGTTACGACACTCCCAGGGGATATGCTTAGGATAACTCTCATTTTTCGTTACAAATCATTTTGAAGGGATTATGAGTATATAATTCCTCAAAGAAAACATTCTTATGATTATGGATTATATCCATAAATAGTTCAATTTATGTTAAGTGTTTTATAAGTATGGGATTATGTATTTTGATTCATAAACTGATCTAGTTTATGCCATTGTTTAGAAATGGCGCCTAGTGGAAGAAATGGAAACCGTATCAATGCACGCACTCCATGTAGTGATTTCCCTCCTGCTCAAGATAATTATAGTGGAGCTGGTGATGCAACTGGATTCGATCAGCTAATCACCATACTGGGACAACTTACTCAGGTTATGAATAATAACCTTACCCGTATGGAGCACCCTGATCTGCAGTGTGGAGGATCAATGTTAGATCGATTCATGAGGCCACAACCACCAATGTTCAATGGGAGTACAAATCCCTTAGTAGCTGAGCAATGGATATTTTCCCTAGAGAAAATATTTCAGGCTTTGGGGAGCAGTGAAAGTGAAAAAGTTATCATGGCAGTTTACCGCCTCACTGGAGATGCTGATCAATGGTGGTCATTGATTCAAAATACGAAGGAAGGTGATGAAGTATAAAATATGGAATGGAGGGAGTTCAAAAATCTGTTTTTAGAAAAATACTTTCCTCGCGACCATCGAGCAGATATGGAAAGGAAATTTCTAAGTCTGAGACAGAAGGAGGATGAGAATGTCACAAAGTATGAGGATAACTTTACAAGGTTAGCAAGGTACGCTGGTGATTATATACGTAACCAAAGAAGTATGATTGATCGTTTTTTTGATGGGTTAAAACCATTTCTCCGTCGAGCATTAGTCTCACAATCCTTTTCATCATACGAAGACATTGTCTCATGTGCTATCAAGACCGAAAATGAATTCTCTAAGTCTTATGAATTTAAAGCAACGCAAGAGAAGAAGAGGCTTGCTGATCAATCTGGGAATGGAAATAAGGGTAAGAAAGGAAAGGTTGAATATCCATCCTGTGGTAAATGTGGGAAGAAACACCCTAGTGCTTGCTTGAAGGGAATGGGAGTCTGTTACAAGTGTGGTGAAAAAGGCCACCAAGCTCGTGATTGCAAAGGGAAGAAAGAAGCCACCAACGTTCAGTGCTACAATTGTAGGGAGATGGGACATTATGTGAATGAATGTCCTAAGCGTCAGGAGAACTTTCCTCAGAAAAGGCCAAGGGATCAAGGCCAAGCTTATGCTATCACTACTGTTGAGGTAGAAGCTCCGAAAGACGTGGTGGCAGGTAATTTAATGGTTTCCTCAAGTTTATAAAATGCATTATTTGATTCTGGATCATCGCATTGTTTCATATCTTCCCAGTTTGCTATGAAAATTAGATATTTCCAATTTGATTTAACAAGGGAGTTGTCAGTTAAAACTCCTAAGGGAAGTATCCTTGCAACAAAGTTTTGTGAATCAGTCCCCATTAGAGCACATAAATGTTCGTTATCTGCTGATCTCATCGTCATACCTATGATTGAGTTTGACATAATCCTCGGTATGGACTGGCTTTCGGACTATGATGCGCAGATTTATTCTAAGAAGAAAGAGGTTACGATTCTTGATGATAATGATAAGGAACACCTTATCCTTAGAGCAGAATCGTCACCACCTAATTCTTATTTAGATCCACCCTCAATAGCTCAACTAAATTCAATTATTGGGGAGGAAGATAATGAAATAACTGCGGGTGAGGAAAGAAATGTTCAAATAGAGGATGTACTTATTGTGAAAGAATTTGTAGATGTATTTCCGGAAGATTTACCTGGACATCCTCCAGAACGAGAAGTTGAGTTTTCCACTGATTTAATTCCTGGATCAAGGCCTATATCGAAGACCCCTTATAGAATGGCCACTGTAGAATTAGTTGAACTAAAGAAACAACTAGAGGAATTGAGTAATAAGTGATTTATTCGCCCTAGTGTTTCTCCATGGGGAGCCCCTGTTCTTTTTGTTAAAAAGAAAGATGGATCTATGAGGTTATGTATCGACTACAGAGAGATCAATGCTATAACGATAAAGAACAAGTATCCCCTACCTCGTATTGATGATTTATTTGACCAACTACATGGAGCTCAATACTTTTCAAAGATTGACCTTCGATCTGGATACCATCAGTTGTGTGTAAAGAAGGAATACATTCCGAAGACAGCATTTCAAACCAGGTATGGGCATTACGAGTTTACTGTAATGCCTTTTGGATTGACTAATGCACCCTCTGTATTCATGGATCTGATGAATAGTGTTTTCAAGGAGTATCTCGATGAATTTGTGGTGGTATTTATTGATGATATCTTGGTATACTCCAAAACCTACGAAGATCATGAAAATCACTTGCGCATTATCTTGAAGACTCTGAGGAGGCATGAATTATATGGGAAGTTTAGCAAGTGTGAATTCTGGCTTCATGATATTTCTTTTCTTGGACATATTGTCTCTAAAGATGGAATCTCTGTTGATCCTTCTAAGACCAAGTCAATCCAAGAATGGCCATCACCTACGAGTATAACTGAGGTACGTAGTTTTATTGGTTTGGCAGGTTATTATCGACGTTTCATCCAGAATTTTTCCTGATTGGCTAACCCATTAATGAAGCTCACACGTAAAGGGGTTAAATTTGTTTGGACAAAAGAGTGTGAAGAATGTTTCGAAGAACTGAAGAGAATATTAGTCAATTCTTTTATATTGACTCTACCATCGGGGAATGATGGGTTCGTTATTTATAGTGATGCATCGAAGAAAGGACTTGGTTGTGTCCTTATGCAGAATGATAGAGTTATTTCCTATGCATCACGACAGTTGAAAATTCATGAACAAAACTATCCTACTCATGACCTCGAGATAGCAGCTGTGATCTTTGCTTTGAATATATGGAGGCACTACCTCTATAGTGAAAAATGTGAGATTTATACTGATCACAAGAGTTTGAAGTATATTTTCTCACAAAAATAACTCAACATGAGGCAAAGGAGATGGATTGAATTACTCAAGGATTATGATTGCACGATACACTACCACCCGGGGAATGCAAACAAGGTGGCATATGCTTTGAGTAGAAAAGACCATGGAGTTTTGAACAATATGAGAATTGAAAGGGATCCAATTTTCATGGATCTAGTGAAGATGGACATGGGAATAACTAGGGAAGGAGAAACATCATTTCTTTTTCAAATGGTTGTCATACCATATTTAATAGAAAGGATTAAGAGTACTCAGACCGATGATGAAGAATTTCAAAAGAAGATAAAAGCTGTGAATGATGGGAGATTGAGAGACTTTGTGTATGAAGATGGAATTTTGAAATTTGGGAAGAGACTTTGTGTTCCCGATATACCTGATCTAAAAATGGAATTGCTGGATGATGCTCATAGTTCCAATTTCTCTATACACCATGGGAGCACCAAAATGTATTGAGATTTGAAGGAACATTTTTGGTGGGACAACATGAAGAGGGAGATTGCTGATTTTGTGTCAAGATGTATGGTTTGTCAACAAGTGAAAGCTGGAAGGCAACAGCCTGGAGGAGTCATGCATCCTCTTCCCATACCGGAGTGTAAATGGGACAATATTACGATGGAATTTGACATGGGGCTACCAAAGACTCCTAGAAAGAACGATGCAATATGGGTTATTGTTGATCGTCTTACCAAGTCAGCACATTTTCTTGCTATAAGAGAAGATCTACCCCTGGAACGTCTAGAAAGACTATATATTAATGAAGTTGTGAGACTTCATGGAGTACCCCTATAGATTGTTTCTGATCGTAATCCCCGTTTTACATCAAGATTCTTGAAAAGTCTTCAGAAATCCCTGGATACTAAACTTCATTTGAGCACTGCATACCACCCTCAGACAGACTGACAATCAAAACGGACTATTCAAACCTTAGAAGACATGTTGAGATCTTGCTCACTTGACTTTCAGGGTATGTGGGATCAATATTTACCTCTGGTAGAATTTTCCTATAACAATAGATTCCATTCGAGTATTCAGATGGCACCATATGAAGCGTTATATGGAAAGAGATGTTGTACACCAACCTGTTGGGATGACGTTGGTGAAAGAAAACTTGTAGGCCTAGAACTGGTGGAGGAAACGGTGGAAAAGGTGAAAGTAATCCAAAATCACATCAAAGCAGCTCAAAGTAGGCAGAAGAGCTATGCCGATAATCGAAGGAAGGATTTGGAATTTCAAGTCGGTGATCATGTTTTCCTGAAGGTATCTCCGTGGAAGGGAGTCATACGTTTTGGTAATAAAGGTAAATTGAGTCCCAGCTACATCAGACCTTTCGAAATTCTAGAACGAATTTGGGTTGTAGCTTACCGATTGGCAATGCCGCCAAGTCTCTCCAAAGTTCACGATGTGTTCCACGTATCTCTGTTGAGGAAATACATGCCTGATCCAACGCATGTACTCACCTATGATGAATTAGAACTAGAACCCGATCTTTCCTATTGTGAAGAGCCCGCCATGATTCTTGATACGAGATAACAAGTACTGAGAAACCGGACGACGTGTCTGGTAAACGTTTTGTGGAGAAACCATAAGATGGAAGAGGCAACGTGGGAACCCCAGGAACTTATGATGAAGAACCACCCGAGTCTTTTCATGCGATAGTATTTTAGAAATTTCGAGGACGAAATTATTTGAAGGAGGGGAGAATGTAGCACCCCAAGCTTCTTACGGTACGCTTCTCTTTGAATAATACGATAGCGTGTGTTGTACGCGACACCGAGTTCTAACAACCAATCAAACTAGCCGTTATGAATAGTAATACCTACTTTTTAAAATTATATATATTTTATATTTCAAAATGGACTTCATTTTTGGATTCGGAATATCTAATTTAGCCTAAGGTGAAATTTTGGTACTTTTCGGATAACTTTCATATTTTGATGAATAGTGAAAATTTCTAAATTTTAATTAAAAACAACTTTTTTAATCAAAATAATTAATAGTGATAAATTATGAATTTTAGTAGTTTTAAATTATATTTAGAATATATTTTTACCATTTAATATAATTTTGGTCATTGGACATAATTTTACAATTAAACTGAACATAAACAAATGTCAATCTATTGATAGTTATTATCTCTTAAAAACACGCTTTTTGTTTTGACAACGGGAATTAATTTTAAATTAATTTCTGCCACTTCTGTTTTTTGAATTTAGAAAAATGGATTCCATATTTGGAATCAGGATGTTCAAATTGTGTAAATAGGTAACTTTTATTTTTAGACATTTTGAATAATTACTGCGGTAAATATTTTATTTACCATGGTTAAGGGTAAATCCGGTAAATAAGGGTTAACAAATAATATTATAATAATACAAAATTACCCTAAAACGTGTCTTAACCCTATTGGTTGATACATGGTCGACCATGGGCATCTTTGGGTCGTGTTTGGGACCCCATGGATCCACTTGTATGTGATAATGACACTTTATTTTAATTAAGATAAAATGAATACAAAAATGACACAAGCATATATCTTTTAGAAAAACAATTTTTACATAGGGTTATATATGTTGGATTTTAGATTATAAATATTCATTAGAAAGATAAAACGATTTCCTACATAATGATATTTTATTTATAATTTTTAGACATTATATAATATATTTTATTTATGACACAATGATGATGCAGTAATTACTATAATTGTGAAAAATTAAAATAATTGATATTATAAATACCCAAATAAATATAATTTAAAACTTTTAATGAATTAAACTAATTTTATAGGATAATATGATATATTAGGATTGCTATAATTGACTTTTTTCTAAGTAATACATCTTTTATGAGTTTCACAAAAATCAACTATTGAATAGTGTCAAAATTGACATAAAAGAGTTCTTAAAATAAATATTATATTATTAATTGATATTAAATTCCTATAACTCTAATGTTCGGCCAAAAGACTTATATCATGATAGGTTCATCATTAATGGACCACCTGGGGGTCACGTGGATGTATATAGTAAGTTTATTAACCATATTATATAAAAATACAAAGAGACATTGTAAAAGTGAAACTAATTAACTTAGAGTTAATACTTAAAGATAAGGTTAATATAAGTACCCAAACCTGTCTAAATTATATTGGTTGAGTGGTTTTCGACCTATCCCCACCTTAACCTTTTAATAATCAGCTTTGGAGCCATTAAAAACCGAATATGAATTTATTATAAATTAATATTTCTAGCTTTTCCAAAGGTGCCCCTCACCCCTCTTATAAAAGGGCACTCCTCCTTCTCATTTCTTCACACCTTCAAATCCTTTTGGTTCGGCTAAAATCTGCCCAAATACTCTCCCAACATACCTCACTACAACCTAGAGCCCTTAGTTTGATCATAAAGCCAACGTAAGGAGCCCTTTTGATCAAATCAAAAGGAAGAACCCGAAGAAGAGGTAATGTTTTCACCACCCCTTTTCAAGTTCCTTTCTTCTTCCACTTCTTCTTTCTTTGTTCTTACCATTATAAAATAATAACTCCATTATCATACATATACTGTGATGTTATTATAAATATGGTACAACCATATTCAGTATTCTATCCACCCTTTGAATAACATGTCACCATACGTGCGTACGTACGGCTTACCGTCTCCACGTCGTGGTGTAATTGTTATTCAATATATTATTATTTGGATGGGTATAATAATGATGTGTAACTCATGTAAATAATAAATATAACATGTTAATGATTCTGTATATATGATATACCATCCATTTATATATTATTTTAATATCAAAAGAATGATATTGTCGATCGTGCGTACGTACGGACTACCGTCTCTACGAACGTGATGAGATTCATTCTCCATCGTATCCATTCAAGTATAATTATCAATTGATGATTTAAAAATGATGTTTAAGGACTTGATATAATTCTGGATATGAATAAGATACAACAAACATGGCTTATGTAACAAAACATATAAAAGAAAATGAGTAAGTTAACACCCGAAACGACGATAATTCTAAGATATTATTAACAAATCAATGTTAAAAGATCATATATGATATCATATTAATATATATGATTCTTGTATAATTTAATAACAATTATTTCACCATTATACAGGAGGTTAACCTACCCCAACCAAGGAAATGTACAAGGTAAGGTTTATTTCACAATCTCTTCGTTATCCGATGTTGTTTATACGTAATAATCTATTGGGATTTATTTATCATCCACATCCATGTTTCTTTGAAATGTATTTCAAAACATATTTATTATTTACAATAATATGGGTTAAAGTCAATTATACCCTTGTTTGACTTTCTATAAGAGGTTTATAATGGAATCTTTCCATCGTTTTCAAAACAAGGTCCTTTTTAACCTTTTCGACAGAATTAAGGTAAGAATGTTTTTTTAACTTATACGGCGGGTGGGGATATTTTCCGCCGTTATAAAATCTTCAAAGCTTCCCTTACAAGGTTATAAAAATATTTTCAAAGAAAATGTTTTATTTTATATGGATCTTAAATGATTTCAAAATAAAAGGAGATATTTCTTTAAAAAGAATTTTGATTTCATCTATGTCAACATCCTTTGATGGATTTTAAGATTATTTGAAGTTGATTTATTATGATACAAAACTTCTATATTGTATTGATGGTTTTGTGATATGTTTGACTGTGGATGTGCTATTTTTATACCATTCATAGTTTATGGTGAAAGTATTGACATTTCGTATGCTAGTTTTAATATTAATGTTTATGTTATGTTTAAACCTTTTCATATGGGAATTCATTGGACTTAATATGTGACGGGTGTAGCCCGCTATAGATCCTAGATGCATCGGTAGGTCTCATGAGACAAACTAGTGTCTTGGCACAAGGCCTTGACAAAATCTTATTTGTATTCTTGGCACGAGGCCTTGGCTATGTGGTTATGATAGTCTGGCATTATGCATTCCATCATTATGATAGTGGTTATTGATTTTGCATTTGATTATTCGATTAGTAGAATAACCATGTGAATAAGTAAATGGCATTATCTCATTTTATTTATGCCATACTATGTTAAAAGTTCAAGTTTAAAAGGCTTTTGTTTTAGTTATACATTGCCTTAAATGTTTATTCTTATTTATGAAAGTTTCCGCTATATTGTTATCCTTACTGGGCATTTGATCTCACCCCTTTTCTATGTTTTATTTTTCCCAGGAAGTGAAGAAGTAAATTATGAATGACCTGCAGGGATATTATGTGGGGATATGAGTGTGGATTATGGAGAAAATATGTTGTTGTAGTAGTTTTTCATTTTATGATGTAATGTAAGACTTATGAATGTATCTAGTGTTTCCAAGACTACAAAACCAATCAGTATTTCGAGATTTGATCTTTCTTGTGATCATACCAATGTTAAGTAATAATGCACCGACTCTGGGTAACTGGGGTTGGGGCGTTACACACATTCAATCAAATGTCTGTTTTATTAATTCTCATCATTGTTTATGTGTGTGTGTTAGATGCACGACACTTTTTTTTATCCTTTTTCTTTTTATTTTATTCTTAATTGATCATCATAATCATTATTACAAGATTATTAAATGCCCAAATGGCTAAGTAAATCTCTCATTGGGGTGATTCAAAATTTAAGGATGTTAAGTGATTGAGAGTATTTGCTCGATGAGTATTCTTTAATTTAACATTGTGTATGTTGGACTTAATATGTCATGGATTAATGACGTATTTGTTTTAACATGTGGTTTCCATGGATAATTGGAACCATAAATACACTACCATTAACAAGTAATTGTAATTATTAGAACCCTACGATAACTTAAGGCTTGGATTAAAGCCTTAACAATTAGGAATTCCAATCAACGTTATCTTATGAAGTGGGTGTTAATTTAAATTCAATATAAAGAAAATATCAAGGATATCACATGAATAACTCCCTAATAATTAACTAACCCCTATTTTTATCAATTTTTTAAATCAAACATAATCCATAAATTATTTTATCATCTCTGAAAACAAACCCCCAAATCAAAAAAACAATCAACTAAAAAAATCGACTATTAAAAAAAGTATCATCTCTGAGGATTTGACCCAAGTGCTTCTTTACACATGAGCAGAGCATCAGATCTTTGTTCGGTCGATAGGTAACAATCGACCGTGTGTTTTAAATGGCGCCATTTCAAGGGATGGTTCAATTAAATAGTCATTATATTCTGGTTATTGAAAAATAAATCAACAAAATTTAAATATTTTTTAAAAAAACACATTCAAAAACCCGACTTCTCATAAAAATAATAAATTGAAAAAAAACAGAAAGAAAAACCTATCTTCATATTTCTTCCAAAATCTATTTTAATTCCCCGTAGCCTCCCAAAAAATCACTTGGTTTTTTTTGACCCTGAATCTCAGTGAACACTTCTCCAACTTAGGAGGAGTATAAGAGATAATGAAATAATTCAAGAACGAGTCCTTGCCCAACCAATTTAATTAGATACGGCCAATCCTAGGGAATAAACAATTAAAGAAATTTTTGTCCCTGACATGAATTACCAACCTCTTGGTATTCAATATATAAACATAGAGGAAGACTTTAAACTCAAATTGGGTTTGATTCATCTCTTCCCTCATTTCCACGAGCTAGCTGGCGAGGATATACATATTCACCTTAAAGAGTTCCAAGTGGTGTGATCTACCATGAAGCCTCAAGGGTTTTCTGAGGAACAAATAAAACTATGAGATTTTCATTTCTCCCTATCTGAAACTGATAATTCATTGCTCTACTAGATTCTTCCAAGATCTATAACCACATGGAATGACATGAAGTGACTTTTCTTATAAAAATTATTTCCTGCTTCTCATACTGCTTCCATCTGAAAGGAAATAAGTGGTATTCTTCAATTCCCTAGTGAATCACTACATGAGTACTGGGAGAGGTTCAAAAAGATTGTTACAACCTACCCACACCACCAAATTCCTTACCAAATGTTTATTCAATACTTATATTATGGGTTATTGGATATAGAGAGAACTCTCATTAATGTCTTATGTGGTGGTTATCTTGTTGATAAAACTCATACAGGTGCAAAAGATCTCATATGTAAAATGGTTGAAAACACACAACAATTACATAATTGAGAACATGATCAAGTCAAACAATCCCAAGATAATCAATCAATTTAGCCAAGAAAGATGACCAAGTGGATTAGTGAACTTACAGGACTTGTGCGACAACTAGCTGTAGCTACCTAATCCCCAACCTAATCTTTACACAATCAATGTTTCTTGGACCTGTCAAAAACTATGGAATCTACAACTCTTCATCTCATCCTACTAACACATGTACACAAATTCAAGAGGATCTATTTGATTGATCTGGATCAATGGAGCTCAATGCGGCATATGCTCAGCGGAACACCAACCCTCATCTATCATGTTAGTTTGTTAGAAACTTCAACCAACCTCACTCTGAGCCCTTATTTTCTTCCTATAACCAGGGCCTTAGGTATGTTAATCACATATCTCATCCCCCTAAATTCCCTCATCAGAACCCCAACCAGTTTCAATATGGTCAAGGTGTTCGTAAATTCAAACAACCTTATCCTTTTATTCCTCAACCTCAAAGGAACAATCCTCCTCCTAGATTCCATTATCCTAGTGTGCCTTCCCAATTCCAAAACCAATACAATCACTTTCCAAAAAACCAAAATCTAGGTATGACTAATTTGGGACCAACCTCTTATTCAAAGCAACCATGGGAATGTGCAATGGAAGATCATGCCTCCTTCACTCGTTCATCCTCAAGAACATTGAAACCCAAATTGGTCAACTCGCATCCCCCCTTAGTAAGAAGCAGCCATCCAATTATTCCAAACTCCCCGCTTAATTCTAACCCAAACCCAAGGGTAATTTATGTGCATTTTAACTTAGATCAGGAATTTAAATTTCTATACCTCAATATAAGTCATATAAAACACCTTTACATGTTGTCCTAGAAAATGAAGAGAAAAAGAAACATGAAAAGGAACCTGAATCCATTCCCTCACCTCCTTCGATTCCACATTGGAACCCAATTCCTTTTCGTAAAGTCGTTTCAAAGACAAAGAATCCCTTTTAACCCGATCATGAAATGCTAGACATGTTTAGACGTGTTGAAGTCAATATTACCCTCTTAGATGACATAAAAAAATTCCTAAGTATGCCATGTTTCTCAGGGATTTCTATACCCACAAGAGGAAACTTAGGAACATCAAAAATGTTTCATCCCAAGATTCCATAACCTTTAAGTGAAAATATCTAGGGACCATTATGGTTCCATGAAATATTGGATGTTCCATCTTTGATGATGCACTCATAGTCCTACGAGCCTCAATTAATGTCATGACCAAATACATATTCTCCAACCATGTTATAGGTCCCTTACATCCAACGGGAGTTGACATTCAATTGGTCAATCGAAGCATAGCTACTCCTGAGAGAATAATTGAGGATGTCCTTGTCTGAGTCAATGATATTATCATCCCTGCTGATTTCTATGTCCTTGACATGGAATGTGAGACGAACTCTTCTCAATCTCCCCTAATTCTAGGAAGACCATTCCTCATGTCTATGAGAACAAATATTGATGTCCCATCAAGAATCTTATCCATGGAATTTAGTGACCAACTGGTCATGTTCAACATTTTACAAGACATGCAATACCCATCTGAGGATCACTCTAAATTATCAATCCATGCTTCGGATGACACTTCAAAGAGTCAATTGAACACAAATCCAACATGTTCTTCATGTTCTAATGACAACTGAACTTGTGAAATATTCACCATGATTAACAAAGTTATTAATGGTGATGTGGTTGTGGACCTTTCATTTATAGAATATCAAACTAGAGGATCTTGAGAACACCCTTGAATCCCACATCAACTCTGATCTCTATAGCTCCACGTTGGGAAATATTAAGGAAAATGAGTCTGAATCAACCGGAGTCCCTTCTTCCATTCTTATGTTGTCTAACTCAAAAATGAATGATGAGGCTGATCTAAATACTCTCCCTGAACACCTGAAATATACAATATTTTCCCGTGATCACACATATCTTATCATTATCTCTGCATCACATACTGAAACCAAAGAGTCCAAATTTGTTCAGGTGTTAGATGAAAACAAAAAGGCTATAGGTTGGACCCCAGATGACATACCAAGAATCAGCCATGCCCTTTGCATGCATCACATCCATCTTGAGGAGTCATCCAAACCAATTAGACAACCTCAAAGAAGTCTCAATCCAATCATACTTGAAGTAGTTAGGGAAGTGATCACAAAGATTCTTCAAGCTGGTATTATCTACCCAATTTTTAATAGTGAATGGTTTAGTCCAATTCAAGTTATACCTAATAAGGGTGGGATAACAGTTGTCACAAATGAACATGGATATGTAGTCACAACTCAAGTGAAGAAAAAATGGAATTTCTGTATTGACTATATGAAATTGAATATTGAAATAATAAAAGATTCCTACCCTCTTCCATTCCTTGATCAAATTATGGAATGATTAGCCGGAAAGTCACACTATTTCTTATTGATGGATACACTGGCTACTTCCAAATCCAAATCACACCTAAGGACCAAGAAATGACTACATTCACATACCCCGTTAGATCATATGCCTATAGAAGAATCTCTTATGGCCGTTGCAATGCTCCTGCAACATTCCCGAGGTGTATGATGAGTATCTTTTCCGAATTTATGGAACACTGGATGGATGTCTTCATGGATGACTTCACCATTTATGGTGAGTCATGTAAATATTGTTTGAATTCTCTCTCTCTAGTCCTCCAAAAGTGTGGCAAGTGTAACCTTGTGTTAAATTTTTAAAAATGTCACTTCATTGTTGCAAAAGGGATTGTTCTATGGCACATAGTTTCAAAAGATGGTATTGATGTTGATCCTGCCAAAATTGGAGTGATCTAATCACTTCCTCAACCCACTTCTGTTTGAGACATCTATTTATTTATCAGTCATGTCGGTTTCTATCCGAGATTCATCCATAAAATCAGTATTATTTATCTCCAACTCACTCAGTTCTTCCAAAATGATATCGCATTCCATTTTGACGAGGTTTTCAAAAGATCCTTTGTTGAACTAAAAACTACTCTAACATCTTCCACAATAATCCAACCCCCATATTGGTCCTTACCCTATGAGATTTTATGAAATTCAATCTCACTACACTGTCACTGAAAAGGAACTTTTAGCATGTGTTTTTTCCTTAGATAAATTCCGGCTCTATCTCTTAGGTGCCAAAATCATCATCATCACAAACCATTTTTCTATTAAGTTCTTACTCAATAAAAGTGATTCCAAACCGAGTCTAATAAGATGGATCCTATTGCTCCAAGAGTTTGACCTTGAAATAAAAGATAGACCAGGAAAGTAAAACCCTATGGTTGATCACTTGAGTAGTATTTCTTATTCTTCTCATTTAGAAATCATCGATCCAGAATTCCCCACTGAGAACATTTCATCTCTTACTAAAAAGATTCCATGGTATTCCCCAATTTTAAATTACTTGGTTTCTGGTGTTTTTCCTGAAATTTTTTCAAAAGAACAAAAAAATAAGATGAAATGTGATTCAGAATACTATTTTTGGGATGAAATTAAACTTTGGAAAACTGGGGCTGACATAGTAATAAGGAGATGTGTTGATGAAAATGAACATTCTTCCACATTATAATTCTCTCACTCAATGCCTGGTGGTGGCCACTTTAGACGATAAAGGAACTCCCGAAAGGTCCTAGACTCTGGATTCTTCTGACCTTCACTCATCAATGAGTCAAATGAGTTCTGTCAATCATGTCCCACTTTCAAAAACATTTTCCCAATTTCAAATAGAAATGAATTTCCACAAAATCCTTTAATTTTCTTGTGAGATCTTTGATGTTTGTGGTGTCTATTTCGTAGGACAATTCCACCCTTCCAATGGATTCTCATACATTATTATTTCATTTGATTATGTTTCTAGTTGGGTCGAGCCCAGACCCACTACAAAAGTGATTCAAATACTGTTAGTGAGTTCCTAAAGACACACATCTTCCAACGATTTGGGACACCACGTGCTTTGATATGTGACTTAGGAACCCATTTCTGTAATAGAACCATGGAATATCTTTTGAAAAAGAATGTGGTTGTACATTAAACATGAACTGAATATCACCCCCAAATAAATGGAATTGATGAGCTTTCTAATAGAGAAGTGAAAACGTATTTGAGATAATTGTAAAACCCACCAGAAAAGACTGGAATGAAAGACTTGGTGATGCACTTTGGGCTTATCGAACTTCTTATAAAACACTTATTGGGCTGTCCCCTTTTAGGATAGATTTTGGTAAAGCATTTAATCTACCTGTTGAAATCTAACATAATACTGTTTTGGGATTTGAAAACCTGTAATTTTTATTTTTAAAAATATGTCAAAGTAAGATTGTTGCAATTGGCTGAACTAGTGGAGATTCGACTTAAATACTATGAGAATTACAATCATTACAAAGAAATGGCTAAGGTACTCCATGACAAACACATCCTGAGAATGGTATTCCATGAAGGTGAAAAGACAATGCTCATAATTTCTCAATTTCAGCTTCACCCATGTAAGCATAATTCTCGTTTGGACGGTCCTTTTGTTATTACTAATGTTTACCCATTTGGTGTAGTGCAAGTCCATTACCCCTCTTCCAAAAGGACACTCACGGTTAATGGACATCGGTTAATGCATCACCATGAGAGGACGCACAATCATGGATCAACAACGACTTCCACTAGATCCCCAAATTCTCCAGTCAATCTACCACTATATGGAGATGTCAACTTCCGAATCCAAACCATGGGACCTCTTTCCCTTTAACTACCTCTCTATCTCTTCCACTATCTACCTCATTCTTCTTCTTACTCTCTCTTTAATTTTTTTACCAGTTTATATATCAAACCCTTTCTTTTTCACATTGTTTTTTGTGTGGGTGTATCGTTATTGAAAACTAAAAAAACATAAAAAAAATAAAACAAAAAAATCATCATAACAATAAAAATATAAAAAAATCAATAGTCATGATTACTCACCTTCCAAATTTCTAAAATTTTCAAACCATTTTGGGGAGTTAATAGACATATTTGTATCTCAAAAAAAATTTATTTTCATCATGACATTGGATAAATAATTTTGTGTCAAAATTAACAAATTTTGAATTCTCATTTTTTGATTTAGAAAATTCTATTCCCAAACTATGAGGAATAACATTTTATTTCATGCCAAGGCCACCTATGGAAATCATTTTAAAATGTGTGTTTTCACCCCCATTAGTGTGTCTTGATTTTGTGGACCTTCGATCTGAATTTCCTTCTTTAGTGTGCATTAATATGGTAGAGTCATTTTCTGAACAACATGAGAATCACAATAGCCAAATAGCCTCCCATTTACTTAAATTATTCATACTTTTAAAATCCCATTCACGCCTATGAAAACCATTTTCTTGATAGCCACATTATAAGCCCAATACCTTTTCCCACCCAATATCAACATGGATTTTCCATTTCATGTTTTTTGAAATATATGTGTGGGGAGAACGGATTTCATTATGGGTACCCTTTGTTGATTTCACCATATTATCATATTCTTGAGGGAAAGAATCCATTTTAGTGCGGGGGTGAGGTTGTCATTCAATGTGTTTTAGGGAATGTAATGTACTTTCATTTATGTAATTTTGTAAATGTTTTTGACATGTTTTCAAAAAAATCAAAAAAAATCAAAAAAAAGAACAAACATAATTGGGTAGTTTTTTGCGTAGGTCATAAATAGCTCTTCCTCAAGCTTTGATCTTGTTATAACTATTACAACTACTGTTACGAGGAGATTAATAATGGGTTTGGATATGAGTGTGAGATACTTTCAAAGTTTTTCTTTCAAAAAAAAAATAATAAAGAAAA
The DNA here is from genome assembly GCA_963277665.1 of Viscum album. Classification (NCBI taxonomy): domain Eukaryota; kingdom Viridiplantae; phylum Streptophyta; class Magnoliopsida; order Santalales; family Viscaceae; genus Viscum; species Viscum album. The sequence continues at coordinate 1,240,261,157 of OY728129.1, forward strand.
AATTTAACACTTGCATTATATTCCTATGTCTTTGGGAGAAGTTTTGTGGTTTGTAAATATTTCAACTTCCCATCCACTTAAAATTTTCATCCTCTATCATGTCTTGAATCACAAAATAATTCCCTTGTAAATATGTGTTTTCATTTCCTTCCATGTTTTATTTAAAAAAAATGTGCATTGCGTTTTCTATGTTGGTGTTTTGCCCCTCTTCTTAGCTCTCTTGGACATTATATTCCTACCATCCCATATCCATAGAAAAACCGCATAAAAATAGATCTTTATTCTTGTTCACATTGGATAGGTATTGGAAGATGAGAGATCTTTAAAACTATAAGATTTTCATATTTTGTTGGTGAAAGAGTCAACCTCTACAAATGTATTTTATTATCTTGAGAGGTGTGAGTTTTGAGTGTCTACATTTTCTATTTCTAAATTTGAACATGCAAAAAATGAATTAGTTTTAGAAAATTGATTATGTAACAGATTGTGGAGGAATTAAAAATATATAAGTGAGATAGTTTAAACCTCCCCTAATTTGAGAAAACAAATTTTTAATATTTTTTGGTGAGTGAAAATGATTTTTTTATGTATTTATATTTGTTGCACATGAGGACATGCACAAGAATAAGTATTGGGGAGATGATGTTATTAATATTATCATTACTTATAATATACCCCCTTTATCTATTATATATGAAATGTGCATAATTTGTGTGAAATATTAATGGTTTAATACTTAGTATTATTTTTTAGCATTATTTAGAACTAGTCCAATTGAGTCAATTTACTATTTTATTTATAAATCTCACCCTATTGATTAATATTGTGTGGTTTTATTTTTTCTAATTCCTTATTCAATATCAAAAATATAATTAGAAGGATTCATGGGACAATTCTACCATTTAATGGCTCATATGGTCATCATAATAAGTCCCAAATAATTTGTGATGAAACTGGATCATCATTCATGATTGAGTTACTGGTCTAAATCCAGAAGCCCAACTTTTCTGAAACTCCACCATATGTTCCAGATTATCCAAAGGAATCATGGATAAAACATTTATGGTCCAACTACAAGAACAAGGTTCCCAGCTAATGACTTGAAGTCCAGCCCCCCATTTTGGTCGGGAATTAAAATCTGGACACTATTTGTGACATTTCTCATGATGTAACAATCCACTCAATTTGCACTTTTATAGTTTTAAATAGGAGATATATCCAATAGACATTGTTGAATAAATAATTAGGCTTTAAAGGAATATTACTATTCCAAAACCCTTTCAGATTTTGGACATCAAAAATATTTGATTGAAATGGACATATAAAAATTGTTTAACAAAACGGCTATAACAAAGGATCTAATGGTCAAAATGACTCAATCTTTTTAGAGAGGTAGTCCAAAATTATTATATACAACATTTACTAAGGACATACCTCAATATTTGGCTATCTGGATTTCCAAAACGTCGATCCAATAGAGGGACAGATTGGGAATGCAAACAGTGCACTTCCTTGGGCTATAAATGCATCCCCCTCCACTCCTTCAAATGAGTTGGAATTTCAGAAGAGAGGATCACATATTGGAATGACCAAATCTACTACAAAGGCTTGGGAAGAGCTTCCATACTCATGTTTTTAATTGAGATACCCTTCCTCCACTCTTTTTTTCCTTTAACTTTTGTGTTGTTCTTCGTTTGTAATATTGTATGTTTGTGTTTCGTAATTCACTTTTAATGAAAGTTTCATCTTAAATATCTCTTATTCTCATCCGTATTCTATAGTTTAATATTACTTTTCTTAAAATATTTTAAATACAGTAGTATCCCCTTCCCTTATTTTTCATCCTCATTGAATCGAAAGTACATTTTCTTAATTATCATCATTGTTCGTGTGTGTGTGTGTTCGACGCACCACTCTTTTATTATTCCTTTCTTTTTATTTTATTCGTAATTTATCATCATAATCATTATAACCAGATTATTAAACACCCAAATGGGTAACTACATCTCTCATTAGGGTGATTCAAAATTTTGGGATGTTAAGTGATTGAGAGTATTTGCTTGATGAGTATTCGTTAATTTAACATTGTTTATGTTGGACTTTATATATCATGGATTAATGACATATTTTGTTTAAGATGTGGTTACATGGATTATTAGAACCATAAATACACTACCATGAAAAATTAATGGTAATTATTAGAATCCTATGTTTAGCTATTTCTCTGATTAAATCCTTAACACAAAGGAATTCCAATCAACGTTATCTTGTGAAGTGGGTGTTAATTTAAATGCAATATAAAGCAATACTCAAGGATATCACAATCTTAACTCCCTAATAATGAACTCACCCCTATCTTTATCAATTTTTTAAATCAAACATAATCCATTAATAATTTCATAAGCTCTACAAACAACCTCCCCCCCAATCAAAGAAATAATCAACTAAAAACAATCGACTATTAAAAAATGTATCATCATTGATGATTCGACCCGAGTGTTGCTATACACGTTAGTAGAGAATCAGATCAATGACCGATCAATAGGTGACAATCGGCCGTGCGTTTAAATTGTTCATCCCATGTATTTCATGAAATGATAAGAATCTTATATTCACTTACAATGCAATAGCAAATTTCATATCCCATTCTTTCTAAATACATTTTCATCTTAATTTTCCAATAGGCATAATTAGATCCACTGAATAATAGAGATATGTCGGTAGAAAAACTTTCCAATCTATTATCCATATAAAAGAATAAAAATTACGGTTTTAAAGAGAAAAATATATATAACTAATATAAATTCAAATATCGCTAAAATGCCACTATATCTTATTTGAAAATATTTTAAAAAACTTGGAAAACATTTTAACATTGTAGTTTGAAAATAAAAACCTCTGATAGAAAATTTTGGTTATAGTAAGACACACAAGAGGGGCTGAACTGATCTCCTATAAAAATTTCTATTTTAAAATATTTATTAAGAATCCTATTTTAGAAATAATATATTCCAGTTAACTAGGGAAAAAGATTTATATTTGTTTTGAATGTTTGATAAATTTCTCAAAAAGATTTATTAGTTATAAGTTATAGAAAATTGGAAGAATGATATAACTTTCTAATCAAATTTACAAAATAAAAAATAGTTATAAAAACTCTCTAATATTAACTATAAATGAAAACTAATATTTACAAGTATGAATAAATAATGAGAGGTAGGAAAAGAAATTTAATATAGAATAAAAAAAGAGGCATAGTCTCTAGGAGAGACCTAGTCCTCTCTTCTTGGTGATCACATGCCACTAATAATTTCTTATAAACATTGTAGATACACACCCTGGATTACGGTTTACAATATAGTACAAGAGTTCTTGGTCAAATAGACTCTGTTATAGTTTTACGTGGGAAATAAAATAAAACTAGGTCACATAGATACAACATCCATTGTTATATGTGGTTGTAAAATGGTACAGAAATATAAGGGAGTGAGGATATCGTGTATCCTCTACATTAGATCTAGAGAATTTTTTTTTGTGATACTGATAAATATACCTTTAAAAATGTAGTAAAACTATACACAATAGAGAAGAAAATAGGGGATAGGGTTTGTAATGATTTGAGTGATGTGATTGATGCTTCTAGACTTCTTGAGTAAGAAGATTCGAAGCTTGAGTACACTTCTAGAAAAATGTCTCAAAAAAAGAGTGTCATTGATACCATGTGTTTTGAAATCTAGTTAGATGATTCATGTAGATGCATGATATTTATTTGTTTCTGAAAGTATGTTCACACTCATGGGATCGCAAAAAATTATTGTTCATAGCTAATAAGATTAGTGTGTATCTGTTCTTTCTCTTTTTGTATAGTGTGTCACACCACATATATAAATCTTCTCGTACTCCTCATTTTATTTACTCTTTTTTGTTTTTCTTTTGGCTGATATAGAGCATGATCTTCATCACCTGAAGGTACCTCATACCTAGTACTGCCTACTGACAAGGGTAAAAAATTTCATTATTAATATCAATATCACTAAATAACTCTAATATGATCATTAGTAAGAAATTTTATTTTGAATGACAAATAAATAAATAAAAATGTTTAGAACGTTGTAATATGAGTGATGACACTAGAGAGGTGATTCTAAAGTATTAACTCAACCTATGTATCTGAATGGTGTCTCAATAAGAATGCCTCAGACATTACGAATATATGGGATTCTAGAATGGTGTCTTTTCCTTAGAAAAAGTTATGAACCAGAGATATACGAAAATTTTATGGTCCTCTGTGAAAATTCTAGACCAGTGTCATGTGAACAATGGATGGTACTTTGCCGAAATTTTGAACTGGTAGGAATGGTGTATCATACTGTACCAAATTTTGGAATGATCGGTGTCCCTGAAACGGTGACACATACATTACTGATTTTGCAACATAATGGTGATAATGGTGAATGTGAGTTCCTTGAGTGAATCATACTTATTCAAATATTAGAATTTTTTATTATGATGTAATACAAAATATAATATATTAAGATTATATATAATCAAATTGAATCCAAACGACAGGATATTAAACATTATTTTTGAACATTAAAACTAGAGGAATCAAACAATAATTTACGTAATATTTCGAAAGTAATTTCCATAAAAATAACAAGTTATATTTGAAAATGAAACCTTAATATAATTATTGTAAACAAATAGGTAAATTTAATTCATCTCATATAAGTTAAAAATATAAATCCATTAGCACATCAAAATGGTTTGTAAGGTTACTTATTTTGAAAAGTACAAGGATATTCCTTTTAAGTTAATTTTTAAATATGATAAATGGTTAAAATTGTATATAAAAAATCATTTAGAATATTCTAAAAACCATTCACAAAAACAATTATAGAAAACATGCTTTTTTCTGAGAAGTTATCTCCATTCGATGATAATAATGAAGTGTGATTTCCATTACACCATTTTTAAAATTACATTATGAAAAAAATATTTAAAAAATTGTTCTATTACATGAAATTATCATTAATAACCATAGGATAGTAAAATGAAATGGGTTTATTTATTTCATTGTCTAATAATTTTCTACAATTGGAATTTAAGAATAAATAATATTTATTTGAATGTTATATTCAAAATAAATCCTTAAATTTTTCATTATGTTAAAGATATGATTAATTAAATAATTGATTATATATATCAAAATTATATAAAAAATTTAAATATAGAATATGAGTATAAAAAAATAATTAAAAATATAATATTGAAATAATATTGAAAATGAGTAAGTAATATAACCTGATGAAATGTAATCGAGTTATGAAATTCTTAAAAACTTGGTAATTTTCTATTCAAACCATAATGGATGTAATATTTTAAATTAGAATCAAATATACCATGAATTAATAAATAATAATTACATAAAATTTAAATTTATCTATATACACACAATATAAAATAAATTTTGTTTATAATATTATAATATGCCTCCATGAAACAAATTGAGAGAAAATCCCTTACCTCACATTTAAGTTTGGTTGAACATAATTTAACATCCCATATGCTTATTTTAAACCTATTATTAACATATTAAATAACCATATTAATATTTATAATAACATATATTATCCTTTTACAACATCTTATAACCAGTTCATTAATAATATAAAATTATATTCATTGTTTTTTGTGTTAATTTTCTTGTTTTCTCATACTATATTTCAATGTAGGATCCATTTATATTTCATATTTAATATTAATATAGTTTCCAAAATAATAATATTATTATAATTATACAATTTATATATAAATTATTCTTATAAAATTAACAATAAATGTTGTTCGTGAAAAATAATGTATGTTACAATCATGGAGATGTATGTCGTACATACACATGCGTAACATTTCTATTTTATAATGATCAATGTAGAAATGAGGTATGTAATATGTTATAATTTATTTATGATAAAAATTTCATAAATACAATTATATTTAATTATATTTAATTATATGTATAATCCTTGTGGTGTGGTGATGAAAAGAGTGTCATTTTTCTTCGTAAAAGTTATTGACCACACAAACATGAACGATGTTATCGTCTTTAAATGAGTGAAAGGGTAAGACCAAAATGATATATTATATTCTAAGAATTATGAGTATTTAATAAATATAATAATTATTTCATGTATATTATATTTAATTTTTAATAATAATTTTTTTACCTACCATTTAAAGTCTTTATGAATGTTGAATAACATTGCTTCATGAGGTGCCGATCTTCCATACACACAAGTGGCATTATAGTAACCCCTATGGAATTGAATGTAACAAAAAACATTATATGTAATATAAAAAAATTATATGTAATATAAAAACATTTTCAGTTTGATTATGTGATAAATATCATATATATAATTTATGGTAATCATTATTACCAATCATGACATGTTGAATGTAAAAATTAATGTCATCGGTTTGTGAGGTGGTAGTCCGGAAAACACAAAAATGATGCATTACTAACCCATTTTAAGTTGTTGGGGATGGTTGTAGGTCATGAAATATTTAACCAAAACTATTGTTAAAATTAATAAACATATGTTATTATATATTAGTTATTTAACAATAAATTAGAGAGGTGGGGGAAATAAAATAAAAGTGCTTATTGAAGAGCATTAATTCTTCTTAAGGTATCGTAATTTGGGATTCACCAAAACCATTCTAAATTGAGTTATAGACCAATATAAGGATCTTAAATATATGGGAGGGAAAATTTAATGTGATTTTGGATGGTATATTAAAAATTAAAATGGCATGAATGTGAGATGTGCCGAGGAGAGGGGGTTAACTTTTATAAATGAGGCGAGTGTCACTCTAATTGTTTTCTGAAATGACTAAATCATACACACAATTTAATCATGCGAAAATTTATGAAAATAGTAAGTTTACGAATTTATAGGATATAAGATGTAGAGGTTTCCATAAATATAGTGTTATAAATTTTTTAGGTTATTTTTTACCCTTATCATCACTATTTAACACTCTAGTATATCTATTTTTACATTAAGTAAAGTAATTATTTTATACCATTTTCAAAGTCCATTTTGGGAATATAATATAATAAAATTTTTATAAATTATAAATTACTGTGTTCTAATGAATGCAATACATTTTTTAGAATTCCATTTTTAAAATTTTAAAAATTTAATTTTAAAATCATACCATAGATTCTACGAGAATGCTGGTATGTAAATAGAAAATTTTAAAACGTTAATAATATTTTTATATCATAATTCAACATTAACAATATTAAACTAACATACTTTGAACTAATTTCACATAAAGTAAATATTTATTTTAAAATATTATTATAAATTTTCTAAATGAAAAGGAAAATTTCAGTTACGATTCTGTATTTTTTTAATATACATCAAAAAATTAACCATTTTAGAAAAATTCAAAAAATTCACCCTCTAATAATTTTCAGACTACCATTGTAAAAATTATGTTTTTTAAATAAATTTTATACAAGTGGAAAAATATTTTCTAAATTATTTATGCAATGAGTTACTAACACATCTTTTACAAAAGTTACAGTTTTCGAGAAAATAATTAATTTTCATCTAACTGATTTTTATTTTATTTATAATCACTATATAACCATAATTTTCATATTTTAGTTAATAATATTGATACAGAATTGATTTACATCCATTTTATAATGGTATATTATATTATGGTTTATTTATAATGAGGGTTTTTTGTTTTATATGCTATCAATGATATAAAAAATCTAGATATATATTGTGTTCATTATTTATGCTCAGTTTTCTCTGTTTCATATTCTATCAAATTCACTATTCTTATTTTAGTAGTTTGATAAGTGACAGATTCAATTTTTTTTATTTTTTTTCACATGTATGTTTTATTGCTTATAATTTTACTATAATTATGCACTTAGTCAACTTAGAATAAGAATTTTCCAATAAAATATTTCAATATATATTAATATTAACATTATTTTAATTTGTATTATTTTTTATGTATATTAATACCTTTTACCATAGTATTATTAATGAATTATTTATTCTAGTCAATTAAAATCTATTTTTTAAAAGTTATTTACTCACATGATTCGTCTAGTTTGAAATCATCAGATATATTTTTCTTTTAATATCATGAATATCCATTCAAAAAACATACCTATAGAGTTACTCATCTAAACTGAATTGGTTTGGCAAGATTAATTGGAATATTTTCCACTTTTCTCCATTTTTTATAACATCTCTAAATAAAATTCAATTTTATCATTATATACATAATTTAATCTCATATATACATTATCATTAATTATATAACTGAGTTCATCATACGTGATACATAATAAGATGTTTCAATGGACATGTCTTTACCAAAATAAAACTAATGTTCACAATGATATAAAAAACTAAACAATAACAAACATGTAATAATTATATATAAAATCATTAAAATAATTATGGGTGACAAATATAATTTATCAGTATATCCTTCCCTATAATGTATAGTTGTCTCAAAACTATCCATTCCACCTTTACTATTATTTGTATTAATATACTCATACGTACCTTAATCCAAGAAATTTCACAAAGTAAGTGAACTATTACTAAATTTAATAGTAATAAATTAAATAAATGTTTGAAGAAAATCAACCAGAAAAGCATGATTTGATAATATATCAACATTTATAATTGATCAAAATTAAATATAAATTGTGTAATTTTTTAGTATATTATTCCACAAAATAATACAATGTTATCTAAATAATAGAACACTTATCAAGTAAATTAACATAATGTTGTGTAGTAGTGTTTAATTTTTCCTTAAATTAAATTTCATTCTTATATTAATACTATATTTTTTCAAATAATACCAAAAATAATAACGAAATTAAAAGAAACAATCATATTTTAGATTGGGTTTTTAACAAGAAAGGTTTCATTTAACTCACTAGACACTCTACATGGTAGTGTAAGAAAGGAAAATTTGCCTAAATGCATCAACTATGTAGGTTTATAATTCTCCTTTTGTAAATGAACACCAATAATAAATTTATTAATATTTGAGCCCCTCCATTGACATAAATTGTAATGTTCTCAAAATCAATTTAGAAGACTAAAAATCCAACAACCATATCATATAATTATACCCACAACATATAACAAATTTTCCAAAAAAAAATTCTATTCCTATTTTCTTAATAAATAGATACCTTTACTATCTCATTATAAATGAATTTTTAACAATATAATTATTGATATTCATTCCCCACCCCCCCCTAAAAATTTATGACTATTTTTTAGTTAATTTGGTCTAGTTTTCACACTAATTTCTCCTATTAATATTTTTCTTGTTAGAAATTTAATGTATTCATAAAAATATATTATTACACCAACCGTGTAGAATGTTATTTTTCTTATTTATGATTTATTAATAATTTATATAATATTTTTCCCTTATATGGGTATTATTTAACCCTCACTATTCGAAAAATAAATTGATTTTAAACCATACCAATTTAGCAAAATGAATTGGATTTACTACATATAACTAATAATTTACCTACCTAGTACCTATTAAAAAATAACATAAAAGTTAAAGGATATAACTAAGAGTTTTTTTTTCAATAATCCAACATATGTTTCATTATAAACCCATTATATTAACCCTAATTTACCTTCCTTAGTATATAAGAAAAATATATTGGCATATAATGGAATTAAAGATACATTCCATATGACATATTGAGTGATTTTATAATTTATAATAATAATATATTCTCATTACCAAACATAATATAATTTTTCCTCATGATTTTAACTTTCGTAGTATAGAATTCAAATATTCATCCACTTTATTATTAGGATTTATCATATAGAAATATTTTGAGATCTATTCGTCATCACTCTAATGTGGTGTCTATAGGATTTATGTCCATTCCCATAATTTATTTTTCACTAAAATAATTACCAAAAATAATAATTATGATGTTTTTAATCACAATATCAACTTATAGAGGATTCATAGAATTGTCATTGATTAAATTTGGATAAATAATGTATTCTTTATATTTAATCAAATTATTTTATAGTTTTTTCCTTCATCAAAACTAAATCTGTTAAATAATAAATATTATCCCACTTCATATAAAGTGTCTTCTTTATGATATTAAATGAGTATGAAGATGATTATTCCTCATCTCAAATTTTTAAAATTACTTACATAGGATTCTCTTAAATGATATACATCATCTAAAGAAGAAGAATATTCCACAAAAATATGATTTCTAGTTTTTATTTTCATATGGTATTGATTTTGAAATAAGGGGGTCTAATTAAGAATTTTTATGAATGAAATTACTTTGGTTTTTTGAAAAATATTATTTATCGTTAAAAATATATAAAAATTGTGAAATTAAATTTTAACTAATGAGTGTAATTTATAAATAATTTTTGGTTGGAAATAAAATAAGATAAAACTATCCAACATAAATAAATAACTCATTAATAAAAATAATTTAAAGGCCATGTACACCCTTTTAAAAATTTATCTACATCTAGTTAATAATGTAGACAATGTGACCATTCCCTATTGCCAAAAAATTAAAAATATTGAAACATTCCCCATAAACTACATGGGTGAAACTATTAACCGCAAAATAAAAAAACAAACAAAAAACAAATAAATTCGAACAATATATATAAATGAACATAAAATAAAATATATTGATCTTATAAACAAATACTTTCATTATAGATTAGATATATATCAACACTAGAACATCTGATAACATTCATTTCATCCATAGTGTTTTGATATTGTGTTCCATTCTATACATATAATTGGTAATATTCACCTTAATTACTTATGGAAATGATGATCTAAAGAAATGGTGGATATTATATTATTTTTATTGGATTACACATATAAGGTGTCAATATGAGAATCAAAGGATATCATAATGATGATAATAATGAGTGAGAGTAAATAAAACTTATAACTATGAAAACATAATCATTTTACCTACTAATAAAACAATGAAATCATTCCAACTTGACATGAAACCAAAAAAGCATTGTAAATTAATAAAATATATGTATATTAAATGAAATAAAAACAATAATAATAAATTATATAAAGATATTATAACTATATATTCGGTAAAATCAATCTAAAAATAAGTTCATAATAATGAATTTAACTAACCATGTGTTAAAATATAATATACCAGGAGCACTCCATTTATCCAATAATATATTTATATCATCAAATTTTGTTTTTTAACCTTTTAGTTAGATTGAAATACAATTCCGGCCATACTAATGAAATTAATATATCATTATATATTTCTGAAACATGATTATAAACTCAGAAAGTATTTCTATTAAACATAATACCATAAATATCCCATGATAAAAAATGACCTAATAATTTATAAACAATGTAATAAAAATCATCATGAAATATAAAGTGGATGATACAATGAAAATTTATCACCAACGAAACATAATGAATATTAATTCAGTAAAATTAAATATGTATTTATATAGATTAATAAATTTATAAAAATATTTATAATTTTCATAAAATTACAAATAAATATATTTTAAATAATCATATTTATATTCATAGAAATATATTATTTTACATGAGGAAAACCTTGTTATAATATTTTAATAATAAACAATAATGGAGAAATGAATTATGTTTCATTGTTATTTCTATTAAGGGGAAACCGATAAAGGATAATATATAATTTATTTTCCCAAAAGCGATTACTAGTGATAAAGAAAAGATTTTGTGAAATAAAATCATAATAATATAAAAAATGTTCCCCCTATCCACAAAAAATGTTTCATTTTGATCCATTTGACGTTTATACCTTTATTATAAACACTTAAATTCTAGCAAATAATTTATAAGATATTGTTTGATTATTTTACACTGAATATTTAAAAATACATAAATGATTTCATCTCTTCTATATTCCCTTGGAAAAACATATGACCCTCTTTTTGAGTCTAACAAAAATAGGTATCCATGTTTAATTGGAGTTCCATATTAGTAGCTCCTGGTAACCATCTTGTGTGGCTAATTTCAATAAATATCTATATTGATGAATATCATAACAATAGATATATTTATTATAATTCAAGACAATTATTTATTTATATAATTTTACTTGAACCCCTCAATATTGAAAATCATATTCTTCCCATCTTGATTACTCAATGGATATAAATTTTCCAAATTTGAATCTATAAAGTGTAAGGGGAAATCCAAGTCATCATTTTTGTTGTCATGTAAACATAAAGACTAAGGAAAAAATATGATTTAATGTATAATTGATGACTATTGAATGAGTGGTGTAACCTTCCATGAAGTTATTTGAGCTACTAGGGGCTACTCATGGAACTACTTCAACCAAAAAGTCACCCAAAACATATAACCAAATCTATTAAAAAATAATCATCACTACAATGATTCTCTAATAGTTGAGGAAATATATTAATCTTTTATAAATACCTATATGTGAAAATGAATAGTTTGATCCAATAATATCCTTCCTTCTTAAGCATATAAAGTTCCATCCACAAAAAAGTAATTTTATTCTACTAGAAATATAACCAAGTTGTTTCCGATATCATAAAATAGGATACAAATTCATGATTCCTAATAACTTCACCCTTCTATGTGGGTTATATCAATTAAATCATTTAGTGTAAATTTTTACAACACTCACACATAGTAAGAACATCAAGCCTCATTAGATGTAACATAGAAAAGATATTCTTGAATAGATTTACATCCCTTTCTAGTTTCGGTGGATTGAAACGATGAAAATTAATTTGAAAAAACATCAGGGTGATTGTCCCTCGTGACCTCCTTTCCCAAGCCCATCTTATCCTTTTAATACTATCCATGGAAAATAAAAAAATATCTTAAATATACAGCATAATGTATAGTGTTGATCATAATATACTTCTATATAATTCCATAAATAACATTTTTAATCCAAATTAATTTTTTCAATTCAAATATAAATTCCAAAATGATTCAAACATTTGATGTTAAGAGCTATTAAATATTTATATTCATGAAATTTAATTTCATTGGTGTACTAATAATAATAATAATCCATAGAAGAAAATGTGACGGAATATATGAAGTGGTAGTAAAAAAAAATATGAGAACAATAGAGGAATAAAACATGTTTAAAATTGTGCATTATATCAAATTGAAAAATCATAACAAACATTCTCTCTACACATTTTCCCCAATATAAATATTTATCTCATGTATCTATCAATATATATAATAAATATATTTTATTGGATCAAAAGAATGTATATAGATCCCCTAACCGTCCTTTTAAATTGATGGGGTGTGGTTTCATTTTGAATTAAATCTCATTATCCCCCACCTACCATAGACATGTCCCATTGATACCAATGGAATAGGGGATTCACATATTGAATTTTCAGTAGCTATGTTTTATGTTGTCATGGTGGGTTCCATTGGTGAACTAGACCACCTAATACAACTAGAAATAATTTCAATTAATTATCCCCTCCAACTACAGTCCATTGTAGTCTCTATAAATGCCATCCTTCTTTTATAAAACCACCATTGTTAAATATTTCACTGGTTCCCCCCCCCATGGGGATCAACACAAGTGACAAAAACTATCGATATGTAACACTAGATATTCAAAGACATCCAATGTTTATATGATTCAACTAGGAGTGTAATCTTGGATTCTTTTTCTGTTACAATGAACATTGACTATAACAAAAAAAATTACTCTTTATTATGTAATCTATGATCCTTGATAAATCACTTTAGACACAACACATCCTTTTTGTTATGGGAACTATATGGCCTAATACATAACATGGCATACATAAATCATCCAATAGTATAGGAGTATGATATCATCTCTATCCCATCCATTCTGTCCATCGAATATAGAAAATAAACTATTGTTAAACTATATATTACTAGGAATTGGAATTCTCAATAATTTGGATTTATATATTTATAAACGTTTCAAAATAAGTTGATCATACTTATCTTGATATCTCCCTAACATCCACATATTTTTGTTACAAATTATATTCATCCCCTAAATCTCTTGTGCTTATACAAAGACCATCATATCAAAAGAATTGGATAACCCCCCTTCAACCAGATGATCTTAATTTCATTTATTCTATTAAAAAACATGTCATAAATATAATGTAGGAGAGACACAAAGTTACATTCCTAAAATCCTTAGAAGCTAACTCAATGGTCATATTTTTTTTGCTTGTATCCACGAATTGAAATGAATGAGTCAAACATCTTATAACATCATCTAGGAGATTTTTTATCAGTAAAATATCTATTTGAATTTTTATATGAGTATTTATTAACAGGAAACCCCAGAAACATAATGTTTCATCATGTACATTTCCTCAAATAGGTCATTGTGATCCAATTACAACTTCATGTTCAATCGGTAAAACTCTAGTACTATGCTAGACACCAATCCAAAAAATACATAAAATTGAATTTGTCATCAAAATAGATTAAATAAACTCATCAAATTCATGTCCATTAATTTCTGGAAATACATTACCATATTGTTAAGGTTATCACATGGCCTCTTTTTTATATAAACATTCATTAACCTAAACAGCCCTTTTCCATTAATGACTTCCTGCTGTTAGGAAGTTCCACCATATAATATGCCACATTCATTGTCAAATTATCCATCACATGTTCTATTGAAGGTATCAACTTATGTTTGTTAGGATGATATATTTCTTTGTAGTATCCTTATGGACCTTTTTATCACTAACTAATAGGTACTCTAAATCCAATTATTTTATTTATGGGATCCTTCATTAATAAGATATTCAAACCTATGAAATGTGAGGTTCATGAGGTACAATATCACAAAACTCATGTAATGATTTAAAAACTTCTTGTAAAAGGGATTTAGTCCCCCCTACTCAATATCCACCTCATCTACTTCATAGTCCATTATTGATGGGACTTCGATCACCACATCCTATTTATTTAACGGTGGTACTAGTTTCATCATTGGATCTAGAATCGATTACATGATTCTTTCCTGTTGATGAATTGTCATATTTTTATTTCCCTCGATCATCTGGTTCTCAAGAAAGATGAAATAAATCATTCAAAATTACGTCTTCTCTATTTGGACCTACATATTTATTTTAATCTAATCATTACCATAACAGATAAATATGCGTGGAGTAGATATCTCATATTTCATATTCATGGGAACCCTGGATACAAGGGTAACTGTGAAACATTAAATACTAAAAAATTAGATTAATTGGGATGTTTACCAAACCCTAACTTCTAGGGAATCTCATAATTCAGTGGGATCAATGTTCATCTGGTGTTGAGTTAACATGAATCATGAAAAACTTCTCATTATAATGGATTTAATATATTTGCGAAATTAATAATCTATAGACCTTATCTATGATAGTAATAGTCATCCTTTCCAAAATTCAACTATGTTGTGGGGATCGTGGTATCGTCTTCTCATGTTTGACTCACTGACTCCTAAAATAGAAATCAAATTACCTAGATGTTTACTCACATCCATTATCAAATTAAAGAAACATTATATTCCATCTAGATTCATATTCCTCGATGTAATGGAACTTCTGAAAGTAGTATAATATATTGGCATTTATATGTATGAAGTTCAAACACACTTACAAAGATGCATCATCAATAAATTATCTGAAATAGTTTTTACCTTATAATTATCCACCTCCATAGGACCGCATAAATCAATGTTCACCAAATCCACCATATTTAATGTCCTTGATAATATATTATTCAATGAAAATCTATGTTTCTTTTCATAAAAGTATTATTTACAAGGAAGAAGTGATGCATATATTTCAATGGTGACATACCTCTTCTTCATTAGGATATATTACCCTTCTTCACACATGTGGATGATTATCCTATTCCATAAATATTATTGTGTCTCTCCTTCACATTGTGGTGAGGCTATCTACACATATGGGTACATGATATTTTTAAAATAGACTATATATGTGTCTTTTGGTGATAAAAATGGTTCATTTAGTCACCTGTTACGCTCTATTTTGGATGATTTTGTGATATAATTGTTGATAAAATTGTATTATTGATAAAATATTTATTGGATTAAATCGAACATGTCTTGAATCATAAATGATTATTTTATCCAATTTTTATCTTGACATGAATATATACAATTACAAAAATATTTTCCAATATTTATACATCATCATGAATTCACTAAACTCATCATATTAATATGTATGGAAATACTCACAATGTAGAGTCATGTGTTATGATGATATATTATCCACCACCAATTTTTTCCTTAGTTCACGGTATTAATTCATGTACCTTATTCATCATTTTTTAAATGTTTTATTTATACTATAATAGCTATGTTCAAGTCGCCATTTCTTATTTGTTGGATCCTACATTGGCTATTTCCATGTAGAAATATTAAGAAGTTCTACTTCTAGTGGAGAACAATGTCGTCATTGTAGCATGTGTGTGTTTATCACCTTTCACTAGAGGACCTTCTTATTCTCTAGATTTGTAATTCACTTTCAATCCTACGACCTCCTTTTAGGGAGGGTCCTTAAATTTTATTTCAACTCTGTAAACATTAGAGAATGTTTTTTAAAATTGGACGGTAATTTTATTATGGAATGGTTAGAAATAGTGAAATTGTATCCTTGATACGTGAAATAGTAAAAGAATTGATCAAGATATCATAAAATATTTTTCAACATTGAAGATTTCTGAATGATTTTGCAATGATGTGGTGATGATGTGGTTCACCAAATCAGTATCAATAAATTATTTAGAATATTTGATAGTTCCATAATAGTATTTAATTCTCCATAAAGAGGGTATTGTAGAACATGGTGTTTTAAATAACATTAAACATGCATATATAGATCATTTTAGCCCCAATTTTTTAACATTTGTTATGCTTTTGAAATCCCAAAAACCAAAAACTCAAAATATTCCTTCAAGGTAAAATTATAGGAAAATGAATAATCTATTAACCTTAATGCATCCACTGATAGGAATTGTTTCAAAAAAACATAATATAATATATCTTTTAGTGATTCAATAAACATAAAGAGAGAATAATGGAGGTTGAAAATGGGGGAAACTACGATTTTAGAAACATTAATGAATCTTAAAAATTTATCATCTTTGTACCTCTTTCATTACATAAACGGATCTCTGAAATATATCACTTCATAAAAAAGTAATGTAATGTTTTAGATTTGATGAATGTTGATTTATCTAAGATCCCACATTTTAAATCCTTGTTGTTAGGTGTGTGGTTTCTAAAAAACTCACACTAATCCACCATATATCATTGAATTCTCCCATGGACTCCAAAGAAACAAGGGGTACACATTTAAAATATGATGTTTTAAAGATGGAACACTTCTATAATGGGTGTGGTTGGTGCTCCAGCCACCAACCAATGCAGGTGAAAAACTGAATATAAGTTTAAATATAATATTTATTATACATTAATATTTATTTAAAATTCAATAAATAACAACTTAAATTCATAATAACTATAATAATTTTTATACATTGATATTTAATTAAAACCCAATAAATATAAATGAAAAAAAATGACATGAATGTTTTTTATTAGTTCTTCAAATAACACTAATAACAACGTGCTAAAAAGAAGGTATGATTATGTACCCATCTATGATTGTAGACACCATAAAATGTGTTCTATGCACGTTTTTGTAGAGTGAAGATATGATTCTATCATTGACCACAAATGTCATATATGAGTAATGATGTGTTCACCATGAAGAAATAAGACGCGGGTTGGATTTCATTGTGACAAAATACTACTCCATACCAATGGATTAGTGGACTGATTTCCCTATCTAGAAGTAGGCAGTGGATTTCCAAGACCGATGAGGAAAATATGTCAACACATTAAATTATATTTTAGAGTTTCATTCAAGATTAAATGGTGAATATACTATATTTAGAAGTGTATATCTCTTAAATACCTTTTATTTTACTAGTCGTGGAGCCTAAATGGACTTTCGAATCAAATCTTATGACACTTGGATGAAAGGAAAATTTTATCCTAAAGTACTATGTGAAGGACTTATGTGAAGAACCTACTTGAAGGACCAACACAATAGTATTCTATTTTCACACCTACACGAGGACCTACGAAGAGGACCGGCATGTAGGACCTATGCAGACCACATCCCTTCGACCAGGTCCCCTCCATGCCTATAAATAGGTCCCTTGGGCTACCCATTTCAAAGTCAAAAAAATGTTGGAAGAAGTCCCAAAGCTCTCAATTCGTAGCTCATTTTCCAAGATACCCTAATTGTTCTTAGGTAGATCTATAAAAACATGATATAAGAATGAATTAAAGGGCTAAACATAGGTCAAATTCCTATTAGGTTCTAGAACATATAGAGCTTTGTGGAGCACCTCCACGGTGCACCTGCACACCGCACCTACGTGGTGTACCTACATGGGGGACCTACACGGGGCACGTACGCGAGGTGTCTTTGGAGAATATCATGTGTAAACCCATTGGTCCATACCATGGGTGCTATTCTACCTTAGCCCGGCAGTGCCCCCCCATGAAAAATGGAGAGTCACACCGTGAACTTTTCGGATCCGGTCGAGTACATTTTCCACTGTGCCCTTTATGCGGCCATACCTCCAACCTTGTAATACCATGATCTGAAAAACCCCATCAAACTCAATGATGTTCCTTGAGTTCACACCCTCCTCTTGGTTCTGTTCGCATGTTATGAGTTTGTACTCTCCTTATGGATTCCTTGAGTACCTATAGTCGATAATATCCCCAGGAAAGTCCTCAAACCTCATCACTTGACATATTTTCCAGGTTAAACCACAAATGGGCATCCCCCATAGGAGTAAGCCCAAACCAAAACCCAACAGGGTTTCCATCATTGTATAATCCCCTCACCTTCACCCCTTCTTCATTACATTGTAACCTTTTCCAATGTAAATAGAATAAAGGGATAGTTCGTTGCCTCTCCCACATTCATGGTTGACGTTCCCTCTTCCATTAGCGGAGGAAAATTGTGATGTGCCATTATTGAATCTTTCCCATCCTCTTGTTTCTCACACCGAGCATGACTCACGTGGGCTTATAGATACGTGATGATTACAACATATACACAAACACTCACCAGATGTAACTACGATAACTCTGATTCCGGTTCAAACAAGGATACGTAGGAAGCTCTTTCAATGCTCGAGCTCAGTGGATATCCTCCATAAGAATTCAACCCTAATTAAACCAATTTAGGCATCCTTTTTCAGGAATAAATCCCAAACTCATCTTTCTCAGAGGTCTATACTCTCCTATTAGATCCATCAAACAACATAATCCTTAATTCCCATCCATATGAGATATGTAGGACGCCTCCTTGAGGTTCAAACCCAACACTTCATATCAACCCTATTCTCTTTGGGGCATACCCCCAATAGTGTTTGATCCTATTTGGAGTCCTATATCTTTTCCAAATATCCTTGGGATGTTTAAACATAAGGCCCACACTATTTTTTAACTACGAACCATCCGCTTCGGGGTCCTTATCACATGACCATAAAAGGTATGATGTGTCCAATTAAGTCACACTGAACTACGAGGGTTCTGATTCCTTTCACAAGGATACGTAGGTAGCTCATTTTATGAGCATGATCCCAAGATCAAAACAAACCTTAATCTCCTTGGATGAAAATAAACTACAGAGTGCCCCACTGAGGGGATTAAAATCCAATATCATCATAAATACTGATTAAAAGAATCCCTAATGAGTATATTAGTGGACACCATTGATGGAAAACCTCTAAGTCATACTGATAATTCTAAAAATTGTTTACATGTTAAATAATGGGTTTTAAATTCCAAGGGATACTTATGATATACTAGGTGAATTTATAAGGATTCATGAAAATAGTTTAATTTCAAAGAGAGTCCCGGAGTGGACAATAATTCCCCTAAAAAGGGTGTGATGAGTCCGACCTCACATCCTCTCGACTAATGCATGTTCTTATGTATCATAAAATTTAAAACATAAAAAAATCTTGCCTTTGGAATGAAGGTCCTCTTTGGATAAAGAACAATTATAAATTTTCAGTTCCATCAATAAATCTAATGGAAACCGCCTAGAAACAAGTATTCTTAAATCTAGAATATCATGTTTCAAGGACCTACAAAACAATGATACATACATATTTCCTAATTTTATAAGTTATTATATTTTATTCAATATATATGATGCCTTAATAAATATTAATTATTAAAAATAGGATTAACATAAATGAAATGTATTATGTAGAATGTGGTATTAAAATTCGAGAGTCAAATATTCAATTATTGATCATCCATAAAATAATAGATTTGAGACTCTTACATGTGACGAGAGACATAGAAATGTGATAATGTAATATTATAGAGGTGATTGGGGTATATATAGAAGAGTAAACAAAATAAGATTCATGGTTATGAATGGGTTGAGGAGGGATCCTTTTGTAGATAAGGTTTCTATAATATTAGAAAATATTCATTCCTTAAAGAAAAACACCCTTTTATTATATTCCATCATCTCGAATCCAAATATAATTTATAATTTCTTTTATAAAATTATAAAATTGATAAATATAAACATTCAATAATAAATTCAAAGATCAAAATTTTTATTTGAAATTATTTTCTCATAGTGATTATTGTGGTTTTAATTATTCCCATTACTAAATCACATAAGTTATGTGAAATTTATGTTATAAATGATGAATTATTCATTTAAAATATTTTTTTGTTATATAAAATTGTTTTACCCTCCAATAATAATGATTTCATTATATCCCAAGATTATATTTATACCCAACAGTTATATATATACCCAAATACCATATAAAAATCTTATTGTGCAATACCTCGACTCCAATAACCTAGTGTGATGGTCATTTTTTACAATGGTAAACATTAAATAGATAAAAATATGCAAGATCCAATAGTTATTAAATATCAGTATCTTGATACATTAATGAACATTACATTACATTAAAATAATATTATACATAAAATAAATATATGAAAATATATCATATCTACTTGTTAATAAATATGTCACACTATTTAATCTTCATGGTTTCTCGGGTAAATTATAAATATTATAATGGAGTCAGCTAACATGATCGTTAAGGGGGTTATGTATAAAAAATTCTATCATATCATAAGCATGATATATATATATATAGAATGAATAAATAAATTTAATATTGTTATAATAAAGGTATTGCAAGAAAAATATATCCATGGATAACATGATGGTTATTTAACACATAGATAACAATAAATAAATGCATATTGATTTAATGCATAATGCTAGATATCCAAAACCTACTATAAATTCTTCACTCTAGGACATCATATTGAAATTTAAAAAAAAACACTAAATACCCAATATTGATTCTATAAGGAGATATACTAATTTATAGGGGGACATATAACTATGGTACCAATATTCAAAAAATAAGTCCAACGCATGAATCATATAAAGATATTTGATAATATATAAAAAATATAATATTCCCTAGGGAACCTGATACATAATCTTGTTTACGTATTCAATTGTTATCCTTATTAATGTAATATATAGGAATATAATTAATATTTCACCATTTTATATAATAATTTCCCTATCTCATTTAATATCAGACCACATAAATATTTATAACACAATGGATTGCACCATTACCAAAGGAAGTATAAAATTTTAGTTGTGATAAGAAATTTCATGTTTTATGGAAAACATTTGGAAGTAATACTTCATTATGGTTTGTAAATAGAATGTAAATCATCCAAAAAATATCATGTTGGACTGTCCTGCATAAAGTATAGTTAGGTCAATATTTCATTAACTGGGTAATGATTGTGTGAAACACCAACCATCTATTTCTCGGGTTGTTACCCATAGGTACCTCTATATTTGAGACTTCATCCACATAATTATATCAATATAGTTATTTTATTACTATGAAATCAAACATTTTTTTATATTACCAATGTTTTTTATATTTATGGTTATATTAATTTTTGAGCATTATAATGGCCTTGAATGTGAAATAATTGGAGGGAACTAAAAATTTCTAACACTATAATATAACAAAAATATTATAGAAATGTGTCATAATTAAATTTCAAATATAAACATCACATTTCAAGAAAGGAAAAAAGTTTAAAATTATTACCATAAAGGGTATAATCTTAATGCTTTATATGAGAACCATAAAAAATTATATAATCCTAGGAGTTAAAATATATATAGGAAATGAGTTAGGTTTTATTCAATGGATTCATATTTTTGAGGAGTGGGGGGACACATGGGTATTTATTGAAAATGATGGCTATGATTTTATTAATTTCTTGATTTAAGCCTTGGAAAATTGGTTATAAAAATTTGAAAGCAATTGCAATTTCCATGGTTTTATCCCATGGAATTTGACATATTGGTATTGGTATTTATTATTTAAATTTTTACAAACATAACTCTTTTAAATATAATTAATTTGGATCATGAAAAGAATCTTAGTCATATTTTTTAAAATCATAAAATATATGATTGTTTTTAGGGATATTTTATAATTTATTAAAAAAAATTATAACATTAAAATAAATTATTTTAAAGAGAATTTACTTTTTATCAATAACAAATTTAAAATATTTATTAAATCATTTTATATTTTTATTATTCCATAAAACATATATTTAATTTATATCATATTTTTCGTTTTACCCAATATATTGTCATTTTCATAATTTTCTAATAAAATTACCAATTGGATAATTTTCATATAATTATTTTAGAACAAATATATATTTAATCAAAATAATTTTCTAAACATGGAAACATTAATATTTTATGAAATACATAATTTCTAAAAATACAGATTTTAATTCAATGATTAAGGTTGTATCCATTAGAAAAACTACATATTATTTTTGAAAATTATTATTTTTATTTATATATAAATAAATATTTATTTTTAGTTATTCATGAAAATAAATATTTATTCCAAAAATATATGTTTATCCTAAATTTTTATTTGGATAAAAATTAAACATATACTTTGTCCAAACGTTTATATTATTCGTTCCTTTAATAAAAAATATATTTTATCAATTTCATTCACTAATAATGCTCATTTTAAATTTATATGAGGGTTATATATATATATATATATAATGGGTGATCAGAATATCTTTTATTTCATTTCTAATTAAATGTTTCTTGTATTACCATATTATATTTAGATAGAAGAACCATTATATAACCAACAGAAACACTTTGAGAATTTTCTATGAATATTGTTCTTTAAGGGATGGTCACTACTAGAAAACTAACCTTTACCAACGGTTTGGAACCGTTCGTATAGGCCTCCAAACCGTTGGTATAGCTTATACCAATGGTTTGGAGAACCGTAGCCAAGTAAGCCGTTGGGATAGGTCTATACCAACGGTTTTCCAAAAACCGTTGGTATAGACCTATTCCAATGGTTTTGGAAACCGTTGGTATAGGTAATATGAAATCTATACCAACGGTAATGGAACCGTTGGTATATAAATTCCAAAAATAAAACACCCGCTGGGATTTGATCCCAGGACCCCTCGTTTATAATCGAACGACTTAACCACTAAGATAACATCACTTTTGTAATCATAATTTCATAAATATATATACATATTATCATAATTATTTAAAATATTTATTTATATAATGTTCTCGGTTAGTAGATCTGGAAAAAAATTGAAGAACCTATCCCAACGGTTTTGGTGAACCGTTGGGAACGAGCCTCAAAAACACACCCTTTCCCAACGGTTTTATTGAACCGTTGGGAAAGGTCACTCCTTCCCAATGATTTTGGTGAACCATTGGGAAAGAGGCTAAAAAACACACCCTTTCCCAATGGTTTAGCATAAACCGTTGGGAAAGCGTGACCCTTTCCCAACGGTTTGCCAAACCGTTGGGAAAGGTGGGAAAATCTATGGCTTTCCCAATGGTTTTGGTGAACCTTTGGGAAATGGTAGCTATACCAACAGTTTTTACAAACTGTTGGTATAAAAGTGTTGGGAAAGATCATCTTTCCAGTAGTGGGTTCAACTAATAATTATACTGTATTAGATTATAATAAATTCATAATCTCCAATCGATGATTCTGTTAAAGGTTAGGTTGATTATGATTGGCATCAACATAGTAAAGGGTGATATAATGTGATTCAACCTCCCTCATGAGCTATACTAAATGAAAATCATAATATATTTTCCTAGTAGTTTATGTCATGGATCCTCCCATATACATCAACAAACTCTCATCATTTCCCTTTATAGTGAATAATTTGACTGGTAGTATTATTACCAATAGCTATTATAACATCCCAGGTAAATAAAGAATATGACATTTTGATATTTATTATTATTTTTGAATTGAATATTAATATTAAATAAAATGGGATTCTATGTTCAATGGAATGCATGTCACACAATAATGGTTTTCAAAAAATTCTAATGTTTCTAAAAAGGATGAGGCATACTGAAAAATAATAATATAATATTATTTTAAATAGTTGTAAATACCTTGTCGTTATATTGGAAAGAATTAACAGAACTAACTACAATATGATTTCTCATGTTTGTTAAATGTTTTTTCATTTATCAACAAAATTTACAACCATAAAATGAGAATGAATTAAATTTTATCCATAAATACTCTAATATTTTTAAAATGCCATTTTACCACCTTTTGAAGGAGAACCCCTTTTAAATATATTTTATGTTACTTTTATCTATTACATTTGACAAAATAATCTTCTAATGTATAATAGGGAAATAAATATTTAGTTTGGGTAAGTATTTGGTATTTTTCTCATAATGTTCATTTTATTACGAATAGTGAAAAATATTGCATTTTAATTCATAAAATCATTTAAATCTAATTTATTTATATAGTAATATTAATATTTTTATTATTTTTAAAGTTTAAATTTATTAAATTTTTACCATTTAATACAATTTTGGTCATTGTATG
Source organism: Viscum album (assembly GCA_963277665.1). Lineage (NCBI taxonomy): Eukaryota > Viridiplantae > Streptophyta > Magnoliopsida > Santalales > Viscaceae > Viscum > Viscum album. The sequence goes on from OY728129.1 coordinate 1,240,286,375, forward strand.
TAATTTCACATTGAAAATGAATATAAAAAACTGCCAATCTTTTGGAAATTATTATTTCCTAAAAACACACTTTTTTGTTTTGAAAACAATATTTAATTTTAAATTAATTTATGCAACTTTTGTGTTTTGATTTTGGTAATATATATTCCATATTTGGACCCAAGAGGTCCAAATTGTGTAAATAGGTTACTTTTTAGACATTATGAATATTTACTTTAGTAAATTTTTTATTTACCTTGGATAAAGGGTAAATCTGGTAAATAAGGGTAAACAATAAAATTATTATTATATTAAATTACCATTATCATTGTACTAACCCTATTGGATGAGATATTTTAGACAAAGGGCATCCATGTGTCGATTTTGGGAACCCATGCATTAATTTGGGAGTGATAATGACACTTTATATTAATTAATTTAAAGTAAAGACAAAAGTAACATAAACATGTATCTTTTAGTAAAACAATTTATATATATGGTTATATAAGTGATCTATTCAACTATATATATTTATTTTAAATATAAAAGGATTTACCACATTGTGGTATTTTATTTATAATTCTTAAACATTATATAAATAAACTTAATTATGACACAGTGGTGATGCAGTAATTGCTTCATCAATAAAGGATTCAAATAAATGATATTATAAATTATAAAATAAATTTATTTTGAATATTTTTATGACATCCACGAATTTTAGGGATAATAATTACATTTTATATTTTAATTAATGATGCTTATTATAAATAATAAATTTGTTATATATTTTTTGAAAGTGTGATATGAATATTTTATAAATTTACAAATATGACTTTTAAAAAGATTTATTATTTTATTAAATGATAAATCATTCTTAAAAATTTAATATTCCTCAACTAACATATATGTTTTTAAATATATAAATAATTATCAATTTTGGGTCGCTTGTAATTTTAGTATAAATAAATTAACCATGTAGTATGAATATATAAGAGGACATAATAAAAGTTATATTAGTTAACAATGGGTTAAATAAAAAATATAAATATTAACAAATATCCAAAACCTTTACTCTTTTAATTGAATGATATTTTCCTCTTATATTAACCATATATAATAATTAAATAAGTTTGGTACCATTTTAAACCAAAAATAATTTTATAATAAAATAATATGTTCAATCATTCATAAAGAGCCCCTCCTCCCCCTTATAAAAGGTCATCCCCTCTAACCCATTACTCACACCTCTCAATACCCTGGACTCACCTAAACACTACTCCAAGATGCTCCCAACATCCCAATATTACTCTTACAAGCCTTCTCCTTTGTAGAATGGAATTCAAGAGATCCCTTTGGCTGAAATCAAAAGAAGATACACAATTTAAAGTTAATGACTTATGTCAAGTTCTTTTATTTTATTTCCCTTATCCAACCCTATAAATTCTATTTATTCCATTATTTTACTAAAAAACCTGTATATCCAATATACTAGTATGTTTTTATGCGTATTATTAGTACTACACATCCACAGACTGCCATTTAATGGATATGAACATTCTCTTTCTATGGACGATGAACTACGACCTCACGAAATTATGATTGTTCAATTATATCATTCCACCTCCCATGGTGGCCATTATAATGGAACTATATTTATATATTATATATACGATATTTATATTGTTTCAATGATTATTTATTTTTATTTTATAGATTACCTTTATGGTTTCCATAATGGGTAAATACGATATTTTCATTTGAGGATGAGCGGACTACCTCCCCTCAATGTGATAAGACTCGTTCATTCCATATGTGGAACATATAAAAGATAGAATTAATAAAATTATAAATGATATTATTCTAGAATTAAAATATAACAATTTATCATTATGTTTTAATAAAATTAATTATGAAATAGAAGCAAAAGCAGCATTCATGCGTACGTACGACATACCGTATCCATGAACAGTACGTTTCATTTCTTATCTTCAAATGTTATGTACTATTATAATTAAATAAATATATATTGGATATATATTATATATTTTATATCGAAATCATAAATTTTATTCTAGATATAATGGATGTTTGACGACATGGACAACATGTAATTATAAGATGTTTATCATTGACTCAAGTACCAGATATCAATAAAACAGCCGTTATTAACTCAAATGATTATGTAATGTTTATAACATGGTAATAGGTGATATAAAATAAATAATAATCTTGAAAAAGGTTCTGAAGAAAGTTGAAATTTACTATAGTTTATTATTTAGGATATTAAAGAGCGAACGAGTCAAGTCAGACATGATGTAATGTAACTTCGTAACCCAATTTTCATTCATTGGGTTGATCTTATCTTTCTTGTTTTTGTCACTATACAATTATGGGAGAAATTAATTTTTAAATATTATCATGTATATATACATGAATTAAGTGTTCTTATATATATTACACATAATCGATCTATTTTATTTACAAAATGATCTCTGTAAGGGACTTCGTCTAAATCTCATTTCCTTAAGGATCCATCGATTTATACATGAACTTCTTTATACGGTGTGTAACCCCATTAGCCTTTTAATATAATTCAAAGGGAATATTCTCTATATGAACCATTTTACTAAACTATAAAAAGAATGTTTGTTTTTAATGTACGTGGTGACAATGACCTTTTGGCCACCACGACCATTATTTGATATTTGGCTTCCTTAACAAGTCGTAATGTTTTTAAAAGGAAAATAAATACTATATACACTTTTTAAATATTTTGGTGTTTAAAATGGTTTTTTGAATAGATTGATTATGTCAATATATTGAAATTTTATATTGTGATTACATTGTTAAAATTTTATCTTTCCATTAAGCTTCATTTAGGTGTTATGATCATGTTATAGTTCATGGTTATTGTTTACGTATGCAGTTGGTTCCATGATAAACCTATGGAGGGTGAGCACAAAGTATCTCTAATATGAATTGGGTAACGTGACTGATGTAAATGTTAATTTTTCTCCTAAGATATTTATTTAGTATATTGTGATGGGTATTCCAATCATAACTCCTTATGTAGCTATGAAAGCTATATTTTAAGTATGCAATTAATTCCCCATGTTATCTTTATGATTTATGATTTCCACGTGTTATTCATAAATATTATTATTTTTTGAGGTATTTTAATGACTAAAAAGTATGATTTCATTGATTTTTATGTATTGATGGACTACTTTTGTATTTACTTGTTTTATAACCCTTATTAATCTTTTTATGCTCATCCCATGTTTATGAAATTTTTTCACAGGTTATAAGGAAGGGTAAGAGAAAAGAAAAATTAAATAAGATTTACTTAAAGAAAATGGCAATTTTTTTATTTTAGGAGTTTTAATATTGTAAAAATATGTGGATATAGTAGAAGTGTCAAACTTGTAATTTTGAGATGTAATGTAATAGTTATGACCTAATTCTATAAAAAACTAATCCTGAAATTATCCTCATTTTGAATTCTTGACATAACTCAAGATTATGTAATGTTTAAGGATGAGGAAATATTGTTGGTATCATAGGTTGGTTTAGGGAAATTTATGGATTAGAAGTTTTCATTAAACACATGGTTAGTGCCTATTTCTATCTTTTTTTTAACTTCTTCAGATCATGGAAAGCCAGTTACCAATGGAAGGAGGAGGATCTCAAACAAAATTCATATCTCTTCTTGATGACATGCTTGAATTAATTATTACAAAGTCATGTTCATATGATTTAAAAAAACTTTCAAGAATATAACTCACTTACAAGCAGTTGATTGAGATATCAAACACCACTACTATACCTCAATATCATTGTGGATCATGGGTTGCATTTAATAATATCATATTTTATCAATATTATCATATTTTCGAGAAAGTTAAATATTATCACGGAATTTTAAAACATTATACCTTATCACAAGATGTTGAAGCATATTATGATTTTAAAAATTGTGCTGAACAAGGAGACCCTTGCGTAATGTATTATTATTTTCATTTACAATGTGTCCTATCCTCACATACTTTTTTTATTTTAAATGGATTAATAATTTAATGTTTCAACTCAAAATCGGTCTGACTAGTTTAGAAAAATAATGTTTTATCATATGTTTTGAAATTATATGTCCTATATGATTATTTTTTGAAACTATTTTTTGTCGGACACCCTTATGACTCAAGTTGTAAAAGGTGCATTTCGATGAAGTAAGCCAATGATTTTGAAAGATCTCTAAATAATTTTTTCAATGCATGGACCTTCAACCTATGTGAACAATACGATGATGAAACCATATCAACACCATGATCAAGTTATGATGTTCTTTATATCGTGAATATTTTTATTTTATGATATTGTGGTGTAAACAATACAATATATAATATGTTAAGGTATTCATGTATTGGGATGTAAATGAAAGGTATAAGAAAACTTTTGGGGTTAAAATATTTATGGTTTTTATTAAGGAATTTATCTCATTTATATAAATGATATAAAATTATATAGTGTTTGAAAAATGACAACACGCAGACTATATGAAAACCCATCGCATTAGACAATTCTAGGGGAATCGAACCCATAACCAATGTGTGATTGGGATTTATCACCTAAAAATAACCTACGTGAAGTCCCTGGTTAGTATAACATATTATTTTTTGGGATAAATGATTTTATTGATCAAGAATAGGTTTATTTGGGATATTATGTTATATAAAATTGATATCCTAGGAATAAGAAAATAATTTGGTTATTAATTGATAAAGGTTATTTTGGAAGAAGTTGTCACTTTTGGAAACAGTATATGTATAAGGAAAATAGAATACTTTTGGATTTTTATTTTTGATGATTTTGTCGGGGCACGTGCATCCGTCTCTTTTTGGGGGACGGTGGTGCTATTTTGTTGCCCCGCATTCCCGCTTTCCAAAGGTAGGAAACATTCTCTCCTTATTCAGGGATTTATTCTCCTTGATCAAAATGCGATGATTGGATGTCGGTTCTTCCTTCCGTGGATTCCTCCTCGGAACTTGTTACCTAGTCTGGGTCTCCCTTATAGAATTAATATGTTGTTCGTGAAACCCTTCCTTGGGACATATCATCATGGACACCATTTAATTACACTGCTTCTGTTACGAAATTACAAGGAGTCTGGTCAGGGCAGCAACTTTCGGTTATGGGAGTAGTCACGTTGGGCATCACTAGCATGTCTATTTTATGGGACACTAGTGCATCTATATTTTATCCCTTATTATATGGATTTTAGAGGGCATGGAAGCCGGAGGCATCCCACGTCGAATTCGGGGAATTTTATGTCGTGGGCATGTATCTGAGGTTTTCATCAGCTTCCCGTGTTTAACTAGGGGTATGCCACAAGTTTAGCATCTAGTGGAGATTGATCAGACTAATCAGAACACTGACTAGAGTGGATCAGATGGGTGAAACCCCTATAGGGATCTCTAATATTGGGGCCAACACATTGTTGGCATCCAGGTCACTATTGAGGGTAATGGGGTATGAGGTGGCATGATCCCACAGGGATGTGGAAGACCGAGTAAGAATCAGTATTGATGAAGGAGTGGTTGAATAATGTGGATGGAGAATGGGATGGAACCTCCATGAGGATGATGATGGTTTTGGGCTTGAGCCTTGGAGAGTCTTCTTGTGTATCCCTGTGGTAGGGAATCAAAGTCCACATAGTTCATTTAATGATGGCTTACCTCCGATTGGGGATTTCAAATTCTTTCCACTTGATGTGGTCACAACGGCATGCCACTAGATGGGGTCACAACGGCTTGCCACTGGATGGGTTCACAATGGCTTACCGCTGGATAAGGATATCAATAGCTTACCACTAAATCGGATCACAGCGGCTTACTGCTGAATGGAGTAACAACGACTTGCCGCTGAATAGGGAATCAAAAGTGGAATACAATTTGATGTCTTGAAGGATGGGGGTGGACTGATGTGATGTGGCTGGGACCATTGGTTTTTGGGCTTGAACCTCAGAGAGGCTTCCTACGTACCACGCCTTGGATTGGATCAAAGTCCATGTAGTTCGGTTTTGGGGTAGGAGTCGATGAACCGAAGTGAATAAGGACCTAGGGGTCTAGGTGGATGGTGGGCATGGACCTCATGGAGGCTTCCTATGTAACTTTCATTATAAAACATCTAAGACCATGTAGATCAAGATAGGATTTTTGTGCAATGGCTTACCTCTGAATGGGGAAACATTGGCTTATTACTAGTTGGGGATCACACTTTAACGTCATGCGGGTCGAGGGAGAACCGACGTGAATGTGGTTGGAGCGACCAGATGTGGGGTTTGAACCTCAGGGAGGCTTCCTATGTAACTTTCCTTGGCATGGATCAAAGACCTCGTAGTTCAGGGGGGGCAATTGGTGCTTATGCTCTTAGGCGGCCCAAGGTGTTGGAGAACCGACATGAGTGGGGTTGGAGCAACCAATGGGTGGTGTGCTTAAACCTCATGCATTCTTCCTATGTACCTTTCCTTAGAAATGATCAAAAACCTCATAGTTTTGGATATGGGTGGGGCTTGGTGCACCAATGTTAAGATGGTCGGGACTAACGGATGGTGGTGGGAATGAACCTCAGGGAGGCTTCCTACGTACCCTGCCTTGGAAAGGATCAAATACCTCGTAGTTCGGATGGTGTGAGGGATTATACTCTTCGCATCCCATGGTGGATTTCATGGTTGGTGCTTGCTCTAAGCCCACATGTATCATGCTCAGTGTGAGAAACAAGAGGGAGTATAGACCTGATGATCACGTCATGAAAGGTGCATATGTGGGAAGTGGATTGGGGCTTACACGTAGTTAACAAGCCAAAGAAGAAACAGGGGCATACTCATGGGTCGCAGCCCGAAGAGGTAGGGACATACCTCAGGATGGAGGACCGATGGCGACGAAGCCCAGTGGATGAGGGTTTTGGAACCAAATAAAGTATAGGTCTACTGTCCATTCCCCCTCCTCCCTCGGTCCATGGGACCTAGGAAGAAAGGAGCAGAAGGGATACTTCCTCCTACATGAATGCTAGGGGATTACACCAGGGTGGTTTCCCTTTACACGTGGAAAAATGCCACTATGAAAAGTCGTATATCGTCCACTGTGGGGGAAGATCTCATCCTTGTGGAGACTAGTGGTCATGGAGAATATCCAAGGTGGGGAAACCCCGCATTTGATGCACTGGGTGAGGCCATAGATTACGTCATATGCTGAGGACAATGGTTCTTGGCAGTTTAACATCCTATAGCTCAGACGAGGTGGGTTTGATCCACAGCCCAAGGATATACATAACTGGTACCCTCTTCTCCTTGGTGAAGAGAAGGGAAAAGGCAATGACATGGCTAGGGGGTGTCAAGGAGAAAACCATTGGTGTTCCACATTAGCATGGCTATGAAAATAAGCAATAGTCGTTAGCGTGCCTATGCAAAGAAGATTGAGGAAAAGCAATGTAATGGGTGGTATCGTCCAGGGCAATTTGATGTTACTTCGTGTGAACCTAGGAGTTCGTACGAGAAATGAGTATATGTCGAATGTGCTTCGGGAGCAGGAGGAAACTGAAAATGATGCTCAGAAGTGGGACATCACGGGTGCAGAAGGAGGAAGGCATGCATGAAAAAAAACTATTTTGTTAAAAGTGCCGGACCGGTGTGCAAATGAGAGGCGTGCACAAAACAAGGTGGGAAGACATTCCATTAGGGTGCGTGTGAGAAAAAGGATAGGTCGGAGAGAAATTTGAATGAATTATACATGGGGGAATGGTCTCGATGGGATTCAGACAACCATTAAGCCTGAGTGGTCGAAGGCAAAGGCAGACCATTGGGAAACCTTGTGTAAAAAATTCAATACCTGGGAGCCATATTTTTACGCACATGGGATAGGAATTTTGCGCAGGGGAGATCGTTCAAATTCTTTGGCCCAGAAGTCGAAGGGATGGCCTTCTATTTTTAGGAACTCAGGATTGAAAGTCCACGTTAAAAAAAAAGAAAGTGCCAAATAATGTGTTCTTGGTGTTGACAGTGCGTAAATTAAGTGTGTGGGGAGGTGGCAGGAGAAGTTCTGCACCCGTGCGTAAAAATATCAGGAATCCTAGTGTTTATCTCACGGGATATATTTTTCACGCAAATGAGAATTTTTTTCACACTGCCCCTCCGGGACCGCCAGAATGGATCTCCGGTTTCAAATATGGATTCACTTTGTCTTGCCTGAACATTCCTCATCCCTTGAGCATTTTTGGGCGTCTACAAATGCCCCCCCTCAGAATCAGACCGGTGAGGGGGCGAAAAGGTCCGAGTCCGAGGGAAATGCCGAAATGAGACCCCCTAGGTACGTGCACGCTTAGAACTGGAGCGGTGAGAAAAACTGATCCAGAGCGTGTAATCTGCTTTTCGTGCCCCCATGGAAACCAATATCTGGCCCAATAAAAATCCCTTTGGGTCCCTCATTCCTTACGGATTTTCTTGTGCGATAATCCAGGAGCTCTGGCATTCAAAACAAAGTTCCTCTTCCTGTGTGAAAATTGGTTTGGTTGTGCGTAATTCATCGGGGTCAGTTGTCGTTTTACATGCCGACCTAGGATTTTCTACGCCAGCTTTAGATTCATTGTGCGAGCCACTGATTGTCCGCACCATCCGCTGTTTTTTAATGCCAAAAGATGTTTTTTCACGCCAATAGATATTTCTCTACACTGACTTCTCTAAACCTTGTCGGCATGAGATGGCCGCCAATTGGTTGACGTTGATAGGGAAGCCACATCCGCTATGCGAAGGGCTGATATGGTTTCTAACACTGAGGTTTATGGTGCCCGAAAAATCATATTCAATAACCATATTATTTTAAACATATTGACCCCTATGCAGAAGGAGTATGCACTCTCTTCCAACCTGGTGATATGGGACATCAGTATCTTGTATGAGGTACTCGTGCCAAGATTTCTGGTTGACACACCATGGTCATGGGTGACCCGCAAGGATGACATACCCCATTATAACATCACCTATAACAGTCATCCTTCTAGAGAATCCATACACATCTACATTTACATACAGAATCCCAGAAGCAGGACCATCTTGGGGTGTGACCTTATCACTGAGAATTCTCTGGCCCGTTACGCAAGCACCTTCCATCAGAGTGTTAATGATGAGACAAAAGGTTGGTTGTAGGATTGGGACCTACGTTCTGGAGGCAGTTGAATTATTGAGTAGGCCTTGGCGTATTGTGTTCTCCAAACATGTGAGTTGTTTGGGGATGAACTGTGACACATCAGTTTGTTCGAGGTGGTGTAGACATCGCAGTTTCACTTCTATCACCTGCCTGAGCTCCAGCCAAAGCTGTTTACTCGATGGTATCCCAATTCCACTACATTTATTCTTCATCATGGGGAAGTTTGGATTATAATTTGGTACATTCGTTGAATCGGGGTTATCCCTTTTGATGGGCACTAGTTCCTCCCGCCAAAGAATGTCTGGGGAGACGGATCACGAACCCCTATGCAGACATGACAACTGCTGGAGCTAGCTAAGGAGATGATGGGGTCAAGGATTTTTTGAAGGACTTTGCTTACAAGAAATGGTTTATCTAGTTCTTTCAAAATGGTCCAGAAGTCAAGATGCCAGGGTGAGAGAGACGATGTCTTATAGCAGCACAAAAGAGCAAGAGTAGATCATACTGGTGGATCCAGGAGGCAGGGGACTATCAGTCATAGGGATTTAGTATAAACGAGAGTCGAGACAAGAACATACGGTATACCGGGTTTCATGACAAATTACTGAGTGGATGGCTCAAACCATTGAGGGATTCCAGGATGGGGGATCGCCTAGTGACCCTGGTGATGGCCAACATCATGGCCTCCAATCAAAGATTCAATTTGGGAGTCCTCATGTTGGCTCATCTGTATGCTATTCAAGGACGCCTTTCAAGATGAGGGTCACCAAGGAGGATTTGCTTCCATTCCAGATCTTTTATGGCTAGGTTGTGGCCCATTGTGAAGGGTATACCTTCCCGAACGCCATTCATCCACAATGTAATGCCCTGTGACCTTCCTCGTTGAACATCATTGGGGTCATGTCGTTGACCCTCAATGAGGAGGGAGTAAGGATCAGAATCATCCAACTTCACTTTCAACCCATTCCCTACCCCGATATGCCAGATATAGATAACAGTCAAGGCACACTAGAGAAAGGGGAATACATCGAGAGCATCAGAGGTGGTGTTATCATGGCCCAGAATGATGGGAAGATCATATATGATACCTTTGTACCATCCACGTTTTCCTAGAAGTTTGGATTCATTCAGCGGATACCAATGAAGAAGCACACAGATGTTAGGGAGGAAAGCCACCCCTGCGTTATTTGCCAAATGTGGCTGATGTTCACATCCAAAGGTTCTGGAAATGTGATCACCTTTCCTCCCACCGGAGTTGATGTTGGCCTCTCAACCGAATATTTCATGCATTGGGTAATTTCAATCCCGGAAGGGATTTTGCAAAAGTGAGTTTGGAAACTCAATGTATCCAGTGTAGAACTTGGGCAGTGAGAGAGTAGAAAGGGTGCGGTTGGTGGGGGAAAGGACGGAAGCATGTCGGGCAACTGGGCCTACACAGGCCGGTACTTCAGTAGCGGGGACGTCTGGTGGTGCGGCTGGGCCCTTGTCGCTTAGAGGGAGAGGGGATCATGTCGCATCCAGGGAACTCACAGGGAAGCAAATAAGGTATCTACTTCAACCGTCCAATGACGCAATCTTCCTGGCATTGTGGTTAGCTAGTATGACCCTACGATAGTCGATGGGTACTGATGCTCTTTGACAAAAGATAGTACGAGATGGAATCCAACGGCCAGTGGTTGGACTCATTCGGGTTCTCAAGAGGGTGAAATTTCATCATTGACATGCATATATTATGGCCATGGACGTGTATTCATGCCAACGAAGTTGGCGTGAGGAGCCATCTTTCTTGGTGAAAGTAATTATCAGCCAGGAGAATGATCCCAAAAAGATGTCGTTGGAGGATGGTGACAGTGACGATGAGCCGGAGGGCGCTGATCATGAAGAGGAGGAAGAAGTAGAAGGTGAAGGAGGAGGTGATGAAGAAGAGGATCCTAAAGGTAGAGGTTCTCAAGGGGAATCCAACTAAGGGAGTATCCGGGAGACTGTTGAAATCTTCATCTCTGATGTTGATATAACTGAGCTTCTTGAGGTATATCTCAACCCTATTCTATCTTTTTCCTTCATCATTTTTGTAGTCCTTAATTATATCTCCTTATCATGTTCAGGAGAATATGGGCGCCAACCAAGGGACTCCATTCAAAGGGGAGGGGGCACCAGTAGAACAATGTGGGGAGCCAACCCCCATTATTGACCTGACAAGCTTTGAGGGATCCCCCATAATTGTATCTCCTATAGAGGCTAGAAAATTGGAGGCTGATGATTTGGGATCCCGTAAGTTCATTACATCAATGATGGTATTCACCGTCAGAGAGCTTAGTTGACCAGGGTGTTCATTGTTTGTGCCATAATCATAACCATAGAGGTTTGTTGGGATGCTGAACCTGGGTCATCCACAATTGATTCAACTGCATGAGAACCATCCCACACTTCTGAAAATGAGCCAGTACTGATGATCAGTGAGAAAAGGGTTATGGAAATCAGTGGTACCAATGTTGGGGTGGGGCCGGAAGATGTTGAAGAAACTATCGGGGCTGAGGAAAGAGAGAAATATTGCCCAAGAATTGAAGAGACTAACACAATGGGAAGAACACTCAAAGAGGACCCTACCGCTAGCCTGTTGGCTGCATTCCATGACTATCAGCCTGCAGACCCTGAGGAAATTGATTATTCAGAATCAGAGGCAACCGAGGAGATCCAGATGATGCAACACAAATGGTGGAAGTGCATCAAGCTCTTTCTCGGTCAGCCTCATATAGAATGGGTAAGTGGATGGGATCACTCCACACTTGGATGCGCTTTATTTGTGCTGGAGGGTTTGATGCTCAATGCATTCATTCTATGGTTCGCGACTACATGGATTAGAAGCTGTGTGAGAGCAGAAAACACTCCGACGTTGCCCAGTGTCGGGAGGGGTCTGGGAGTACCCAAGCGTTCATAAAGGCAGAACAGGAAACCCAACACCTTTAAGAACAAGTGATGTTAAAGGATATATTCATTGCAAACTATTCTGAACTTTTGGAGTAGTTGAGGGCCCATATGGTAGACGCCCAAGAGAAACTAGTGGAAGCGGGTCACCAAATAACCTCATTTAAAACTAAACAAGTTCAAGCACGGGCTAGGTCCATTGGACTGCAATCTGTGGCCACGGATGAAGAGAGAGTCCTCAGGTGGAGGGAAGCAATCCTATAGGCCCCTAGCCAAAAGGTAGTGTAGCTGGAACGATCCATCCAAGAAGGTGACCTTTATGGGCCCTCTTTTGGTGGAACACATAAACTCATTTAACCTTACTAGTTATTTTTCTGAACTACATGTATGGATAAGTTTATTTACCTGTTATTTTGTTTTATCACATTCAACCACAATCCTGTAATAAATAGCAATCCATTCCTAAGCTCATGAGGGTCGCACCCAATGTGAGATACATGGGTTGTTCGTATTATTACTTCATTTTATCGTGGGAGAATCAAATAATATATGGGATTTCTAGATTCAAACATCCAATCTGGATTCTAGAGATGTGAAGAGGGGGATCCGACTAAGGAAGAAGGCCACAAAACAATCGACAAGTCATCTTCCCATTGTGCTCTAGTGTACGAGCAGGGTAACAATAGGGGAATTAGAATCAATTTGAAGATAGGGGAATGGAAAATTTAAATCACAATACCCCATATTCGTAACATTGTACGAGTGGCGTGAAAATAAATGATAAGTACTAACCGTGTTCGAAACATAATATCAATATTGTATTAGCCTGAAATCGGTATTACAAATGAGGGCCGACCACGGACCGTATTCAAAACATAGGGTCTGACTTAGAATGTAATCCATTAGCATTCTGGAACATTGGCCCAGGAGATTAATCAAGCCATGTGATGAGTATCCATGATGTTAGGGCGTTCCGTTAGACATGAAGGAGGGCGAGGTCCGAATAAGGGGCACACAAAGCATGGAATGTGGAGTGATGGTTTGTTCGAATAGAATCCAACACTCTTGAAATTACGCCATCATGGTGGGAGCACATTATATGGGTGAATCAGTCTGATCATGGATCATTACTTCTTTTAGAAAGGACCTCTCGGGAAAGAAAGATGTCGCTTCCCAATGTCATTGTGGGGCATCCCGAACATGTTCGAGGCAAAGAAACTATTTCTTGGTTACCCACAAGGGGTCATGCCAGGGGGCAAAAAATTAGGAGGAACATGATTTATGATTCTCGGGGCTGGACCCGAGGTGAAATTCTTGGGTGTCTCTACGTATCCCATAAGGATGGGAATCAAGTCATACATTGTTCTTAAAATGTGTCAATCTGTTTAACATCTTGAGGAAAGGACGCAGAGTGGTCTTAGTTTATTTTCATTGAGCTCAGACCATGGATGGTAGGAAACACCAGAAACACTTGGTGGGGTAATTATAAAACTCGATGTGGATGGGAACATGAGGTCTCATCCACCATGCATTCCTTGGGGAAGTGTTTAGATCAAGTTACCAGAAAACAGATTTAATCTTGGCCCATAGAGGATGTGCTCATGCATACCTACATATCACATGAGAATGAGAATCAAGCAATATGTGTATCTATGTGGTGGAATGGTAAGGCACTAGTGACAGGGATAAAAGGGAAGTGTATGTGTGGCCCCCACACAAAAATAAGCATTATTTTATGTATCTTTTTTTCGATAAGGTGAATGGTTTTTTTGTGAAGAAATGGGCCTAGGATTGCAAGTCCCAACATTACCACAAGAATCAAGCCATATGCATGTGCTGACAAATGGTATTTCATTTTACTGGTACCAAACATGGTTTCCCCATGAGTGAGGACATCACGATGCAGTGTCATTTTTCGTTGTGTGGCTAAGACGATAATTTCACTATTTACAGTCATGTGATGTGACTAGGTGTGTATTATAACTTCATGTAGCATAGACGTAGTAGAGACAAGGTAAAAGGGGGAATGCGCATGGTGAAATAAAACATACCTGATGTGGATGAGGACATAATCCCATACCACACCATATGCACTTCCGAGAATGAAACCTTGGGCCAAGAGGCCAAAATAGAGGGAAGAGGGTAAGGGGCAAGAGAAACTAGCTCCCAATTGAGCTAGATCCAAAAATGAGACGTCTGGTTGTCCATACATACCCTATAAGGATGAGAATCAATCCACACATTGTTTTTGAAGAGATCACAGTTTAAGGTCTTAGAGCTCGGACCATGTAGAAGGGATGTCGATGTGGTGCCTCGAATGATGCATTTACCACGTCTTTATCCTCCTAACATGCGAACGCGGACTGATAAATAGTTTCAGGAGTGTCAAAATTCCACTTAGACATGATGGGGTGGACAATGATGTGAATCATGTAACCAAAATTCAAGACTAAAAGGGACTTGCATGACAATGGAGGATGACTGTTCAACCATGATTAAAACACAGCACCCATATCACATTAGCCTGTAATGAGGACAAACAAATGAACATCGACCGCTAACCATATTCGGAACATGTGATTTTTATCGATGATGAGGGTATTGGAGGGTTCTCAACTTATGAGTAACTAATTTGAAGAGATGTGTATAGAATAATGGGATATATAACTCTTAGGTGGGAGAGGTATGTGGTGTGGTCATCACAAACCTGATAGGAATGAGTACATAGTCCCATAACACACCATATAATCCCCTCCCCGGGAAAGGGTAGGCCACGAGGTGAAGTATAAAGGGAGATTTCTGAGAGATTGAGTTGGACCCGAAGTCTAGATGTTGGGGTGATCCTATGTATCCCATGAGGATGGGCGTCAAGCCGCATGTATTTCTTGAAGGATGTAATGTGTAATTTATCTTCATAAAATAAAGATGCAAATTGGTATGATACCCAACAATTAGGAGGCGCACAACATGGTTAATAACTCAACATGAATGAGGACATAACCCCACACTACACCATACAAATCTGTGTATGAACTTGGGTTGGAGCCTGAGAAATCCAAGGGGCCAGAGAAGACCAGGGGCCTGAGGCTAGGCCTCAGTCGGAAAAACACGGTCAATTCACAGTTTAACGTCTTGCAGTGAGGAAGAAGAGAGGGGTAAGATACCCCAAACAAGGGAGGTGTACAGAGTGGTGAATAACCTGATGTGAATGTGGACATAATCCCATACCACACCGTACAATCCTATAAGAACATGGACAAGGGGCCAGAAATTCCCAAGGGGCCGAAAAAGGACAAGGGGTCTGAGGATGGGCATCTCAACCAATGGTAGCCATCCAACCTCTTGTGTGATTACTGCCTCATCCCAGATCCAAATCCCACATGATCAGTGCTCGGTATGGGAAACAAGGAGCAGTATTGGGCTCTCCCCACCATATTGGGTCTAGTAACTGGCATCGCCCGAGGGGAGTTCATCACTTGGATATACAATGGGGTATAATGAACCACTACAATCAATATTTGGGACATCTTGGGGTGTAAAAAGGATATTCATTGACTAGGATACAAAAAAAGAATCATTATTGTGACCTAGAATGGGAACAATAGGTGATAATCGATCGTTGACCATGTTCGCAATGTGGGAATTGTATCAGTTCGTTGCTCAGAATCCTCTAGGGCGTTAGCCTGAAGTGGTAGGAGACCCCTTGGGCCAAACATCCTTGCCATTCAAGGTCCCTTATGGATAGGAAGGATGATGGAGTACCATTCAAAGGAATGGGTTAAGCATATCTGTACCCATGCATTTTAAAGTCAAGTAGGGCGGTGAAAGAGGCTGACGCCTTTGAGAAGTGGGATGTACGTAGAAATCGAGATGAGATTGACGTGTATTGAGGTAAGAACCTACACAACACCATATGTCTTGTCCTGAGGGGAGATTCTTTCATTTGGGCTGGGCCAAAAGACAAAACGTTCGGGCGTTCCAACATATCCCTTAAGGATGGGAATCAAGCCATATGTCATTCTTGAAGACCATGCAGTATACAGAGAGGATGTGGGAGGATAGCATAATGGGGTGTAGGAAAATGTTGTGACCATTATAATCCTGGAATGAGTGTGGATATGTAAGCTTACACCATATAATACAAGGATCCTCCGAGAGAACTATACCCAAGGGGGTAGTCAAAGATTATTGTTTGGGGGCTGGGCTCAAGACCAAATGCTTGAGTGTTCCTACGTATCCAATAAGTATGGTAATAAATCCATGCGTAGTTCTAAGAGTGTAGTTTAACATCTTGTAGGATGACATACATTTTAACATCCTGTGGGACGAAGTAGATTAGATACATGTGGGACCGAATTGTTTAAGGTCGTGCAGGACCAAACAGTTTAGGGTCATGTCAGACCATCTGGCTCAGGCAATGTATGTCTTGTGAAACTTGGAATTGGTGGTCGGAGTTATATGCTCAACATCCACGGTCACTAGGGAGTATTATCCATTGGGGTAAACCATGTTAATTATGTAAGGATCGTCCCTTTTGGGCTCTAACTTGGGTGGTTTCCTTCTAGGGATGATTGGCGCCCAGAGGGCCAATACCAAGCCTCATAGTAGAAAATAAAGAAGGAGAAAATTTTTGTTGATGTCTCTAGGTGTCTTATTCCGGTGCCTTTCTAGATTGTGCAGGGGAAAAAGCCTATTTTCATCAAGTGCTTCCAATTCAGCCAGACGAATTTCGGCTACCTTATCTGGTTCCTGCTGGTCATAGACCGCTCTACGTAATGAAGGCTGTTGGATATCTATGGGTAGGATGGCCTTAGCTCGAAACACCAGGGAGTATGGGGTTACCTGGGGGGAATTACAAGTTGTCATCCGATAATCCCAGAGGGCATTGATGTGCTTGTCAGGCCAACTCTTCTTATTCTGACCAACCATTTTCTGCATAATTTTAGAGAGGGTTTTGTTGAACCCCTCAATCTTCCCATTTTCTTGCACGTGATATCGGGATGTATGGTTCAAACGGATGTTGTACTTGGTGTAAAATTTATTCAACTCGGATTCTCTAATGTTGGTGTCATTATCTATCAGGGTGGCATGAGGGACTCCAAACCTGTAGTTGATGTTAGAGCTCATGAAGTCAATTATAGAATGGGCCTTGACCTCCTTGAGTACGAATGCTTCTGCTAACTAAGAAAAGAAATTTGTGGTGGTCAGGATGAACCTCTACTGGTGAGCTGTCGCCGGTGGGTATGGTCCCATGACATCAAGTCCCCACACCACGAATGGCCAAGAGTAATTGGTGGATTGGAGAGGTTCTGGTGGCCGATGAATGAATTTAGCATGAATTGGGCATGCGTGAAATCTCTTGGAGAACTCGATGCAATCATGGATCATGGAGGGCGATAAGTGCCCTAGTCTCTAGATCTGGTGAGATAGCTTCGTCCTAGTCTGGTGGGCCCCACAGGAACTGGCATGAACCTCCTGAGAAATATCGATTCCTTGGATTCAATTGAGGAGAGAAACATCGAATCCACACTTGTAGAGGATCTTCTCAAGACTGGGACCAATATGGAGGGTAAACTGTAGCACGCAGCGTCAGATTTTCTCACGCTCGGCCCGATCAGCTGGGAGGTAACCATTTTGGAGATACTCGACAGTGGGGAATCTCTAGTCAGGGGTTGCTTCAACCACTGCATATGTGGGACCTAGGGGTCCAGATTTGGGGGCTCTGGGGGTAAGATGGCTTACACGTAGGTCGTCATAATCATCTAGGGTGACACGAGCAATGACTCACTGATGTGCCACATGGATAATCAGATCATCTTTCTCGAGGTCAGCAAGTGATGTAGCCAGGATGGCCAGGGCATCCGATTAACCGTTTTGAGATCGATGGAAATGAGTAACCTCCATTCGAGATGGGACTAGGCCATTAGCTAGAGGGTGCGCTCTAACAACGGTACAAGATCTAGATTTTTGATGATGTAGCCACTGATTATTTCCTTTATGAATAGTTCAGAATCTATTTTCATGTGATAATGGGGCACATCGATCTCAAGGGCTAGCTCAAGGCCAGTAATGAGGGCCTGATACTCTGCCTCATTGTTAGTGCAACCTTCCGACAATAGGAATGAATACGGCAGAATGGCTTGTGCTCGGGGTAATAAAGTCAATACCCAGACCTACTATGTTGAGTTTGGGATCATTGAGCCTCCTGCCAGTGGGGCTCAGGGAGGCACTATCAATGTGCATCTGGCAACATGGTATGGAAGGATCAACTGAGTGGATTTCCTCATCGGGAAAATCCATGTCCAGGGACTGGTGCAGGGGGTTGGATGAGCAGCTAGAAAATCTTCCAATGTGTGTCCCTTGATAGCCTTATGAGGCACGAACCTAATGTCGAACTGTTGGAGGATTACTACCCACCGGGCTAGACGATCAATCAATATGGGGAGGTTCAGGATGTAATTTAGAGGGTCTACCCGAGACACTAGTTGTACCTCGTTTTGTTTCTGGTAATGTGGCAACTTATGCACATCAAATACAAGTACAAGGTATCTTATTTCGATTAAGGAGTATCGGGTCTCCGTATCAATGAGCATATGGCTGAGATAGTGGAGGTTGTTTTCTGTTCCCTAATTGTTCTTCTGGGCGAGAATGGCTCCGAGAGATAGTTTCAGGGAAGTCGTGTACATTATCATTAGTTTTTCGGAGATGTCTCGTGTCAAGACTAGAGGCTGGAGCAGATACCTCTTTATTTCATCGAACGTAGTTTGGTACTCTTTGTCCCATTCGTAGGCAGAGCCTTTCTTCATGATCCGAGAAAAGGGCTTAAACATTCTAGCCAGACTTGCATTGAATCAACGTATGTAGCCAAAGTGGCCCTGGAAACCGTGAATCTCCAGAATATTACATGTTGGAGGCATCTAGATGATGACCTTGACCTTCTCTGGGTCGATCTCGATGCCCCAGTACCTGACAAAAAATCCAAGAAACTTCCCAGAGGTGACCCCAAAGGAACAATTCAATGGGGTCATCTTCAGGTGGCACGATCGGGGGAAGGAAAACAATTTCTCAAGGTCCTTGACATGGTTCTGAAACTGGAAAGATTTTACAACCCGACCATCAACATTGAATTCCACAAATTTACCAAGGATTGCATTGAATATGTGGTGCTTGTCCCGCTGATAGGTGGCACCTACATTTTTCAGGCAGAAGGGCATAACATGGTAACAAAAAGTACCTCGGGGTACCCTAAAAGCTATGGAATCTTCATCCTCTGGGGCCATCCAGATCTTGTTGTATCCAGAGTAACCATCCCTGATGGAGAGGGCTTGGAACCCAGCTATAGAGTCGATCAACTATTCTGTCAACGGAAGGGGAAAATCATCATTCAGACAGTGATGGTTGAGATCATGGAAGTTGATGGAGACCCTGATCTGTCTTTTCTTCATCCTTAGCGGCACAATGTTAGCTATACAAATCGGTTATTTGACCCCCTTGATGATGTTGGATCTGATTATCTTATCATTTTCAGCCTCAACCATAGAACCATGAGAAGGGTGCATCTTCCGGGGAGGCTGCTTGAACCCGTGATGATTTTTCGGTAGACTGAGGTGGTGGACGGCTACCTGAGGATCTAGTCCTAGAATCTCATCATAACACTAGTCAAACACATCACGTTGATGTTTAAGGAATTCCATCTACCACTTCTATTCATCAAGGGACATAGGGGCACCGATCAATGTGGGTCTCAGATCTGCCTTGATACAAAGGTTCACCTTTAGTTGTATATCGACCGTAGCAGAGATTCCCCCTTCAAAGGTAGGGGGAACATCCTCCAGATCATCTTCTTCGCTTATAGAGGACGGATCCCATGCAGGTCAGCATCCTCTGGGTCGGAAGATCCTAATAGGAGGCTAGTATCATCCTAGATAGCAGTGGACAACATTTCGGGAGATTCATGTGCTGGTGAAACCATAAAGATGAAGGAAATCGATCTAATCACATCTGCCCTTCAGCCCAAGGGGCCACTCTTAATGATATAAAAGAAATAGTGGCACGCCATATTTAACCAGTTAATCCTAGACTAGCGAAATAGACACATATGGCGTGCTTCCATTTCCATGGGGTGGACATCCCGAAACTGTACGGGGGTAGGAGGCTCTGGGATCACCTGCGCCTGGTTTGTGTAGGAATACGTGGAGATTTACCATCATTTATTGTACTTTATAATATGATTCCCTCTTATACGAGAGACCAAAAATCATTTCCCCATGTTGGGGTTTTTGGCCTCCAATCGATGGATATCGAAGACGTAGGATTCATCTAGACCTACCCAGGGGTCAGTTGCAACCGTGGCGGGCACATCCTCACATGACTGAATCTATTTTTCCTAGCTCTTGTAATAGTCTTCATCCAGGTAGCATATTTCAAAAGAGGGAAAAGGAGATGAATATACTTGGATTACACCTATTTGACCATTAAGGGAGTAATTGAGGCACTGGTGATACGATGAGGGGACATTCTCATGCAGGTGGAGCCATGGTCTACCCATCAATTCATTGTACATGGTGTCCTGAGAGACAACCATAAACTCGGTGCTCGAAACTAGGCTAACAAACTGGGTCATCAAATGGATCATAACAACTAGTGTCTTCTCTGTCATGTCGTATACATGGATTCATAAATCGGAGGGACTCAGGTCATCTTCGGATAACCCCATATTCTGTATTGTCTGTGTCAGGATAAGATTAATCCTAGAGCTGGTGTCAATGAGACCGCGGTGAACCTCCACACCATTAAATTGGATGGTGATCTATAGTGGTGGATGTGCCGTTGTATGGGATATCCTTCATCCTCTCCAGATAACGAAATGATGGATTTCCATTCAGCATTCTCAAACGCTTCAGCGCGAAAGGATTATGTAGCTGCTACCTCTGTCTCAAACTGTAGGGGGCTTCTTAAAGCCTCAGCGAGGGCTTCACACATATCTGATGATAGCCGAAGATCCTCAATGATGGAAAGCCTCACATGAATTCCAAAATGGTTCTTGAGGACATCATATTTCTATTCCAGGAGCATACTTTTTCTTAGAGGAGGCCGCTTTGTGTTAGGAGTCATGGCGGGCCCTACCGGCTAGACCGACGGCAAGCTGGTGTTGGGCATGTCCCGCTATTCACTAGTTGAATCTTGAAGAGTAGCTACCGAATGAGAACCGGATGACTAAGATCATCCTGTAGCAGGGGAGGATGGTTGTGGCATGGTTAAGGTAGCTCTTCCTGATCCGGTAGCACAAACGGTGTTGGAGGCAGCCATAATGACACTGGATGAATAGGTTGTGCATGCTGAGTTCTGCGCTAGGCCTGATGTATGGTCTTAGTGGAATGCACGGCTTGGTTGGAGGCGCCAACCGATGTTCCCCAATGAACCATATGATCGCTGCTCCATCGACCTTGGCATTGGATGGGGATGTTGGGGAGGATCGCCTGGTACTCCCCGACGTCGAGAGTCATATACAGGTTTACCAACTCCATGGTATTTACCAAAGCGTACCCTTGACTATCACTTGAATAGTCATCCATCACTGGGAGGATTATGAGTGGAATCCCTTTCTTTGTGGGCATGAAGTCGCCGAGAGTGCGGGCTGACGATGGAATTGGCCGGGCACGTTGCTTTCCCCTGTGCCACAGATGCTTTCTCATCTGGGAAGAGTATGGCCGAGATGATGATGCAGAATTGGTGGTC
The DNA here is from genome assembly GCA_963277665.1 of Viscum album. Taxonomy (NCBI): domain Eukaryota; kingdom Viridiplantae; phylum Streptophyta; class Magnoliopsida; order Santalales; family Viscaceae; genus Viscum; species Viscum album. Next base: position 1,240,308,217 of record OY728129.1, read on the forward strand.
ATAGCTTCTGAGGGATCTGACTGATTCAAGCATGCAAGAATGATACCATGGGCATGAGAAACTATTTTTGAAGCCATCCAGTTGTCATAATTCTGCGACTCGCGGTTGGAAACCTGCTGCCACTCGCCTTCATGGTCGATGTTGTTGTCTGGACTTACGACGACGCATGCCACTTATGAAGGGTCTAGGCCCAACCAGACTATGTTATTATCAACCTGGTCTTGAATCCAGTCTTTGAAAAAATATTATTGATTTATGGTGTGCCACATGATCCTATGATAGGGGTAGTAGTTGGGGCGATCAGTGAGGTTCGACTCTTCCGGACTTCTCCACTCATGAAGGCATATGATTCCTTATTCCAAGGAACTTCGGAAATAGCCGGGAACTTGATTCTCATTGAATGAGTATGTCCAGTTTATTTTTTCCCGGAAGGGGGGAATTGGAGCCTATCTCTGACGAGGGGATGGGGGAGAATGTCAAGGAGGTAAACCTTAATTGTCCTGACTGGGCGGTGGTGACACATTCCACAGAGGCGCTTGCTGGTTCTGAGGTGGACACTACTAAGATGGATTTTGCGCCTAATGTGGAGGTCCTCTGAGAGTCTGAGGGGCTGGTTCCACTGGTAGCAATTATAGTGCCTGGGGGATTATATTTGGTCCACTGTGGAGGGCTCGATTCTGGATGCCCTCTTTAATGGAATTACAGGGGGCAACAGACGTGTCTGGATGGCCTGTTGCAGGGCTTCCTTCAGGTTCTGGGCCTTATCAGAGAAGTCTTAGAACCTTCCAGTATAGTTCTGGGTGATTAGAGAAGGAACCAGTTCTGTCTTGACATTCCACATTCACAACGTTAGTAATTCCTCCTGAGTTAGTGACATGTCAAGAGAGTATGTGTGCCCCTTCCAGTGAGTGCTAAAGTCCGTGAATTGCTCATCAGGTCATTATTTTCACTTGAAGAGGTCTGTGATGCCTGTTTTCCAAGTGCTAGAGCAGAACTAGTTGAGGAATTCCCTGCGAAGGTCCTCCCAGCTGGTTACAAATCTGACGGGGAGCTTGTTGTACCAGACAAATGTAGCCCCTCTATTGTCTGAACAAAACAGTAGAGCATGGTAGCCTCCTGGTGTGATGGAGTCCCTAACATGGGCCCACACCTTGAGATGATGTCATCCAGGTGCTGCAGTAGGTTCTTCATCCCGTTAAAGGGGGAGATGGTCGGATTTTTGAAACCCGGAGTTGCCGGCATATCATCCACCCATGCAAGATATGACTTCCCATCTGGTGGGATTGCCACCTATCATGTTTCCAATGCCTCGAGGTGGGATATAAGAATCTATATAGAATCACTTGGGCAGGGTTCCCTATATTTATGGGGATCCCTAACTACGAGCATGTTGTTAGGTTCATCAACACGGTAAACAGGCTCAGCGGCTGGTGGAGCCACTTGCGGGGCAGCAAAGGGAACCCGAGCTGGATTCCATGGATTGTAGCGTTGTTCATGTGGTTTTGATGAGACATACCGCTACCTCTTTTCATGAGCTCCGGCGTCACCCCTGTCTGTGGGAGATGCATGATCAGGGTTGCCTGGGGGCAGCTTGCCGAGGGGAAGTTGTTCCTGCCCCTACTGTATTGGACTAGGATGTCATAGTCTGGCCGTCACTCTGAAAAACATTCTGCCAATACTTTGTTGACCAACTTCTTCAACTCAGCATGTCATTGGCATAACGTGGCCTTATCATGGTCCTCCTTCGTCTTCTGCACTGAGGTGGATGGGTTGAAGTGTTTGGCAGCTCCGACATTCTCTTTGGCCTTACCGGAATTCCGGATGAGTACCAGTGGCTCAGTGGGCGTTGGGAGACATAGTAGGTTCCACTACTGGTGGGTAATCCTTCCTGACGGGTCCAATAGTGGTGTCATTCCCTAGGGGGTATGTCTCCATTGAGAAGCTCTAGAACGTCCTCCTCATCCACTATGTTGACTGTGACCCTTCCTAGGGGCATGTCCTTGATGTTTTCAAACGAGTTGGGCTACCACTGGATAGGACTGAAGAAGAGGGCGGTATACTTCCCATATCCATGTATTTTCAAATGGGGGGGTGGCCTCCTTGATAATTTTTATGAGTACCTTGATACTCTAAATTCATTGCCGCTGGAGGGCCTCACGGTGACCTGGTGAATCAGGGTGTTTGGCCACCAGATGTGCTCCCAGATTAACTAGATGGAATTGTTTTCCAACTTATTCTAGGTGCTCTTGGATTATGGGATAATCCACTCATTGATGGCAAATAATAAAGTCTGTCACCCATAATATTTGGAGGAAACATTCATCCTCCCCATGGTTGAGCGGTTTTGATGCGCGAAAATTCTATACTACCACGAGTTAGAAGTTTTTAAGGAAGTGTCCCACTACGAGGATGTTCCATAAGTTCCTCGACTTAGATTCGAGGTATTTCCCTGGGTTTCCCCATTTAGAAACTCGAGGTGGCTGAGGAACTGGTAGCAGTACTATGGTAGACCGCGGGGACCAAAGGCTTGTTGGTGGAGATTATGGTGAGCGGGAAAACTGCCCGCCATATCTCATTCTTTCCTCCAAAGAGTGTAGTGATCTAGCTGATATGACAGGATAAGATGGGCTAATAGCCATCGTTCCCAGTTCAGGGGCTAGGGCTACTAGAGATAGGCTGCAATGTTGTTCTCCTGCCATCTGTCCCCAGAATAGTTCCATGTGTTCTCTTGTCAAGGTAGAGAGCGCTTCTGGTGATGATGGTGGTGATTTCCGGACCATAACATATGGAGTCACCAGATCTTCATCCTCCTCGATATACCTATGGAGGGAGGTGGTAATCCAATGGACCTCACATTCTGGGAGCACCAGGATGATGCACCTCGTCTTTGCCCCAGCCCTTTACCCGGATGAGCGAGATGAGGGTTCCCGCACCGAGTCGTATTCAGTCTCAGTGTCTAAGAGTTAGACAGAACTGATATCTATCTGGACCCTTTTAGAGTTCGTCTTATGGAAGTGATGACCTGCCATCCTTCCCCTGGGTGGCTCCTCGGGATAGGGAAAATTTATGACACGAGGTCCTTCATCCACACTAGTGCTAGGGCGGAGAGTGTTTCCACCCAAGAAAGCTGGGGTGCGAGGAGCACCCGGACAAATGTCAAAGGAGAAATACGGAGGACCTCTATGGGTAGCACTGGAGAGGGAAAGACCTCCACTGGTACTAGAAGATGTATGGGGAGGACCTCCAAGCTTGTTTCCACAGGCGACCTCAGTACGAGGAGGGTCCTTGTACCGGTCTAGCAGAACAATGGTAGGCCCCCCCATGCTGGGTGTGGGTGGAGTGAGGCTGGTCCTCACCCCACTAGTTGCTGAGGCGATGATGACCATCACTAACTACTGAGAGGACATGGGGAGGATCCCCATGTTGAAAAGAGACCAGATGGGAAATGTCCCTATACTAGCAGTTGGGGGCATGAAGAATGAATCCATACCCAGTGTAATGGGCACGGGAGAGGATTTCGCACCGAGAATCTCTACCCCAGGGAAAACCTTCATTCAGAATTAAGGTGTCATGGGGCGAACCTTCATGTTAATCCTTGAAGCGGGGAAGGAATGCACTCTCCGTGGTAGTGGTACAGTGAGTGTAACACCCTGATATTTTTGGAGAAGTTTATTTTTTTATGACTTATGTTATACGCAACATCAAAGGAAGCTTTTACTGCACACAACACTAGCATGTCTTGCGTTACACGCAATTGCGAACTTCCTCGATAGCGTGTGTAGTTCGCAATACCATGTTTCACTAAACAGCAATATATTATTATAATATTATAAACTAGCCGTTATGAACAGTATTAACTAAAAATTGAATTTAATAACATTATTATTCATCTTACATATTTTCTAGAACATGGTATGGGATCAAAGTTAATTTTTTGGGTAAAATAAGTATTTTTAAAAAATGGCAGTTTTGCCTCCTTTTGATGGTGCACCAACATTAAATCAAGTTTTTAAAAAATTAATAAGTTAAATTTGACAAAATAAAATTCTTATTTGGAATCAGGATGTAATAATTAACTTTGGATAATTTTTTCATATTATTTTGATAACTTTTATATTTTAATGAATAGTAAAACACGCTATATTTTAATTAAAAACAATTTTTTTCATCGCAATATTTTATATGGTTAAATTATAATATTGAATGATTTGAATGTATAAATAGAATATATTTTTTCCATTTAATATAATTTATGCCATTAGCATTAATTTTACATTGAATTCATATGTACAAACATTTCAATCTTTGGCAATGTTATAACTTTTAAAACCAGTTTTCTTAACAACAGGATTAATTTTAAATTAATTACTGCAACTTCTATGTTTTCAATTTTGATAATGGATTCCATATTTGGAATCAGTGGGTCCGAATTATGTTAATATGTTACTTTTATTTTTTTGATATTATGAATAGTAACTACAGTAATTTTTATTTACTGAAGTTAAAGGTAAATAAGGTAATTAAGGGTAAATATAGGATTATAAAATTACTATAACACTTTCCAAAATCCTATTGAATGAATAAAATTCGACCCATTTCACCTAATGGTCTAACTAGATTCACTTCATAGACTTTTGACAATGAACTAATAGAATTTTTATTAAAACCAACGAAAGTGACAACAAGTCACTCCTTTTAATCTTATAAGTATAATAATTTTAATTTAGTGATAAAATTCATGAATCTTAGAACATGAATAGTATCCCTAAATCAAAAAAAATTATCAATATCATATGAATTTATTTATAATATATAGGGATTAAATAATGATCATTAATTATGACACAATAAGGATGTTGAAATTATTTTATTGATTGAATTATCAAATAAATGATATTAAAAGTAATGAAATAAATATTATATGAACTGTTTAATGTTCTCCACTAATTTTCTAGATAAAAATGTCATTTTATGAATTTATTAAATATTTTAGTTCGAACATATCTTCTGTATATATTTTATTTAAACTCAAAAAAATGAATAGTTTCAAAATTGACACTATTGTTAATTTATAGAAATTACATATTATAAAATTGATTTAAAATCACAAATAAATTTCAAAAATATAAATTAAAATTTATATGGTCTAAAATATAATAAATTATTCAATTATGGACAATTCAAAACATATAAGTAATTATTAATAATGATTTAAAATTTATAATATTATTACCACAAATAAAATTAAATATATTATATAAGTATAAATCAAGTTGATAATGTTAAAAATAAATTCCCAACATGTCAAAATTTTATTGGTTGATGATATTACAACCCTATATTATCTAATATTATGATATTAGTCATTTATAAAGGTTTCTATGTGTGGTTGGAAATTATTATAAATTAATATTTCTTATAATTCCCAAGATGCCCCTCTCATCCCTTATAAAGGGCACCACCTCCCTCTCCTCCTCACACCACCTTGAGACTTCAAGCTTGAAAAAACCCTACCAATTTCTATTCTAAAATTCCCTAGAAACATCCTAGAGGTCCTGGTCCTCTTCAAAGACCAATCTTAGTGCCCTAAAAATGGTTTCAAAGAGGCGTGTCATAGAAGATGTAATATCTCTTACCGATTCATTCAAATTTATTTATTCTTCTACATCTTCTTATGTAGTTGTTTCATTATGAAGTAATAACATCATTATCAATTATATACTTATATGTTATTATAAATATGAAAAAACCCTAATTCACCTTTTATCTATCCTATGGAAAACGAAATCACCGCCCGTGCGTACGTCAGGAATATCGTCTGCACGCTGTGGTGTAATCTATTTTCCATCACCACCATTCTTGGATGGGTATAATGGTGTAACGAATTACTATATATGATTATTGTAAAGTGATATTGATTATGAAATAGTATACATACACTCCAACACAATTCCATTATCATGGGAACGATATCATCGCTCGTGCGTTTGTACGGCCTACCGTCTCCACGATGTGATGCGACCCGTTCTACATGATCATAATTGCATAATGATTATATTAATGACTATAAAGAATAAATATGATATATATTACACTAATACCATTCTGGAAATTAGGTGTCTATATCCTAAAAATAAGAATAAAAATTTATTCGAGAAAACACACATGAGAAGAAAAAGCAATAAACACCTGAATAACAAGTAGCAATGAAATATTACGAATATGAAGCTAATAATATGACCATATATGATATCATAAAAATGATAATTATTCTGGAATAATTCAATGACAATATTTAAATCATTATATATGAGGTTCGAACACTTACGAAGCAAATCAGACCTAAGGTAAGGGAAAATCTCACAATCTCATTTTTATCTAAGATTGTTTATACTTTGGTATTTACTGGGGAATATTTATCATCCATATCCATGTTTTCTCAATATGTAATATTATTTCTATCCTACTACTACTGTTTACATCTTATTTTACCCTTCGGTGAGTTTTTAGTAAAATATATGAAAGGAATCTTTTGTCATTTTTAGTACGAGGTACTTTTTGACTTTTCCGGCCAAAGTACGAGAAGAATGTTTTTTAAACTTATACGACATGAATGGATTCATAGAAAATTATTTCCATGAAGCTTCCTTTAGATGATTTCTAGTTTATTTTTAATCAACTTCTTTTAGTTTAAAATTGTATGACATAGTAAGAAAGGAAACATGTATTTGATGTAGAAAGGATACTTTCTTCAAGAATGAAGTTCAAATGTTTTATCAAAATTATTTTCCATCTAAAATAATATAGGGTCCTATTTCTATCCCTATTTTTACATTGATTTGATTATGTTTTTATGGAATTATTTTTATGAAGTCCTTTTATCTTATATGGATTATGTTATGATGGCACGATGTTTAAGAATCTCATTCTTATTACATGGGTTATGCTATGATGTATGATTTATGATTTTGTGGAACACATAAGAGTGGTTTCATTATGAGATGGGTGGGAACTATATATCTCTCTAATGCATTGGGTAATGATTTATATCTCATGAGATAGACATGTCTGGTACAGCAGGTTAATCTGATTCAGTGAAACATGACTGAAACGATGAGTGAACTCGGTTCATAAATGGAATTTGTCCACTAAGAGATTCTTGAAAATGAGTCTTGACTACTAAGAAATGATTCTATATGATTATGTATGTATGAAAAAAAGTTTCATGTTTAAATTTATGATTATTGGGATTACATTTCACCACTATGATTTATCCCATGTTATGATATTATGATCTCTTTTGCAGGTTAAGGTTTTCAAAATGTTATGTTCTAATGAAAATGATATGACTGATATTTCTTTTTTTTACCCTTACTGAGAATTTGAGCTCACCCTTTGTATGTTTTCCTTTCCCCAGGTCTGGATGAAGTGTATTAAGTATAATATGCCAAAAGGGACTCTAGATATGATGAAATATTTGGGAGACAACGTAGATGATTTATGAACCAGTTGTTTATGTTTCCCAGTTTCTAAAGGCACTATTCCTATACGGTCCTTTCATAGTTTTGTTATATGTTGTAATAAGTATACATCAATTTTGAAGTCATAACAATGTATGCAAATTATGTTTCATTATAGTTCGTATTAGAGGAATGGTATAGTCATCCTTTTGAAACTAGGATTTGAAAGCCTTAAAAGAACCCAAAGGATATGTATAAGCATAGAACACAATCTTAGTGTTTTAGAAATGGCCTTGAACAACCTATTATAAGACCTTAAGTGTGAAATTTTATTTTTGATTATGTGGTTTTCCTATTATAATTACTGTTTCTCACACTATTCTTCTTGGTTTTAGTCAATGGCTGGAACTCGAAGGAACCGTCTTAATCTAGAATGTGACGGGCAATGCAATGATTAACCCCTGAACAACCAATCATTATGGGAGATGGAATGAAATATCTTGTAGAAATTCTCACACAACTTTCTCAAGCTATGAATCATGCATGACTTCCAAACGAGAAAAGGAATGAGCAAGATTCTGTTGAATCCTTTATGAGGCAGCATCCACCTTCATTCAATGGGTCTTATGATCCATTAGTGGCTGAACAATGGATTCGTACCACTGAAAAGATATTTTCAGTTCTACAATGTTCTGAACATGATAAAGTCATCTTAGCAGTGTATCGTTTGGAAGGTAATGCTGATCAATGGTGGAATTATATTAAGAATATGAGGCAAAATGAGGAAATTGAGTCCATGGATTGGGACGAGTTCAAGAACTTATTTTTCAATAAGTAATTCCCTGGTATTCTGAGAACAAATATGGAGAAGGAGTTTCTAGAACTGAAGCAAAAGGATTATGAATCTGTTTGTACATACGAAGAAACTATTACAAGACTTTCAAGGTACACTTCTGGAATTATTATCCAAACTGAGAGTAAAATCGATGGATTCATTATTGGCTTGAAACCAAGTCTTCGAAGGGTGTTTGCCATAAGGGACATAAATAGCTACGAGGAAATTGTTCGATGTTCTCTCAAGTTTGAGATGGATATTGGAGTAACCCATCAGTCATATGGTTTTGATAAGAAGAGGAAAATGGAATTCAAAGGAAAATCTAAAGACCACACTGAAAAGAAGATGAGTTTTCGTTTATGCTCAAAATATTGGAATGAAACATTGAGGTAATCATATTAAAGGGACATGAAAATATTTTAAGTGTGGAAAAGAAGGTCATCGGGCAGTTGAATGTCGAAATAATGGGAAGAAGATGTCTAATGATGCGAACAATGAAAGGGATACACAGAATGCACCTCCTACACTTCAATGTTTCAAGTGCATGGAGATGGGGCATTATGCCAATCAATGCCCAAATCCAAGGTTGTTGATGATGATCGACGTCAACAAACTCTTAAGGACAAAGACAAAGGAATGTAACATGCAATTAATCTCGGTGATTTGGAGTATGATAACAAAGTGGTGAAAGGTACACTTACCATCCACTCTAAAGTATAAAATGTTTTAAATGATTCTGGATCCACCCACTCTTTTATTTTTGAAGAATTTTATAAGGGTACCATCTTATTACCTCATCAATTAGATGTCGTGTTAGCTATGAAAACTCTTAATGGAACAACAGTCGCATCAAAAGTTTATAATTCTTCTCCGATTGAAGTTTGTGGGAAAGTGCTTCCTGTAAATATTATGATCCTTCCTATAGTGGAATTTGATGTGAATCTTGGCATGGATTGGCTTTCTTTATACGGAGCTCATATCAATTTCCAATGAAGGGAAATCACATTTAATAATCCCGATCAATCTACTATCATCTATCGATGCAAGGATGAATATAACCTTCCAGTGGGAATTTCTTCCATCTTATAGGTCTTGATTCAAATAAATGAAGGTTATTTATCTCAAATGGTTGGAGTGAAACTCATGATTAAGAATACACCCATTATATGGGATTTTGATGATGTCTTTCTTGAGGAATTCCCTAGTCTTCCACCAAATCGTGAATTTGAGTTTTAAATAGAACTCATACCGGGTGCTATTCCCATTTCAAATATGTCTTATAGAATGGCCCCAATTGAGTTGCAGGAATTGAAGAAGAAACTCCAAGAAAAACTTGATAAAGGATTCATACGCCCTAGTGAATCACCTTAGGGAGAACATATTCTATTTGTTAAGAAGGAATATGGATCAATGAGACTCTGCATTGATTATTGAGAACTTAACAGGATCAATATCAAAAACAAATATCCTCTCCCACACATTGATGACTAATTTGACAAAATACGCAGAGCTCAATACTTTTCCACGATTGATCTTTGTTCAGGGTATCATCAATTAAGGGTCAAAAAAAGGATATACCAAAGACGGATTTCCGTACAAGGTATGGACACTATGAATTTATAGTGATGCCATTTGGTCTTACTAATAGTCCTGCTATCTTCATGGATCTAGTGAATACAGTCTTTAGAGACTATCTTGATCAGTTTGTGGTAGTCTTTATAGACGATATTCTTGTCTATTCAAAGAGCAAGGAAGAACATGAAGATCATGTGAGAATTGTATTGAAGACCCTGTGAAAGGAGAATCTTTATGCCCAATTTTCCAAGTGTGAATTTTGGAATAAAAAAGGTTCATTTTTGGGTCACATAATCTCAAAAGAGGGGATATTTATGGATCCAGCAAAAACAGAGGTTATTGAAAGATGGTCGAGACCAAAAATAGTAACTAAGATCCAATGTTTTCTTGGTTTTGATGGAAATTATCGAAATTTTGTGAATGATTTTTCACGATTATATATTCATCTCACCAGGTTGACTTGAAAAGGAGTTAAGTTCGTGTGGACGAAAGAATGTGAAGAGAATTTCAAGGAGTTGAAAAGAAGGTTATCCAGTGCACCTGTTCTCACACTGCCTTGTAGTGGAGAATGGTTTGTGATATATAGTGATGCATACAAGAAGTGATTGGGGTGTGTTCTCATGAAAAACAATATGGTGATAGATTATGACTCACGACATTTGATAATCCATGCGCAAAATTACCCAACTCATGATTTGGAGTTTGCTACGGTAATCATTAAATTAATGATTTGGAGGCATTATCTTTTTGGTGAAAGGTGTAATATTTATATTGATCATAAAAGTTTAAATTATATTTTCACACAAAAGGAGCTGAATATGCTCCAATGAAGATGGTTGGAGATGATTAAGGATTACGACTGCTCAATTCATTACCACCCTGGTAAAGCAAACAAGGTGCAAGATTCAATAAGTCGACAAGACCATGCTAGCTTATCCTTGATGAGGATCACAAAAGATCCAATATTTATGGATTTACAAAGGATGGATCATGGAATTATAATAGAAGGGGGAAAATCTTATCTTTCCCAAATGAATGTTCAACCATCTATGCATGTGAAGATTAAAGAGGCACAAAAAGAAGGTGTAGAGTTACAAAAGAATGTGAGAAATGTTCCTGAATTAAACCTTGATTCTGATGGGATAATAAGGTTCCAGAATCGGGTTTTTGTTCCTCGTATCCTAGAATTAAAGAAGGAGCTACTGGATGAGGCTCACATTTCTCCATTCTATATTCATCCTGGAAGCATGAAGATGCATAGGGACCTGAACGAGTACTTCTGGTGGGATGGAACGAAAAGAGATGTTTTTGAATATGCCTCTCAATGCTTGGTTTTTCAGAAAGATAAATATGAGAGATAGATGTCTAAGGGGATGTTAAAACCATTACTCATACCAAAATGGAAATGGGAAAACATCACCATGGAATTTTTCACTAGACTTCCTAAAACATCCAAAGTGCTATTTGGGTAATAGTTGATCGTCTTTCGAAGTCGGCACACTTCATGGATGTTAGAGAAGATTTCTCTCTAGATCAACATTCTAGGATATATGTAAAGGAAGTGGTAATATTTTATGGAGTACCACTTTCTATTATATCTGATCGGGGTCTGAGGTTTACCTAATAGGTTTGGCGAAGTCTTCAACATACTCTGGATATAGAGTTGAGTTTCAGCACTGCTTGTCATCCTCAGACGGACGGTCAGTCTGATAGAAAAATTCAAACTCTAGAAGATATGTTAAGAGCATGATCTATGGATTTCAAAGGTGGTTGGGATCAACACCTAACTTTGGTAGAATTTTCTTATAATAATAGCTTTCACTCCAGTATTCAGATGGATGCTTATGAAGCTCTCTATGGAATGAAATGCAGGACTCCAAATTGCTAGGATGAAGTTGGGGAATTAAAGCTATTAGGACCTGATCTTGTTGATGATATGGAAGAAAAGGTCTGATCTATTCAACAACATATAAGAGCAGCTCAGAGTCGACAAAAAACATATGCCGATAATCGACGAAAACACCTAAAGTTTGAAGTGGGTGATAAAGTGTTCTTACGAATATCTCCTTGGAAGAGAGTAATGAGATTTGGAAAGAAGGGAAGGCTGAGCCCTAGGTATATCGGTCCTTTCGAAGTACTGGATCTTGTTGGGAAGGTAGCTTACCATTTGGCATTTCCACCGAATCTATCTCATGTTCACGATATGTTCCATGTATCTCTCCTGAGAAAGTACACACATGATCCTTCACATTTATTAAACTCAGAAGTTGTACGGCTAGAGCAAGATCTTTCTTATAAAGAATAGCCCATAGAGATTCTGGATCGTAGCAAAAAAGTTCTACGGAACAAGACCACTCACTTGGTGAATGTTTTATGGAGGAATCACCAATTAGAAGAAGATACAAGGGAGCTTGAGGATATGATGAGGGAGAGGTATCCTAATTTGTTTGTTACGAATTGACTAATATCGACGGTGAAATTGATTTTAAGGGGGGTAGAATGTAACACCCTGATATTTCATGAGAAGTATATTTTTTATGACTTATGCTATACATAACATCAAAGGAATATTTCACTACACACAACACTAGCTTGGCTTGCGTTACACGCAATCACGACCTTCCTTGATAGCGTGTGTAGTACGCAATACCATGTTGCACTAAACAACAATATATTATTATAATATTCTAATCTGGCCGTTATGAATAGTATTAACTGATTTTTGAATTTTATAACATTATTATTCATATTACATATTTTCTAGAATAGGTTATGAGAACAAAATAACATTTTCGGGTAAAATAAGTTTTTTTTAAAAAATGCAGTTTTGCCGCCTTTTGATGGCTCACCAACATTAAATCTATTTTTTGGAAATTTTATAAGTTCAATTTTACAAAATAAAATTATTATTTGGAATCAGGATATAAGAATTTACATTGGATAAATTTTTCATATTATTCTGATAAATTTCATATTTTAATGAATAGTAAAAACACGCTATATTTTAATTAAAAACAATTTTTTCATCGCAATAATTTATATAGTTAAATTATAATATTGAATGTTTTGAAAGTATAAATAGAATAGATTTTTTCATTTAATATAATTTATGTCATTATCATTAATTTGACATTGAATTCATATGTAAAAACATTTCAATCTTTGGCAATGTTTCTGTTTTCTTAACAACGGGATTAATTTTAAATTAATTACAGAAAATTCTGCATTTTTAATTTTTAAGAATGGATTAAATATTTGGAATCAGAGGGCCCAAATTATGTTAATAGTTTATTTTCATTTTTTTGATATTATGAATAGTAACTATGGTAATTTTTATTTACTAGAGTTATAGGTAAATCGGGTAATTAAGGGTAAATATAGGATTATAAAATTACCCTAACACTTGCCAAAATCTTATTGGATGAATGAAAGTCGAGCCATATCACCTGAGGGTCAGACTAGATTCATTTCATTGACTTTTAACAATGAAATAATAAAATTATTATTAAAACCAAAGAAAGTGACAACATGTCACTCTCTTAAATCTTATAAGTATAATAATTTTAATTTAGTGATAAACATCAGGAAACAACAAACATAAATAGTATACAGAAAGATAATACAATTATCTACATCATATGAATTTATTTATAATTTTTAGGGATTAAATAATTATCATTCATTATGACACAATAGTGATGTTGAAATTATTTTATTGATTGAATTATCAAATAAATGATTTTAAAAGTATTAAAATAAATATTATATGAACTATTTAATCTGCTCCACTAATCTTCTAGATACAAATGATATGTTATGAATCTATTAAATATTTTTGTTCGAACATATATTCTGTATATATTTTATTTAAACTCAAATAAATGAATAGTGTTAAAATTGACACTATTGTTAATTTATAGAAATTACATATTATAAAATTGTTTAAAAATCAAAAAAAAAATTTAAAAAATATAAATTAAAATTTATATGGTCGAAAATGTAATAAAGTATACAATTATGTAAAATTAAAAACATATATGTTATTATTTATAATGATTTAAAATTTAGAATATTTTTACCACAAATAAAATTAAATAGATTAAATAAGGATAAATCAAGTTGATAATGTTTAAAATAAATTCCCAACCTGTCTAAATTTTATTTTTTTATGATATAACAACCCTATCTCATCAAATATTAGGATATGAGTCATTTTTGGAGGTTTTTAAGTTGGGTTGGAAATTATTATGAATTATTATTTATTATAATTCCAATGGTGCCCCTCTCCTCCCTTATAAAAGGGCACCTCCTCCCTCTCCTCCTCACACCACCTTGAGCCTTAGAGGTCGGCCAAACCCTACCAATTTATCATATCAACTTCCCTAAAAACATCCTAGAGGTTCTAGTCTTCTTAAAAGACGATTTTTAGTTCCCTAAAAGGAGGTTTCAAAGAGGCGTGTCAAAGAAGAGGAAATATCCATTACCGATTCTTTAAAATTTATTTCTTCTTCTACGTCTTCTTCTTTAGATGTTTCATTATGAAGTAATAACATCAGTATAAATTATATTCTGATATGTTATTATAATTATTAAACAACCCTAATTCACCTTCTATCCATCCTATGGAAAACGAAATCACCGTGCATGCGTACGTACGGAATACCGTCTCCACACCGTGGTGTAATCTGTTTCCATCACCAAATTATGTGGATGGGTATAATGGTGTAAAGAATAACTTTATATGATTATTGTAAATTATATTGATTCTGAAATAGTATACATACACTCCAATATAATTTCATGATCATGGGAACGATATAATCGCTCGTGCGTACGTACGGCCTACCGTGTCCACGATGTGATGGGACTCATTCTACATGATCTTCATGGAATAATGACTATATAAATGAAATTAATTAATAAATATTATATATTTTACACTAATACCATTCTGTAAATGAGGTTTCTATATCCAAAAATGAAGAATAATAATTTATTCGACAAAACACGCTTGAGAAGAAAATGCAATAAACAACCGAATATCAAGTAGCAATGAAATATTACTAATAAAAAGATATGAATATGACCATATATGATATCCTAACAATAATAATGATCCAGGAATCAGTCAATGAAATTATTTAAATCATTATATAGGAGGTTCAGACACTTACAAAGCAAATCAGACTTAAGGTGAGGGAGAATCTCACAGTCTCATTTTTATCCGAGATTGTTTATACATTGGTATTTACTGGGGAATAGTTATCATCCAAATCCATTTTTCCTCAATATGTAATATTATTTCTATCCTCATATAATTTGTTAAATCCATTTTTACCCTTTGGTGAGTTTTTAGTAAAAGATATGAAAGGAATCTTTTTTCGTTTTTAGTACGAGGTACTTTTTGACTTTTTCGGCCAAAGTACGAGAAGAATGTTTTTTTAACTTTTACGGCATAAATGGATTCAAAGAACATTATTTCCATGAAGCTTCCTTTACAAGTTTTCATGTTTATTTTTAATCAACTTATTTTAGTTTAAAATTGTATGACATGGTAAGAAAGGAAAAATGTTTTTGAAGTAGAAAGGATATTTTCCTCAAGAATGAAGTGCAAGTTTTTAATCAAATTTATTTTGCATCTAAGATAATATAGGTTTCTATTTATATACCTATTTTTTCATTGATTTTTTTATTTTTTTATGTAATTAATTTTATGAAGTCCTTTTATCTTATATGGATTATGTTATGATGGCACGATGTTTAAGAATCCCATTTTTATTACATGGGCTATGCTATGATGTATGATTTATGATTTTGTGGCACACATAAGAATGGTTTCATTATGAGATGGGTATGACCTATATCTCCCTCAAATTCATTGGATAAATATTTATATCTCATGAGATAGACATGGCTGGAATGGAAGGATAATCTGGTTCAGTGAAACAGGACTGAAACGAGGAGTGAGCTCGGTTCAGAAATGGACATTGTCCGCTAAGATATTCTTGGCAATGATTTTTGACTACTACGAAATGATTCTATATGATTATTTGTGTATGAAACAAAGATTCATGTTTTATGTTATGATTATTGGGATTACATTTCACCACTATGATTTATCCCATGTTATGATATTATGATCTATTTTGCAGGTTAATATTTTCAAAATGTTATGTTCTTATGAATATGATATGACTAATATTTATTTTGTTTACCCTTACTGAGTATTTGAGGTCACAGTTTTCTATGTTTTCTTTTCCCTGGGTCTGGATGAATGGTATTAAGTAGAATATGCCAAAAGTGACTCTTGATATGATGAAATAAATGGAAGACAACGTAGATTATTTCTGAACCAGTTGTTTATGTTTCCCAGTTTTTAAAGACACTATACCAATACGGTCCTTTCATGGTTTTGTTATATGTTGTAATAATTATATTCCAATTTTGATGTAATATCAATGTATGTAAAGTATGGGTCATTATAGTGAAGGCCTTTGTATTAGGTGGTATCACTGCAGGTTGGTTCGAGATGATCACTGCTCATGTTTGCGACCAAGAGAATAGACCCAGCCTGCCCCTATGGGGAATAGAGCCTCGATCATGGATGGGTGTATATGTTCCCCTACTCATTGTATATAGGGAACTGAGGTTATGGGTCAGCGGTGGCTCGTGCCACAATAGCTGCCGATGTCGACGCCCCTTGGCGGTCATCCTCCTCAGCTTGTGCCCGACACTGGCATCGGGTCGGGCGAACTGGGAATGGTGGTGCAGGTATGTAGTTTACCAACTCCTCTTCTAGAAAGGCTGGGTGTCAGCATTGATGTGTCTTGGTGAGAGCCCTAGATGGGATCACCTAAAATTGGACTTTGACCAAGCTGGATCAGAACACAACTACCTCATCTATGTAGGTCATTGAATCATCGAAGCATTCCAGGGATAGGCTCCTGAAATGGTTGTATTTCGGGGTGGGGATAAATGGATCCCTATGAGGCCCTTAGGGGTGGATTTGATGGAGAGGCACAAATGCCTCCATATCCATGCGGGCCATATCCTTTATCGGGATTATGCCTTCCTCCTCATAACAGCGCACTAGGTAGTTGAAAACCCTTCTTTGGATGACCATGGATGGGGATAGGAGGTGTGGGTTCCCCAAGGTTTTAGATGTAGAGGCTATCATGGAAGAAGTTAATCCACGTGGAATGGCCGTGTGGGCGCTTCCCCCCTCCCCCCGCCTTAATGGGTAGGCAGTGATCATGTCCCTAGAGCAGCAACATGATACTTGAGAAGCAGGAAGATTAACTAATTAGTTCTAAAATTAAACGTAATCGAAAAATGATGCCCCAGTGCCATCCCGTCTTCCATGGTTTTTAATAGGGATCCAAACTGAAAATGTCACAGAACAGGATGTCCAACATTCTACTCCCCTAACATCTGGTGAGTTTCACGCCAGGCCCACTATTTGCTTAGCTGGACCCGGCACTAGGTAGCTGGATCCGGTGAAACGTCAATCAAATGATGTCTCAAATCCTACTAGTATCCATTTATAGGAGAATAAATTCACGTTGGGTTTATCATTTCTATTTCTGATGCTTCCACCGGGGCACACACACTCGTCTCTTTTGGGGGGATGGCAGTGCTGTTTTGTTTCCCCGCATTACCGCTATTCAAAAGGTGGGAGACATTTTATCCTTATTAAGGGACGTCTACTCCTTGATCAAAAAAAGATGATGGGATATTGGTTCATCATTACATGGATTCCTCCTCAGAACTCGTTACCTAGTCCGGGTCTCCCTTATAGATTTAATACATGTACGTGAAACTCTTCCTAGCGCCAAATCTTCATAGACACCAGTTAATTACACTACTTCTATCGGGACATTCCATGGAGTTAAGTCAGGGTAGCAGCCTTCAGTTAGGGGAGTAGTCACATTGGGGATCACTGGCATGTCTGGGCGCTTGGACATAAGCGTGTTTTTATTCTGTCCCTTATTATAGGGCTTATCGAGGGCGTAGAAGCCTGAGGAATCCCACATCTAATGTGGGGAATTATATGCCATGGGCATGTGTATAAGGTTTTCCTAAGATTCCCATGTTTAACACAGGGTATGCCGCAATTTTAACGTCCAGTGGAGATAGATCAAACTAATCCGAACACTGACTAGAGTGGATTAGATGGGTACAACACCAGAAGGGAACACTGATGATGGGGCCAACACGTGGTTGGCATCGCAGTCACTGATGAGGGAAATGGGGTATGAGGTGGCATTATCCCACCCGGGATGTGGCGGCCCGGGTAAGAGTCAGGATGGATGATGGGGTAGTTGAATGATGTAGATGGCGAATGGCATGGAACCGCCATGAGGATGATGATGGGTTTGGACTTGAGCTTTGGAAAGTCTTCCTATGTATCCTCATGGTAGGGAATCGAAGTTCACACAGTTCAAATGATGACGAATTACCACTGATTGGGGCTCTCAATGGATTTCCAGTAGATGTGGTCACAATAGCATGCCACTGGATGGGGTCGCAACAACATTCTGCTGGATGTAGTCGCAACGGCTTACTGCTGGATAAGTATTTCAACGACTTACCGCTGAATAGGATCACAATGGCTTACCACTGAATGGAGTAACAATAGCTTACTGCTGAATAGGGAATCAAAAGTGTAATAAAGATTAACGTCTTGCAGGATGGGACCATTGGTTTTTGGGCTTGAGCCTCAGGGAGTCTTTCTACATTACCTGCCTTGGTAAGGATCAAAGTCCACATTGTTTGGGTATGGGGTAGGAGTCGATGAACCAGCATGAATAAGGACCTTGGGTCCAGGTGGATGGTGGGATTGGACTTCATGGAGGCTTCTTATGCACCTTTACTTGAGAAAGATCAAAGACCACATAGTTTAAGGTAGGATTTGTGTGCAATGGCTTACTGCTAACTGGGGAAACAATGACTTACCGCTGGTTGGGATCATAGTCTAATTCCATGCAGGATGGGGGTGAACCAACGTAAATGGGATCGGAGCAACCAGATGTTGGGCGTAAACCTTTGGCAGTCTTCCTACATACCTTGCTTTGGAAAGGATCAAAGACCTCATATTTTAGGGTGGCATTTGGGGCTTATTCTCTGAGGCGGCCCAAGGTATTGGTGAACTGACGTGAATGGGGTCGGAGCGATGAATGGGTAGTGATCTTGAACCTCGTGGAGCCTTCCTACATACCTTGCCTTAGCAAGGATCAAATACCTCATAGTTCTGGTTATGGGTGGGGCTTGGTGCACCAATGTGATTATTGTCGAGACCAATGGATGGTGTTGGGATTTTACCACTGGGAGGCTTCCTACATACCCTGCATTGGAAAGGATCAAAGACCTAATAGTTTTAATGGTGTGGGGGATTATACTCAAGGCTTCCCAAGGTGGATGCCATGGTTGATGCATGCTCTAAGACCACGTATGTCGTGCTCGGTGTGATAAACAAGAGGTAGTAGAGACCTGCTGATCATGTCGTGAAAGGTGATTCCATGGGAAGTGGAGTAGGGCTTACACGCAGTTAGCATCCCAAAGAGGAAATAGGGGATTACGTGTGGTTTGCAACCCAAAGTGGTTGGGACATACTCTAGGATGGAGCCCCGATGGTGATAAAGACCAGTAGAAGAGGGTTTTGGCACCGAAGAAAGGAGGGGGTCTGGTGTCCATTCCCCCCAGGTCATTGGGACCGAAGAAGAATGTAGGAACAAGGATGTTTCCTCCTATAAGAAATCTAGGGGCTTACACCAGGGTTTTTGCCCTTTCCCCATGGAAAAACGCCACGCTGATATGAAGGATATCATCCCCTGTGAGGGAATATCACATCCTCATGGAGACCATAGGGCGTGGAGAATGTACAAGGTGGGGGAACCCTGCGTGCGCGGCACAGGGAGGGGCCACATTATAACATCATGTGCTGTGGATGATGGTGCTTGGATGTTTAACATCATGTAGCTCGGACAAGGTGGGTTTGCTCTTCTCCCCTAGTACTTACATAATTGGTACCCTCTACTTTTTGCTGAAGAGAAGGGAAAGGCAAGGTTGTGTCTTGGGGGTGTCATGGAGCGATCCAATGGGGGTCCATGTTAGCGTGGCTTTGTGAAAAAGAAATAGATATCAGCGTGCCTATGTGAAGAATCATGAGGCGAAGCAAAACAATGGGCGGTATCATCTAGGGTACTTTGAAATTACTTCTTGTGAACCTAGGAGGCCGCACAGGAAAAGAGTATATGGCATAGGTGCTTTGGGAGCAGGAGGTGCACGAAAATGTTTCTTCGAAGAGGGATATCATGTGCACATGAGGCGAGAGGCTTGCACGCAAAAGGGAATATTGCATGAAAAGGGACGGGCGACTACATAAACGTGCGACATGCAAGAAATGGGGTGGGCTAGCACAAAATTAGGGTGCGCGCAAAAAAAAGGCTCGGTCGGCGCACAATTGGGGGTGCACACGAAAAAGGTGAGGTTGGTGTGTAGAAGGAATTGTTTGCGTGAAATGGTCAGGGCGACGCGCAAAAGGAATTACGCACCGGAGACCCTCTAACGTGCAATTGGAAAGAATTGTGCCCGGGGGAATGTGCTCGATGGGATTCAAACAAGGATCAAGCCCGATTGGTCGCATGCAAAGGCGGACCCTAAGGCGACATGGCATGAAATATTCAGTACTAGAGAGCCATTTTTATGTGCATGGGAGAGGAATTTCGTGCAGGGGAGAAGGTTCAGATTCTTCGCCCCAGAAGTCGAAGGGGTGGCATTCTATTTATAGGTGCTCGGGATCGTGAGTATGTGCGAAAAACAAGCCAGCGCGAAATATTGCGCACCTGACATCGGCAGTGCGTAAATTAACCGCGTGGAGTGGTGGCGAGAGAAGATCCCCGCCCACATGGAAAACTCTCCCAAAACCTGGAGTTTTTCATGCGGGGCATATTTATTTCCACAAATAAGAATAATTTTTATGCCGCCCCAGAATGGTTGTCTGGTTCCAAATATGGCTTCATTTTGTCATGCCCGAACATTCCTCATCCCTTGAGCATTTTTCGGCATCTACAATTTCATTTGGTGAGTAATAGATGATAATTTATTTTGGAAGATTCTATTTTTTGTTGTGGATATATAATTATTTGGGTTATTTATGTAAATTTTTTACCTATCTTAGAGAATATGTGGTTAGGTTAATTAAATTTTATTATGAGACTTTAATAGTAACTGATGTTATTTGGAGATAAATGTTTAGATTTTTATATAAGTCAATGTGATCAAACCCTTCTGATTTTTGGGTTTTAGTCTAAGATGCCTTATATTGAAGAATGTTTTAAGTAAAATTGTGTATTGAATGGTTTTTTTGATCTTTGGTTATTTTTTATTCAATTTTGGATATTTGGAGTAGTATTTATTTTTTATAAAATATTATCCTTTTTATGTATTTTATGATCTTGTACTAACCTTTTTTATTTTGGTTAATGTCCAAAGATAGGGGAAATATATATTTCATCTTTTGTGGATTATGTGATTCCCTAGAAGATGATTCTAGCACTTCAGGTTAGACCATGTTATCTTGAATACTCATAGTTTGGAGAAAATATGATATATTGGTAGAAACTTATTAAAGTATGAAACTCCACATTAAAAGTAAGTATTTTTTTTCATAGTTAATCTCATAAATAAATTGTCCAAATTTCTGAAAGGGAACATTAAAAAAAAACGTTTTCCATTTAATTTTTCTTATTGGGGAATCAATAATTGGTTAACATATCAATTGTTTTTGGTTTTATTGTTGTTAACTTTCTCATAGTCATGTTTTCTATCACTCCCCATCAGAAATTGACACTTAGTTTCTCCTCAAAATCCATGTTTTCATACAAGGAATCGTAGAATGTGTTATCTTGTGTGAACATTTTACTTCCCTTTATTTATATTAGAGTGATAGTTTTATTCACTCTTTTTCAAATATAGGACTTTTAATGATGTTTCTAAGCCCAATTTTAAAACTATAATAACACAATTCCCAAAAGGGCGGATGGATTTAACATTCCAGGTAAATAAAGAATATATAATTTTCATATTTATTAATATTTTTGAATTAAATAAAAATTTAATTTAAATGGAATTCTATGTTCGATGGCGTACTCGACAGGCAATAATGGGTTTCTCCAAAATCTCATGTTACACAAAAGGCTAAGTCATATTGAAAAATAATAATATAATATTATTTTAAATGGTAGAAAACACCTTGCCAATTTATTTGAGAGATTGAACAGAACTAACTAAAATAATATTAAACATGATTATTAAATGTTTTTACATTTATCCAATTAAATTTAGAGGCTTAAAATGATAATGAATCCAATTTTCACCCTAAATACTCTAATATATTTAAAAGGTTGTTTTACTACCTTTTGATGGAGAAGCCCTTTTAAATATTTTTTTTACATTTATATATTCCATTTGAAAAAATAAACTTCTTCTTTATTATTGGGACATAAAATTTTACTTTGGATAAAATTTTGGTATTTTTCTGACAAACAACATTTTTATGAATAGTTAAAAATATTGAAATTTAATTCAATACTTCTTTTTAATATAATATATTTATATTGTTAGATTTTCAATTTTACTAGTTTTATAGTTTAATTGTACTATATATATACCATTTAACTCAATTTTGGTGATTTGAATTAATTTCTTTTCCAAATTGAACATAAAAAGTGTCAATCTTTTGATAATTATTATTTCTTAAAAACACACTTTTTTGTTTTGACAACGAGAATTATTTTCAAATTAATTTCTGCAACATACATGCTTTGAATGTGGAAAATTGAATTCAAAATTTGGAATTATGATGTCCAAAATTTTTAAATAGATAACTTTTATTTTAATACTTTATGAATATTTACATTAGTGTATATTTTCATTACCATGGTTACTAGGTAAATCTGTTAAATAAGTTTGAAAAATAATATTATAATAACATTAAATTACCCATACACTTGTCCTAACCCTATTGGATGAGATATTTCCGTCCATAGGCATCCTTAGTTCAATTTTTGGACCACATAGAGGTACATGGGAGTGATAATGACACTTTATATTAATTAATTTAAGGTAAGGACCTAAGTAACATAAACATATATCTTTTGAAAAACAATTTCTATATATGGATATATAAGAGATATAGTTGACTATAATTATTCATTTGAAATATATAATTATTTCCTACACTAGGGTATTTTGTTTAAAAATTTTAGACCTTAATTAAATAAACTTTTGTAAGAGAAAATGGTGATACAATAATTTCGTAATGAATAAACGATTCAAATAAAAGATTTTATAAATATTAAATTAAATTAATTTTGAAACGCTTTATGACATCCGAGAATTTTAGGGATAATAAGGACTTGTTATATTTTAATTAATGAAGTTTATTATAAATAATAATGTTATTATTTATTTTTTAAAAGTCATGATATGATTAGTTTATAAATTGTCATAATTGAGTTTTTCAAACAATAAATATTTTATTAAATGATAAATTAATCATAAAAATATATTATTCATCTAACTAACATATATGATGTTACAAATATCATTATTTTTCCATTTTGTGTCTATTATAACTTTATATTAAATATATTAACCATATAGTGTGAATATATAAGAGGATATGGTAAAATTTATATAAGTTAGCAAAGGGTTAAATAAAAATGATTAGGATTAAAAAATATACAAAACCTATCCAATTATTATTGGATTATTTTATTTCAACTTAAATTCACCATATATTCTATTTAAATAAGATTTATTCCATTTAAAAAATAAAATATATCTATAAAAAATACATTTAAAAATTCCTAAAGAGCCCCTCCTCCCCCTTATAATATGTCGTCACCTCTAAACCACTACTCACATCTCTCAAGCCCCTTAGATATCCCAAACGCTACTCTAATAAGATCAAAACATCCCTAAATTCATCCTAAAATCCTTCCCCAAGGAAGAGGGAAATTCAATAGATCCCTTTGGCTCAAATCAAATAAAGTTACCCAATTTAATGTTAACATCTTCTGTCTTGTTCATTTCTTTTATTTTCCTTCACAAACCCCCTAAAAACACTTTTTCCATTATTTTATAACAAAAAGAGTCTATTAAATATATTATGATGTTGTTATGTGTATTATTATTACTAGACATCCACATACCTCCATTTAATAGATACAAACATACTGTTTATATGGACAGCGAACTACTGCCTCACAAAACGATGATTTTTCAATTATCTCCTACTACCTCTCATGGGGGCCATTATTATAGAACTGTATTTATATGGTATATATATTATATTTATATTGTTTTTATGCTTCTTTAATTTTCATTTATATCTTATCTTTATGGGTTTCATAATGGATAAATATGATAATTTCCTTTGTGGAAGTGTGGAATACCACCCCCTGAATGTGATATGAATCATTCATGCCATACGTGGAACATATAAAAAATGGTGTTAAAGAAATTATATATGAAATTTTAATGGAATTACAATATAGATATGTGTCATTATGTTTTCATTTCATTAAATATGAAATAGAAATGAAAGTAGTGTTCATACGTACATACAACTTACTTACTCCATGAATGGTGCATTTCATTTTCTTATCTCTAAATTTTATGTACTATTATAAATACATATATATACTGGATATATATGGTATATATGATATAAAAATAAATAATTTCATTCTAGAGGTAATGTAATTTTGACCACATAGAAAATTGGTAATTATAAGATGTTTATTTTTTACCTCAAGTACAAAACATCGACAAAACAACAATTATTAACTCAAATTAATATTTAAAGTTTATCACATGGTAATGAGTAATATATAAGGAATAATAAACCTGAAAATGGTTTTAATGAAATTAGAAATTAACTTTACTTTATTATTCAGGAGATTAAATAATGAAAAATTGATGCTGGACCTGAGGTAAGGGAACATCATAAACCTATTTCAATTATTTGGGTTGATAATCTATTTCATGTTTATGTCATTATTTGAATATGTGAGAAATGAATTTTTATATATTATCTTGTATTTATATTTGATTTATGTGTTTTTACAGTGAATACACATAATCGATCTATTTTACTTACAAAATGATCTTTGTATGGGACTTCGTCTGAATCTCCTTTCATTGTGGCATATATTGATTTATACACTAATTTCTTTTATAGGGTGTATAACCCCCTTGGAATTTTAATTTCATTCAAAGGGAATCGTTTCCCAATTAGGTAGTTCACTAAATGACAAAAAGAATGTTTCTTTTTAACGTATGCAGTGACAATGACATTTCCACCGCCGCAAGCATTATTTGAAATTTGGATTCCTTAACAAGCCTTAATGTTTTTAAAAGGAAAATAAATTCCATATAATTATTTAATGTATTTCTGTAATGAAAATGGTTTTGGGAATGGATTTATTATTTCAATATATTTAAATGTTATATTATGATTGCAATGTGGAAATGTCATCTTTCTTATATGCTTGTTTTATGTGTTTTGATCTTGTAATGGTTCTTGGGCATTATTTATGTCTACAAGTTGTTCTGTGATAAACCTAGGGCGGGTGAGCCTGAGATATCTCTCAAATGGATTGGGTATCATGATGAACGTAAACATTAATGTTTCTCGCAATAGATTCAGGTAATATAATGTAATTGTTATTCCAAACCGAACTCCCTATGTAACTATGTAAGATACCCTGTAAGTACGTTATTAATGCCACAAATTACCTTTATAATTTATGATTTCCATGTGTTATTTATAAATCATATTATTTTGGGTGGTATGTTAAAGATCAAAAAGTATGATTTCATTTATTTGTATGAATTGATAGACTAATTTTTTCTTTCCGAGTTTTATAAACCTTACTGAGATTTTTATGCTAATCCCATGTTTTTAAATGTTTTTCACATGGTATAATGAAGGGTAAGTGAAAGGAATAATTGAAGATGATTTATATAAATACGTTTTTTATTTAAGGAGATTTATTACTGTGAAAAAATTTGTATAGAGTAGAGGTTTCTACCTAGAAATTTTGAGATGTAATAGAATAGTTATTGCCATATTCCCTAAAAATATAATCCTGAAAAGATCCCCAATTTAAATTATTGACATAACTAAAGATTATGTAATGTTAAATGTTGGGGCCTTATGGTTATGTAGATATATGATCGTAATTACTAATAATCATAATTTTAGGTGTTCATTATGACCAATTGTGTTAATGATTAATAATTATATTACCACTTAAATATAGACATCATTCTTATCCCCTTATACAATTCATATAATCCCCACAGTTATTAAACTATATCTATATCATTAAATATTTTTTCTAGATAATATTTATTGATTATATATGTATTTCTTTAATCTTATAGTATAATAATATATAGTACATTATTTAAGTGGTTCTTTATGTTGTATTATGATTTTTCAAACGTGTTGTGACTATTATAGTGAATTTAATTTCGTGATCTTTTGTTTTATTATGTGTTGTACCATATTGATGTAACAATAGAAAGTAAATTGTGTAACAGTTTTTATGAAGAAGTGTTTGTATAATATTTTTTTATATTGGTTATTAAAATCTCCTAATTAAATAACTTTATCCTAAATTTTTTTGGTGTGCATCATTATATAAAAAATGTGGTTAAATCTACCACATTGTTTCATCAAGATCACCCATTTCCTCCTCCAACATGTTATTTATCCAGACAACATTAACATGTCAGTTATCTAATTTTTAAAAACATTATATCTAATTTTTATAATATGGAAAGGCTCTTATTTATATTGAACGTTAGTCTACAGATGCATTATTTATTTCATTGAATGTGTTATTTAAATATTTGTTCATATTTTTCACATTAAAGGTATATAGAGATATTATATATATGATATTAAATCATAAAATATCTCTTCCACTCATTTATTGATGGTACACATATTCTATTTAGAAGTAGTGACACAAAATCATAGTAGATGAAGTGTGTAAATCATCTATTTTCCATGAATTTTATCTTCTTTTGTAAATCTCTCTCAGGAAGTTGATACCTCATTATCTTTTATAGTTAATATGATTGGAAAATTATATAGAAGGGGAATGAGGTTTTCCCATTTTTAAAAACATACATATCATATTATACTAAATTTATGAATATTATATCATTTCCTATCATCAATTATAACGAATTCTATGTTAATTCCTACTTAATCATCTACAAAAATTTTGTACTTCCAACAGTGATTTTTGTTTACATAGCCAGATACATATAATAGTTCAACCAATCATTATTGTCTTATGTTGAGCTCATTGTGAGTGAATATATACATTAATATTTTATAGTGGTATATATATATTGTATCTTTCAACATAAAGATAATTTCCCAATAGTTTTATAGAGTATATAATGGATTTTGGAAAACATATTGAGTTTAATATGACTTATCATGAAAAATAATCTTCCTTGAAATATAATAATGGACTATAACTTTCTTCTTAAATCTAAATCCTATATTTTCATCATTATATCAATAATTATAATAAATAATTCATTTTCATATGATAATGTCATAAATGGTGAATTTATTGATCATTTCATTAATTCCACATTGTTTTAGTCACACACAAAATATAATATAATTTAATATAGTAAAATTGTTTTTCCAAACATAAAATTAATAATCCTAAACATAATGTATATTTATACTTTAAAAAAGAATTAATTTGGAATAAAAATCGCATACTCATAACAAATAATATTGTCCAACATATTTAGGTTATTAATGTTAAAAATATTATTATTCATTTCTTACATGTAAAAAACCATGGGCTATACCTATGGGAAGGACAGTGGTTTTCTATTCTTAATAAAATATATTTGAAGGGAAATATTAAGAAATTTATTAATATATCTACCACACTTTCTATAAATAATCTTCTTTCCTCCCATTACACTAAATTATTAATCCATTTTCCCTTAATTTATTCTAATATTTCTCAAGAGTGTGAAACATGTTGTGTAGTGAGGCCCAATTATTGTGTACCAAGTAACAATTGAGTTAATACCCAACCAACATTTTTATGGTTTCAACCTAATGTTTAATCTATGAAAATTCCTATATCATATATCTTTTGAGATAGGGAATTAATTAATTGTATATCACACACTTTTTACATTACCAATATTTTAGGATGTTTAATGGGTATATGAATGATTTATAATTTTATTGGATCTAAAGGTTGTATGATGACATCTAATAGTGATATGTAATTACTAATATAATAAGTAATATATATGAATGTTAATAAAGAGATGGAAGATATAATATAAAATTGAAATTAATAACATAATTAATGAAAGGGAAGATGTTTAGAACCCTTTCCTTGAAGGATAACTTCTTAATGTATCAAATGGACAACATAAAACCATAAAAATTAATATAGAGAGTATAGAGAGAGGTAATGAGAGTAAATTAGGGGAAAATGGATTAATAATTTAGTGTAATGGGAGGAAAGTTAATTATTTATAGAAAGTGTGTTAGATATATTAATAAATTTCTTTATATTGTCCTTCGGCTATATGTTATTAAGAATAGAAAACCAATGTCCTTCCCATAGGTATATCCCATGGTTATTTACATGTAAGAAATGAATTATAATATTTTTAACATTAATAACCTAAATATGTTAGACAATATTATTTATTATGATTATGCTATTGTTATTCATAATGAATTCTTTTTTAAAATATAAATATACATTATGTTTAGGATTATTAATTATTTGTTTGGAAAATCAATTTTACTATGTTAAATTATATTATATTTGATAGATAACCTATTTTTGGAAGATAATTAATTTTTAATATTTATGAAAACTTTTTTGAGTCACTATGATTTCATAATAATTATTTTATATTCCTACATTATTTTAGATTATACAAAAAAATACACCATTTTCTAAAAATTATTAAAAATTCACATTTTTTTAATTTTTATATGTTTATTTTTAAAGCTATATAAATTTTATGAAAATTATTCTAATAATATATGAAATTTATTATTATAATAAAGTAATTATGAAATGAAAAATATTGATTCTTATTACACGATCAAATTTCTGACCCATAGAAAAACTACAAATTATAATATGTCTATTTTAATACCTATTTCTTTCATCAGAATATAATGAATATTATATTCATTAATTAAGATTAAAATTCTCTTTTTATCATGATTGGATTAGTGCCTTGTATTTCTATGGGTTTTGAAAATAGTAATTGTGGCCATTTTTTGAAATGTAACTTTATTGTTTTTTGGAGTTCTGTGTGTAGTATGATTATTATGTATCAATTAAATGTGTATTTAGAAAAAAATTGAAGTGTTTATCTACTATATAATACTCTTGATAATTACATATGGTTATTTTCTATTCAAATTCATCCTAATGTTTTTATTTTATCGAATAAGTTTAGTCCATCGATTTATTTTTAACGGAGACTATGAGGATGAATACTTCATTCTATCAATAATTTGACGAGCATATATATATATATATATATATATATTCTTGTGTTTGTAATTATATTTAATTTAATACTATGAAAATTTTAATTTTAGTTTGGTTTCATTTCATAATATTATAGAGAAATGAAAAAATTATTTCTTTGTTATTTTTGTATTATGTGTAGGAAATGGTCTCCCATAAAACCATGTTTCTTAATGATAAATAATAATAAAACATGGATATTAATATTCCCATTATAAAAATTATTTACCCATAGGTACTAATTATTTAAATTAAAAAAGAATCTAGTATATTAGTATTTTTATTAATTCATTTTTCATTATATCCTCCTCAAACAAATGATTTCATCTTCAATCTATGATATTGTTACTTCTCTTGTTTAGTTGTATATTATTTATATAGCCCTTTATTTCCCTTGATTGTTCTCTTTAATATAGATCATGGACTTATTGTGTATATATAGAATTTTTCTAGGTTTAGAAATTGTATATATTTATTCCAATAGTGACACATGAAAAACATTTTTCTCTTTTAATAGGATAGTTAAAATTTCATGATGATATTATATTATTTACAAATTATGGTTGACTTAAAAGAAACAATTGTATCATAGGTCTAGCATTCCCTTCATCCCAAATAACATGGTCATTTTATAGGTAGATCTAAAGAATAACATCTCTCCACAATCAAACAAAAAATATCCTTGGTAATTTCAGCTTACCTCATATGTTTGATTTATAACTAATTAATTTATAATTTAATGAGTTGAATCTTCCCTATATATTTTTAGGAATGATATATTTTAAATTATTTTTTCTCTCTACCTTCTCCCATATATTTCAGAGTAATTCTTGTTTTCCCAAATATAACATCATATAGTTTTATTTGAATAATTGAGAGGAAAAAATTATCATATGATAACTCCATCCATGGATGATAAGTACCATTACTTTTTTATTTTATATTAACATCCAATTTATGTCCTATCTAAAAAATTATGGTGGAATATAGTTAAACAAATACTATTTAAATTGGTAGACCCTGAATCCTCACATATATTTTATTTATATCATAGAGAGAAAATTCAGTGATAAATTATTTTTAATAAGAAATGGAATTTTCCACCATTTTGATTCAATAAATCACAAAATAATATAATTATATCCAATATAGGTTATTGGATAAAATATTATAATATCTATAGTGATGTTCTCAAATTTCTATTTCGGTAGGGGAAATGGTTTCATCATATACTATCACATCTATCATTTTATAATTACCTATTAAGATATAAATAAAATTTATTTATTCATTATAATCATCATCAATATGTTTTCAAACAATATACACACCATGAAATATCAGTACTTCATCTTTTAACATAATTTAATATAGAGTGATGAGATATATGCATCCTTGAATATATGCTTCAAAAATTCAAAATTAAATGAGACACGTGAATTTTTTAAAAATTAAGTAATTATTTTTTATTAATTATAAACTTCAATATATTTACCTTCTTATTTTATTACATCATATAATCCATCATAACCACCTTGATATTAAAATTTATTGATATTCGTGTACTTTTTTTTTCAAATATATGATTTCATCCCATCTATTTTAATTTCTACTTCCAATATTTACATATCCATGAATATTGGGATAAATTAAAACAATATCAATTAATATAGAATCCTGTTCATTTTAGCTGATATCATTATCAACCAATTTATCTTTATATTCATTATAAATGAGTTTATTAATCATAATATATAATAAAATGTAACCATATTATATGTTTCACGATCATATATGTCTATTTAAATACATATTTAATGTTTTTGTGATTCAGATATGTAACAATATATTCTTAATTGTGTTTTTGAATCTACATCATTGTGTAACATACAATTTCTTCTAAATCATATTCTAGAAATAATTAATTAATTACATGAACTAATAACTAACATAAGTATTAAAAAAACTAACTGTAATTTTTTGTTAAATTAACTTGATCACTCAAATAAATCACTACTTTATATCAAAATCCCTTCTACACAATATGGGAATGTTAGTGAATGTGCGTAGAAAACCCACGGTATAATATCTTTATAGCTATCATTTCATTGTTCTATAAAGATAATCATTAATAACTTATGATGATTCTATTTTAGTGGATATCTACATATTCACAAAATTTTTAAAATATATTTTATAGTATCAATACACTCTATGAAAATAAAATGTAACTTCCCAAGTATATTTTTTGGGACTATATTTAATCACCTATGTCATTGATGGAACTACATTTATATGCTCTCTTGTTTTAATATAACTCAATAATGATATTTTATATAGGGAAATATTGTAGATACTTATTTTAGGAAATAATTTATCAATTTATATATTCTTTAACATATCCACCGAAATTTAATATTTATTTGTATGTTCATTGGGGATATAATTTTATAAAATAAGTAAATTGTATTAAAAATTTATTTTGGAACTTACCAAATATTCTTGTAATTAATTCAGGGAATTATGATACTACATTTATATGTCAAAAATAGATCATAATGGAATCATACAATTTATATAATCA
Organism: Viscum album; assembly: GCA_963277665.1. NCBI lineage: Eukaryota > Viridiplantae > Streptophyta > Magnoliopsida > Santalales > Viscaceae > Viscum > Viscum album. The sequence goes on from OY728129.1 coordinate 1,240,340,299, forward strand.
TTCAATGGATTTTTAGTCATATAATCCATTTTCATATTTTATTATGATATCCAGATAAAATACCCACCATTAGAAAATATTGAGACTTAATAGTTTTATTGAAAAATTCATTAATAGAAGTAATATTATACTTATTATTGATAACGATCTCTTTAAGTTCATGATAATCAATAAAAAGAATTAATGAGCTATACATCATACTAACCGAAATGACCATCTCACCCTAGGGTGAATAAAATCAGTAATTATACCATTAACCACATGTTTTCTTTATTTTTTCACCTATTATTAAGAAATAATAATTTATCTTATAATGACCACTCAATATTGCCACAATAAGACACATGAGTTAATTTCCGAACTAAAAAGTACAATATATGGGAAGAGAATGTTAATAGTTTTTCAATACATCATCATATTCCTATGTAATTAAAATATCATTAATCATATTATTTTCATAAATATTTAAATAAAATATCCCACATTATAAGGTATTAATACACATAGTATGGAATTAATTTCCATATTATATTGTTAATCATTTAATCAATGCTATATTATCAGGAGATTATTTGGGATATAATTTATAGTTTCATTGCTCCACTAATTAAAATGAGATCCATATATCGATTGCAAATCCTTAATTATATTCTTGTTGAATTTAAAATGGAAAAATAACTATATTTTGTTTGAATTATATCCCCTCAAAAATCATTTGTAAAATAGTTTTAACCATGGGAGGAAATCAATGACCTATGAGAGGATTGAAGTGAATATTAGTGATAACCAAGAGGGTGGTGAATTAGAAATAACCAAAACACATAATATTTCAAAACATTTTTACCCATTATGGTTAAACAATTTTTATTGTGATAAAAATAATTTGATGGCATAAAATGATATATAGTGAAGAACAAATAAAAAATGAAAAATTATATTCTTTTTAAATGACCTAAAAATCTTATTATCAACAATTTTTTCTATTTTAATCATTGTTTTTTATTCTACTACCCATTACTTTTTATTATTATAAATTAAAAACTATTATATAGTGAAGGAACATGGTCCAAAACAATATTACAATAATGTTTTAGAATAATTATTTATAGTTTTATCAATCTTAAGTAATTCTTATCATATTACTCTAATTTGGATCAGGTGAGAATCATCATTCATCTCCTCAAACCCAACCATTTCTACTCTAAAATGATCTATAAAATGTTTGTTATCGTATTACTCAAATTAATTAAATTGTTCATTAAAAATACTATTATATAATTATATTTAAGAAAACTATATGAATGTTACCTTCAAATGTGGGGTTTTTATATTTAAAATATTTTTTAGAAACCATGAATAAAATTCATATCAATCAAGTATTATGGAGAATTTATTAGTTGTTTCTAGTATCATAAACAACTACAATAAATTCATGATGTTTACTATATAATGAATTCATATTAAAAATACCTTATTATCTTCTTCTTCAATTCTAAATGACCATACTTTTCATTTGAAAAAATATAGGACTTTTTTATCACAATAATATGACTTCACAACATTCTAATAGATCATCAACCCTCCCTTCAATTCTAGAGATCCACAAAAAGATAAATTATAGGAATTTTTAGTATAAACACCATAATAATAGAAATTTTTTATGATTATTATTTTTATATCATCACCGCAATATATATATATATAACACCATGGTCAAAGAAATTTTCATTTTTCTCGAATCCATTAATGGATATATTTTATCAGAGAAAAAATGACTTCATGATGACCAAAATTGTATTCAAATCTCCTATAATAATATTCAATCATTAAAGTCTCATTCTTTTTTTTATTATCCTAAAAAAATATCATTGATTACGTAGAGTATATATACAAAATGAAACTATTTACTAATGTAAATAATGAGTCATCCCAGGAAACTAGTCCATGAAAAGATAACATCATGAATAAATTTAATCCCCACACTATTGGAAGGAACATTGTCTTAAAGATATTTCTAACCATAGATTTAATGATAAAATAAAAATTTTTATATGACCCATTTGAGCAATTGTCATCTTACACAATTTTTAATCACCAGATAAATAACATTCAATCTCTATTATTTCAAAGAGATATTTAATATCATCAATATTTCTTATTGGAAACATAATAATACACAATTATTTATAAATGAATATGTTGAGTGGGAAATAAACATATGTTATTCCTCAGGAAGAAAAATTCCATTCACTTTACCTACTTCATCAACTATTTATGAAGAATTTATCTCTTCCACTTCAAATTAATGGCTCCGAATTTATTATCTGACTTTATTTAAAAATTTTAGTAGAATTAATGAGTTAATAAAAATATATCGTCAAATTAGTATTTTAGGAGTTCATTGAAACTAAAAATTAGCCTCTAGTTTTGGATGGAATCCGTAATTTATGAATTTATAATGATATAAAAACATTATCTTTTATTTGAATATATTATAAGTTAATAACACCATGTTACACCTTCTACTTAATTTATTTTTCCTATCATTCAACATTATTGAAACTCAAATATTTAACGTGATTGTTTAAAAACTGTATAAACATTACAAATCAGACTCTATTATTATTAGGTATAAAAAATACCACATTATGTCCTTATATTACAACATCATTAATGTATATTGATATATAGCATGTGATGCATCAACACACTAATTATTAATTTTTAAATATGTATATTTTGTATTGTTTTTTGGTGAAATGAAATGAATCCTTCATTGATTAATAATGTTCCAATATATATCTACATTCATCCTCCAATGTCACATGCACAGTTAGTATAAAAAATAATAGTTATTTAAAGATATTCAATTTTAATTCTTTATGGAATAAAATATAATGTCTTCAACGTAGCACTTGATAAAATTTATTATAATATAGTTTGACTCGTTTTGGTTTCATTGTAATCAATTATAAAATATAGTAAATTATATGATGCATAGTATATAAATAGTCATTATACATTCTCTATCTAAAATTTATTTAAAATCCTTGTGATTTTCAATCCTAACTTCTATATAAAAAGAAAACATAATCCCATTTGATCTAGTTTTTTTACCTATCTTAACTTTTTTATTTTGATTATTTTTGTAAAAGCATGAGAAAACATTACAATATAGGGAAAAATAATACCATATATGATCATTACATGAATCAAAAACATATTCTCATCTCATAAATATTTGAAATTTCAATATTATATTTTAATTGGGTGTAAAATTTAAAATTAATGTAAATTGCTCCACTTTTATTTTGATTTCATCAATATAAGGAGTAATAGTGAGTGAGTTTTTATCATCAGTATCAACATAATGATTATTATTTACCATTAATTTTCTAAAAATCATACTCCACCTTAAATTATAAAATTTTTAATACCATGCATGAAATATGTTTTAACCCAATATTATGAGTTTTATAATATATATACTTTAGAACCATCCTAATCATATATAAAAATTTATGATTTTTCAATATATAAATCCTAATCATTTTAACCATTTTAGAAAAATTGTGTTTTTATCATTTAAAACAATTCATAATTTCAATGAAGGATCTTTTTTGTAAAAATTAAATCCATTTAAATCCACGAGAGTATATAAATAATTTATCAATGTATATAGCTTAATTTATAATGCACCTTGAGATATTTTTATAAGATTCATTTTAAGAAACATTCCCCTTATTCAATTTCTTGTTTCTAATAGCCAATATTTTCCCAATAGTATTTTTCAAAAAAAATTTATTTCATAAAAATCAAAAGAATTATTGTTCTCAGAATGTATTATCTCTTCACCCACATTTTAAAAACTATCATCTAATTGAAAATCCATACCAAAATTAATTTTAATAACTTTAAAATTTTTTCTATAATGACTAATGTTTCACATATTAATTTTTCCTTATAAAATACTTTCAATTTAGCTAATAATTGTTTCTGCTCAACGTGAATTCATATTATGAAAAACCTAGTCCCTCCCCGACCTGAGAATTCTTTATCACTAGAAATCTATTAATTGTTGATTGACTAATCCTATTCAAAATTACAATATATCCATTGTTATCTATAATGACACTTTTTAGATTCATTAATGTCATCGTCAATCAACATTGATGATTTTATTGAACATTTACACACAATGACAATAACATCAAATCATGAAGTGAAAATTTTTGAATTCTAATTATTTAATCGGCAACTCCTCCCACGAGGTTTATTTTAGAGAAATACCCCCTCTTTAATATACATAACGAAATTTATAAGAAAACAAACTATTATTTTTATGTATCATTTAATACTAAAAACAATACAACTCATAATATTAGCATTCTACAAAATCCATATCAGGTAATTTAGGAATATAAAATTGATTTCAATTATATTACACTAATAAATTTAGAAAAAAACTATTCAATATTTACAATAAATATGTTTTGAAGTACTATTTTTCTATAAAATGGATTTTCCCATGACCACAAAAAATTGGTTTATATTTTTGGTTACTCTTAATTGTTAGGGTTTTTATATACACCCATATTAAGGCCTTATCACATTTGATTGAGATATGAAAAGAAAATACTTTATAAAGATATTAGTAGATAAAAAATATTCTTATAATATCTATTATTAGACATTCATAACATTGAAAAGAATTCGTAAAACCATAAATTTAATATGATTTACATGAAATAAAGTAAATGTAAGTCATTCAAGAAAATTCTCTAACATAAATCCTAAAATACTAACCTATACTTTTAGTGTTCATCCTAATTTTACCCCAATCATCCAATAGTATAAAATAAAATGGATTATTTTAAAATTTTACATCAACACTCTTTTGAATATTTGAAACAATACTTACTTTTGAAAACATACCAAAATTAGTTCTTATGACTTCATTACTCTTGTGGCATAAACACAGTTTTGAATGATTAGAAATTTCCCATATAAATTGTGAATATTTAGTTATAGAATCATTTTAGAAGACTATTATGCAAGGAAGTTAGTAATTATTTTCTCTATTATGAAAATAAATTCCTCTATTTTTAACATAGTTCCTTTAAAAAATTTATTAAATAAAACATTTTGATTACATGATATGTTATTTTCATTTGTGAAAGATAATATTCATGATATGTGAAAAAAAATTATATGTATAATAAAAAAATTAATATGTGATGTAAAATGATAAGTTATTAAAATACAAATACATAAGGTTATAAATATAATTATAAAAGCAAAATATAAATTTTATTGGATCATTATATAGAAATATATATATATATATATTACTTATATATATAATGTATTGGTATATTATATTAACTATAAATACAATTTAATCATTTTTTAGAAGTGTCTAATTTATTTAAAATCATTTAAATTTAAAGTATAAAAAAATACATAACATACACTGAATTATGAAGTCATAGTAATTAATGAAAATATAATCATACTTGTTACAGAAATAAATTATGTTAAAATGAAATTTTATTCATATAATATTTTTTTAAAAAATTATCATAGATTGATAAATATTTTAATAAAATGGGTATAATATTTCCATTACTGATTTCAAAATTGGGTTGATATTTTTTTTATATTGTTTTAATAAATGTAATTATTAAAATTAAATGGTATTCGAGATGTATAATATCATATTCTATTGAAAAAAATTAAATATAATAGTGTAACAAAGAATTTTTATATATAAACAAGTTTGGATAGAATTAAATATTTATATTTATATTCAATATGTAAATTCTATTTGATAAAATTTTGGAGATACAATAATATTAGAATTCCATTAAAGAATTATGAGTTTATATATAATTGATTTTTTAGAATAATTATTATGCATATATAATTTTATAGAAAATTTTATAAATCTAAATAATATATTATAATTATTGATATACATATATTAAATTGTGAATATTATTTAAAATGTAAATTATAATTTCTAGTATGTTTTTAAAATGATCGTTAAATGTTGATTTAAGGATTATAAAATATAGGAACACAAAAATTTCGTTAGTTATTAGTTTTTTCATGTAAAATATTATAGGTGGATTGTTTTTAAATAGTTATGTGGGTTAATGTTTATTAGGAATAAATTTATATTATATTAATTATTTTAATTAAAATAATTAAAAATCAAAATATTACGCTAAATTCATATGTACTCATAACTCAGTATCACTATAATATATGATAAGCATAAAATGCTGTCATATGTGTCCTAAAATGTTAACTGTTGGAGAAATATGGATATTCATAGTAATAGATAATATATTTTATTAGTCATAAATATTTTAATTTTAAGTTATAAATTTATATATTTTTCTAATATTTTAATCCATATTTACCATATTAAACCAGAAAATCACTTTGTATTTGATATGAAGTAAAAAAGATTTCATATTGAATAAATCATTATAAATTAAAGTATTTAGAAAAATATAGAATACAATTTGATGAAATGCATTAATTATATACATTATTAATTCACTTTCATTAAAAAATTATATTTGAAAAACATTAATGAATATATGTTCATAAAAAGGTCACACATAATTTTCTATAATATGGGTCTATATTTATGTATTTTAATTTATACATAATGACCATTTCTATCAATATTCTATACAATATTAATCTACTGAATTTCTTCATTACATTTTGAATCACAAATTCAAGAATATAAACATAAAGGGATTTGAAATAGAAAAAGATGTTAACTAATGTATGAATACATTTATTGTAGTTAACACTTATTTTTAGATATTAATCCCCAAAATATTCCTTAATCATACTAAATATACTAATACGTTTAAAATACCAATATCAAAACCATTGAAAATAAATTTAATAATAAAATAAGAATGTGTTTATACTATATCCATAGGTTGTAGCGATTGAATATGTTTCTAATTAGACATATATTAGAAATTATTTCAGTGTGTTTGACGTATGATAAGAAGTGATAAGGTGGAATGAGTATGATTGAGATATCAAAATGTTCTTCTCATGGTTCGACCTCACATGAACAATATAAGTAGCTACATAACCTCAATTCTACCTCTCTGTGTGTCTGAGGCTAGCGACTAGCTGTGAGATTATAAAGAAATATTGTAGATACAACCATATAATTTAAACAATTTATGATAAGGAATTTGTGATAGGTTAGTGCCCTGTTGAAAATAGTAATCACATATTATCCATTTTTGATTAATGTGTTATTCTATCCCAAATAGTTATTACTTCTACTGGAAAATTTCATCGATCATAAGTATTTTTATCAGGATTTCCTTCCACCAAACACAAAAGATATGCATGATGGGAATTTCTAATGAGATTATACTTCTACGAAAACTACTTATTGATTTTTTGGTATTTCTCATGGGCATAAATTATTGTTTCAAATACATTTGATGGAATAACTAATGGAAATGACATTAATTCCATTAATAATATCCCCCCACAATAAATTTATCAATTTGATAGTTTTTATCCCATTATTCTTCCTATACTCTCCTCCTCCCTCTAATGAACCATTTATTTTGACAACAATCATCCACCACATTATGTTTTCCACCAATGGACATAGTTACAAGCAATTGTTTACAGTTTTGGCTTCAATTATTCTTTGTAGATATCCCTCTTTTTTATAATTTCATTATTTTTTTAGTTTTATCCACATAATTAGATGAATTTTTTGGCCTCTCACAGATCCAATTCAATTTTTTTGAAGTGAAATTTTTACACATACAACATTTATTTTCCTTAGTATGGATTCTTATAGTCAAGGATTTCATTATTTTATTGTATTCATTTTATCGCATTAATTTTTTTCCCAAACCAGAGCTTCGTATTGTTTTTCAAATTTTCATGCATTATTTGGTATTTAGTATTGATGTAATTTTTTTATTCCCTATCTGAACGATATATATATATATTAATATATTCCCAACATAATATATTTATTTTTGTGAAATTCCTAGGTTTAGCAATTTATTTGATTCCATATTTGATTACCTATGTTTATTATTACCATTTTGGTTCTGATATTTGTATGACAGTTTATATATATGTATATTGTTATAAATTATTAGAAAATTGAAAATGAAATAGGTTGTCAATTTTAGGTTATGAGAAATATAACATCTAATTATTATTTGAAAATGATTGAAATGTTTTTTTTTCTATTACCACAAATTTGTTAATTCTATGATGCACACCTTTTTATTAAATTATAAATATTAATTATATTACTTTGAATTGTATTAATTTTTTTGAATTTATAAGAAATATGATATGTTACATTAAATAATCGAGAATTAAAACTAATTTACATTAAATTGTAATTTTTTTATAAATTAACAAATGGAATTAATTAATATTCATAAATTATAATATTATTAATTTCTATAAATATTTATTTCCTTTTATTTTTATAACTAGTTGTATATTGCTTTATATTTTAAATGAATTTTAGTGAATTTTAATTTTTTTAATTTTTTTTAAAAATTTTGATGATTTATAATTTTCCATTGATTTTAAATATTTTCAAATATTTTATTTATTTTTAATTTTTCAATATTCAGAAATATTTCTAATTTGAATATATTTTCTTATTCTATAATACTTTTTAATATATATAAATATTTTAAATTATATATATTATATTTTAAATATAAAAACATAATTTTATTTTTTAATTATTATTTGATATTTTCAAATATTTTTAAAATTTATAATAATTTTTTTAATTTTTTAATTGTTGGTAGTTTTCTATAATTTTTAATATTTTCCAATTTTTTAAAATTTTAAATATATTTAAATTGTGTGATTATTTGTAAATTTTTTAAATGTTTTAATTATTTTTTATTTTTATTATATGTTTTTTATTTTTTTATATTCTAATATTTGTAAATATGTTTAATTTTTTTATTATAAATTTATTTTATTTTTATTAATTTATTTTATTTAATTGTATTTTAAATTAAGTGAAAATTTTTCAATATTATTAACTATTTAAATTTTTTTATTTATTTGTAATTTTTTTATATTTTTAAAGATTTTCAGTTTTTGTGATAATATTTTTCAAATATATTTAGGATTCGTTAATTTTATAAATTTCTATTTATTTGTGGCATTTGTAAGTATTTATATATTTTTTAATACATTGAATTTATTATAATTGGTTCTTTGTTTCTATTTTTTGTGTTTTTTGAAATATTATGAATTGTGTAAAATTATTTTAAATTGTAAGTAATTATTTAAATTATATTAAATTATTTTAAATTTCTTTAAATTATATGTAATTATATTGATTTATATTAATTTTTTCATTTTTCGAAAAAACATATATGTATTTGCGATGGAAGAACAGTCCATCACAATATTATTAACTATGACGGTCTTTAAAAAATTTTATTTTTTAGAAAAGTGATATTTATTTCAGAAAAACATTTTAACCCATGACAATTATTTCTTATATACGCTAGTTTGTCACAAAATCAATCATTCGCGATACTCGTATTTTATTTTCCACATTTGTGATAGACTCCCGTCACAAATGGAATTTTATGACGAACATTTATCACAAATAACCCATAAAAATAACAACATTTCTTATTGTGGTAGACTATACCCTTTAGTAGAGTGTAACAAATGTAAATAAGATAAACGAATAAAATATAAAACATCAGCATCATAAAAACATTCAAACCCAAATCCATTCAATTATAGTAATTAATGTAATGTCATATTGGATGTCAACTAATTATCTTACAATCATCAAAATGTAATAAACATTGAAAAATACATATTCCCAAATTCTTTCATCAATCATATGCTCATTAATGATTAAATTCCGAGCTAGAAAAAAAATAAATCATGATTAGGGTCTTTTTCCCCAGTCCATATCTATATCAAGGACATCATATAGGTAACCAAACGACATCTCGAATAGGGTGTGAATAATACTCAGTGGGTCAACACCCATAGTGCCTAAACAAATCCAGTTCAAATATGTACTGCATGAAACAAAATGATAAACATTCCAATTAATTCTAAATTTAATTCAAAATATCAAAATGAACATGACATCCTTTGTACTCTTGGTTGACACCCAATGTCCGTTGAACCTGCCTTAACATGATGATAAATGTCTCCTCCCATTGGAGGATTGTCTTTCTCATTGGAGGACTGTCCTCCCCATTGGAGGACTATCATACACTAGATGAATCACCAATATATTGTATTTAGTAAGTGTGTATCACAGTCATAGTTATAAATTAATAATAAATGTGACACTCAGGAATTAGGAAATCACAAATATCACACTGAAGAATAATGTTTCCATGCATATAGGAATCTATATAATTTCAAATACTATAATGCCTTAAATTTTTTATTTGAAAAATAACACATGAAGTGAAAAAAAATACAACATGACCCAAAGATAATTTACATTCCTAGGCCACCTCCAAAATGGATTGGTACTAGATTCTATGAAAATTACCATTCTATAGCTAATTATAGTATTCAACATAAAAATAAAAATAAGAAATGATGCACTCTAACTTATGAATCATTGAAAAACTTTTATCATCTACTATCTTAATTAATTAATCTAGATTGACAATTATATTCCACTTATTCCATTATTCCATGTTAACCAAATATCATTATAATTAAAATAATTCATTTTCACATTTTATTTATGCTTGATTTATATTTCATGTATTAGTTATGCCTTTATGCCGCAATATAATAATTCCAATACTAGTATAATATCAATTAACCACATACATTCCATGAGAATCATTGTAAATTAAATTATCACAATTCATATTATATGCCAAAAGACCCATTATTTCATTAAATTCATAATTCTGATTTAGCTTCAAATGTTCCATGATCTAAACTAGAGTGAGGGATATTTAAGCACTGCTCTAAAGAGGCTAGAATTTATGGTCTTAATTCCAATCGAAAAAATTGGATCTATGGGATATCATGTCATGAAGAATTAAAAACATACAATTAATAATATTATTGATCATGATGTGATGATGTGATCAAACATGTTATACATTATAGAAAAACACAATAGACCTTTAGCAGTTGCATGGGGCACCCACCGAAATAAATGAAGGTAAAAAGGACAACTTATATTGATTAGTATGTAATACCATGATAACATAATGATATTGATTGAATATGAATGTATATTATATACTAAGACAATTCAAATAGGAAGAAAGATGAATTCACCAAAACAAGTGAGACTTACCAAATCTGGTCATCAAGAGCGATGAATGACTACAGAGATAATAGACATGCATAAGAAGGGGTTTCATGGGACAAGAGATATGTCATTTAAACATGATAATTTTTCATTATCAATGCTTTTGGAAGTTCCGGACACCACCAGTGAGATGGTGGTGTCTTCTAGTTTTCCTGTATAGATGGAGAGACAACTCTCTAGAACCAGCTACTGGCCGATGTGTCTCACTCAATGGCTGAGGAGCCTCCTGTTTTCATACTGAGCCCCCATATATCAAACTAGATTTATGGTAGACAACACCAACTAATAGTTGGAACTACCACGTATCTAGTGATATATTGAACTATTTGTGTTCCTCTACACCATCTCCTTCAAGATCCTTAAAACAAATACAAATCACATTAAATTGGAAGAATTTCATGTTTAATAAACAAAAAGAGTCCGTAAGAAAATATTTAAAGGAAAATTCTCTTGAAAAAACATGGTTTATTACAAAATCCCATAAATATGAAATATCTTTCAACGTAGTTATCCTAAGAATAACATAGAGGTATCAATGTTTAATCTAGACAACTTTTCCCACATATCAAACTATTTCTCCCAAGTATCCTCCAATACAAACCAATTTTATGACATCACTATCACTAAGTGAACATTATTTCTGCAAAAATTATTATATATACCATATATTTTATATATATGACTATTTTTAATAGAGGAATTTCCTTCATGTTTAACACAATTAACATCAATCAATCGATAAGGGTCAAGGTGATATCTTTGAAGAGGCGACACATGAAACACATTTTTTATTGCTCTATAAAACTATATAAGAGACAATATAAATGTTCTTGTTCTATTTTTATATACTACCTAATATATACCAAAGAAAATAATAAAAATATTTCCCTACTTTATGATGTGTCGTTTCACTATCCTTGGTGACAACTAATGAAAAACATATTGACTGAACTAAAACATGATAGGTTATCTCTGATGATCGGCATAATATTTCTACCTACTCTATCTCATAACAAGCCATGCCTTCATCAACCAAATGTTCTCAAATGTCTCCTATATAAAACAAGGAATAGTTATAACTAACATTCATTCCTCTAACCATATAACTTTTTAATGATAATATTGTCCATATAAATCCTCGAAAGAATCCATTCGAATTGATTCTTGAAATCTCTTGTTGTACTCTCACACCAGAAGATAAGTCTACATCTGAATATAAATATTGAAATCCAAAACATTATCTTGTAAAATGACCTCCAAAATTCAAATTATCATATTAGATTGGTCATTAGTATGAGGATGGTTGGCTATAATCATAAATACAAACAATCTATGTTCCTTCTAATGGCTCTTCCTGAAACAAGATGTGAAACAATGATATCAAGTAGAAATTATACTCCTTGGAAAACAATGAAATAAATCTATCTATCAAACATAGTGATTATATATATTTTAAAAGCCTAGGGTCTCCCTAAGATTAATGGAAAGTGAATACTTCATCTGTTTCTTTTGGAGGTTCCATGGGTAATCTATTCATGCAATCAATGGTAATTTCAACACATGTCCACTTAAGAATAAAAATTTATAGAGTAACCTTACATTCCATTGACTATTGTAACTCCCCTGTATATAGGTAAATAAAAATTCCATAAAAATATTATATTCTTCTTAATTCGTAAACACTATTATTTCCCATGGATATCATGATACATTGTTTTTAAATTGAGATATTCACCTCACATAAAGATATGGAATTCTCATCAACTCATTGTAAAATCCCATAGTATCATCGATAAATATATTGACACAAATCAGCTCAGTACTATAGATAGACCAATATAATGGTGGATCCCCTAAATACATATTATCCCTAATGTTTAAAACATTTAGATGAGGTAAATTTATAATCTTGATATTATTTAAAAGCAATAGAATAATAGATATTGAGGTCAGAGCTACACTACCTTTAAACCTTTCAACATCATTGTGAATATCCCCAAAGTGTTCAATCAAATTCCTCTAAAAAAATTCACATAAACCTCTATGTACGTCTTATTACTCAAGTCATCAATAATTGTGCCTCCCTTTCAATGTTTCTATACAAAATCAATGTCTAAAAACAATATATACTCGAACTATATCCTCTATAAATTTATTTTCCCATATAATAAAATATATATTTTAGGCTCTTATGGACGGTGTAAACCAAAAATATATCACCCGTCAAATAATGTTACCAGCATCTCTAGTTTTGTACCACAACAACTAACCCCAAGTCAGAAGTTTGAACATTCCCCTCATATGTATTGAACTATTTGGGGCTATAGAAAACCAATATATAAATCTATATCTATAATTTATTTGAGAATAACTATAGATTCATCATAAAAATTAGTATACTCCTTTCCCATATTAGGTCATGTTAGGTTGAATGATGAGATCATCCTTCTCTTCAAGTCACAGAGTGCCTTCCCCGAGGCTTCAGCATAAGAAAGAATCAATCCATTCTTGGGAATCCATGAAATCGATGCTTCTAGATTGGATATTTCCTACATGAAATACTGAAAATATTCTGACATAACTATAAAACTCCGATTCTAAATGATTTTCATTGATCATTCCCAAGATACTATGGTTTCCAAATTCATCAGGTCCATTGATGATCTAATATTTGAGATAATTCTACTATATATGTGAAATTTATTAGTTCATACAAAATATTTAGATATATTGGAATATCGATGATGGAATATCAACTTAATAGTGATTATTTAAATATGTTAGGAAATATTTTCCTTGACTGAGAGAACGCTAATATATCATCGGTGGAAACAAAATAAATATAATTTTGAAAAAGATGGACGATCTGAGTCATCATGACCATGAATTCCCCACGTGTGTTTTTTAGAACAAATGAAAAAAATACATACATAGAAAAGATAAAATTAATCCTATTTGAAGTCCATTTTATAGGATGTTGTTCCACCCGAAACAAATTGTACCCTATCCTCCTATAAATCATAGAGAAAATATTGTCACTTATATTTTAATCAAATATATCATCAATGTTTAGAAAGGGATACTAGTTATTGAGCATCATTGAGTTTAGTATTTGGTAATCAACACATATATGAATTATAACATAAGCCCTAATTGTGAAAATCAGTTTATAAACCCCAGATAAAGATCCATGTCTAATAAATACCTTATCATCCACATAATACATCTATATATTCAACTATCAGTGCTCTTTGGTTCTATATTGTATTGTAGGATAGAAACAAGATTCATTATTGGCACTAACTCAACTGTAAACATGATCTCCTGATTTTGGGGTAATCCGGGAAGTGATTTATAAAAAAATCATTGAATGGAATATACTACTAAAGTAAACTCACTCATCTACAAGTACATATCATTTATAATAAGGTGTTATTCTTAGGCCTTGAGAAAATTATATCTCCACTGAATTGGTCCTACATAACAAGCCTAATGATACCAGTCGCCGAAGTAGATATAGCTTTCCTAGTATGATGTTAGTGAATTAACCATCCCATGATAATAGTCGACATGATCCTATAAAAAAAATCAATCAATAATCATAGTCAAATCTAATCCTACGATATCTAGAATAAATTCCTCACAAAAGATAATTCTAAAATAAAATTGAAGATAAAACATCATGCATCGTAAGATACAATCTGATATAAACCATAAATATGTATCAATGGTTGTAAATCAATCTAACTGTTTTGTACACACAAAAAATCTTTTGGAAAATATATATGTCATAATGGTCATAAATTCTATTGTATAAACCAATCCATATGTGGATTTAGATTCAAAAATAATTTTATATCCTATAATTGATGGTATAACATCAATAATTATTAGAGTCCAATATATAGTGCCCAGATGAATATCCACATAGTAATATTATCATTATTTAATCACTATATATGATCCTTATAGATGATATTTTATCTACTATATTGGGGTACCATATACCCAACTCTTGCCCGAGCGACTAGTGAAACTCCATTTTTCTATTTGTATAGAGGTAGCTGAGTCCTTCCTATACTCTGGTGTGCTCTATCATTCTCTTTAACTACTCTAGAAACTATGTGATCCTAAATAATGTATAAATATTTCCCATAATACAATAATAGAGACACTCTACAAAATGGAATTGAAACTAGAAACTCTTGTGGCTATCCCTAAAACACTAAAATCACAACTCATTTCTTCTCACACAAAATTACTATACACACACTTTTATACTCTTCTGAGCACCACATTAATAGTATTTCTCAAATATGTGATTCTTTTTAAATAAATACTATCTCACAATTATTTTTCATGAGGCTACATATCAAATACATAGGTCCCCCTTTCTGTTCCTTTGGATGAAGATACCCTGATTCATCAATTTGGTTTTTTTGTGAGAAATATGTTCACCTTTGAATTGATCTCATTCCAAAATACATCATATAATTGATACATCTTAACTATTTAATACATGATATATATAGTAAAAAATTTCAAATTGATGAAACAACCTGTGTAGTCCATCACAACCATGCTTCTCCATGTTAGGTTCATAAACACATAATACCTCTTATACATTACTGTCTCAGGAAAAATGTTACATAGGAACATTACTTCAATTTCCAATATTCTTTGTACATTTTATTTTCTATGATTATCTTCAATATCCCACTAGTGATTATTTTTTCTTCACAGCATATAATCATTATGAATCACCCTCATATCCATAGATTTATTTGGGTGTTTTATGTTCATTTTGACAGTCACAATCTAGATCATAAAAGTATGAGAACAGCCATTACCCAATGAATGTATATATATGTATATATATATATATACAAAATAAAATTCAGATTATATATCATAGGTACATCTAAATTAGTCCCCCTCTATGTGGATTACATAGCCTTCAAGAATCTTTTGAAAAGATGGTCATCCATATGCTTCCCCATAGTTATAGGTAGTTCCATCTCAGATACATGACGTGTGTGTTGGTTAATAAAATCCTAATTCTCAAAATAAAACTAACATAGGGTTATTTTTTATACATGGTTCAACCAAATCTTCATATCATAAGATAATAAAAAATGAAAATATAAAGTTAAATGTGATAAAAAAGAACCATTTGTATAAGGAAACAACCAATCATGGCTTAAAAACTGAAATAAGATGGTTTAATAGGTTTAATTATTCATTTATTGATGATATTTTAAGGGAATACATTTTACAATATAGAGAGGAGAATATCCTATATGCTGTAAATATATATGTATCTTGGAAGATGGTTGTCAGCATATTTCCCGAAAATTCAAACAATGGTTCATTTATAATCACATAATGCCATACTAAACGATGGGTAAAATCTCATGAATCTACAATATAACACAACATGTGCATATCATGTTGATAAATTTTATTAAAAATATGATCAATCATTAAGAATAATAATTCAATCCCAGGTAATATTGGTTTCTTCGATACATGGGTAATCTACTCAAATGTAATAGCTCATTTAAATGATCCAAAATTACAGTTTCATGATTACCTTCCCTATGTGGTAAACAAATTAATAAACCTAAAATCTGACACCACATTTTAATTTCTACATCCATGTTTTCAATCACAAGATGGAGGTATACTTCTATGTAAACTCATGTTAACCTCCCAGTATCCCAGAGGTAGCAGACTAGTAGTGAGATTATATAGAATATAACTTTTATAATACACTCTCTTTAATAGATTAGAAATCAAAATGAAAATAAAATGAACTAATAAAACATAACAAATTGTTGTTACACAAACATAAAAAACAAAATCATTCTAAATATAATAAATTAAGTAATTTTATATATGATATCAGTTAAATGTTGTAAAATCATTCAACTAAATGAAAGAATATAAAAATTAATACCGCAATAAATAGTCTAGAATACTATAGTTATTCCTCAGATAATTTAATAATCGTATCCATAAAAAAAGTAATCATGAATAGGGTATGTTCTGTTTTCCAAAATAGCATCGATGAAGATTGGTTATGTACCAAATTTTTATTTGAACATAGTGTGATTAGAAATCATTATGACAAAACCAATAGTGTCTAAACAATATATTCCAAATAAACAGTGCATGAAATAATAACATAAACGTGATAATTAATTAATATTTTAATTAAGAGTATAAAAATAAACTCATTTACCCTCAAGCATCTGATTTACACTTGAGGTCTTCCAAGTATGATTTAATATAATTACATATGTCTCATCTCATATGTGTATTCTTCTTCGAAATATGAATCACACTTATCTTGAATCATCTAATAGTTCATCTCTCCTTTAGGCAATTGGTAACCATTTATCTCACCATCAAGGATTATATAATCAAGCATCTATCCCACATGATCCATTTTTTTCATGAAAACTAAAATCTAGGTGAATTACCATACTATATCATATTTCATATTCCCCTACTGCAATAACAGAACAAGGGGAAATATCTTAGAGGTACCTTGGTAAATTTCAATTCCAGTTCCGATTAATTTTCTAATGGATATTAGACTATATGATAATTCCAATTATTGACACGATTTTATAATTCACCAAGAAAATAAAAAACACAATGAATTCCATCTTATCAAAAAAAATCAAACCATGTTATAATAACCATTTTGATAAGTTCTTCCAATTTACTAATTATCATATCAATTATACTATTGTTAAATAATACCCAATTATAAAAAATTTATTACAGTTCCATTTCAGATGTCACTTATGCCATTATGTCGTAATGTCATTATTCTTATTCCAATTTCATGAAAATTTAAAAAATATATTCTAAGTGATTTTTTAACTATCAAATTTACAGAATTCACATGTTATGCCTCCTCATATAGTAATGCAATACAAAAAATATCAATTTCAACTTAGGTTTATAAGTTCATACATTCCATGATCCAACCTATTTCTAAGGGCTGTCACACATCTTGAGTGGTTGTAAGTCTTGGTATAAATACCACATGTCTAATGGAATCTATGTGAACTTGAGGTCTGAAAATTTAATCAATTAAAATAATCAAATGGTTCAATAATGGAATTATGTGTGGATGGAACCTGTTTAATAAACAAATGAAAAATGATAGATCTCTTGTAGTTGTTTAAACCACAGATCTCAAACAATAAAGAAGAAACAATGAGATTGAGCATCCAGATCAGTTTTTAAAAACAAATTCTCATATGAAAAATGTTTGGAACACCACGTGAAGGAAGGAAAATTTAGTTTCATGGAGAAAAAATGGATTTCATAAATAAATTTATATTTATCAACTTAAATCATAAAAGATAAAAAACAAATAAATTGATTAAGGAGAAGTTGTTATAGAGTCTATAGGAGTCTTGAATAATCCATTTTACTTTATAATCATGTATTTGGGTCATAAATGGTGTTTCAAAGGAATATCTAGGGGCTTTGTTAGGGGGAATAAAATTATTCCATTGATGATTCGACCATTCCTAGCCCCAATGAAATTTTTAGGGGAACAACCACTGAGCCTATTGTTCCTGACAATGCTCAAACATGGATGGAGACCCCACTAGATGGATGGTGGGTCTCTTTTAGGAGACCCACTATTCAGGGGATCCACTTGCTAGATAGTATGACTGAGAAGCAAGCCCGTGAGACCCCTATTTTCATTCTGTGCCACTATTTATCCCATAAGCATGATAGTGGATTACTTTAAGTAGTCAATGGCACTTATAGATATATATTATTGAATTCCACCTCTATTTGTCCACTTTATTGGCTCCTCTATTCACATGATATCCTATAAAACATCACATTTACTAGGAGACAAGGATAATTTACATAATATAAATAGGATCAAATTAAAATATAAATAATAATATACATAGTAATTGATTAGATATTACATCACCAAGTAATATAATTTCTTGTAACCTATAATTTCTCATATTTATTAATGATATTTAGCCTAAAAAACTAAGGATACATTTATCACATATCCGAATACATATCCCAAGCATCCTACTGATCATACCCATTTTCCACAACACTTTCACTAAGGGAATAATATATCCTTAGTGATTATTCTCACAGTTGTACATGATACGATTCTGGTATTACAAAATGGATTCGTTAGCATTGTGCTAAACATCATAAACATTTAACATTGGATAATGATCTGGGTGATATCATTAAAGATGGGACACACAGAAAAAAACATTCATACTATTACAGTGCAATGGTAGATATTCTTTTTATTCTACTATACAGATTCTATCTACTACCTCGAACAAAATAAGAAACCTAGGAACATTATTTCTATGACTATAGATACTATGTTTCCACTACATCCTTCAACTCTTGTTATTGGTTATGTTAATGATCATATGTTTTATCCCTACTCTATGCGATTACCAACTACTTCTTGATTAGGTAAACATGATTAGATATCTCCATTATAACACTTTATCTAATGAGTATAGACTTTCTTTTCCCAGACAAGCATAATGTTGAATAACATGAACTTCCATATAAATACATTAATGGAGCCATTTAGATTGATTCCTATAATTTGGTTGTGAAATTAAAACTACCCATGTTCTAGATACTAATTTGGTGAACAAAAAAGTGAGAATATTTAAAATCGATATATTTTATTATATATTTATTTTCAACAAAAAAATTCTTAAATATATTATGATCAATGAACCACTGAGTTTAAACGGGACACAATGTACTATTTAAATATTATAACTTAATATAATTGTTATTATCTATGAATTTTATGGGAGGTTATAAATATGAATAAATATATTATATAAAAGGGTTATTTTACCCAGATAAAAAAGAAATTTATTTGTTTTCAATTTATTAGATGTGAATATAAAAATCATTTGAATGTAAAACAAATTTATTTTTGAAAAAAAAATTATTACGAAGACAATATTTTTGTACCTCAATAAAATATATTATTTACTATTGGAGATTAAATTTAAATATATTATTTTATTAAATATTAAATAATATTTTTAAATTTTATCTATTCTTTTTAGATTCGTTGTATAAGAATATATACAATTTTATGCATGACGTTGTATTTTTCAAGAAAAATGTTTTAATTTCATTTTTCATAGTTATTTTAAAATAAATTTGTTCTACCTATAGAAATATAATTTTCAAATATAGTTCCAATATATGGAATCATAATATTCATATTTGTTAAATATGTACCTTATATTATTAATCCTACTAAATATTAACTACGGATAATTTTTGTTAACTCACTAAGGATTAAATGGGTAAAATAGAGTTCAAACTTTGGGATATGAATTAAATAAATTTATAAAACATAAATTTATGAAACTTAATTTCGTTTATTATCTTATTTCCATAAACATATAGAATATTAGAAAAACTGGAAAAAAATTACCTTGATTATGACATTAATATTAAATTAAGAAAGGAATACATAGATAATGATACTCTCTTGACATTAAAAAATGTTAAATTTTATTATTGTTATAAAAAGATGATAATTATAGTTATGAACATTTATTATAAATTATAATTATTTCATATTATCATGGATTTTTTTCATTATTTAATAATTATCTTAAATTCTTATATAATTGTGGTCTGGTATTTATTCAATTAGTAAAAAAATAAAATTAAAAATTGTTAAACTAATAAAATATAGGTGAATTATTATTTAACATTAATTTCATAGATAAATATAATATTTATTTTTGTTTGAATGGTTTATATTAAAAGCCCAAGGTTTTCATGTTTTTTTTGAAGTCAAATTAAATAAATAGTGTCAAAAATGACCTTAATGATATATTAAGAAAAATGATGTTTTACCAAACAGTTTATATGTAAAAAAACATATAAAGGGGAAATGTAGGATTATAATTTGTTTTTATAATGATTTATTATCCATTTTGGAGATAATCAGAACCTTATATATTAAATTATAACCTTTTAATGTAATTTTATTTTCAACATTTATAAATAAAATTGGTTATCCAAGAGGTTAATCCAAATGAAATGGTTTGAAATGAAATGAAAACATATCTAAATTAATTTTTTTTATATTTCATCCATAAAATCTTTTTTTAAATATATATTAATTTTTATGTATATTTCATGAGAAAAACATTAATATATTTTAATCTGTTTTTTAATTCCATGTGTGTCCTCTCCCTCCCTTATAAAATCATACCACTTAAAAGTTTTCTTGAACAAATATAAATCTATATATCTCAACCAGGACCTAAAATAATCTATTCTAAACTTCCCTATTTAAAATTTATATGTGTTTTAATTCTTAAAAAATCAATAAAATGATCCTTAAGAACGTATCGAATGGAGTTCTCCTAGAGAAGATGTAATTCTCTTATATGACCTCATTCAAATACACTCTTCATTGAACTCATATAAATCAATGGTATTCATCATGAAATAAATATATAATTATACTAAATATATAGAAATGTTTTTCTTATTATGTAATGATGAATATATACATTATATTTCATTATATGGAATGTAAAATTACTGCTTGTGCGTAAGTGTGGGATACAACTTCCATATATGAATATGACTCATTTTCCATCACCATATTTAATGGATATTTATTATTATAGGGTTAATATTTATAACATGTAGTCATTAAATAATTTTTATTATATAATTATAACATCATATATACCTAATCAAATTTTCATCCATTGGAAATTGATAACGTCGAATGTGTGTACTTGTAGACGGTTTCACTATGTGATGGTGTTAATTTTTTAATTTTTTTCAATGAATATATTGTAATAAGGAAATATTTATTGAATATATATAATAATTTAGATATAAACATTATTATTGTGTTTTTAAATTTTATTAAATTTTATTTTTTTTCTTGAGTCATATATTTAAAAAAGTTTTAATTCATAAATATGCCCTGCAGTCTCCATGACGGATGAAATTCAGTTTACATCCTCTATCCTATATGGGTGATTATAAAAATATATATTTATATATTTAATATATTTTATATTAATATCATGTTTAATATATTGGATATAAGAGTTCTATCCATAATGTATAAGGACTAGAACTACTGAAACAAATTGTCCAAAAAAAGGATATATGTAACACTAAGAAACATAGATTTTTGTATAGAATTATTAATAATTGTGTGTTAAAATGTTATATTTTGATAATATATTATATTATAATTATGTAAATATAGATATATTATATTTTAGTTTCAAGAAACCTAGAAGATTTTTGAACTTGTGATTAGGGATTCTGGTCACACTTTTTTCTATGAGACAATAATTGAATTCATGACACGTTTCTTTTATATGGTTTGTATACATACAATGATTGTATTTTATGATTATTATGATGAATATTATGAAAATATTTATATAAATATATGGGTGTATTTTCAGAATGTTTTGATTTTAAATTTACCAATGTGTTTTTCGATTTATGATATAATATAATTGTTTGCAAAGATTGTTTCGGATTTAGTTTCTAATAATGAAACAACATGATCTACTTTAGAGTAATATAAATAATATTATTCCCCTATGATTATATAGCGATATCATATATTTTAATTTAATGTTCCACTCTTTATGAACATTATATAATTAGATAATTGTTTTTTGGAAAACAATATTATTTCTCTCTTCAGTCAAAAATAATTTCTCATCCATATAACTGAATTAAAAAATGTTTTAGAGAGTTTTTTTAATAATATTCAGATTTTCAATTTTATTTTTATCAATGATTACTTTTTTATAAAAATATCTTGAATGGAGTCTTCTTTTTATATTTTAATTGATGATCCTTTCAGTTTTTACCAAAAAAATTGAATATAATATTTTTTTTAACATGAATGGAATGAATATAGTTTCCAACCATCATGAACACTCAATTATTTAAACAAAATTTATAGGTTTCCAATGTAAATTTCAAAATAAAAAGAATTACATAATATTTATGATTTTTATTATTTTATATATGGGATTTCAGTAAGAAAACTATATTTATATCTTAATATGATTGCCTTATATATTAAATATTCTTTTTATATATGAAAACATCATTTTATGTTAATTATTATTTAATATGGACTTTTTCAAATCAAACCACACTTATTACATTATTGTATGGTTTATGAATCTGATGATGGGGAGTTTATGGACACCGTTTATTTTTTATGGGTAATGCTATGATGAATTATAAATTTTTTTGAAGCCCATTAATTTATTTTATTTTCTGTTATATGATATATATATTATGGTCTTATATGTAAAAATATAAATGGATTATGATTTTTATGTGGGTTGGAATAAAACTATATATTCCTCTAATGGATTGGGTAAATATGGAATACATGGATATATTATGAGGTAAACATGTTAGGAATATTTAGTGAACCTAGTTTAATAATAGAATACATCCACTATGATAGACTTGGGAGTAAACCATAAATTATAAAATGGAATGGGGGCTGAACACATTCCTCTATAATACTCTTGTATGTAGGCCCTGAATAAAATAGAAATTTTTTTCATTTCTTACTAATATGACAAATACTTATTCCTTATTCTAATAGTAGTCTATAATTGATCATGTTATTGGATTCCATTATGATTCAGTTCCTAATATATAAAATATTTATACCATGACAAAGTATCGAGATCGATGATATAAAAGGCATGGATTAAAATTTAATTCTATTGAAATAATAACCTTATATTCATGTTATGTGTATGAAATAATTGATATATCAATTTTGTACCTTTACTGAGCATCAGATCTCATCCATTTTTATGTTTTCTTTCCCCATGATATGATGAAATTGTATTACGTAAGATATGATTGAGAAGGGTTCAATTTTTTGGAAACTCAGTGGGAGATGATTTAGTTCACCCATGAACTAATTTTTTATGAATAAATGATTACAAATATAAAAATCATATATGATTAAATCATTGTTAATAATGTATTTTATTATATATCCATCCCCTACGAAGTAATATCATTGTATAAAATGTATAGATCTGTATATTTGGTACCAAAGTATCAATTAGTTACATTTGGAAACATGGATGATAAATCATTTATGAGAACCCGTAGGATAATCTAGTGTATATATGAACATCCATATTTATGTAAGTGAAATGAATTTGGTTTTACAAGAATGAAATCAATATATTGATAATGAATTTTGTTGTGGTTATAAAAAGATTCACCTAGTGGTATTTACCCTCAAATGAGTTGGTCAACTATATCTCAGCTATAATTATATTTAATGGTGACTATTGCCTTCATACATAGATTGTTTGACAATAATAGGGGATATAAATTTGTTTATATCTTTTTTCATTATGAGACATCATAAAATATTTTAATTGATGATGGTCGTGGATTCCATAGGTTAATACTTGGGTGTCATTGATTCTAAAGAATGTGTTGTGATTTATAAATTATAAAAATAATATTTCATTATTATTTTGTTTCACACAATGATTATTTTTGTCACAATATTTTTCATCGCATTATTTAATGGATATAACATAATGGATTCAAATTAATGTTAAATGTGATAGACAATATAATGAATGAACTTATGACAAAAAAAACTATTAATGATAATGGAATGAAAAAAAAATTTGATATGATTATGAAACATTCCCACGTAATGAATCGTAATAATATTAAGAACAAGAAAAATATGATACAAAATACTATTGAGTACTTCAGGATAAACAATTCAACATATTTTATTAGATCACCTAATCCACTAGTTATTGAGAAATGGTTTAACACCATATTAAATATATTTATTTGTATCCCATGTTAAAATCATGAAAAATATTTTATGCCTATTTATCATTTGGAATGAGAATATGATTAATGGTGGAATCATATTCAGAAAATAGGGAAATGTTTAAAAATGACCTACATTGATTGGTATGAGTATAAGAGTTCATTTTTCAAAAATTTCCTTCATAATATTATTTATATGAAAATGGGGAAGGAGTTACATGACCTAATATATGTGGTTTATGAATCCATTTCTACCTTTGACGAACCATTTAAATGATATTTGATGTATGATTCTTCTAGTATAATTTATCTTAAAATTAAATTTATCCATTTCATTAGTGTTTTAAAACTGTATCTCTAAAAGGACTTATCCGTGAGATTATTTATTATCTATGTAAACCTTTTTTAATGTTCTATCATAGGGGAAATAGATATTGTATTTTCCTAAAAACAACCTTTTTACATGAAAATTGATATGGAATATAATAATTACTTTAAAAACCATTTTGAGAAGAAGATAATATATCCATTATTATAATTGTGTGGAATGAAACATGGGGGAAATTTTCTCAATTGGACTGTTAACTTTCTTATTTTTTAAAAAAGGACATCATAAATTCAATTTCTAATTTTATGGGAATAGTATGATAGATAACATTGGATAAAATGAAGCATAAAATACCTCACCCACACTTTAATGATCCAAATGCAAGGAGTGATGGAATTATGATTAACATTTCGCAAATACTATGTTTAATTAAAATATTTTTACTTTCATGGTATCTAAAGCCTAGAGAAAATTGAAATTGCAAGCTATCAATGTTGATTAGGAGTTTTATGATAATGATGTGGTGAAATGTACACATATCATCGACTATAACTATTAACCGATGATTTATTCTTGATCTAACAACACAATAAATACTCACAATACCATCACACTAATTATAGGTTGAATTAGTATTAAAAACTAGTAATGGTATGTTCATCACATCATAATAATTTTATTATTATCTAAATAAATTATGACAGAATGTTAATCCCCATAATCATTTAATTCTCCCTCCATATGAATTTATTTTTCCTTATACATGAATTTAATTTTGATTTCTAAATTTTATATCAATTATATATGAATATAATTCATGCTTTATATTTTGAACTAATACATGATAGTATATCAATGATGTAATAAATAGGAACCTTCTTTTGGTTTAATATCCTCTGTATGGGATGTAATTCCTATTCAAAAGGGGATCATATCTTAGGAGGATATTGAGAAAATCACCATAGTATATATATACACATTATAAGGTCGTTTATTGAAGTATTTCATGAATATTTTCCTAGTGTTCTATCAAATCATGATGTTGAGTTTTTAAAATATCTCATACATGGTTCTCCACCAATTTCAAGGACTCCATGTATAGTGGACCTAATTGATTTTCAGGATTTATAAAAGAAACTCATAATGAATCTTGAAAACATGTTCATTTTGACTATTGCATCACAGTGGAGGCACATGTTCTAATTTTAATGATAAATTTTTACAAATCCATCTATTTATTGTTTATTAAGAACTTATCATGATCAATATCAATAAAATTAATCATCTAACATTTAATGAGGACATTTTTGATCAACTATGTATAGATTAATACTTTTTTGGGATTGAAATTTTTTTATTGAAATAACCAATTTAAGGTCATGAAGGATGATATTCCCATGATAATATTTCATACAAGTTATAGACACATTGGATTAATAGTAAATCCATTTGGAATAACTAATTCCCACACTATCTTCTTGTATTTTATGTTAAATTTATTTATGATAACATTAATTAGTTTCAAGTTGTATTTATAGATGATATTATTATATATTCAAAAAAATTAATGAGAAAAAATATTTCATGGGGATTTTTATAAGGAAAAAATTAAATTCATGGATATATGAAAATTTTAAAAAGAGTGAATTATGGCTATAAGAAATAGATTTTAAGTCGTACAATCACAAGTGACTGTACATAGAGGGATCCATCAATGAAGTATGTTATAAAAAATTAGAACAGAAAAATATAACTTTTGGTAATACAAAATATGGAAAACATTTTTCCAAATTCCAATCATATAAGTGGAAGAAATTAATTTAAATTTAATCCCACAGAATCAATGAAAAAATAGGTTTATAATTTATAAATCAAAAAAAGGTTTCAATGATTATTTATAAAATTAAAATATGAAATTAATTTCAATAAAATTCAATGGATTAATTGATTTATTTTATCAAATTTATCATTAAGTCCAATCAACCCATTTATTTAACCATATAATTAAATTATACAAAATATTATTTTGCAATTAAAATTTAGTATTATTAATTATTAATCAAAATATGAAACATCAGATAAAAATCAGAAAATCAACCAAAATAATTTTTTGTATTTCTCTTTCAAAAAATAAATTTATTTTGTAAAATATTAATTCCATGAGACCAAATCTAATTTTAAAATGCTTTATTTATTAATAGGTGTTAAAAATAACGTTTATAAAAATACATCTTTTTATTAATACAATTGTTACTATTCATATTTTATGCATATAAATATTTTTTAATATGTTACAAACAAATGTTTTTAATATATACCATATATGTTTCATTAAAATAATTCAATAATAGTGGTTTGTTTAATATATTGATATAACATGTTGTCTGAAAAAAAATTCTCTGAAAAAAATTGTAGTTATTTTAAAATAGTTTTGAAATTCACTTCTAAAATTAAAAACAAAAATATTCATTTTATATACAATTGTGAATAATATTTTCAAATATTATTAAACTTATCTATAACATTCATTCAAATATCTTGGTGGTAGTAATTGTAATATTTTAATAATATTATTAATAGTATATTATAGATTGGAAAAACACAATCTAGTGTGTAATACAATATATAAGGGAATCAGTATTATGTGTAATACCATAAAAACATAGTGTTGCTTGTACCAAATTCTAATCTATTTTATCATATAGTGAAAAATTGACTTCTTTTTTTTTATGAAATTCAAATTTAGTTCTTTTTAATAATGAAATCTATATTCAGTGTTTCATGAAAAGAAAAATATATCAACATATTAAATTCTGTAGGATTTATATTGATAACAAAGGTTCCACTAGTTAAAAAGGATATCTTTATACACTTTTATGACTACTTCCATAGTATGAAAATTTTTATCCGTTAATCATTAACCTACGCAGGCCAAATAAACTATGAATAAGGGAAAAAATTAATTTCACTACATCACTAGGTAAAATATTACATAGCTAAATAAATTATATATATCTTAAGGCTCATTCCATGTTATCATATTCTATCAATCCATTGGGGAATAGAGTTTCATTCTGACTATGAAACCCATGAAATATATAACAATTACATTTGAGCCTTTATCTAGGTAATCACATCCCATGCATCCATTTTGGATGTAGAGCATTATTTTGAATCCATAAACATTGTATTATAGGAGTGGGTTTTTAGAGTCACTGAAACCCAACCTACAGTCATAGATAATTAGTTATACCCCACAAACCACCAATCCTTATGAACATTCTTCTTTAACCATTTACCACATATACTATTTGTAAACCATAATTCATTGAAACAATCATTGTATTAAAATATTTTATATTCAATATATATAATATCACCATACATTAACCCATGAGAAAAAATTTCATTTGTATACTTTATCCTCTTAACATATTTTCCATTTAATACTTTACCCGTTTATGTAATTTACTATTCACTTACCATAGCCAAGTAACACTGTACCATATTTCATGTAACCCATGCCCATTATACCAAAAACCCACTTAATCCATGTTAAAAACTAATCATAATTATAATTTTAACCATTTAACAAACCTCATTTACATTATAAATAAATCTCCACATACTCTATCACATCACACGTTAATTCTACACTTAGAATCTAAATTTCTTATTCAAGAAGAGGTATAAACCATGGGTGGCCCTTAACCGAGTCTAATCAGCCTCAATGAATCATTTAGGGATCATAAAAGGTTCAATTCATCATTTATCCAACCAAATAGTCATTGATAAAATTTCAAAACTAAGGTACAATATAACGACACAAAATCACAACAACATGCACACAAGAAAATCCATAATACTATGGGATATAAAATTTATTCCACATATCTCTCTTCCATAGATAATCGCATGATCAAAATTAGATTTGGATATAAAAACCCAGATTCAATTAACTAACATTGAATCCTCTTATAAAAAAATTTATTTAGAGATTTAGAAGTATATTTTTTTAAAAGAACTAATAAAAAAGAGAAAATATTATTTTCAAATTCAGTTGGAACTTTGATTCCCACCCAACACAGCTCAAGATGGCTAATAAATGAGGTTGATGGATCCTAAAGATGTTTGGTACAGTTTCAATCATCACTATTTCTACTAGAATAATAAAGGATTAGAATATCATGTTTGGAAACAAAATCCTACGAGAAAATTTTTAAATTTTCCAAATTTTTATGAGGCACACAGTTTGGCTACATGGTTGGCCAACATTATTCCAACCACGCATGACCCTTTATGCTAGCATGGGTAATTGTCACATAATTTCTTATAAACCCCACATGGTTTGAAAAACCATGTTGAAACCATGCTGGGGGGCTCTGTTTGAGAAAATATGGTTCAGCCTACCCCATTACACAATCTTACTAAACGTACACCCACACCCGAGTGAAACCTAGTTATATAACATAGTCACTACTAATTATTATACAACCATGAAAGATTTACTAGATTTCCCCCTTTCACCCTTTCTATTACCCTGAGCCGATGGAACACCTCTGATCCACCACATAAAATAGGTAAAAATTTCATTAATCATCTTAAATGGATTTAAATAAAAACATAAACAATGGAGTACCTCATTATATGTTTGGGATATTACATGTTACATTAGTTTTCTAATGTTTACTGTGTAATCCTATCTAAAATTCTATAGTGATTTCATCCTAATAATATCTTAAAAGGGGAAAAGGTGTTAATTACCCCACATTACTGGATTTTTTGGCAATAACTTATAGAAAAAATGAAAAATCATGCATTAGATCTCAATTTCACATTATTTGTTAATGCCCACCAGTATATTCTATTGATATCATGGTACATATTTGTGAAACCAGATGTAACACCCATTTGGAAACATTTATTTACCTCATCAACAACTCACGAGGACCACAAAAACCCTGATAAAACCGTGAACATAGAGTACTTAATTACATCCACATAAATAACCATATTGTTTACCCATATAATATATATTTTCCTTATGGGACACACCCTCTTGATTAAATACTTTACCACCATTGATCTAATTTAAAATAATAGGAGGAAAATATTTTGATCATAATGATTCTCTTACATAATACTCTTGATCATCCTGATTCATATATTCAATGAGTTATATTATCTTCCACTCATTATAGGATTACCAAACCACCTCTAACTATGTATCTCTATACAAGTCATAAAAAATGAGGTTTCCCTATCCAAGAGTGTATCCATCTCAATTTTGAAAGAATATAGATACTCGAATGATCTCACCTTCCAATGGTTCAGTTCCCTCTATGAAATTATGTAATATATATTCATGTGATATTTTTACACCATGAATCAATAATCCAATAGAGAATTTTTCTTTCATATCAGGTCATGTATGACCACATATAACATCATGTCATAAGTATGATAACTATTCTCATTATTATTCAATAAAATAGATCTATAAGAATCCACATGGATATCCTTTATTAGAAATAATCTATATCTCTCCTTGATGTTTAAAAAAACATGTTATAATCCTTATGTAGATCATATAAGGTTTGGGTTATTGTTAAGATCAACAATCTCAACATGTATATTGTATCCTTCTAGTAGAAATCAAATCTAACAAACATCTCCCCATTCATACTCAAACTGGGCATCAATGTTTCCATATGGAATAAGTCCAATATAAAATGATATAAATTTCCTACCAAAACTAGAAAGATTCAATTATCATATATGTTCATTTTTCAAACTAGTTATAACATTAATTCCATCTTCATTGGGACTCATGACACTATATCCTCTTAGATAACAAAACCCAAGAAGTTAACATTATAATATAGGGATAGAATTTGTATATATCAAAATGAATTCAATGATATATTTATATAATAAACATTATGTGATGATGTTAGCAACAGTCTTCTCTATAATGGGAGTACAAAAATATTTCATCGATGAAATCCCCCAAGCACTAATCCATAAATGGATGGAATATCTAAGACATAAAGACCGTAAAGAATGCATGATGATATGTATCACCAAATGACATTACAATAAACTCATTCCATAAATACATGCTCAAAAAATATGTTTAGTGTATGCCATATGGTATCACCCTCAACATATAGTTCCCAAAAATAATGATAATAATAGAGAAAAACTAAGAAGATCATTTCAAATCAATGAAATCATTGATTCTTGGAAGGGGATACATGATCAAGAACATTATATAGTTTAGTCTCTAGTAATCTAGACATAGGGAAAAATTCTCATAAATATTTATGGTGAGAATAATTGGAGATCCCGATGATGAGGTACTAGCCCTCATAAATCCAGCAGTTTCATGATCTTCTAACTGTACATTAAAATAAAGAATAACACCAAGTTTAATCCAATAAGTCAGGAAGGAAATATTTTCATCTCTTCAATCCATATTGATAATCATGATGATCATTATATCATTTTTCTAATTTGTTTAAATATTCAATAAATTCCTCATTAAAAAAATAAAAATTCAATAATAATTTGACTCTATTACAGCTCTCAATCATGAAAAATAAGTCTTGAGTCCTAGTTAATGAGATAGTATAATATACACTCAATTATTACTATAAGATCATATAAAAGATCCCATTCACTCTGGTGGATATAGATTCCCACTTCTAGATAATGAAATGTAATTCTGCTTTTTAAAAAGAACATGTGATCCTAGTATAGAACTGGACAATCTGTTCCTAGAATCCAATCAGATTTTTACCCATCCCTCAGAACAATCACCCAATGAATGATAACAACCAATTTTAGGAGAAAACTCCTTACAGAATCTAATACCCTTTGAACGAACCCATAACAATGTATCTATTGTCATAACCCCACTCAAAATATAAATATAAAAATGCCAAGTCCTTTTAAAAATTATAAGATATAATGGATAATAATTTACCTATATCATGAAAACATGTAAGGGTAGATAACATAAAAATAATAACGTTGTAAGTGGAATGTCTTATGTGTAGTCTTGTAGGAGTAGACTATATAGCATGAATCTTAATCACACCTCTTCACTGGGAACTATTATGACTCCACTGAGTTGATTCTTATATATCGTATTGTTGCTCCTTTTTTAGGTACCTCATTCCAAACCCCAGACTGAGTAATCAGTGGATCCCCTTCTACTTGTCTTCTGTGGGGTAGATGTGTCCTTCTATGACTATGGAAACTACCATAATCCTCTTCCACCACTCAATTACTATGAGATACTATAAAATCACGATTGAGAAATTACATAACCCCAATCAAGACACTCCATAGTAGATAAAGGAAACTATATGTTCTTGTGTTTATCCCTCTAAAAAACAACTCCATATGATCCTGATGTGGATATAAAGTCCACTATATACTACACTCATTACTAACATTTCACTAGTTATCATTGTGGTATTTCTTAATACCTAAATGAGATCTCCTAGATAATCCTACTATGACTACCTATCCACCACAAGTTGCCTCCATCAAGTTTTAGTTGGTGATGAGTGCCATATTAATAATTTAGATAAGTTTTATAGGATAAATATATTTACCTACTATAAAATATCATACCATCCCCATAATGGAATTACATTGTAAGGGGGTCTTATCCCCTAAGAAAGATGTAGAAAATTACATAGGTTGGGGAAACATCCACTATAGACCATCACTAACATTATCAACTATGTAATGTTCATGAACATTCATGACTTATCATCACATTGAATCTCAAGAGTGAAGTCACAAAATATTTTCACTTGATGTCATTATATGTTATATACTTTGTTTGTCAAGGTTTCTCTATTATGTACAACAATCATTCAGTTGGTACTCATAAAATTAAATTATCACACTTAACCATTTTGTACATGGGTTCCTCTTGTCATTTTATGATCATATGGATTTAATCAATCGAAAATCTGCTACCTGAGGGCCTCTCTCCCAAGTAAAATGGGAAGGTTCTTTTGGAATGATTCTTTTATATCAAAAAGAAAATGTATAATGAGCGGTGTCCCCCTCTACATAGATCACATAACCAGTAAGAAACATTCATTAATCTAATCATCCATTAGTGTCCCAATATATGTAGGAAGTTATGTATCAGATTTATGAGAACTGTGTTTTTACAACTCTCTTTATTATAAACCCAATGATGCTGCAAATTCATATTCACTATAATGTAATACACACTATGATCACATGATATAAAATTATGTAAACCTTAGATGGATAATATAAATATAGAGAAACACTAGTTCAACATTACTCCCAAAAAAGCATAAAAATTAAATTAGAACACTATGATAGATTCATTTATTTCTTTTTAATTTAATCTATTATGTAATTATATTTTACAATTTAGATATGAAAATATTGGTTATGTGGTAAACATTTCAGCTATATGATCAATGCATTTCAAAATATTTCCCCAACATGTATACCATGATGGATGAATAATCACCAAATGTTTTTCCACCCCATGAATTAAATATCATAGAGTATTATAAATATAAAAAATGGTTGTCAACTATTGAGAAATATCATCACAACAATAATAAATAAACATCAAGAATAGAAATCACATAACTTGGAATATGGGTTTCCCCCACACATCGGTCAGATACTCCAAAGCCTAAGCACATTTCCATGTAGAAATACATCCTAGAATCATATATTTAATTCCAAAATTGAAATTGAATAGAACAGATAAGAGATATAATACCACATTGTAATATACCCATCATGATTCTCCCTCACATGATCAAGACATATTTCTACAAGAAATAGACCATGACACCCCACATACTAGTGGGTAGAGACATGTAGCTAGTGTCTATGGAATATAATAGGTTGAATATACAAACATAAATAGACTAAAACACAATGAAAATATTATAGAAAACAAATCAACAAAAAATTATCAAAAGTATAATAATATGATAAAATAAATAATACCAACCTAATAAACAATGTCATGTCACATTGGATGTAAACAAAATTTCATACAATCATCTAACATATTGAAGTAAACCAAAATTAAATACTCCCAATAGTAGTCGTGAATACTATACTCTATAAATATTTCATGCCAAAATCCTATCGAATAATGGAATCAATCGAGTACAGGGACTATTTCTCTTGTCCAGAGAGATATCCATGAAATTTTCATAGGTTCCAAATTATAGTCCGAACATTGTGTGAGTAAAGCCTAAAAATTAAGAACCCTTGATTAACATGAACTTCCATTTTGAATAAATAGTGTATAATATAGTTTAATAAATAACAGAATTAATTTATAAATAAATTCATAATTTCTAGATAAACCAACTAACTATCGAGATATGAGATGACCCCATGGATAACCAAACTATCTTTTGCATGATGGATGGTATCTATACCATGTAGGGGTTTGATCTTCCTTGTATGAATCACTAATATTATCTGTTGAGTAAAATTTAATCTCACCCTCATGAATCATGTAACCATACTTATATCCCTAAGGAATGAACTAATCATACACCTCCCCCTCATGCATAAAGATTCCATTTACTCTAATCTATATGTTAATTCCCTATCTGCTGATTAATATGTATTCCAATAGAATAATACCATATAATGGAAATACTTATTATATATATTAGTGTGAATATCCATGTTAGGGAAACATATATGGGGAAAGGATAAGAAAGTCTATGTAAATATTCATGCTATAGTCGATTTAATAATTCAACATCAAAAAGAAGAAATTATCAATTCATTCCAATTTATCAAGCATGATAAATATGTTATCGTAGTATATATTGGTTAATTTATCCAAATTTTCAAATATTATAACACTTATTCAAGTATTACATGTTACATAATTACCACTATAATTTCAATGATTCTATTTCACATTACATATTTTCTTGATTACAATTTTTTGTTTTAGTTATGCCTTTATTAAATCATACAAACATGATCACACCAATTTTATTCTTATAGACCATAGAATATCAAAGTGATTATTTATTAAGAAAATTATCCCAATTCACATGTTAAACAAAATAAAACATCAATATGTTCTATAAAAAATCCAATTCAACATTGTGATCTTGTTTAATATAGTTTATTCTCTATAATAGTTTCCGTTGTAAGGAGACCTCTTAGTTGTTTGAATTTCCCTTTCTAAAAAATGGACATAATGGAATATGTAATATTTCTTGGAATGAATCGATGAAAATTTATATGTAACGAAGGTCATGTTGATGATGTGTCAATTTGATAACCCGTGTTGAAATTACTAGAGAAAAAAAGTACATTGTTGAGAGTATTTATGTGGTAAACCTAGAATTAAGAACAACATGATTTTTTTTTTGATAATAAACATTTTTTACTAGGATGAGAGAAAATAATTAATTGAATCATAATATCGAAGGCACATGGACTAGTACACAATGAAAATGTCCAAAGCATAAGAACCAATATAAGAATCAAAAGAACAAAGACCCGAATACACTAGATCATCACCTCCACATCATTTTCATTATTTAAGACCCCTAACTACCCAAATCAAATGGATAATCTTATAGAATTTCCTGATGAATATTTGAATTGTTCCTATTACTGATATATATTTTAATACCCTCTTGTTCATCCAATCTGATTATGTCAATTTTAGTGGCTATTTCTTTCTATGAATTATCTTCTTTGTCATACATATGTGTATTATTCTAGAACATTTCATGGCCATGTGTCCCAAAATTACATGCCTCAAATTCTTTATGTGGACTGGAGCCATTTTGGACGGAAAAACAACAATAACATGAATTCCCTATGTCATGTTGGCTAAAAGTAGTATCCCAAAGTCCCACATCCTATGATTAATTCTGGATGGTACATTATAAAATAGTTAGTGCTACATTACTTCTACAGTGCCCCTCAAAAATATCCTTCCACTAGGATTTGATCATTGTCTTCATGATGGAATATGAAGTTTTTTTAACACATATAGAACACATGAACTATTCATAATGTGATTTTTAGACCACCTAACTCATGAAAAGAGGAAAAACCATGATATAGAGAGTCTATATCAATTTGAAATACAATAATCCCTTATGTAAAAAGAATGAAATACCATGTAAATGATGGATGAATATATTTCAAGGAGAGAAAAGTAATATTCCACCAAAAAAGTCAGACATATTAATTCATGTCATCTAGATTAATAAAAATATGGATAGATAAATGAAAATTTGTTATATATGTCCTATAATCTTTGGATAACTCATAAAATTTACAAATCTTTTTTAGGGTATTTATATTATATTAAAAGGGTTAACTATTTTTTTTCTATGGGGGAATATGATTTTTCACCTTATTGTTATAGACAATATTAACACCGTCAACTAGTAGGATGGAACCACTAGTGAGCTGTTGGTTTCATCTAGTGAACCATCATGGATAGAGAACCAACTTGTTTGGTGGTGGGACTCACTATCTAGCCACTATTCATCCAGCTGGATCAATGGAATTCTTTACAATCTATCCACTCCCCAGTGCACTAAACCATATAGCAGGTTTCACTATAACAGCTCCAATGTTTCATTCAACCTTTATACTTCCTATAGATTACCTTTTGTAATCCCTTAAACACCACATAAAATACAATTTACCTAGAAAAGAAGGACCATTAACTGAACCTAAATAAGATTAAACAAAAATATAAAGTAGAATATTCTAGGGGAAAATGTAGTATCATATAGATATGATTTTATATTATAGGGAAAGTGTGTAGGGATAAGAAAAAACAAAATCACATAATTCAAAACTTCATTGGAATCAATGATTCAAAAATGAAAACCCCCCTCACTCATATATAATGGTGTAAAAATATTATTTCTGGGGGCCTAAATGTTTACTTTTATAAATCATTAGTACTCTACAGGTAATGTTGTGGAAAGACTGGAAATTAGTTAACTAATTGTTATGTAGGATTCATGTGGAGAATTCATAATATTATTTACCTTGGTAGTAGTGAAATATAACATTTTTTATACTTGAATAATATATTAATAATCATATGCATTCTATATAAAGGTATGTAACACCATTATGATGAATTTAAATAATTCAGTGACTTTTTAAATTTTAAGGATCCCACGTCATTGAATTTGGTTATTGTACAACTTATACAGTGTCCAATAATGTCTATTAATCAATCACATTAAAATAGATTGATCCCCAAATTATTATAAGATACAATCCACAAATATTGATGATAATAATTTATATGGTCATGATATATTAATATTGTTTCTATATATCCTAAAATTTTAGTTCATGCTATAATTATTTGTTTTATATTACGGTGCTTCTGGAAGATGATGAAAACTAAAGAAGTAACTGATCTATAAAGAGAGGATATATATTTCCATATCCTCGATTCTATATTGTGGTAATTTAAAAAGATCTAATTAGGTAACATTTTAATGTATTATTGGTAATGTTTACTTCATTTTCAAAAATACTTGTACAAATATATATGGAATAATTATTATAAAAAATGATACAAGGGCGTTATTTTTAATATTGGATTACAGAAGTTGATTTATATTGGAAATTTAAAATTCAAAATTCCAATGATTTATAAAAAACAATATCATATAAGGATACTGATGATGAACATTCATATATTTAGAGATAAAACATATAAAATAAAAAAATTATTTTGTTTCATTATTGGAATTTATTTAATATATGAAATTATAAATGTAATTTCATTTTTGTTGTATTATATTGGAATCTAGGCATTGGAGAAATTAATGTTTATAAATATTATTGAAGTATAGTAACAGAATAATATAGAATTATTTGGAACACCTATTATATTTTTTATTATACCATCAAATTATATATTGTGTGTTTAACTTATGTGTTGAAATTTTCTTTGGTAACTCACTTCAAATGATGTTGTCATAAAAGATGAAAGGGATGTGGATCATGAACAAGTAGTGAGTCTGTAAAAAAAATTTAATCAATCAATTCATGTATTTATTACATTATACATAATCCCAATGTTGACATGTCCTCGATGATTATTTCCTAGTTTTGGTGAACCATGAAAAAAGATTTTCTCAAGTATCCTTTATTTTTCATTTGGTTGTTCTTTTTTGATAGATAAAAGTATTCGTTTCTAATGTGAAGACAATATACTATTATTGTAAATTAATGTGATGAAAACTCATGTAACCCTAATATAAAACCTCTATTAGGTTATTTTGTAGGATAACATATTATGAAATGTGGATTCAGATCCCCTAATTTTTTTCATTGAGATTTTGTCAATGGAATTAATTTATATTGATAAATTTTTTTATAGAAAGGGAGTATTGTTAGTATATTGATGAATGTTTTTGTTATGGAATAAAAAATGTGATTAAATCAATTATATATATTTCAAAATGTGTATTCATCAGAAACTCAATGAGTCTAAACAAGTGATTACATCCTCAGATCTATGATGGATGTAGATAAAGTTTTTTATAACAATGAATATAAATCATAAAATGATTTTTTGGGAACATTTTCAAATTAAATGTAAATAAAATTAATAGAATATTAATTTGAAAAAATAATATTAGAATTCCTCAAAAATAACTATGAATGTTATCATAATTTTAAGGATCTAAAACTACATGTTCTAAAATTATATTTGATGAAAAATTATTAGTTTATATAAAATTGTTAATTGTTTCAGTAACTATCTTATTGATTTGGTTGATGATATTTTTGGACTCAATAAATTGATGAACGGTTACAATATCATGAAAATGATCAGAATAAAATTTTATATAAATTTTTATCCAAATGTTTTTTCATATTAAGAGGTTATTTTTTGGGGATTTAAATCTTCTTTTTTACACAAAAGGTTAGTTACATGTGAAATGAATGTGAAACCAGAATATTCTTTAGAAAAATCATCTAATGAAGTTGAAATAAAATTAGAAGACAAGAAGTAATTTTAGGGGAATGAAGATGAATAAGTAATTTTTTATTAATTATTATAACTTTATGTAATGTAATTTAAGAGTGTCAAAGGCCTATTCAAAGGAATTTTATCTTCATATTTCTGTAATTTTAGAAATTGTTTTTATTTTACTATCGTGTTTCTAGAATGGATTATTAGAGAATATGGAATGATTAAATAGTAATAAAATAGATTAATATGTTTCTTATTTAATGATCATTAAATAAATAAATAAAAGTAATTTTTTGAGAAATTCATTGCAGAAAAATAAGAAATATAAAAATAATAATATCACTTATAAGGAATTTTAATTGAGATTATCACTGATATAAAATATGTAATAATTGATTTAGTAATGAAATATATATCTACTATATAATATATTGATAAACTAGAAAGTGTTTTTTCTATAATGGAATAATTAGAGGGGAATTAAAATATAATGATTTAAAAATAAAGCTAAAAACAATATTGTAGGAATAATGATGTTATATATATGATCGAGATACTGAAATTGGTAATAATGGGAATGTAATTAATGATTTATAAAAAGGTAAAAAAAAATAAAGGAATTTTGAGTCAATGGGAAAATATTGATGTGTGATTAATGATAATTTATTATCTTAATATATAAATTATAAATAATGTTAATATTTTTGAATAAAATGAAAATGAATTTTTAAATTTGAGATAATAGAAAAAGAAAAAATGTAACATCCAAACCCCAATTTCCTAGAGAAAGTGAATAATTTTATTACATTTACATGATCCCAAGAAATAAAATCCCAGAGGACCGATCTGTATAGTATTCTTGGAAAAACAAGACACAAAAATAATTGTTACATTACATTATGAAATGAAATAATATAATATCTTTTTTTAAACTATAATATTCCATATAATATCCGTATAGGTAAGTCATATTATACTTCTCCACTTCTTAGGGAAAATGAAAAATAAGTGGAGGGCTCATATGCTCAGTAGGGATAAACAATACAGTAGATGCTATCATAAATAAACATACAAATTTCAGGTAATTTATAAAATTGAAACAAAATCCTTTTAAACATAATCTATAATATAATATGGAAATAATAAATAAAATAATTACATTTAAACATTCATATGGATATTCTACTAGTTTAGTAATCATATTTAATATCAAAAACTAATCTCATAATGATGGAATTCATAATGATGGACATCATAACCATACGGTCAAGGACTCATTCCAAGACCACACATAAGTAGGTAAATACCCAACATAGTTTTTCCCATGAGGCCAACAAATTCATAGGGGGGCTAAAAAAGGCCTTGCACGTCACTTACTATGTACAATTCATTCCTCTGATGAAATGGGGAAACAAAAAAAAATCACATTAAAACTAGTATACAATATTTTAATACATTAATCATAAACAATGAATGTAATATAAATAAAACATCCATATTCCAACATATCATAAAACATACAATATAATATCTAATATCGTATCATAATAAATCGAATGAAATTAAGTAAAAAATCCAACAGAGGATGTTGACATAGATGAAAGTAAACTAAGAAATTCATTAAAATTCATTGTGGGAATTATCCCATTCTTACATTGTAATAATCTAATATTTGATTATTAATAAATTAAAACCTTTATTTTAAAAATAAACTTCTAATATTGATAGTGAATATTACCAAAATTAAGGATTCATGAGGGAATAACTAGCCACATGTACCGTATATTTTAAATACATTCATTCCATAATTTTTTGAAGAGTTCATAAAATAGATCTTGGAAAATTACGAAAATATTCTTTTCGGAAAAATTTATAAGAAGTCAAAATGGGTGAAATTGACATAAAAACATTTTTATGTTATTTTGAAATAAATTTTTATGAAACATTGACATGGATGATAATTGTGTCCAAGTAGATAGTTATATATAAATAACATGACATAATAATTAGATTGTAAAATTAACCCTAACTTTGTACTAACCATTACTTGAGGATGCATTAACCTCATGTATAATTTTAAATATATGTAATTAAATTATACAATAACCAAATAAATATTTATTATATCATATATTACGCTCTCATTTTTAAAAAAAAATATTTTAGTATCAATATTGTTTCGTGTGTGAACTGCTTCGTTTTTCCTTCCATTTTTCTTCAGTAAGTAATGTTTGTTATGAATAGGATGTATTTTTTCCAAATCTAGGATTGTTTCAAGTTAATTATTATTACATTTATTAACTATTTTTATTTTATATTCATTATTTAATGTTTACCACGTAGAATGAATCTTATCGCTTCATGGAGAGGGTAGACCATTCGTATGCACGAGAGACGATATCACACCCTTGATGGTAAAATGGTATAGAATTGTATGGTATATTAATTATTAAAAATTAATAATAATGTAATATTCATAATTTATACTCCTTATACTCAACATTATACCCATCCAAATAAATTAGTTTCGAATAAAAAATTACACCACAAAAAAGAGACAGTAAGTCGTATGTAAACATGCATGGTGATATTGTCCTTCATAGGATGGATACAAGGTGGTATATAGTTATCTAATAACTATAATACCATCTAAAAATGTATAAGATACTACATTGAAAACTTTAGTATTAAAATAATAATGTAATAGGAAGTATAAAATGAAAAAAAAATTAATTGAATTAGTTAAACAATTATCTCTTCTCTGAGTGTCTCCTTTTGTGTTTCAAAAAAATAACGCATAAGGTTGGATATCTGCAAAAAGTATGGTGTCTAGGATGATGTGAGGAATTTTTGGTGGGGAATAACTCAAGGTTAGGTCTATCTTATAATCTTTAGTGGTATTAATAATATGGAATGAAAGGTGGACTATTATGAGAGTGGGGAGGGGCACTTTTGGAAACTCCAAAAGTATTCAATTATTATAAATTTATTTTCTATTTCAAATAAAATCAACATGAATTAGTTCAGGGATATGTTGACTAGGGGCCTATATATTCTCAAAAATGTTATTTTTAGAAATGTTTAAGTCACAAAATTGACCATATAATTTGGACTTGACCCTTAGTTAAACAATTTTACTCTTACCCTGTTTACATGCCTTTTATATTATATGGTTAATATATATACTATAAAATTCAAAATGAACCCAATTTGGATCTTTTATGAAATACTTTACATTATTATAGTCATTATTTTTAGAACCTGACATTTTTATAAATATTATTACATTCATTGAAAAATAATATATTTTAAATTACCATTCATGTCAATTTTGATATTGTTCAATATTTTCATTTTAACAAAATATCAAAGCAACATGATATCATCAAAAAAAATACTTCAAATAAGAAACTATCATGTCTAATTTATCTATTAAATAAGTTTCTATCATTAATTAAGGAAAAATTTATTTATTTTGATATTTTTAATATAGTTTAATTTATTATTCTTCTAATAATTCAATTACTCAATCATCATTTTGCTACAATTTATTTAAATATTTATTTCCAAAATTTATAAATAAATATTCATTATGTAAATACACATTATAGTATTATAAATATTATTTACAGCATATCATATCACTTATATAAAAACATATTAAAAATTATATATGTATTATATTTAGGATATGATCTTTTTAACTCATATTTAAAAAATATATAATAAATCTAAGAATAAAAAAAGTTGCTTAAAATGGGTCATATATTCGGAAATCAATTATTTTGGTCATAAAACACATATTATATGAAATTAGGACATGTTTTCGGGAAGTAATATATTATTATAATGTTACTATTAACTTTAATTACCATATTTACATTTAAAAGTGTTAAATAAAATAAAAATGTTATTATTCACCAAAAATTATTTTGATCCTATTAGACCAATTTTTTGTACTAATTAAAACTATGTATGTCCTTTTTTAAATTAAATTCATAGATTTGGTAAAATTTTGTTTAATAAAAATCTCATAGATGTTCCTAGAAAGAGGGTAAAAGAGAGGTTGAAAATATCAATTAATATTTATATCTTATTATATTATAAATATAATTATAATGAAAGGAATTGGAATAATATATGTATTATTTATTTATTAGGACATTAAAATAAATTTAATGTAAGTTAATTATCAAAATTAAAAATTCGGTTTTTAACAACAATGAAGTATTTTTTACCATTCATCAAAAATTTAAACATTATAGCAAAATATCCAAAATTCAGACTAAGCTAAATTTGATGTTTTGAACTCAAAAATTAATTCTATTTTGAAAAATTAAATTTATAAATTCTATAATTAGGTAAATACTATTCATAACCACTTTTTAAATGGTTAGTCTGATAGGACATGGTGCCCTAGAACATGGTGTTGTGTGCTCTACTAGCTATTGAATTTTTTAAAAAGAGGAATACCAAGTATTCTGGGGGTATTAAATTGTTTCCACCTTAAAGAAAATTTAACCTTAAAATTTCTAGAATATCACCCCATAAAAATATTTGGGTGGTTCTTAATCATATGTTCTTCAGGTTCCCACATAGCATCTTCCATTTTAGGTTTTCTCAAAAAACGTTTACCAGACAAGTCAACTGATTCCTCAACACATATTCTATAATATAAATAATTTTGATATTATCTTCATAATAAGAAAAATTAGGTTCATATTCTATTTATTCTTATCTGAGTTCATGCATTGGGTATGGCATGTATTTCCTTAACAATGATACATGGAGCACATCAGGAACATTAGAGAGACATGGAGGAATTACAAAATAGAAAGTTAGGGATCCAATTTGATCTATAATTTCGAAAGGTCTTATGTTCCTTGAACATAATTATGGCTTATTACACAACTTTTTAACACCCTTCCACAGATATAGCTTCATGAAAACAAGATCTCCTACTTCCAATTCCAAATCCTTCATTCGGTTATCAGCATTGATATTTTTTGTACATTGAGTTGTCTTAATATGGGTATGAATAATCTTCACCTTTTTCATTGATTGCTCAATGAGTACAAGGAAAGAGAGTTTTCTTTCACAACCAGCATCCCATCAAGTTAGTGTACAACATCTATTTTCCATATAACGCTTCATATGGTGACATCTGAAAACATGAATGGATGCTATTATTATTGAAAAATTCTAATATATATAAATATATATCCCACATACCATGAAAGGGATGTGGGTATGATCTCACTGTCACTTATAATATTTGAATATTATGTTATGATTCTCTATCAATTTGAGGGTGGAAGCCAGTCCTCCA
Source organism: Viscum album (assembly GCA_963277665.1). Taxonomy (NCBI): domain Eukaryota; kingdom Viridiplantae; phylum Streptophyta; class Magnoliopsida; order Santalales; family Viscaceae; genus Viscum; species Viscum album. The sequence continues at coordinate 1,240,385,270 of OY728129.1, forward strand.
ACAAAGCATAGTATATAGGGTCTTGAAAAGAATATTCTAGAATCATAATGAAAAATGAATTTTATGGTTAGAAACAATTGATAGGGGTAATCCATGAAGACTTATGAATTTATTAACGTTATGTGATGATAAAATTTCATTTGGTAAATAACCTCTTATAAAATGAAAATTTGATGATTTGGTAGGACGATCAACAATAACCCATATCTTATCATTTCTTCTATGAGTCTTTGTATCCCCATGAAACGTTCAATCTCAATATCATCCCATTTACAAATTGGTATAGGAATATGATGCGTGAATCCTCTAACATTTTGTCCTCTACCATTAACTAGTTGACGAACTAAACATCTTGAAACATAATCAGCAATATCACCCTTCAGTTTATCCCACCAAAATTGTTCCATCAAATATCTATACATCTTAGTTCCAATAAAGTGAATAGAGTAACTAGATCTTTGAGAATCATCTAAAAATTCTTTTTTTAGCTTAGGTATATAAGAAAATAACATCAACTTTCAAAATTTCAAAACTGTATATTCTTATATAATGTCCTTCAATCTTCCATCATTTACAACTTTATTTTTCTCTTCAAAATCCTCAACATCAAACTATGAAATTTTTATCCTTTCCAAAAAATATGGTTTTGATACAATTAGAAAATGTAGTGATGTTTCACCTTCAATGATGATTCCCATATCCATCTTTACTAGATCCATGAACACAGGATCCCTTCAAACTCTACTTATATTCATAAAATTGTGGCATATCCTACATAAAGCATCATCCACCTTTTTTATATTCCTCTATGGTATTGTATTTTTCACTCATAATCATTGAGTAGATCAAGAAATATTCTATTTCTCATGTTGTGTTATTTTTATAAGAAAATATATTTCAAACTCTTGTGATCTGTATATATTTTATATATGCCACCATAGATATATTGAATTTATATCTTCATATCAAATATTACTGATGTTATCACAAGATCATGAGTATGGATGTTTTGTTCACTAATTGTTAATTACCTTGATGCTTAAGAAGTAGCCGTATAATTCTGCAAAGGAACACAACCATGTCATTTTCATGAGGCACCACTATAAATCAAATAACCATCATTTCTAGAGGATAATGTTGGGATATGATAATTGACTAATAATATATAAATTTATCTAAAATATTCTTCACACTCATTTATTCAAATGAATAAACCCATTTATGTGTGATCCTGGTTAACGGGTTAGCCAATCAATCCAAATTATAGATAAAACACTAATAGTAATATGCTAAACGAATAAAATTTTATACCTCAGTTAAACTAATAAATGATGGAAATTCATGGATTTCTATTTTATTTGTAGGATCAATTGACATTCCATCCTTCGTGAAAATATTCCCAAGAATGTTAATTTCCTAAATCATGAATTCACACTTTCTAAACAACCCAATAAATTCATTTCATAAAAGAGTATTCAGAACAATCTATAAGTTGTTCTCATGTTATTCATAGATTTTGGAGTATAAAAAGATAACATCCATAAGAACTATGAAAAAAATTTCATGATATTCCTTGAACACTCTATTCATTATATCCATGAATATAGAGGTTTTATTAGTTAGTTTTAATGGATGTACTAGAAGTTCTTAATGTCAATTCCTAGTTCATAATGATGTCTTTTGACTATATTCTATCTTTAATCACAATTGATGACCTCCAAAATGATGTTCAATATTCAATGAAATATAGAGTTACATTTAGTTGATCAAATAAATAATTAATTAAAGGAATATGATACTTTTTACTTACTGTAATATCATTGATTTCTTTATAGTTGACACATATTTTAATTGGTAAATATTTCATCTTAACAAAAAGAACTAGGTATCCCCTTATAGAATATATAGGGAGGATAAATCCATTATTATTAAACTTCTCTACTTTTTTCATCAGATTCTCTAACTCCACCGTGGCCATTCTATAGGTAGTTTTTTTAAATTGGTAATGCATCCGGGATTAAATAACTATGTAACTCAACCACCCACTCTGACGGATTTCTAGGTAATGTTATTCTTGTACAATATGTACATCACCGATTTGAATATTAGTAGGTTTAATCATCTATTCATCCTTATGAATTTCATTTAAAAGAGAAAAATTAGGGGTGTCTAGATAAGAATAAGATGATAAAAGTTATTCTATTAAGATATGGGATTCAACATCATCCCCCAAAAGATTAAATTCATTCTTCTTGCATTAAATTTTGGCATCATATTTTTATAGGGAGTCCATACTGAGGATTATATCAAAGTCGACCATAGGTAAGATGATAAATCAGAAGATAATTCATGTTTAAATTTCATAATGGGAACATTTTAACACATATTTGTTACAATGATAATTCTCTTAGGGGTTCTGACAGATAACACCATTGTTAATTTGAATTGTAAATATCTACTTTTTTAATGAAAACTGGGAAAATATAAAGTAATTTTACGATCTAGAATAAAATAATTCCTTGGATAAATTTAAGGAAATTATTGAAATACATGAAACCACATCATTTGAAACTTAAACCTCAAAAGTTGTACTCTCAAAATCAAGGAATTTTTCCCTTATATTTTAATGGGGATGTTTCCGTTGAACATATGAAAATAGTATTCCTAAATTACCATCTCTTTAAAATTGTAGGATTGAAAATTGGTAACTTGTTTCTTTCCCTGACAATCACGATATTGGTAGCCTTTTTCTCTACACATGTAACAAAACCCCATCCCATTTAGGGAAGTACTAGGGTGTTTCTTTCAACAATAACTATAGGTTGTAAAGTCATCATTTACCTTCAACCACTAATTTTCTTTAAAATAGTTTTCTGTAGTCCTATTCATCCATTTCATTACCTTAACGTCATAATACATAGAGAATTCATTTTTTTCTTGATAGCACATGAGACCATATATTCATATGATGACCAATATTGTGATACCAATGACCATCGGAGGAAATGTTTAAACCCTTTAATGAATCATTAAATCTTAGTTTTTTGTTTATGTATGTAGACAATAGAATGTCTTGATAACCTTTTGGAGTTAGATTCATACTATTCAATATATTTATCCTCCTTCTTCATTAGACTTCGAAATTATGTCCCCATAACTGCTTGTAGATCAAGAGGAATGTATTTTTCCAGGAAGTGTTCTATAAATTACATTTACTGAATATTTTTCACCACATCATTAACTGTGATTATTTCAATTAATGACCAACATTGATTTGTGTACGTTTATAGTTGATATAACTCCACAAAAACATTTTATCATTAATTACACTCTAAAGAAAGAAATATTTTATCCAAGTAATTTATCCATTACAATGAAATACATAGATATTCCCCATTTAATATTGGAGGAATTTGCCTCATGATGCGGTCTAACATTGATCCTCTACATAGTGGATTAGGATACTTTATCTGGGTAAGGTTATTAATCATAACCCAAGTCAGATTTCTCAGTGTTGTAATATTATGTTCATCACCAGTCATACATCCTACTTCAATATCATTTTATTTCATAGGAGGTAAATACCTACATGGATTACATGAATTATTTGGATTTAAATGTTTTAAACTATGTTCCAATTCTAAAAAAATCACAAGGTTTGGTTATGAATCATAATTCATAATTTATTAATCTGTAACATAGATTGAAAAAGTTATGCATATCTAATGTCATTGTCAAAAACATGATTTCATGGGGGACTTATTATCATTCAAATCCTTCAAAATGGTTCTGAATGAAAATAAGAATTACCCTAATAATATCACCCAAGATTGTAAAACATGGTGCATAGGAAGACCTATTTTAATGTACCAATTTACCATGAGTTAATCCCAAAACACCTATTAGTGTTATTACGATAAGATACATTTGTGCCAGACCCACATCTACCTGTAATATCTAGAAATGGATATATTTATTAAGAATACTAAAATAATCTCTACATTATCAAAATTGTAGTATGTTCTTATATACATATCCTCAATGTCTATCATAGGTTAGTGTCCACAGATTTTTGTCTTTTTTAAAACTGGTTTCTATGGATTGTACTGAACAACTTTTGATACAAACTATAACACCCTGACCCATGTTTCCCAGGGTCAATGCGTTATTTTATTAATTGGCATGATCGCAAAAAAAATCCCGAAGGACGGATAGATTTAGTATTCCTGGATAAATAAGATATGAATAAAAGTTCTACATTACATCATGAAATCAAAAACAACAAAGTATATTCTTTTAAAACACTTTCCTCCATTTTACTATCCCTACATGTAATTCATAATAGATTTCTTCACCTCCATGGAAGAAATGAAATATAAGAGAGGGGTGATATCAGATTCTCAAAAGGATAAACAATATATCATAATTTTTCATAAATAAGAATACAAAATTTAGGTAAGATATAAAATTGAAACACAAGAGTATTAAACAAGATATTCAACATAATATAGAATGAATAAAAAAATTCCTTTTAAAAATTCACATGGATATTCTAATAGTTGAATAATCACATTTCATATCTATAAATAATCACCTAATGGGTGAATTCATAATTGCAAACATCAAAACCATACTATCAAGTCCCCAAGCCAAGAAAATACATAAATGGTAAAAAATACAAACAATTTTTTCTCATAAGACCTTTTGATACATCGAGGGGCTATAGTATCCCCACCCCCCACATACTTTGTCTAATGCATTCCTCTTATGAATGAGGGAAAACATAACCAAAATAAAAATTAGTATTAAAACTAGAAAATTCAATGATAAAAATGTAATTGTAAACAATGAAATATAGAAAAATATCATATACATATCCAAACATATCATAAAACATTCAATAAAATATTGAAGATTGTATCATTATAAATATACCTCAATTCAGAATTAAATCCAACAAAGGATGTCGAAATAGTTTAAAATAATATAATAAAATATTTAAAAACATTAGGAGAAATATCCCATTTTTACTTTGATGTCATATAAAAGTCGCACACTTATAAAATAAAATATTTATTTTAAAAATAACATTATATGCTTGTATGGGAATATCCATAAAGCTAAGGTTCCATGAAGGAGGAAATGTACGCTCACACCGTATTAGTTGAAAAATATTCTTTCCTTAATTTTTAAATAAGTTTATTATGTACCTCAGACTCATTTGAGGGTTCATCCACAGTTCAGATCTGAGCAGATCCATGCCCAGAGTGGCATTACAGGTTTAGGGTGGCACATACCCCATCATCAGTGGAATACCATCATTATGTTGTTTGGTTATCTAGTCCTAGGGGTCAATGGATCTACATCACATTCATTGTTAGCCTTATATTTTCACTTCATTCTATAGTGGTGGTGGGAGCCATGTGGACCATGTTAGGGTTTTTCTGGGATATCTTTGGTAGAGGGGTAAATGACTTGTGAAGTCTTCTTGGTGAATGGGTTTTGCTGGTGTGAAGGCATTCTGCTGATGAACATTTTTATTCATTGAATAATTATTCTGATGTGATTGCATTTTGGCCTTATGATTTAATGTTTTTTGAACTCGCAACCAGTTATCCTACTAGAGGATGCTCCCTATGAGTTTCAGAGTTGAGTGTTTTCATCGGGTCACTGCTATTGAATTTTGATTTTTGAGAGGGTATGACTTTTCCATTAATACCAGGAACATGAATTCATGCACGAGATAACTAGCTGAGCATAAATGAGAACGTGGAAGCTGGTCTTATTGTTTTTTTATGTTAGGTATGGTATTTTGTGTAGTCATGAATCTGTTACTTTTGACTTTGATATATTTTACTGTAGAGGAATGGTTGTTGTTTTGATTCATTGATGTCATGTTGGGTTCCCCCTTCAACCATAAAAGGGGTTTTATGCTAACATAATTATAATTTTCAGTCATATATAGGATGATATTAAGCTCCAAATTTTTATTTTTAATCATTATATAAATTTTATAATCATTCATGAATGGTTAACATGGATAATGCATCTTATCTTGTCATGGATACGGTAGACCATATGTACACATTAGTAATGGTATCGTCCCTTGATTTGTAAACAGTATGGAATCGAATAGAATATTAATTTTAAAGAGTATTAATCATGTTATATTCATTATTTATATCCTTTATACTTATCATTTTACCCGTACAAATAATGTAGAGTTGAAAATAAAGTAACCCCACATCGTGGAGATGGTAAGCAGTGCCTAAGCACGCTTGGTGATATTTTTATTTATAGGATGGTTAAAGGAAGGAATATAGTTTTCTTGTAATTATAATAAAATATAATCGTTTAGATTATAATGAATTTATTAAATTATTAAAGATAAAAAATATTAATAGTAATTAGAAGATGAAAAGAAATTTAATGAAACTGATAAAACAATTATCTCTTCTTCGAGTGTCAATTTTTGATTTCCACATAAGGACTCCATAGGATGGAATTTTTCCCCAATTATTTCCTATTTTATGATTTTAGGGATGTTGGGACATGATGTGGGTCGGGGGAGGATGATGATAAGGGATTCAGAGTAGTTAATAAAGGAGATGTTGAGGTTCTCATTTATAAAGAGGGGAGTGGTACTATTGGATACTCCATAATTAAAAAATTATTATAAATTGATTTTCGGTTTCAAATATCTCCAAAATAAAATTTTAAGGGTCCTTGATGAAGATGGTTCAAAATCGTATCATTCAATTATTATTAGACAAGTTTACATCACAAAATTGACTTTATCAATTGGATTTAACCCTAGGTTAAACAATTTATCTCTTACTATGTTTACTTGTCTTTTTATAATATAAGTCAATATAGTTATTATAAAATGAAAAATGAACCCCAATAGGATTATTAGTGAAATATTTTACATTATACAAGTTATTTGACAAAAAAATGTGATTTTTATGAATTTTATAACATTTAATAAAATATTATATATTTTAAAATATAATTTATGTCAATTTTGATACTATTTAATATTTTCGTTACAAAAATATTAATTGAACATGATTACTAAAAATGACTACTTCCAATAAGTCAGTAACATGTATATGTTATATAAAATGTGGATTTCATTAATTAATTAAAAGGATAATTATATTAAAATTTTAAATAACATTTAATTGGATCTTCCTTTAATAATTCAATTACCACATCATTTTTGTGTCACAATTTAATTTACATAATTATTTTATAAAATTATAAAAAATACCATTATACAGATAAATTTTTTTATAAACACTATTTATAGTCGATCATTTCACTTATATAACACCATATTAAGAATGATATATCTCTTAAAATTTGGAGATGTAATTTTTAACTGTTCTCTAAATAAAATATAATAATTTTACTCCTCTAACAAAAGTGACATAAAAAGGATCAAAATTTCAAACTATTGTTGACTTTTTACGTAAAAAAACATACACAATGAACTTATGACATGTGTTGGGGTAATATTATATTATTATAATATTAATTTTATTTTAATAACCCTATTTACTTATAACAGTGGTAAATAAAATTCAACATTTACTATTCACCAAAAATTATTTTTGATCCTATTAGAGTACATATTTTATAATTATTAAAACCATGTATTTCCATTTTTATAAATTAAATTCACAAAATTTGTAAAATTAAATGTAATTAAAATACAGTAGATCTCACTAGAAGGTTGGTAAAAGAGACATTCAAATGTTCAATAAATTATTATATTTAATTATATTATGAAACTAATTACAATGACCAAAATTAGACTATTATATTTATTATGTATGTACTATAACGTTATGATTAATTTATCATATAATAAATATTAAAAAGAAAAACATGGCTTTTAACAACATTGCATTATTTTTCACTATTAGTCAAATATTGAAACATTTCATACAAATACAAAAAATTAACCCTAATTTAATTTCAACGTTCCAAATTAAAAAAATGAAGTTGACTTTGAAAAATAATATTTTTTAATTTCTTAATTTGTTTAATAATATTCAGTACTTATTTTTAAATAGATTTTTTGATAGGACATGGTGCTCTCGAACTCAGTGCTGCATGTAGTGAAAGCTATTGATTTATTACAAACGTTGCATATTTTGAAAAATTGTTGTTTTATAGAAAAGTATAAAATTATTTAAAAAAATGAAGTGATATTTCTGAATGTTTTATTGTGATTTTTTAATTGATTTTTTTGAAAAAATAAAATATATTTTTACGAAGTACTAAATTCTAAATGAGCCAATTATATAGGTAAAATTGATCCCATATTTTTAACATAAACTTGAAAATTAGAGGTAGAATGTTTAATGAGAAAAGGGAAGATTATGATAAGATAAATTTCACAATTATTAAAAAGAATACCAATAATAATAAATTATTCCATATAAAATTATTTTTAGAGATATGGTGGTAACATGATTTTTTATCATGTAAAGTGTTAATTTTTTTACTACAAAAGCCATTTATTTTATTATTCTCGTGAGGTGGAGTGTTCCATGATTAGATAATGAAATATATTCCGTAAAATATGAATTGAACCCTGTCATTAAAATTGGAATAGAAAATCAATTCATGAATTTTGATTTAATTTTTTAGAACATTTCTATAAATAAATAAATTATATAAAAATAAGTGTATGTTTTTTATATTGACGACCAAAAAAATTATATAATAGAACCAAAATAAATTCCCTTGAGATATGTATATTATTCACTATATGAAGTTGAATATGATATATTTTTCAATGGTGATGTAAATAATAAGATAAAGCTATAAGAATCAACACATTTTCCAGTTTATTAGAGAGGGACGAAGCTGAATTTGAAGGATAAAAATATTCATTCGAGAATTATTTGAAATAAAAAAATATTAATAGGTGTATTCATGACGGTGGGTACTCAACCCACATGATGGGAAACATAAATTTACCTAGGACTATAAAAGGTAAAGTTAATAGAATAATTCATTTTTAAAACGAGGGAGATTTAAATTTCTAAGGGACTGGTCTTTCACTTCAATAAAATAAAAAATTCAATAAAACGGTCATTCCAAATGTTGATGTCCTAAAAAATAATTTTTTTATTAAATTTTAGTTATATGACTTGGTATTATAAGTCATATTCAACTATAATGGCTCTAATATCAAATAACGGATAAAATTTACCACTTTAAAAGATTCAATGTGAATTTGAATCTATTTTAGTTTTATGAAAAATACAATAAATTTTTCCATCGTGTTTTATAGGGAAAACGTTTATGGAATCAAAAAATTGGGAAAATTAATTGGTAGTCTAGAAAATCTATGAAGACTAAATATCTATAATAATATTATTCTACTAAAGATGAATAGTTTAATGTTATGTGATTTATTACTAGGGGAATTAATGATGATAAATCCTCATCCTTTAATGAAAATGAGAGCATTAGACTTATCGAATCTATTTCTTAATGATATGAATAACCGAATTGGTCAGCTTGGAAATAATGATGACAATTATTTCATCCTATTTATTGATAAATTTAATAAGAAGGGATGTTCTAAATTTATATAACAAAAATAGATTTATATTTGATTCAATCAAAATATTCCAATAAAGAGGAGAAAATGAAATTATAAGAATATTGAAGAATCTATATTATGGAAAATGGAACTGTATACATATAAATCAATATAAAAAATGTTATTTAATGAAAATCGTATACAGTAATCATATTTAGTAGCTATTAATCCTAAATATATTTGATTCGTGTATAGAAACAAAAACCTGATAATAACACAGAGAAACACTGTAACTATATTGTGTAATTTCTCTATACTATTGCATTAATGTAATCCAAGGGGATATATAAACTCAAAAATGATACATTATGTAAATTATAAAGGAGTGAATATTCAATATGAAATGTCGAAATATAATAATCCCACAATAACATATTATTGCGAATTAAAATTACATAATTCTAATTAAATTGGTATATCTGAGAGAGTATATTGATACATAGGTGAATATACATTTTTATGGTAATAATCATTGACAATATCATATAAATGTATTTTTAACATTCATAAAAAAATTGAATGAAATTATCTATATGTCAATGAATATGATGAAGATAAATATGGATGTGTGTTTTTTTGAAGGAGATGTAGATGAATAAGAATATTTAATAATTGATTGATTTTAATCACAAATGTCCCCATTTTAAAATAATTTTAATAAAAATCAGTGGATGTTCTTGAAAATAACATGAGCCAGTTAGTGACTCAACAAAAATTCAACAATTAAAATTGACCAATGAATCATTATTAGAAATAATTTTTAATAAACACAGATATAGGGTATTAAAAGAATAAAGAATAGTGCGCTGTTATTAGACGTAAAACCTGATTCATTTTAATAAGAATAAATGTATTAATCAGGAGAGAAATACACGAATGTATTATTTGATGAAATTGATAAGAAATAAACCTGGGTTATTTTCCATGGACCTAGAAACCTAATGTGATTTATAAAAATTTATTCTACAAAAACAATCTTGATGAAAATTGATATATGGCATAGAATAAAAAATTATAGTGTGAAATTGGTATATACATATTGATAGTGTTTTTGTTGACGAAACATTCATTATTGGGGAAGGAAAAGATTCAAGAAGGATCTTTATTATTTTGGATCCTCAAAAAAAGATCAGATCCTAAAATTTATATAAATATACCATTTATGAATAAATGTAGGAATAAAAATAACTAGATCATGAAACATGTGTGATCATATATAAAAAATTATGATAAAAGGTATTGTTGATTTAAAAACTCATTATTTTTTCTAATGTTGTCTCGTCGTGCATAGTGTGCACATCAAGATACATATTTAGAAACAATTTATTGATGAGATGAGTTTAGAGTATGTTCTATATTATAGACCATTTACCATTTATTAATTAATGGTGATGGTGTGTGGGTAATATATTTTATTTAGAGAAAATAAGAAGACTGTAGTTCAAAAACAATCTTGATTTAACATCTCAGATTTTTGTGTGTATTATTTTAGATATTATATGGATTGATTTCAAGACCAGGATCTGAAAATACATGTTATTGCAAGACAAGGTGTGCCCAAAAAAACTATTTAAGAAATATTATACTGTTTAATAGAACATAGGCATGGTTTTCTTGGAAAGGTGAAATAACACAAAAAATTGTTCCCGGATCTGAAATCCCTATTAATGAACTCATAGTGAAACTTTTACCCTTTTCATGGTTTATTTTTTTCGATGCCATTATTCTATGTAAAAACACCAAAAGAAAGTAATTGTCATTAAATAATTTAACTAAAAATTATTCTATGTGACACAAATATTTTTTCCTATTTATTAAACAATTGTTAGGAATCTAGGGTTATCACTATAACCCTAGAATTCTACAAAGATGTGGAGAAATAAACCTCCTAAATAAACAATAAAGGATCAGAGAACCGATCATCGATCGTCATGCCAATGAATTTATGTGATCTCATCAATGATAGAAATGATATTATTCCTCTTCAATGACTGATAAAAACATACATTAAGGTGGGTTTTTATTGTTTCTTTGCCCCACTCTTAATTTCCCTAACAAACGCGGTTCAATCCACAATTATATTGTTCTGTAGTTTTACCGTTGTTTTGGGATGGTTATTTGATTCATGATTATTGGAAGATTAATGTATCCTCTTTGTTTATCCTTTAAATGAGAACTAATCAAGGCCCACATGAACAAATTTAAAGGTTCATTCTTGGGGTGTTCTTAGGGATTTTCTCTCCCCTTTTCATGGCATTCTTTGTCGTTGGATCCTCCTGACCATGACTACAATTTCAAGAAGGATCTAAATAATATTTCTCCCCAGATTAGAGGAAATATGGAATATAGGCTATAACTATATAAAATTGGACCTAAGGATCATAGTGGTGCACATGTTTATGAGTTTCGAGCACCTAAGGAAGAATGGATGCTCGTGGAAGTAGCAGGGGGTATCGAGTGGTACCCCCACCTATATTGTTGGTGGGGTCAGACGCCGCATGATGTAGCATAACACCACGTTCAAAGTGTCGAACGCCGTTAAGGGAAACCACATGTGTAGACCGACCTAGAAATGGGATGGTCAAAAGGGACCATGTCCGACCCCGCGGGTGGGGTGGACCTGGGCAGTCAGGACAGGCCACTGACAGACTTAGTGATCAACCGTAAGGCACAGTCGGCCGATCTGTTCTATGGGAATGCCATATGGGGTATGGTCGCCCACCATGGATGATCATGATACAATGGGGTTTTCGACCATGATGGTGGTCATACTAGGTGGAAAACCAACATGATCTTTCCACATCCTAGTGAACCCCCTTCTGAATTTTTCAAATGACCATAACATTCAAACTTGTCATCTGTTTGATGATACATATATGAGATTGCGACCCTTATGAATAAATTTTCATTTCAAGATATAGTAATTATTTTTGTGGGAGTTTTCATATGACCTAATGTATTGGGGATTGAGTTCTGCCAAAATGAGTGTGCTTCAAGGAAACTTCTCAATTCCTAGTTGGGACCTACAGACTGTGTATATTATAGAGAATGTGTCCCTTATGGAGAATGTGTTTCTTATTGAAACTATGTATCCTTTAAAGACTATGTGTCCTATAGAGATCGTGTGTCTTTTTTATACTATGTGTCCTATTGGATTGAGTATATCTGGATGTTCATGGTATATGTGATGTTGATATATATCTATGTGAAGATATTTATGCATTCCTTTATGGTATACCATTTTGGTATTCCATGTTCGTATTACTTAATGGTATATCATTTTTTGTATTCATTTATGGTATTTCCATTGTGGAATTCTTTTTTGGTAATACATCATGGTATTTCCATTGTGGTATTCTTTTGTGGTTTTAGGGTGTCCTACTATGTATTGTTTAACTCACCCTTGCTTGGGATTCTCCAGCACATCTCCTATCTTTTGAAAATGATCGAATCGTTGATTGAGTTCCAATCCAACCAAGACTAAGAGGTTCCTTCTAAGAAATGAAAGGCTGAGGTTGGTACTAGTAGTTTTCTCAACGAAAGACCCAGTACCGCTTACATTACAGGTTGGACTAATGGCTGCGCACTATTTTATTTTGTTGGGATTTCTTTGGCCCTGTTTACATACCAGAACAATCACTATTGTACTTTGGTTGTGTTATATAGTCATTGGATATAATTTGATTACATGGTGATATTATATTTCTTCATTTATGTCTTGGATATGTGTGGTTTTGTATAGGTACATAAGAAAATGGATTCCTTTTAAGGATATTCCAAATCACTGCTAGTCCCTAGCCCTTAGCAAGTTGGAGGCAAGATTGGGTAGTCACAGCATTGGACCCTATGGGATGTGTCATGATAGAGTTGTATCAATGGATGTCAGCTCTACATTAGAACTGGGAGGCATAAAGAATGGTTTGGGAAATTTTTTTAATTGTTTTGAGTTAGCCTTTTAGGAAAATGAATCCAGTGTTAGTATGGTAGCTGACGTATCCATACACTAGGTCTTTGTGAACTTTATTTTTGACTCATTACATGAAAACACTAATTGTAGGGTAAATAATCGTACATGAATCATATAAGAACGAGTTTGTCTTCCATTTCCCTCATGATTCATCTCAATAGATTTACACTATCGACCATAATACATCATTTTTTATTAATGGTTACCTCCACTAATACATTAATCTAGTATTCCATTGCTTGATCACAAAGATGATCTTCCTAGATGTGAGGCATTAGTACATGGGTCTTTATTAGAGAAAGAACCTACCAGTGGTTTACCAGCTATACCACCACCCATCAAGTAGTTGGTATTACCATCACTATTATTTGATGTTTCACGTAGACTGAGCGTATTTCATGTGTTTTAAAGGTAGTGACCTCCCAGGTGTTGAGGTGAGCCAGACCCCCAGACAGGTTTGGTTGGAGGTATTTACCCATGTCTTCCACCATGTGAGGATGCCTTCAGACCAGTTTCCATTACCTACCAAATGCCTTTTTAGGTCTCTATGAGGATAATTTGAAGCTTATTTACAAAAAAATATGATTAAATAACTCCCAATATGGTATCCTTTGACAATATATTCATTAAGAAGTACTTTTCGTCCATGTTGTTGTCGGTGCACATATAGTAGCTTCTATAGCATTACCATGGTAGTCAGACTACGTTAGAGTATTCATTGATATTTACCGATCATTCGGGCTACTTAATAGATATGGTATGAGGCCCATTTTTCAGGTATCCGACCTTCAGGAATGGATTTCATCAATATATCAGAGCATCCATGATATGCCTTAGCATTCCTACATATGGTGGGGTACATGAGTCATCCCATCAAGTAGAGATATTTCTAGAGGCGTATGCACCAGTAGTGGGAGCCACCCACATTCACCATGTAGATGATACCTCTGGAGTAGGTAGTTGAAATTTTTTGGAAGGACCCAATTGGGTCAAGTCCCTTGGGAGATTCTCTAAGGATATAAGATCAGTGCTGAGGGGCTCTTGGGATAGCTTGAGTCACCTGAGGGATATTAGGTTTTACTCATACAGTATTCATGGGAAAATGGAATGATATTTCCCATCGCATCATATGGATGATTAGGATACAGTCAAGGGGAAACTAAGGCATAGGTGAAGGTAGCATCAAGGTGTTCTATGGGGTGGATTATGTGGCTGGGGAATAGGTAAGGTGAAAGGAGGAGGTTGGAGGATCGATCTATTACCACCACCACCCACAGGTGGTCCATTAGAGGCTTTTAGAGCAGGTGGAAAGGGTTGAGTCTAGATATAGGTGATTTAGGATTATTACCATAAGGATATATATTTTATTATTTGTGTTATCTACTTCTTTTCATCCTTTTCTTCATTTTTCATAGAAATAGGTTATATTCATTCTTTTCTATCCACGAACATTGTTCGAGACTCGGATATTCAAGTTGAACCACCTACTCAGTCCTTATGCTTAGATACTCCTACGAGAGGAGATACAATGATCAAACACTAGTGCAAACAATGTGACCTTACTCTTGATGGCATGAGTTTAGGTTTGGATCACTTGGTTGCATGATTGAATCATTACAATTTCATTCCTGGTATGGACTAATTGTCAATAGTCCAGGCTTAGATTGACAGTTTTGGGAATAGAGGGTCGTCTTTCTGTAGTGATGGGATTATTTTTTCATTTGTTGGGAGAACAAAAACATAGGAAGAGTATGATGGACTAATTAATAAGATGGTTTATCTGATCACTCGTCAATTGGCTAGCCTATCCCTTGTTGCAATTGATGATTTGAGTCCACATTTTCCTTCTGTGGTGATAGAGTATGAAGACATCAGTCCTGAGGATGTTCTAGGATTTCTTCCCCCATGGGAGGCAGACTTATTTATTGATCTATACCTTGGTATGGTGCTGATATCAACACCTTTATATCTGATGTATCATGAAGAGCATCATGAGATGAGCTTGTAGTTGGAGGACTCGAAGAAGAAGGTCTTTGTGGGACCTAGTGTTTCACCCTGTGAAACCCCAGTTTTTTCCTAAAAGATAGACATGAGATTGAGGTTATGTGTGGAATTTCAGAACCTGAACCTAGTGATTCTGAAGAATATGTATCCACTACTCAGGATTGATGAAATATTTGATCTATTGAAAGTTACATGATGTTTCTCAATGATTGAACTCATATATGGCTATCAACAGCTATGAGTATGATATGAGGTTATAAAGAAGATGGCCTCCAGATGTTGTTGTGAACAATATGAGTACATAGTGATGTTGTTTGTCAGATTTAAATCAAAATAAGTCTTCATGGGACTCATAAACCATATCTTTCATCATTACATAGACTATTTTATGGTGGTTTTCATTGATGACATTATATTGTACATAGTGTCTGAAGAGGAGCACATGAGACACATGAAGATGGTCTGGGACATACTTCGATAAAACTAGTATTATAAAATGATTTTGAATTGTTAGTTATAGATTATTGGGATCCTTTTTTAGTGACACATCATATCAGAGGCTGGAACTGTAGTGTACCTTCAAATATAGAGGTGGTTCTTGCTTGGGAGCCACCCAACAATGCTACTAATCTATATAGTTTTATTGGTTTGGTGGGTACTATCATAGTCTAATACAAAAAATTTTAGAGTGGTTGTATCCATGAAATATTTGAACCAAACTGGTAATAAATTATTGTGGATGGAGAGGTTCCATGAATGTTTTCATCAGTTTAGGCATAGATTGACAAGCACTCCAATCTTGAGATTTCCATTGGAGGGTATTGAGTACGTAGTGTTCTACAATGCATCTGGAACTACGCTTTGTTGTGTCTTGATAAATGTGAACGTTTTTAGTGCCTATGGTCCACATTAGTTAATACCACTTGAATAGAACTATGAAACCCATGATCTTTACTTAGTAGTGGTATTAATCACATTTAATATGTGGACGTACTACCTAATGGACAAGTTGTTTATTATTAACGTTGATCACATGAGTATTAATTATATCTTCTCATAGAAGGATCTAAACTTTTGAAAATGGTGATGGATAATGTTCCTCCATGACTATGACTTTTAATTGTCCATAATATTAGAAAGGGGAACATGGTGGAATATTCCCTTAGTAAGTGATCTAGTTCGCAATTGCTGAACGAGGAATCAGAGCAGTTGGAATCATTATAGATATCCTTTATGGATGGGGATAGAGCAGCTTACCTCTATTTGATGGTCATTACACCTCAACTCTTACACTGATTACGGGATGAAAATCTGTGGGATGACTACTGCGAGACATTACATGCTCAAATGTCCACATGGAATTCCCCTGATGGATACTCAAAAGGTGAAGAGCACATCATCCATTTCAAAGTGTGACCATTATTACCTGTGGAATTGTGGGGGGAGGTTTTGGGGAGTTCCACATATCCCCTTTGGGGGTACATATATCTGTGTAAAAGATTTACCAAGACCTCCAACATTAGTTTTAGTGGCCAGGGATGAAGACTACTATTGTATAGTTTGTTTCTCGATTCCTCATCTTTCAGCAGATGAAGGCTGATCACCACGTTCCATCGGGTTTTCCACATCCCCTTAAGGTGACAGAAAGGATGTTGTATGGGATATCAATTGACTTCATGACATGTATACCATGTACGTCTAAGGGAAATGATACCATCAAGGAGATCACTAACCAACTCCCCAAGTCCTCCAAATTCCTATCTATTCAGGATCATATTTTAGTTGAGATATTGGGACACCTCTATGTGTTGGAGATTGTACAACTCCATTGAGTTCTATTAATGATAGTCTCAGATCATGACGATCACTTTACATTCCAGTTGTCCATGGGATTGTAGGAGGCTTTTGAGAATCAGTTAAGCTTTATCATAGTGTTTAACTCATAGAAGGATGGCCACATAGACCAGACTATACAGGTTATTGAGGGTATGCTACATTCTTGCATGTTATATTTTTCCATTGTTGGGAGAATCACCAACCCTTGGTAGTGTTTTCCTAAAAAACTCCTCCTATTACACCATATGTATAGAACCATTCAAGGTCTTGTACGAGAAAACCTACAATGCACCACATTACTAGATGGACCCAGGACAGTCAACACTCATGGGTATGGAGTTGGTGTAGGAGTCAAGATGGAAGGTTTAGATCATCCAGCAAAAGATGAATATTACAATAAGCCATACAAATTCTAAAACTGACAGATGAAAGAGCCCATTTGAGTTCAAGGAAGGAGCGCTTTTGAATAACTCTTAGTACCACCTCCACAGTTAGAGTGTGTATATGACGTATTCCACATTTTGCGGCTGAAGAGGAATGTGCACGACCTATCACAAATCATTGACTAGGATGAGCTACACATCAGTGATTGGGAAAATTTGCTGACTACCTAGGGGAGATCGATGATCAATAGCAGAGGATCCTTCATCGTTGGTCAATTCCACTTGTGTGCATTCGTTGGAAGCATTTGAATCTATATGAGAGAACATATGAGACGGGGGATCTTATTCATGCTCAGTTCCCTCATATGTTTTAGTATCCCATTTTTTTATTTTAGGGACATAAATTATTATGTTTGGGAGAATGTAAAATCATGTTTTTTTTCTATTTGTTGTTTTTAGATATTATATGTATTGTTTCTAATACCAGGTGCGAAGACGATGCTCGATTTTGAGGCTCAGTGTGTTCAGGAAAACTATTTGAAAATTACTAGACTTTTTAGTAGCATGCACTCATGTCTTCCATAACAAGTGGTATAATTACTAAATGGGTTCCCAGATATGAAATATGAAGGAACCATTGAACTAACAACTTGAATTTTACCCAAGGTGGAACTTACGTTTTTTCAGTGCGAGTGTTCTGAGGAAAAACTCAAAATGTGCATAATCATCATTAAATAATTTAAACATAACTTATTTTATGTTATAAAGCACCTTGTTTAATTTTTTTAAACCATTGTTAGGAATAATGTGTTTTCACCATAACCGTCTAATTACTCTATGATATGGAGAAATATTCATCTCTAAAGAACAATGATTGATCAGGGAATGGATTTTGGATCACCGCGCCAACATAGATAGAGGATCTCGCCAACGATGGAAACACAAATGTTCCTCATCAATGATTGATGCAAAATCTAGGTAGGGTGGTTGTTTCATTGTTCCATTTCCCTGTTCATAATTTCCATGTTGAACATGAATCATCCAAAAAAGAGATTGAACTTTTCTATGGCCATTCTTGTGGGATGGGTTATTGATGAAGGATTATTGAGAGACTAGTTTATTATCTTCATTTATCATTCATACGAGAACGAATCAAGTCTGACACAAATAATGTCAAAATTTCATTTTTATAGAGTTCATGGAGACATTAACACCCCCATTCTTGGTGTTCTTAATCATTGGATCCTCATGACCACGACTCAACCATCATAGAGGCTCATAACACAATCATGCCCCCATATTTGAGGAAAGATTGAACAGAGGCTAGATAAGTGTAGATCAGGACCCAAGGATCATAATGGTTCATTTTATTATTGTTCTAAAAACCATTGTAATAATGGAGACTCTTAGAAGTCGTTATGGTGGAAAAAGACAGTGGAAAGTGGAAGAGTGGTGGAGGCCACATGCGATCTGAGAGATCTAACAGATTCAGAGGTCGTGAGATGCAGCAGGACACCAAATGGGAAGTGTTCACAGTGGCCACGGGAAACCATGATAGTGGTCAAAATTAGCCGCCGTCCAGGTTAGGATAATAGGTCGGGCGAGGCTAGAGAGGTTGGTCATGCCCAACAAGAGTGGGTCAGGATGACCTGGTGGACCATGATATACTCATCAGATCCGGTCAGACCTTGCAGGTTGGGCTGGAACCCGTTCCACCCTGGGATGTTGGACCAAGCCACAGTCGACCATTTTGGTCAACTTTGATCCAAGGTTGACCAAGATTCTACATGGACATGATATCTCAGGAGCATTCGTCCACTGTGAGAGTGCGAGCTATCATAGGGTGGTCGAACGTGGGGGTAGTCAGACCAAGAAGTCGACCACCATGATCATTCCATTGCCTAATTAACACCTTCGGACATTTTCAAAATTCCATAACATTCAAAATGGATTTTTTTTAATGATCTATAAGTGTTTTTGGGACCCTTATAACGAGACGGTAATTTTGAGATATCCTAAGTGAGGTTTTGTGGGACTGTGTAAACGACCTACTGGCCTGAGGAATTATTTCACCCAGAATGAACGTGCATCACGAAAACATTTCTATGGTAAGTTATTACCTAGATATTGTGTTTCTTATAGACACTATGTGTCTTATGAAGATTTTGTATCTTATGGAGAATGTGATTGTTATGGATATCGTGTGTCTTTTGGAGACAATGTGTATTTTTGAGGCTATATATTTTATTAGATTGAGTATATCAAGATGTTCTTTATGTATTTTATGTATTCATATATATATGTCTGGAGATAAGTATGCTTTCCATTGAGGAATTAATTTGTGGTATTCTTTCATGGTATTTCTTTTGTGGTATTCCATCGTTGTATTTCCTGTGTGATATTATTTTATTGTATTCCTTCATGGAATATTCTGTGTGGTACTTCCATTGTTGTATTTCGTTTTTATTTTGTGTTTTCATAATAAGTATCATTCTACTCACCCCTGAATGGGAATTTCTGGCACATTTAATTTCTTGTGGAGATGAATGAATCTTCAACGATGTTCTAGGAAGATTAGGACCATGAAATGCCTTTTGAGATTGGACAGACCGAGGAATTTTCTGATAGCTTTTTCAATAACAGTCTATGTACCTTTTACTTTACTGGTTGTACTAGTGGTGTTAGAATCAGTTATGTTAGTGGGATTTTATTGGCCCAGTTAACAATCCAGAACTTTCCTTGTTGTACTCTATTTTTTGGATATAGTGGTTTTTATGAATTTTTTACATATTGCTTTTGCCTTTCAAAATTTTTGCCTTAGAGATGTGTTAGTGTGGATAGGTACATAGGAACATTCCTCTGATTATTGGGATATGACTACTCGGTGCTAATCATAAGATCATGGTCTATTGGAGAAGGTAATAGGGTAGTCATGGAATGAGCCCCTCTTGGATGGGTTTTGAAACACAAATAATGAGTAGTAAATTTGAGATGTCAATGATCTTTAATTTTATAAAAATATTTAATTGTATGGTCCTTAATGTGAATTTAATATATTTTACTTTTATAAAAAAAAATTAATGGGGGGATATTATTGAAATTAAAATAGGAAGAATAAGAATCAAATATAACTTAAATAATAGTTATAATGGAATAAATGAATGATTGGAATAGTGGGGTAGTAAACACTATGATTTATAGAAGTGGTGTGAATAATTTACACTATCATATCATAAATAGATAAGGCATATTCTTTTATAAAATCATATCAATATAATTTTCGTGTTTTCTAATGAAATAAAATATCTTAGAAATGAAGAGGATAATTACATATACTTAGTGAACTCTGGAATATGTTATGGTGTTTACGATAGGATAAGATTTTAATTTGATGGTTTATTCTGATATTGAATGGTCTTGGGATATTGTCTATTTAAACTCTTCATTTTAAGGATTTATTCCACTAGATGAGTTTTTTTCATTTAAAAACTAATAAACATGAATTTTTATAATTATGTTAGATAGAGGTAAAATATATTTCAAATAAAAATGAATGTATAGAATTTATATAGGTGAAACCATATTTAGAACACCTAATAGTAATTTTAAAAAAAATAGATACATAATGTACAAAAACTTGTCTATTTATTTATAAAAACTGGGTTCAAAATTATCATAGTAATAATATTTTCATTCAATAAAATATTTTAATGAAAATATTGGCAGATTTAATGCCATGATTTTTTATATTTTCATTTAGATAATATACATTTTTTAATAGTGCTTCACCACACACATCCTAGAACTAAAATGAGTAGTGAGAATTTACAATTTCAAGAAGAATAAAAATTCTAGGGAATAAAAAATATTATTCTTTCAATAATTATGAAATTAAGTTGAAGCATAATTAAGAGGTTTAAATATTTCAATGTATTTTTATAAAGATTTGTTTTTTAATTGTTCTCTATATTAGGGAAAAACCTATATTCATCACTTTTAATATATTATTAGAAAAATATTTAATAATTTAATGAATGAATAAATATATTATCATTCGTTAAATTAGTAAATGAAATTATATAATATTAATATGACTCAATGACTAATGGGCATTTTTATATATTAAATTATTTTCCTATATATTTCTTATCGTCTTTTTAAAGATAATTGTTTTAATTATAAATTATAAATTTGATGAAATAAAATTATTTTTTAAATTTATCATATTAAAATTAACATTGGATGAATTTATTGGTTTTGTTCTAAAAATGATTATATTTTGGTGAATGGTAAAAAATATAGTTTTTTTAATACAATCACTTTTAGAAAATACGTAGGATATAAAGACTATTTTAATGATTATAAAAAATAATTCATGAAATATATATGTTAAAAATATTGAAATAAATTATTATATATATATATATATCTACATTTAAACATCGGAAAATAAGTTGCATTATATGCTATAAAAATTAATATTTTTAGAATTTTCATTAATTATGTAATTGATTCGGGTTTTTTTTTATTTTTTTAAAGGATAATAATTCTCATTAAGTTATTAATAATCCAACAAGTATCATGAGAATAATTTATAAAAATTATTTTTGTGTAAAACTGTTTTTATGCTAGAAAAGATATTTTTTGAAAAAAATCTTTTTCAATAAATTTTTTCAAATTTAAATTCAAATTAAATGTTACCACCACTATAAATCAAATAATTTAAAATTTATTGAATTTATGTAAATAGAATATTAAATATTATTTAATAATAGTATCAAAATTTTATGCCCTATAAATAATTTATCATCGTAAACTTTTTTTAATCACTATTATGTTTAAAACGGTTAAAAGGAAGGGTTATTCTAGAACTAAGACCATAATTTTCAATATCACATTCCCCAATTTGATTTATTGGTTGTTTTTTGACATTATATATCCTTATAATTGATACTATCCATATTCAGTTTCACATTACCTTGAATATAACTTTGTATTATTTTAATATTATATGTATTTATTAGACGTCCACTCTCCAAACATATAAAAGAATCCTTCTTCCACCTTTAGAAATCAACTATAATATATATATATATATATATATATCCATTATAGACTACATTATTTCATTCCAAAACAATTATCTCCCACATTCAGCAGATTTTTTTCGCTATACATTTTCTAAATCCTTTTGTAATCAAGAGGTTGTTGACAAATAAATTGATCTTTTCAACATAAGTATTTTCACATATATAAACATTCATCCATGTATTCTTATTCTTCCAAATTCTTACTAATCATACCTATTCTAATATATTTATCCGCAAATAATTATTATGTGGAAATGTATTTATATTTATAGAATAACAATCAAATACATTTCATCTTTACTTAGAAAAACAAAAATTCCCTTCGTGTATAAATGAAGAGTACTGCCACTAAGACTAACATGTTCAATTATTTATCACCAATATAAGTTGGTAGTTTAAATGGGAAGTTAATTAAGACATATTATATCTATAATTCACTTAATCTTTATTAAATGAAATAGATTCATTATAAAATATTTAGTTATTATTACTTCAATAATTGTAAAATATTTTTGTTTTGGAATGTTTTCAAAAATATTAATATTTTGTTTTAATGATTGTATCATTATTTATAAAGAAATATTAAATAGTGGTAATTCAATACTCTGAGGATTAGTTTTTTCTCATAATTGTTTAATGATAATAGGATAATAATTTTATAATAATACTAATCTAAAAATTTATTTCATGTTCTTGTTTTTTCCAGTGTAATTTCCTATATAAACAATGCATTGAATTTTTATCATTTCTTCTTATATGAAAAAATTTATATTAAGATAAGTATATAATATTTAAATAATTAATTTTTTATTCTATAATGTTTATATTGAGATTTAATTTAAATGTAATCAAATAAACTTTTGAATACTAAATGTTTCTAAAAAAATATGTTTTGTATTTTTTATTTTGGAATCATACATCAAAACTCCATCATATTAACATGAATCTTCCAAAACCATTATGGAAAATATATTCTGGTAACATTTCTATTATTTTCTCTTAAATTTGATGAAAATTTATTAAAAAACAAAACCATTATATCAAAAGAATCATTGAATGTTTAAATTCACTAACGGATGAGGGAAAATCTTTTTGTTTGACCACACCCATCTTCTCTGTACTTTTTTCATTATTTAATAAATGGTCAGAAGCATAGATTCTGACTGGACTTGCTGGTATTATTGATGAAAAAGAAAATAAATATCTATTGAATTATTATAAAATATTTCATTAAAAAATAAAATAATTTGAATGAGGATATGTAATAGATAAATAATTACTCTATAGATATTATATTATAAGATAAAATTCATCTCAATGAGTAGTAATCCATATAATGGGTATTGATTGACAAAATATTATTTCACATATTAATATATAATTTTCAAAAAATAATCTCTTTCTAGATTTAATTATGATGTCATCTATATATTATATATGATTTAATTCGCTTTATATCTATGGTAATTACATTTTCACATAAAAATATTCCACTATGATGTATTTAATACTTCTTAATAATGCTACATTATTTATAATAAATAAAAAATTCTTTTGGAACATTTCAACCTTCTCCATATTTTCCTAACTACTGATATTATCCTTTAACAATTTTATAACCAAATATAAGTTATTATGGTGATCATCATAATTGTATTTTAAATTTTCAATATTGGATTTAGTACTATTTTGAATATTGTGATTTTAAATAATGGTTATTAAAATTAAAAATGAAGTTTTCATTGCACGGTCAGAATATAAATATTCTAATGCTCATTTTTTATTTAAAAATGTTGTGAAATTCTCAAGGATCATTTTTTGGGAGTCTCAATTAAATTCATTCTTTAATGTTTTTCTTCTTTTTGTGATCTTGATAATTGTTATTGACATTGGATCATAATATCATATTCTTTTGATGATGTTAGGAAATGTTTTATAAATAATTCTTTATACCATGATTATATTTTACTATTGAAATCAAAAAAATATCTCACAACCTGGGAACTAGTATCATGCACCAAAAATGATACAAGGGAATAATTTCAACCAATGAAGATCAATAAATGATATTGCAGAATGTAAAAAAAATCTTCCTGATAAATATATCTCAATACCCAAACCGAACAATATTTACAAAAATAAAATAATTACAAGAAACTGAAAAACAAAAGCAAAAATGGACCATACAATAAAAATCTCTCCATGAGGGTCACTCTATGATAGCAAGAACAATTATCTCCAAAAGAGATCAAGAAAAATCAAGGAACTACAACACAAGATAAAATCAAAAATAAACTATAGGCGTGATCAAAATTACACAGTATGTGTTTACAAACAATCTATTCACAATGAAATTCATTTAAAATAAAATTATCATCAACATAATGTTTGAAATAAAATATTCAATTTATGATATTTCATGAATTTTCCATTTTAAAATAAATCAATTTCCATTTACCTTATTCCTTTGAAAAAATAGATTAGTTTTTATAGAAGAAATGTTAAAATATTCAATGGGATAGAGATGGATTATTTTCAAAATGACACAATATAGTATAAAAAAAATTTCATTAAAACATTTTTTTATTAAACATTAAGAGTCAACTAAAAAAAGTTATAGGAATGTAACCAGACATGAAATCCCAGTAATAATCACAAAAGTAGGGGAATGAAAAGAAACATTGAAGAGTAACCCATTATCACAATCATCTATCATATGTAATTATCTTCCAATAGACATTGGATAACCTAAAAAATTGTGAATAATATAGAACGATATATTTCATGAGACTGATCCCAATAAGCAGGACCTACACAATGAAATCCAAATCACCATAAATACTCTAGAACACCTTATCTTAGGGAAGACAGAGGGGATATCCCAAAACAATAGACCTAATATATCCACCTATTATTTTCCACCAGCTAGTGTATAATCTATAATGTGTAGAAATCGTTCATTAAAAAATATCTCACAATGCTAGGTTCCCATGTCTTGTGTATAATTGGGTGATACAACCTATTCCAACTGATCATCCAATTAAATGGACATATAATAATAATTCAACAATAAAACTCACCCAAAGCCACTCCAATGATAAATCACTATCCATATAATAACAAGATATTAAGGATTGAATACCAAGGATCTCCCATTCTATTCAAATGATTTGTCATAAGTATTCCCCATCAATGAAAATCCCACAATTTTCTATACACAAGGAAAGATATCCGTCAAAGGAGAGTTTTCATAAAAAAAATTGATCTATTTTCACAGAACCTTCCAAATGGGCCTCAAACACATTTCACATAACCATAATACATTAAAGAACCAAAATAATTTCCTAAAAATAAAAAAAAACATTTTCCATTTCACCATGAATTGGAAATAAAAATTTTGAAAAGTGCTTACATTACACTTTTAAACAAATAAAATTCTTAAAAAATTGACAAATTTTCCTTTATCCATCAACCCATGTGAAATCACATTTTCAATCCATATACGCATTACATTTAAATCCAAAACCCATTTGAGATCCATTCAAGCAATACAAATAATCATTTTTAATTCTATAAAATCATTTAAAATGCCAAACCAGGCATTGTATATCAAAAATTACTCATAAAATCTATCCAACCATTTTCATAAACACATGGTGCTATTTATATAACTAAAACAATAAGATATATCACAAAAACTAGAATACAATTCCATTTTTCACATCCAAAAACTATTCCAAATATCACATATCAATATTAATTATTCAATGAAGGTTCTCAAATTATTAAATATATGACTCGTAAATTAAAAAGGGATGTATAAGGGAAACCTACCTCATTGGTTTGGTTTTTCAACAACGCACACCTGGAACCAAAACACAATGGTGAGAAGGAAATAAGATCCAAGAGGAACCTCAAACTATTTAAATCCCTAACATAAATCAAGTGAAAAAACAAAACATTGGTCGATATGACCACAGGAGAAAAAAACCTCAATAGAAAATCAAAAAAGATGAATTGAGAGAATATAAGAGTGGAAATTCTTTGAATATCTATCATGGAATATTGATGAAACCCTATAACTGCGTCAAGGGATGAGGGTGGGGGCTTATAGATCATGGAAAAAGGCAACCTAGAATCATTCAATATAGAGGAACAAAATTTTTTAATATTGGGGATAAAAATATTGAGGGTGTAGTTTTTTAATTTTAAAAAAATTAGTAATGGGAAAATCACAATGTATAAATGCATTGTTTAAAAAATCTTGTGGTGGCTAATTCCCATGAGGGAATATAACACATAACAATCCCAAACATTTTGAATTACCATGGGAAAACAATGTTGTAACTTCTATATAAAACCAACACCTACCACACGGTTACCTGGGTTGGGCCACACAATTTACAAAACCATTAACCAATCGTGTGAAGGCTTTTACCAAGACAAAATATAAAACATATATCCAAGAACCTCAAAAAATGTTCAACAACCACCATTGGGATAAATGTAAAATATTAAATGATTCAAAATGTATCATCAAACCACACACATAACAAAATAGAAAAAAAATAACCCCAAATGAATAAGAAATAATGATCAAAATGAAAAACCCAGTGTGAAAATTTCATCCACCATTAATGAATTATGCCCCCATGAAGGAAAAATAGTTTCTATTTGATCGATAAATGGATAAGGATTTTCAAAATCACTAGATCCAAGATCTTGAAAAAATATCATCCCAACAATAACTAAATAAATTATACACCTAACACATGAAATAAAATAATTAATTGGATGCACTTCTTAAGAAACAATGGGAAGTTAGAGACACAACTATTTTGACAATGCTTTGTATAGAACTGCATGGATCATTCTAAAAATCCCAATGCATTCCAAATCTAAAGAATCTAGAAAATTAAATATCCTCAAATAGAACCACATGCCTACTGACCAATACAGGGAACTACACAACATTTACCAACATGGGGGGGGGACATACTCCCCATATTATGAAACCAACTAACAGTAATAATTTTTGGATATTTCTCTATGAGACCAATGGGGGACTCCCCATGGTTAAGATCCAACTAGATTTGACCAATAAAAAATTCCAAAAATCCAACAAATGGCCTTTACAACCTAGGCCAACCAAAACTCTTCCACATCCGCCTACCATCCACAATTAAGAAGAATACATCAACAACATTTAGACCACCCACTACTGAATTGATGGGATAAGAACTATCCCAAATCTTCTGGAACACTTAGTGGTTTCTCGGATGTGTGAAAAGATTCATTCTGAGACATATGGCTAGAGATCATATTATTAAAGCACCGTATGTGCCGCAATCAGAAGTTGATAACCCCGCCATGGAACATGAATCATCTGATTAGAATGAATGAAAACATAGAATTTCCAAAATGACCACCACACATAAATTTTAAAAAAAATCATTAAAAGGAACTCATAATTTCCTTATATTTAAAAAAAGAAAACACCACTAGTTGAATTTCCACAAAAAATACTTGAAACCAGAAAGAATGTGACAATAAATAAACTATACAGAATCAGCAGATAATACATCACTTATACGAATTGGATCAATGACACATCACAGAAACACCTCAAAAAACCACTTCATGTTACCTAAGGAGGAACAAGAATATAAGGGGCTTAGGGAATAGTGACACGCCATATTCTTATGACCCTTATTTCTATAATGATAACACACCAAAACTTCATTCCCATAAGAGGTTTTGAAAGATCCTTAGAACTTTTTATTCTAGGACCAGAACCAACCCCTTAAGGTCACATCCCCTTTTACTTATCGAAACTCCTATCACAACTCATAGGGATAGGAGGGATTTCAGATGCATCGAGCACTCCTATTATCATAACTTCAACACAAAGATCGTAATTCACCACATCAGAAAAAGAGATTAGGCTGAGATCTGACACCTTATATCTAACATCTAGAAATTTTTTTTACTCAGAACACATTGCTACAAGAATAATATCTAATATAATTTTTATTGTAAGGATCTAGGTCTACAAAAGGACAATAGTATTCTAATGTTGATCCATTTTCTTGATGAAATCAAAAAATAGTCTATCCCATTTCCTATAATTTTAATTTTTACGAAATACTGACGAATAATGATGCCTTGAAGACCTCCCAATTTATATATTCACAAGGATTTTTACAGGACCCCAACTTCCACTACTTACATGGAAAACATTTAAGAATAACATTATCAGGTTTCACCTTTAATGACTCAAAAATCCTAAGGGAATATATAATACCTTTTATAATATAAATCCACTCTTCCATCTTGAGTAGGTCCACATGAAAATATATAAGAGGTGGATTTATCAATAGAAACTCAAGAAATAGAAATCCTTATACTTATCAATTATAAGACCTACTAATGGGGAACCACCTAAAGACACACCATGAGTTTCCATAATAAGATATATGGGAGTTAACCCTGAGAAACATGAAAACAAAGTGCAATATGAAAACCAAATGATTAAAAAAACTTACTTAAACCCAAAACACTACAGAAAAATACAAGCTAATCATAAGAAGAAGAATCACATAACCAATAGTTATTATAAAGATCACATATTTACATCTAAATACATTTTTTGAGTAAAATAGACATTATTGTTTTTCACACTGACAAATTATGTTCTAAAGAGCCTCACACACATTCACAATATTCGGAAAATATGGGAACATATCAAATAATGTCATACCAAGAACTCATCAACCAGGTTAATCCATGGCACACTCCCCACACATCATCATCCAACCACATTCCATAGATAACCATGAATATGATAACTAATGGAATACACCAAAGGTAAAAAAACATTCTACTTTTTTTAAAACAAATCATTCAACCCAATTCAAAATTTATGAAACCTTTCAAAGGATCACTAACCACCATGTCAAAACTCATTTTCAGATTCCATGTTTTAATCCATTTCACCTTGATCCTAAATAAAATCTCATTGATTTCCTTAAAAATATCAATTTCTTTCATTCAGAACTTTTTCCTGAAGCTCAATAAATCTCATTACATCATATTCATTAGGTTAAAAACGCCTTATTTCTCATTTAAGACAAATTCCCTGGACCTTTATAAAATATTTTCCCATTTTCAGGAAAAAAAATAACATTAAACATCATTTTTAATTATAAAATCCAATTACGGAAAACCATTTCCTATATAAACCAAGATTTTTCCAATTCTATAAAAATAGTTAAAAAACATAATCACAAATGGATCAAATGTCTCATAAGAGAGAACTAGTGTCGGTGAGTTAATTGTCCATATAGTTGGCATCAATATACCAAAAACACCACTATTATAGAGAGTATTCTAGGATCATTTCCTTGTATCCACATGCCTTACAAGGATCTATGAGATTAGTGGGACCCCTATAAGAACTCCATCTTCATATCCA
Source organism: Viscum album (assembly GCA_963277665.1). Lineage (NCBI taxonomy): Eukaryota > Viridiplantae > Streptophyta > Magnoliopsida > Santalales > Viscaceae > Viscum > Viscum album. The sequence goes on from OY728129.1 coordinate 1,240,415,649, forward strand.
AAGAACAAAATAATCCAAAAGAACAAAAATATATGATAAAAATAGAAACCCCATTAAAACCTGATGATCAGAATGAGCAAGGGGTCACAACATCCTTCCCATTCCAATATCTCGAGTCCCGACATTCCAAAACATTGATCTACCTTGTCATCCCTAATAAAAAAATCCATATAAAAATAAAGGTCCTATAAAGAGAAGACCTACTCTAATACCATTTTCTCATGAACCAACCTGGGTCAACCCTGAGGTAGTAACCTAAGACGATCCACAATGTGGACTAAAGTGTGTTAATAGTACCCATGAGCTGGAAACTGGTGTCAGGAGTCAACAGAGATATGGGGGGTTGCTTTTAAAAAATGATGATAAATAAATGAAATACGATAATGTAAATAAATATGCATGATAAGTATATATCAATACACAAAATGAACATAATATACACAAAATATGAAAATACAATAAAAAAATTACAAAAAAAAATTGGACTAACTGATTACAATGTCTCCATGTTATCCATGGGGTCACTCTCTAAATCTATGAAAACATTTCCCATTGACGATCAAGACCAAGCAGAGACATACCCCAGAATATAAAAAAATAAGAGACTATTTTTTTGGGTATAAAAACCCAAAAGGCATTTCTGACTAATTTATTTCTAATGAACATCCTCTAAAATAAATGAAACATCAACCACATGATTTGAATAAAATATAAAGAATTTTTTTTCATGAATTTACTATTTTTAATAAAATCACGGTCTATTCCCTTTTTTTCATGCCAAAAAACAAAATTATTTTCCATTAAATAATAATTAATATTTTTAAAGGGAAGATGATGATTTTAATTCAGAACAATACAGGAGAGTAAAAAACATGTTTATATGAAATATTTTTTCCATACAACTTTGGGATTCAACTCATCACTTTCCAAGGATAACATCACACATAAGAGAACTATAATAATCACATTATAAGTGAAATTTAATAAATAACACAAGAGTAAACAAGTATCTGAATCATCCATTATATGTAAAAATTTATCAATAGACATGGGAGTACCTAAGAGATCGTGAATAATATAAAACATACTAATACATGAGACCCATACTCACAAACATACATTACATGATGAAATAAAAAGTTCCCTAAATACTCTTGACCACCCTAACTCAAGACGGATTGAGGGACAAATCCAAGTGCAAAAAAGTAGAATATATCCACCAACTATGGGCCTACAACTATTGTGTAATTTTTCTAGTGAATTAATAATTCTCATAAAATTATCCAATAATTCTAGTTTCCCATATCTCACATCTAAAGGGGGTGATCTAATCTAGTCCAACTGATCATCCAATCACATGCATATAATATAATAATTCAACAATAGGCCACTCCTTGATACATCACAATTATCAATATCTTGGCATCGAAAAATTAAATCTCAAGGAGTGAATATTGAGTACCTCCCATTACATACATTTAATGGGTGAATAGGATTCTTGAGTGAGGAAATTCCAAAAAATTTACATAAACAAGGAATGAGAATCAACTTATGAGGGTCTTCATAATAATCATCTTCTCTATTTTTGAAAAACATAGAAGTGGGAATCAAATACACATAACATAACCATATTATTTTAAAGAAGAAAGTTTATTTCCTAAAAATAGAACAACACCTTTTTTAATTTTACATCCATTTGAAAATAAATCATAAAAAGTTATTACAATTCACCTTTAAACAAAAACTATTCCTATAAAAAATAAAAACGGGACACTAACCATCAAAAAATTATAAATCACATTTTCAATCCAAATACACATTCCATTTAAATCAAAAATACCATATAAACCCATAAAGAAATCTAAATCGTCATTTTAAATATGATAAATAAATATCAAATTCCAATCCATGATTCTTATATAAAAAATAACTCATAAATGTCAACGTGGTATTTTTTTAAAACACTTAGTGTGTACAATATATTCCTACCCAAAGGATTTATCAAAGAACATGAAAGGAAATAGATGTTTTTACAAAAAAATTATTCCAATGATCACATATGAAAATTTATTTTTCATGTAAGGTGAGAAAAACATGAAATCAATGATTCTTAAATTATAAATTCATGTGAAAGGGAAAACGACATCAATAACTTGAGGCTTCAAAAACGCACACCTAAAACCACAATATAAGAGTTCAAGAAGGAAATAAGATACAGAAGTAACCTTATAAAAATAAAATCCTAAACATTAATTAAGAGTAAACATAATCCCTAGGTAAAAATGTCTATAAATAAGAACATATTAGGATAACATGAATGAAAGAAGAATATGGAGAAAGGGGATGGAAAATGCATTGAATATCTTGCTTAGAATATTTAAGAAACTCATGATCTACATCAAAGGAGGATGTTGGAGGCTTTGAGAGAAAGGTAAGAGTCACTGTTGGGTCGTATAAACTAGGGGAATGATTCTTGGGTGGACTGGGATTAAAAATCATCAGTAGGATATTTACGAATTTTTTAAAACATATGTTCAGGGAAACCTGCAATGTTTTCCTTCACGGTTTACCAAACTATTATCCCACGGTGAAGTTGCTGCTTACCAATAAGGGTTTTATAGCACAAACAACCTGAAATGTTTGACATACCTTGGACAAACATTTTGGTAGGGTTTTCCCCAAACTAATGTATGCCACAAAATTTCCTAGGTTGGGCTGCACGGTTTACCAAACTCTACACCCACAGTTCATAGGATAATAGCAGTTCTAAAATTCCAAATTTTCTCCTAGAGATCCTAAAAAATATTAGGATCAACCAAAGTGTTATCTCTAAACATTGAAATTATTTAAAATATATCCCCCGTCACAACTAGAACTTGAGAGTAAAACGAAGATCACCAAATGATCTAGAACAAAAGATAAAAAATAACAATCGGGTGTGACATTAATTTGGTTAAAAATATAGGGGATTAACAGCCCACATGGTTTGATACAGTGATGGTATATTCTTTTATTAATTTTCATTATTATTATATTATATTTTATAGATATGAATATTTTTTTTTTATAATTCCAAAGAGGAATTTACCATTGATAACCTATATTATAACCTATAATATAATATATTATTGTTTGAATATTATTTTTTATTTTTTGGATTTATGGTAATAGATTTATTTTTTTATACCAATATATAAATTTCATTTATATAATTATTTTCTATAATCACGAGGAATCGACTAACCATTCCATGAGAAGGAAAATTCAATGACTATCCACACAGAAAAATAAATAATATTGGGGTTGAGAAGAAAACCCAAAAGGTATTGCTAACCCAAAGAGATAAAATTATAAAGGAAAATATAGACCAATTTAAGATCATAAATTCACCAAATATGTAACAAATGTCTAGCTATTCCTTTATCTGGCGATGTTTTCCCCTATAGTAGGTCTTATGATAGTCCAATTTTCATGAAATATATTAATTCATCATGGAAAATATTTATGTTCTCTAGTGATTGAACTGTGAGAAGATTGTATTATTTATCTATTTTAGGGAAGGTGAAAGACACGAGTGGGTGAAACATAATATAACAATGAATGAATAATAAAAACATTACAGTATTGAATGATATGAGTTTAAGAAAATATTCTTCACCAAATATTTTCCTTGAAGTTATTCAATAATTTGGAGATATAATTCATGGTATTGAGGAAAATTGTTGATAATTGAATTGATATTTTTCATGATAATGTTATGATACATTCAATTTATTCTACTAATTTTATTACTAAAACTTGGAAGAATTATTTATTGGAGCTAACTGAAGTCTTTAAAGAGAATTAAATATGATAGTCATTGGTTACTATGATGAAATTTTATGAGGTGCACTGCAATAGGAAATGGATGTTTGGGAATTTTAATATTCTGAATAGAAGAATAAATGATGAACTTTAATGAAATTATAAATTGAAAATATCCTACAGTAAGGAAATTCTAATCACATATATGCCCAAAATATTTATGGAATCCCCTAAAAAATTTCTTGAAAGGTTTTGGGATATGCTTCATGTTTGGGAAGGGAGTCAATAATTATTTAGATTTTCATGTAGGGATGATAAGATTATATAGTTAAATGGAGTTATATAATTTCTAATGAAGAAAATTAATTATTTTGGTAACTATACAACTAGACTCTAAAAACAATGTGATAATGATGATAATAGAGAGAGAAACCATCATGAACAATGTAAAAAAAAGATACTAATGAATCACTACATTTTAAGTTGGATATTAAAATGAATAGTAAATGTTATATACATCACCCAATCAATAACTTAAAATATCTATTCAGACTTTTTTTTTATCATCCCCATTATATTTAGAAAATTTTCATTGAACATCAATGTTTTTGAAATATAAGTGATAATTTATAAATGTAAAATGGTTGTACTAGAAGTACATAATCAAATTTTATAGTGGGTATTATGTGATTCCAAATTCTATATATTCCACAATAGTTAAATTTAACTTTTTTTGGGAATGAATTTTTTATTTACTCATATGGTCAAATGGTATTACCAGAATAAGTCACATTTCATACCAACCAAAGATATTATGTCACTTCCATGATTTTTATAAATTCTATATCTATACTACATCAATTATATGTGACATATTACTCAATAGTGTTTCATGTTTCATTGTTTTATAAAATTTATTATGGTTTATCTATGATTGTAAATTATATCATGAGTCACAATAATTTTTAGAATACCACCATAAATGAAATAATTTTAATCAATAAAGATGCTATTTATTTAAGGGGGTAGAATGTAATTCCATGAGATTATACAATATAAATTACAGCAATTCAATATTATTTTGAATAATTATTCATCACAAGAAATGAAAAATTAAAACAATAAACATCATATTATGATTAAAAAACAAAAAAACCTCTAATAAATAAAAATATTATTCAATAAGAAAATAAATATTTTTAGAGGCTAAGAAATTATTAAGATTTAATGTTAATAAACAATTTTTTGTTAAGAAATTATTTTATGTTTTTTTTGTGTTATCTTGAAATGTTAGTTTATCAAATTTCATGGAATATCAGAATAAAATATTTTAATTACATTTATTATTTAATATATTATCATTCATTTAAATATTAAATGATTTTAAATATGAAAAATAATAATCAGTAACTAAATACATTTTTCTATAAAAGTAGTTTCTCATTTAGTTTTTTCATTCATTTAAACTATAAATTTATGTATTTTATAATTATTTTTTTAATTAGGAATTTATTATTCCAAAATTATGTTATGGTGAATTTTTTAGATTTTTGAAAATATAAATTTTTAGATGAATATTGAGAAATACATTTTTACAAACACTATAATTTTATTATTTCATCATGGCATAATAATGGCATAAGATCACATAAAAGCATTTTATTGAAAAAATGAGCATTCAAAAGATAAAAAAAATAATTTTAAATATTTTTTTTTTAATTGGTAAATCCATGTATCAAAACATTTGATGACAAGTAGATTTTTATTCTAATAGAAAAACTATTTTCATCACACTCATTAATACGGTAATTAAAATGATAAATTTTAATTGAGATTTTCTTTTAAAAATAAAAAATATTATTTTTTTAATAAATAATTATGTTTCATGAGAACATATTCTATACATTATTAGTATATAAACAAATTTTATACTTAGAAGTTTATTTTCTGCAAAAATAATTTTTCACGTTTCATTACCAAGATTATATTAATATTAATTTTTTTCAACAATTTCAAATTATATCTTTTAAAATTGGTTCAATATTTATAATTATAATTATTACCATAAATTATTATATTGAAAATAATTTTGGGGTAGTGAAATAAGTTATTAGGGTTAATGATTTTCACCACATTAAGGGTTAAATGGGTTGGGGGTAACATAATAGATAGTTCCAATGTTATGTATATGACATGAACCAATTTTATTAGTTTGTTATATATAGACACTATATCTAATTAGAATTGACATTTGGCATACTTTTTAACACTTTCTCGTGAGTATACATTTATATTTTTTCAAATATATTATTATTTAGACGAGTTTTAATCCAGTCACATATAAATTATGCCTTCCAATACACCCTCCAGGACACTCTAAAAATTAAAAATTTATTTAATAATCTCTCTCATTTCTTTACCATAAAATCCTCTAGTAGATTATTTATCTTCTTCTCCCTTGATAGTGTCACAATCCATTCAAAAAAATGATTTTTTTCAATAATAAAATGAATTATCCTATGTTTTTATTTTATATATAATAACAATTCTTCGGTTTATTCTTCTATTTATCTTTTTTAAATATATTTTCCCATAAACATAAAAGGTTAAAATTATTATTAATTTAATAAAAAAATTCTTATATTTATTTAATAGTAATAATGTAACACCCAGAGATTTTATGAAAAATAATCTTTTAATTTCATTAATGTCTTGTGCTGCATCAAGATTACCTTTCTCTATACGCAACACCGTATTAGCTTGCAGTATACGCAACACTATTCTTGGATCGTGTTACACACAATTTTGATAATAGTTATTCTACGCAACATTGAGTATATATATATATATATATATATTCAATGTATAAATGAAATATGGTTGGATTCTGTTATACAAAACAACAAAGGATTCTTGCGCAACATGCAACCCTGACTTGGCTTGCATTACACGCAATCACGACCTTCCTCGATAGCGTGTGTTGTACGCAATACGGGGTTTTACTAAATAACGATATATTATTATAATATTATTATGAACTGGAAATTATGAATAATATTAACTAAATTTTGAATTTTATAACATTATTGTTCATCTTACACATTTTATAGAACATGGTATAAGAACAAAATCAATTTTTCGGGTAAAATAAGTATTTTTAAAAAAATGCAGTTTTGCCGCCTTTTGATGGCGCACCAACATTAAATCTAGTTTTTGACATGTTTATAAGTTCAATTTGACAAAATAAAATTCTTCTTTGGAATCAAGAAATAAAAATATACTTTGGATAAATTTTTCATATTATTCTGGTAACTTTATGAATAGTAAAAACACGCTATATTTTAATTAAAAACAACTTTTTTCATCGTAATATCTTATGTGGTTATATTATAATATTTAATGGTTTTAAATTATAAATATATTATATTTTTACCATTTAATATAATGTATGTCATTAGAATTGATTTTACCTTGAATTCATAGGTTAAATCAATTCAATCTTTTGTAATGTTTTAAACAAAAACCCGTTTTCATTCGACAACGGGAATAATTTTAATTTAATTTCTGAAACTTCTGTGTATTGAATTTCAAAAAATGGATTCCATATTTGGAATCAGTTGGTCCAAATTATGTTAATAGGCCACTTTTTATTTTTGGGAATTATGAATAGTAACTACGGTAAATTTTATTTACCATAGTTAAAGGTAAATCGGGTAATTAAGGGTAAATATAATATTATAAAATTACCCTAACACATGCCAAAATTCTATTTGATGGCTACAAGTAAACCCATATCAACTAAGGGTCGGATTAGATTCATTTTATGTACTTTTGACCATGAATATAATTTAATTATTATTAAAACCAAAGAAAGTGACAACATGTCACTCTCTTAAATATTATAAGTATAATAATTTTAACTTTGTGATAAACATCATAATACTTCGAACATGAATAGTATACAGAAATATAACAAACTTATCTACATCATGGGAATTTATTTGTAATTTTTTGGGATTAAATAATTATCATTAATTGTGACACAATAGTGATGCAGAAATTATTTATCTAGTAAAAAATCAAGAATATAGTTTTTATTAATCTAATAGTGACCATAAAAGGCACAAAACCCTGACCAAAACTTATTGGTCATGTAAAGTTAAACGATAATCATCCAATGGCCGAATATTTGACCATTTGGAGTCTTATACAAGCAATTATGACACTAATATTATTTTATTTTAAATGATGCCAAAGTTGTCACCTTCATAATTTAATAAATATAACTATTTAAATACTGTGATTTTAAGATGATAAATTCTAGTAAAAGTATTATTGTGAAAGATATTATATATATCTTCATCATATGATTTTATTTTAAATTTTTATGCAACAAATAAGTATATTAAATAATTATACAAAAATGTTGTAGTAATAATTTTATTACAAGATAAACCAAATAAATGGTTTTAAAAATACTAAACTAAATATTATATGAACGTTTTAATGTGATCCACATATTTTATAGATACATATGACATTTTATTAATCTCTTAAAGCTTTTAGTTTGAACATATCTTCTGTATATATTTTATTTAAATTCAAATAAATGAATAGTGTCAAAATTGACACTATTGTTATTTTATAAAAATAACATATTATAAAATTGTTTAAAAATCACAAAAATATTTAAAAATTATAAATTTAAATTTATATGGTCTATAATGTTATAAATTAAACAATTATGGAAAATGCACAACAAATAAGTAATTATTTGTTATAATTTAAAATTTAGAATTTTATTACCACAAATAAACTTAAATAGATTAAATAAGGATAAATCAAAATGATAAGGTTTAAAATAAGCTCCATGCATGTCTAAATTTGATTGGTTGATGAGATTACAACCCTATATCATCTAATCTTCGAAGATGAGTCATTTTTGGAGGTTTTTAAGTGGGGTTTGATATATTATAAATTAATATTTTAAGAATTCCAAAGGTGCCCCTCTCCTCCCTTATAAAATGGCACCTCTTCCCTCTCCTCCTCACACCAATTTGAGCATTCAAGCTCGGCCAACCCCTACCAAAATATCTTCTCCACATCCATAGTATCATCTTAGAGGTCCTGGTCTTCTTCAAATTCCATCCTTAGTTCTTTAAGTAGAGGTTAAGTGAAGGCGCGTCAAAAAGAGGTAATATCCATTACCGATCTTTTTCAATTTATTTCTTCTTCAACTTCTTCTTATTTAGTTGTTTCATGATAAAGTAATAACATCAGTTTTTCTTATATACTGATATGTTATTATAAATATGAAACAACTCTAATTAACCTTCTATCCATCCTACGGAAAAAGGAAATCACCGCGCGTGCGTACGTACGGAATACCGTCTCCACGCCGTGGTGTAATCTATTTTCCGCCACCACCTTAATTGGATGGGTATAATGGTGTAATGAGTAACTATATATGATTATTATAAAGTGATATTAATACTGAAATAGTACACATACACTTCAACACAATTCCACGACCATGGGAATGATATCATCGCTTGTGCGTACGTACGGACTACCATCTCCACGACGCGATGAGATTCATTATCCATGTTAACCATTCCAGAATGATTATAAAGAATATATAATGAATAATAATGAAATATATGACATGTTAAATATACTGGATTTATGTATATATATATATTTATGTCATCTACTTACTTCCATTCAAGACAATAAGGAATGGAAAACAGCGTTCATGCATACGTACGGACTACCGTCTCCATGAACGATGTGTTTCATTTCATTTATCTATCTATTATATATATATATATACTGAATATATGTGATATATAAATCATATTTTATATTCTGGAAGTAAGTAAATCATGATATAAGTAATAATACTGTCAACAACAACAAGTCCAAACACCTACGATAAATGAAACGATTTTACCCAAAACGCTTCTTTAACATGGAATTTACAAAAGAACGGGTAATATAAAGTTATAATTGAACCCTATATGATATCATAAAATTAATATGATTCTGTAATAAGTTAATGATATTATTTAAATCATTATACAAGAGGTTCGGATACGTACAAAGCATATTGGACATAAGGTAAGGGAATATATCACAATCTCATTTTATCCGAGATTGTTTACACTTTGGTATTTACTGGGGTGAATTTTATCATCCACATCCATGTTTCCTCAATATGTAATATTATTTCCATCCACGTACAATTTTTTAAATCCAATTTTACCCTTCGGTGAGTTTTTAGTAAAAGATATGAAAGGAATCTTTTCTCGTTTTTCGTACGAGGTACTTTTTGACTTTTCCGACAAAAGTACGAGAAGAATGTTTTCTTATAACTTATACGGCATGAATGGATTTTTAAAACATTATTTCCAAGAAGCTTCCTTTACAAGTTTTCAAGTTTATTTTTAATCAACTTATTTTAGTTTAAAATTGTATGACATGTTAAGAAAGGAAAAAATGTTTTTGAAGTAGAAAGGATATTTTCCTTAAGAATGGAGTTCAAGTGTTTTATCAAAATTATTTTCCATCTAAGATAATATAGGGTTTTGTTTATATCCCAATTATTACATGGATTTAATTATGTTGTGATGGAATTATATTTTTATGAATTCCTTTATCTTATATGAATTGTTTTATGATGTCACGATGTTTAAGATTCCCATTTTTATTACATGGGTTATGAAATGATGTATGATTTATGATTTTGTGGCACCCATAAGAATGGTATCATTATGAGACGGGTGGGACCTATATCTCCCTCCAATGCATTGGGTATAGATTTTATATCTCATGAGATAGACATCGATGGAATGGTAGGATATACCAGTTCAGTGAAACAGGACTGAAACTAGGGTGACTCGGTTCAGAAAGGGACTTTGTCCACTAAGATAGTCTTGGAAATGAGTCTTGACTAATAAGAAATGATTCTCTATGATTATGTGTGTATTCCAAAATGTTTCATGTTTTAGTTTATGATTATTGGGATTACATTTTACTACTATGATTTATTCCATGTTATGAAATTATGATCTCTTTTGCAGGTTAAGATTTCATAATGATATGTTCTTATGAATATGATGTGATTGATATTTCTTTTTTTTACCATTACTGAGCATTTGAGCTCACCCTTTTATGTTTTATTTTCCCCAGGATAAAAATAAAGGTTTTAGGTAAAAAAATAGAAGATCATTATGGGAGATGTTGAAGATCTTTCACCATGATTAGAAGATTACGTTCCGAGTTTCCAAAGACACTAAACTATTACGGTCCTTATGTGTGTGTTTTTGTTATGTACTAAGTATTCCGCAAAAGTAATGTAATGTCAATGTACGTCATGCTTCGGGTCTCTACAGTTGGTATCAGAGGAAAGGTTTAGTCAACCTTTGGAAACTAGGATGCGAAAATGTTAGTGAGATCCCTAGAGATATTTCTAAGGTATGTCTAGGGATGTCCTTAAGGATAAGTATACGTATAGGATATAGTCCTAGAACTATGGTAAAGATCTTAGAATTTAACCTAAGATGTTAGATATTAAGGGTACTACCCCTTTATTATGATTTTTACCTCTCACACTATTCTTTTTGGGTTTTAGAAAATGGCTGGAAACAAGATGATTCATGATAATGGAGGATATGATGGACAATGGAATGATATTCTTCATGAGCAACCAAATGAAATGGGATTTTTAAGTCCATACATCATTATTATGCCGAATCATCAATCTCATAATATGATCAATAAACTCAAATTTGTTAAGTTTCCTGACTCGGCTAATAAGAGAAAGATGGAGTTTCATGATGATCATAGATGAAAGAAAGTTCAATTTCTCCTATGTAAATCATGTGGGAAGAGGCATCAAGGAGAATGTTTCAGAGGAACTGGAAGATGATTTAGGTGTGGAAAATAAGGACACAAAGCCAGTAAGTGCAAAGGAAAAGGTTCAGTTAACACCGGGGATGAGGGTAATGGTATTGCTACGACATCAACAATGGTTAAATGTTTTAAAAGTGGAATGTACGGGCATTATGAAAACCAATTCTCTAAGGGAATGTCTCATGAAGAGAATTAGTATGGTCGTATGGGTCTTATTTATGTGGATGATGATGAAGAGACTACAAATGATATGTGAGATGAATGAATTGTTGAAGCTTGGTCAATGGTTTAAGAATGTAGTGGAATGATTACATGTTTATCAAGTGTAATGTTGTATAAGTAATCTCATGGTACTATGGAATAAAGAGACATATAAGGATTGTTACATTGTTGTCTTTCCTTGAGTTTTGAAAGTGTATTATTAATGCTACCAGTATCCATGAAAGGTTATTCAGATATTTTTGGAATTTAGATGATATGCGCAGAATGAAGGGATAAGTAGAAAATGAAATGTTTGACAGTATTCATGAGCTCATGATTGATATAAGGACTAAGTGATATCATGGTTTGAGTATATAGAATTTTGAGGATTTTGGTATGTGGAAAGAGTTTACTTTTGACAGCATTCACGTTTTCACTAAGGTTTAATGGGTATTCATTTTTCAAGAGAATACTTGATTAAGGTATTCAAATGATTGGAATGTGACCGACATGATATATGGGGGATAAATGATGGTATTCACATGCTTGGTTGATGAAATTTCAAGTAATCATTTTCTTTATACTATGATCTTGGACTGAAGTATTTTAGAGAAGCCTAAATATTGGAATGGATTATGTTAGACATAAGTCAGTATTGTTTAAGGATAGAAGTTTTTTTTAGATATTATTGATGGGATGTTATAGTAATATAGTTTTAGAAAAAGGACAACCTGCAGGACGGGTGACAACCCAACGCGTCGGACAAGGTCGTAGGAATCTAACCCACAACCGAAGTGCGACTGGCCTTTATCGCCTACCACTGGCCTACAGGAAGTCCCTGGTTAGTATAAACTAGTTTTATTTTATTAAGCGGTATGATATATGATGTATAAGTTCATTTTTGGAACCATATACGATTAATATAACGATAAGATGGACTTATAACTTTTGCTAACCTTGTGTTTGAAAGAGATGGAATGACCCATCATTCTATCACATGATCTGCTAACACATCACGAATAACAAATTCAATTTCATTTCTTTAAGGGATGAAGTGGAAATTGTTCAATTCACGAACAACAGTGAGATTGTACCAAAATCATGCAAGTATTTCTTTTAATTAATCGACTTTAGGGGAATGATCTTGAAAACCAAAATTTTTTTCCTAGTTCCCTTATATCCGATTAATCAGATGGTACCTTAGATCATCACAAATCAATAGCTTTGTGATTGTTGGATTTTTCATAGCCATGTTATCTACCACTCACCATCAGAATATGATGGTTAGATTTTTCTTCCATAACCATATTTTCACCTATGTTCTCCTATGTGGAAACCCCGTGATGAGTTAATTTGGGTAACCGTTACATTTCATACTTTAGTTGTTAAAATACATGTTTTGTTATTCCTTTTTACGATGCGGGTTTCTATTAAACAAACTTTCGAGTAGTAAACTATTTATAACCCCGACGAATTTCGAGGGTGAAATTCTTTTTAAGGGGGGTAGAATGTAACACCCCGAGATTTTATGAAAAATATTCTTTTAATTTCATTAATTTCTTGTGCTACATCAAGATTACCTTGCTCTATACGCAACACCGTATTAGCTTGCAGTATACGCAACACTATTCATGGATCGTGTTACACACAATTTTGATAATAGTTATTTTACGCAACATTAAGTATATATATATATATTCAATGTATAAATGAAATATGGTTGGATTCTGTTATACGAAACAACAAAGGATTCTTGCGCAACATGCAACCCTGACTTGGCTTGCAATACACACAATCGCGACCTTCCTCGATAGCGTGTGTTGTACGAAATATCGGGTTTTACTAACAAACGATATATTATTATAATATTATTATGAACTAGCCGTTATGAATAATATTAACTAAATTTTTAATTTTATAACATTATTGTTCATCTTACACATTTTATACAACATGGTATAAGAACCAAAATCAATTTTTCGGGTAAAATAAGTATTTTTCAAAAAATGCAGTTTTGCCGCCTTTTGATGGCGCACCCACATTAAATCTAGTTTTTGACATGTTTATTAGTTAAATTTGACAAAATAAAATTCTTCTTTGGAATCAAGAAATAAAAATATACTTTGGATAAATTTTTCATATTATTCTGGTAACTTTCACATTTTATTGAATAATAAAAACACGCTATATTTTAATTAAAAAAAACTTTTTTCATCGTAATATCTTATGTGGTTAAATTATAATATTGAATTGTTTTAAATTATAAATAGAATATATTTATACCATTTAATATAATGTATGTCATTATCATTGATTTTACCTTGAATTCGTAGGTTAAATCAATTCAATCTTTTGCAATGTTTTAAACAAAAACTCGTTTTCATTCGACAACGTGATTAATTTTAATTTAATTTCTGAAAATTCTGTGTATTGAATTTGAAAAAATGGATTCCATATTTGGAATCAGTGGGTCCAAATTATGTTAATAGGCTACTTTTTATTTTTGGGCATTATGAATAGTAACTACGGTAAATTTTATTTACCATAGTTAAAGGTAAATCGGGTAATTAAGGGTAAATATAATATTATAAAATTACCATAACACATGAAAAAATTCTATTTGATGGCTAAAAGTAATCCCATATCAACTAAGGGTCTGATTAGATTCATTTTATGGACTTTTGACCATGAAAATAATTTAATTATTATTAAAACCAAAGAAAGTGACAACATGTCACTCTCTTAAATCATATAAGTATAATAATTTTAACATAGTGATAAACATCATAAAACTTCGAACATGAATAGTCTCCATAAAGCTAACAAAATTATCTACATCATGAGAATTTATTTATAATTTTTTGGGATTAAATAATTATCATTAATTGTGACACAATAGTAATGCAGAAATTATTTATCTAGTAAAAAATCAAGAATATAGTTTTTATTAAACTAATTGTGACCATTAAAGGCACAAAACCCGGACCAAAACTTATTGGTCATGTAAAGGTAAACTATAATCATCCAATGGTCGAATATTTGACCATTTTGTGTCTTATACAAGAAATTATGAAACTTATATTATTTTATTTTAAATGATGCCAAAGTTGTCACCTTCATAATTTAATAAATATAACAATTTAACTATTGTGATTTTAAGATGATAAATTATAGTAAAAGTATTATTGTGAAAGATAATATATTTATATTTATCATAAGTTTTTATTTTAAATTTTTATGCAACAAATAAGTATATTAAATAATTATAAAAAAATATTGTAGTAATTATTTTATTACGAGATAAACCAAATAAATGGTTTTAAAAATACTAAAATAAATATTATATGAACTTTTTAATGTGATCCACTAATTTTATAAATACATATGACATTTTATTAATCTCTTAAAGCTTTTAGTTCGAACATATCATCTGTATATATTTTATTTAAATTCAAATAAATGAATAGTGTCAAAATTGACACTATTGTTATTTTATAAAAATGACATATTATAAAATTGTTTAAAAATCACAAAAATATTTAAAAATTATAAATTTAAATTTATATGGTCTATAATTTTATAAAGTAAACAATTATGGAAAATTCAAAACAAATAAGTAATTATTTGTTATAATTTAAAATTTAGAATTTTATTACCACAAATAAACATAAATAGATTAAATAAGGATAAATCAAAATGATAAGGTTTAAAATAAGATCCAAACATGTCTAAATTTGATTGGGTGATGGTATTACAACCCTATATCATCTAATATTAGAATATGAGTCATTTTTGGAGGTTTTTAAGTGGGTTTAGATTTATTATAAATTAATATTTTAAGAATTCCAAAGTTGCCCCTCTCCTCCCTTATAAAAGGGAACCTCCTCCCTCTCCTCCTCACAACAATTTGAGCATTCAAGCTCGGCCAACCCCTGCCAAAATATCTTCTCCACATCCCTAGTATCATCCTAGTGGTCCTGTTCTTCTTCAAAGTCCATCCTTAGTTCTTTAAGTAGAGGTTAAGTGGAGGCGCGTCAAAAAGAGGTAATATCCATTACCGATCTTTTTCAATTTCTTTCTTCTTCAACTTCTTCTTATTTAGTTGTTTCATGATAAAGTAATAACATATGTATTTCTTATATACTTATATTTTATTATAAATATGAAAAAACTCTAATTAACCTTCTATCCATCCTACGGAAAAAGGAAATCACCGCGCGTGCGTACGTACGGAATACCGTCTCCACGCCGTGGTGTAATCTATTTTCCGCCACCACCTTAATTGGATGGGTATAATGGTGTAATGAGTAAATATATATGATTATTATAAATTGATATTAATACTGAAATAGTATACATACACTTCAACACAATTCCACGTCCATGGGAACGATATCATCGCTCGTGCGTACGTACGGACTACCGTCTCCACGACGCGATGAGATTCATTATCCATGTTAACCATTCCAGAATGATTATAAAGTATATATAATGAATAATAATTAAATATATGACATGTTAAATATACTGTATTTATGTATGTATATACATATATATATGTATGACATCTACTTACTTCCATTCAAAACAATAAGGAAAGGAAAACAACGTTCATGTGTACGTACGGACTACCGTCTCCATGAACGGTGTGTTTCATTTCATTTATCTATCTATTATATATATATATATATACTGAATATATGTGATATATAAATCACATTTTATATTCTGGAAGTAAGTAAATCATGATATAAGTAATAATAATGTCAAGAACAACAAGTCCAAACACCTATGATAAATGTAACGATTTTACCCAAAACGCTTCTTTAACATGGAATTTACAAAAGAACGGGTAATATAAAGTTATAAGTGACCCCTATATGATATCATAACAATGAATATGATTCTGTAATAATTTAATGACATTATTTAAATCATTATACAGGAGGTTCGGATACGTACAAAGCATATCGGACATAAGGTAAGGGAATATATCACAATCTCATTTTATCCGAGATTGTTTATACTTTGGTATTTACTGAGGTGTATTTTATCATCCACATCCATGTTTCCCCAATATTTATTATTATTTCCATCCACGTACAATTTTTTAAATCCAATTTTACCCTTCGGTGAGTTTTTATTAAAAGATATGAAAGGAATCTTTTGTCGTTTTTCGTACGAGGTACTTTTTGACTTTTCCGACAAAAGTACAAGAACAATGTTTTCTTATAACTTATACGGAATGAATGGATTTTTAAAACATTATTTCCAAGAATCTTTTTTACAAGTTTTCATGTTTTTTTTAAATCAACTTATTTAATTTAAAATTGTATGACATGTTAAGAAAGGAAAAATTGTTTTTGAAGTAGAAATGATATTTTCCTCAAGAATGGAGTTCAAGTGTTTTATCAAAATTATTTTCCATATAAGATAATATAGGGTTTTTTTTCTATACCTATTATTACATGGATTTGATTATGTTGTGATTGAATTATATTTTTATGAATTCCTTTTTCTTATATGAATTGTTTTATGATGTCACGATGTTTAAGATTCCCATTTTTATTACATGGGTTATGAAATAATGTATGATTTATGATTTT
Organism: Viscum album; assembly: GCA_963277665.1. Classification (NCBI taxonomy): domain Eukaryota; kingdom Viridiplantae; phylum Streptophyta; class Magnoliopsida; order Santalales; family Viscaceae; genus Viscum; species Viscum album. Next base: position 1,240,433,174 of record OY728129.1, read on the forward strand.
GTGGCACACATAATAATGGTATCATTATGAGACGGGTGGGACCTATATCTCCCTCCAATGCATTGGGTAATGATTTTATATCTCATGAGATAGACATGGCTGGAATGGTAGGATATACCGGTTTAGTGAAACAGGACTGAAACGAGGGTGACTCAGTTCAGAAAGGGACTTTGTCCACTAAGATAGTCTTGGAAATGAGTCTTGACTAATAAGAAATGATTCTCTATGATTATGTGTGTATTCCACAATGTTTCATGTTTTAAATTATGATTATTGGGATTACATTTCACTACTATGATTTATTCCATGTTATGAATTTATGATCTCTTTTGTAGGTTAAGATTTCCTAAAGATATGTTCTTATGAATATGATGTGATTGATATTTCTTTTGTTTAACCTTACTGAGAATTTGAGCTCACCCTTTTATGTTTTCTTTTCCCCAAGATATAGAGAAAGGTTTTAGGTAAAAAAAGAGAAGATCTTTATGGGAGATGTTGAAGATCTTTCACCATGATTAGAAGATTACGTTCCGAGTTTCCAAAGACACTAAACTATTACGGTCCTTGTGTGTGTGTTTTTGTTATGTACTAAGTATTCCAAAAAAGTAATTTAATGTCAATGTACATCATGCTTCGGGTCTCTACAAATAATCCCCATTTCCTCATTCACTAAAAAAGAAAAAACATCATTTTTGCATATGTGTGGACTACCACCACTATAAAGGACATGTTTTATTTTAAATAATTGGCATATGTATCTAATTTAAATGGGGAACAAATTAATAGATCTTATACATAAAAAATTATAATTAATTTTTAAAATTAATATTACCATTATTATGTAGCCTATTTCTATTCTACCAGTCATTACAGAACTCTCCTATTTTGGTTAGTGTTACCACCTACGCGAACAGTGTTATTACAATAATGTCCAAAATGATTAACAATTATCAAAAAAGATAATTATTATTTTATATTATAATTATTATTTTTTATGTATAGTAATATAATAATTCATTAATCATACACAATCAATTAATTCTAAATTATTCTTGATATAGTAAGTTTAATAGCATACATGAACAATATGATGAACATTTATCATGGGTGGTTATGTAAAAATAATACAGATTTATATGAGATATTAATATTATTATTTTTTTACCTTTTCTTTCTTTAATGGTAATACTAATGTTTAAACTCTATCTAATAAACATCATTTTTTACTATAATGTTTACCGAAGAAAAAAAAGTTTTAGATTTTTTTCATTAAAAATTATACCTAAAAGTATGATAGGATGTACATGGAATTTACAAAACCAGGATAGGAAATATAACATTATATAAAATAGACTTTGGGGAGATGAGTTTTTAAAAACATGGAGTGATATATGAATCTTTTATACGAAAGAAAAAATGGAACTATTTAAACCATTAATTACTGATATTTATTATTTGAAAATGATATGAAAAAACTATGTAATAAAAGGTCATAAAATACTATTAATAAAATTAGTAAATAATAATTTTTTAATGTTATAGGTTACTATTTATTCTATGATTATTTTAAAAGAATATAGAATGTTTCGGACTTATCTAGAATATATAGTAATTTTATTCATATATTTACTTTTTCTAGAATCCAAAATTATTTTCCATTAATAACATATTTGATTCCAATATTTGGTTATCAAAACTATAATATATATTACGTTTTGCTTTTAAAAAAATTGAATTTATGTTTTATCATAAAATTCTTCCTCTTTAAGAATTTAACTCCCCAAGACATCAACATTATGAGGAATAATTCATACTCTTTCTAAGGGAACCTTTCATACATGTACATATTTTTCCTCCATAAAAGATTCTCATATATTATTTAAAAATAAAAAAATTATTCTAGGGATATTCATAAATATAATTAAATATTTTAAAAAGGAATCATTATTACTATTTAACAAGAAATGTATTTGAATAATGGAATTTTATAACACTAAATTTCTATTTTATTTTCACAATGAAATATTTTATATTCCAATGTTCAATTACTATGTAAAATAAATATGAATATTTCAATACTCCAAATATGGGTTTATTTTATTTTAATTTTATAAAAATGTTTCTATTTTACCATAATTTTTTTTAATGTTGGTCATATGATTGTCTGTTTATGAAAATGTTAATAAATGTTTTGAAATGATTAATTTAGGAGTTGCTTACATTTTCTTATTGTACTGTAATATATCATTCTATTATGTATTTATGTTTTATTAATCACCTAATAGAAGATTTTAGGAAATAATACATTTCGGAGAATGAAGTTTTTTTATCATCCAATATAATATTGATATATCATTATGCATTTCTGTTTTGAAATGATATTAAACCATTTTAATTTAATTTATTTTCATGGAATGATGATATAATTCTATCTTATTTAACATTTTTGTGTTGATAATAATATGTGGTATCTTATATAGCCCTATAAATCATCAGTTAATGTTTTCTGTCTCTTATGATAATTATATTGAGTGTGGAAACAATGTCGTTAGCTACATTCAAATGGTAAAGAGTTTACATGATACAATTTTCTATGTTCAAAAAATTTATAAAGGAAAATATGTAGTTCTAATTATTCAAAAAAAATTAGTGTTTAAATGGTGAAATGGGAAATGATGAAAATATTTAGTATTGGAACAATTTTTCTAGATAGGTTGATAATTATATTATTCCATATGATTATGATAGTGCCAGATTTATATGTAATATGACCATGTAATGTGACATTGAAATTGATTATTGACTTTGGTCTACACAAACTTATCTAATGGTATATTTTTTCCATCTAATATTACATGTACTTCTATAATGACATATGGAAAACTTTCATGAATCCATAATTTTTTAATACGATATATTTTCCATTATAAAATTTCACATTGTTTTATGATATTATTTGTACGAGACATCCTTAGGATCCATGTCGTGACTACCCCAAGCCCGCCATCCATAGTCCCGGGGCTGGTGACTATTATAAAAGGTGTAAATCTCTAAGTTGAGAAGGCATTGCCTTTATAAACTGTAAGCACACACAAATAGAGTATGAGATGGAAGAAAAAAAACAATGTAAAATTGTGTACAAAGGAGTGTTGGAAAGTAAAAGGGTTCAGAAATACAAGCCCAGCTATAAAGTACAATGAAATAGAAATCATGTACAACTAAAGGAAGGTAAAGACCAAAGTAGATCATCCACCAGGAAGTCCTACCTGAGGGGTAGGTACTGAAAGCCTCGACAACAATCCACGTCCGTCTGTCTCCTCCATATACTGACATGTCGTATAGTTCACCTCCGGGTACTTACCAGTCCTGTCCACTCAGCCTCTGTCAGGGCTGTCCGTCATTTGCAACCAACACAACAAGGTGCGGAAAAAATCCCATGAAAGGGTTAGTACAATGATACTTAGTAGGGACCCCAAGACCCTCAAGGTCTCACAAAATCCAACAAGGATAAACAAAAAAGTATGAACTCAACAGATAACCTTACAAAGGTATATTCCCATATATATATACCTAAGTTATCAAGTAATCCATCTCAATCATGAGGTAAATATAAAAGCTACCGACTCAGCTCAACCAGGATTTTATTTACATTAATGAAACCACATATATTGGGGAACACCTCCTCTATCAAGTATAGTGTGCCTGCCGTGACACCAAGTCACTTCCCACTACCCTTGGACTGCTAAGGTACTTCTCTTATCGAGTACTGTGGGTCTGCTATGACACCAAGGCGTTCCCAACTATGGGTCTGTCGCCACAACCAGACACTCCCCCTAATAGCCTGCAGAGGTACTCCTCCCATCGAGTACTGCGGGTCTGCCGCCACAAATAGGAACTCCTCAACCATGGGTCTTCTACCACAAACAGACACTCCCCACTACAAATGTCCAATCACTCTGAGTCGAATCAGTCAGTAGGCATTAGGTCTCAGCCAGCAACTAGGTCTTCGTACTCTGCTCGCTCGTCTCTAGGAGGGTCTGTTCTATGAGCTACAGGTTGATACTCCAATTGTCACGAAGTCCCATGTAGATGTATCTCAATGGTCCGCCTCGTCATAGGAGTCTCAACGCAACAAACAAAAAGTCAATCGGACGCTCAGCCTGTGAGTTATAAACTTTTTTGTCCCGGGGGCCGGGTTGGATTCATTTAGGATCCACCCTGACTGTATCTCAACATTACCCTGAACACTAGTGGGGTATACTCAAAGGGACCGTCGTGCTCCAAAAATAACAGCACCACTTTGGGTTCATCAAATGGTTGTCTGGTGCCAAAGAAATGGCCAAAGTAAGTAAAGGGTCAGTAGTGGGCCTGGGTCCGGTCTGAACTGGTCGGACTGACCCAATCCGACCCAGTCTGAGCCGAACTGATCTGGGTTGACCCGGTCAGACCAGTTGGGTCTAGCTTTACCCATAGAGTGAGCCAGCCTGTTAGGTTTGCCCGAGTCCACGGTGCCAAGCCCAGCCGACTACGTGTGTTGTTCGGCCCGAGCTTGGGGCCAGTTCGGCCCAGAGCATCGCAAGGGAGTGGCACAACGCGGCTCGGCCTAGAGGGCGTAGCCGGACTAGTTCAGCCAGGGTGCCACGAGTGGGATGGGACGCTGGCTCGGTCAGGAGGCCATAAGGGGGAGGGGACTCCAGCTCAGTCGGGATGCCGCAAGGGGTTTGGTTCGCATGAGGTGTGCGGGGTGCGTGTGGTGGCTGGGAGTGGGCCGGTTCGGCGTGGCCTGCGCGGAGGCCGACAGGGCGGCCAGGAAGCGGCGTGGCCAGGCGGGTCGCGGGCCGCTGGGCAAGGAACAGCCAGGGGAAACACATCTAGGTGGGGTGCCTCCAGGCAGAGTGCGACCAACCATGATAGGGCTAGGCGGGGCGCGGCCAGGCGGGGCACAGCCAAGAAGGGCGCAGCCAAGTGGGGTGCGGCCAGGCAGGTGACTGATTATGCCGGGGTGCGAGGGAGGTGCTCGGTTCGTCCGGGGAAGCTGGTGGTTGCGCGGGCTGGGGTAGCTCGCCCGGTTCATCAACAGACAGTGCGGCTAGGGCGGCTCAGCCGGAGGGCCACAGTTCGTCCCGGAGCACAGAAGCGTCATGGGGGTGGCACGGTTCGCGGACCCCGTGGGTAGTGCGGCATTTGTCATTGTCGCATTCATCATTATGTGGCCTCATCTCAATGCTGAAGGAGCACCACAAAGAAATCAATGGAGGGAGTCAGGCCATGTTAGTTTGGCCCTCACCCTTCGTGTTTAGGGGTGATAGCAATTGGTTCATCATAGGAGTATGATGAACAACAATTATTTACAGAACATTTCATCGATTACATTCAAATGAAGATGAGAATAAGAAAAGTAATATTACTCAAAGTAAACCCCCTACCTTTATTTGTCATTCGTCATTTGTTGACGGAGTCTCGGAATGTAGACAAAGATTATTATCGTTCGTCGCATTTTCTGAACGCTTCCAATCCCGAGTTGCGTCGGATTTGGAAGACGCTCCACATCAGTAGGTGTCTGGGGAAGAAGTCGAAGAAGGATCATCGTCGGTGTTCTTTGATTGAAGAATGCATTCTGCATTCTTCTTTGGGAGAATTATAATCCTCCCAAGCTCTCCTCATTCCCAACATCCATCCAAATTCCATGTGAAATAATATTATGTTGACTTATCTAATCTTTAGATGGCATAGAAATTCAGAACGAAGAATTAAATTAATTGGATCTCCCTAATTAATTCACGAGAGTTGGCACAAATTCATAAGGGGAGATTGGCACAATTTAATTAAGGGACGGTCATGAGGCTCTCCATCATTAATGAGGGAGAGTTGAGAGGTTTTACTGTCCTCCACCCATAGGGGTTAAGCCCCGTGTGGTCCCCATGTTTTATCCTCTCGCGGGAGGTTATGTTCGTGGGGCCCCACCACCATAACCTCTCATGGGAGGTTAAGGTGTGGTGGTCCCACCTCCAAATCCCATGAGGAGGTTTTAACCAGAAACACTCAGTTGGCGGCTCAAATAAAATAAAGTGTAGTTCATGTTATTATGTTATTTTTTTCGAAGAAAACCCAAAAACTAACTTTTATTCTCGACCAACTTCCATTTTGGTAAAAGTATTCATAAGTGAATATTGACGCTACGAGTTCAACGGTTCCCTCAAATTCCAATTTAGAATGCCGGTTCAAAATTTATAAAAACCCGCTCAAACGTTTACTAAAGTCACCTGAAAAAAAACTTCAGAAATTAATTTTGGGCACACCAGGCCTCAGAATCAAGCACATCAACATTTCTTTGACACGTAAAATTCTCATGTATTAATGAAAAACATTTCCATGGAATTTCCGGGTCTTTACAATTACCCTTAAGGAAAATTTGATATGTCTTTCAATAACTGAGCATTAGATCTTCATCATTTATGATATTTTCTATTCCCCAAGTTATGACTATGATATTAACCTATAATATATCATTGAGGGGGATAAGTATTGTGCGATTATGGATGGATGGTCATAAGTATTTCAAAATATTTTTTCTATGTAATTAATATCAACTTATATAAATCATAATAGTAATAATTATTAGGTGATATTCTATTGAGATATAATATTATTAAAATTTTATATAGGTTTAGATTAGGTAATACAACATGGTATCAAAGGTAGTTTGTAAATTATATAAATTTATCACATGGCCCATGATTTTGGATGAGGGATTCCCCAAGAATTTTTTTTTGAAATCATATATTTTTAAAACAAATAATCATGCAGCAAATATATTAAAATTAATATAATAAAAAATTGTGTTCAAAAAGAATATATTGAAAAAAATGTTCAAATTGTTCCATAAAACTATGAAATTTGAAATTCATTTCCCTCGACCCACATAATATAAACATTTATTTAAAAAAATTTATTTCTTCCATGATATTATGTCAATTTACTATTAGAGGGAAGATGGTGTAATACCTCCTTTATATTATCTGTCATTGAAGTCCATGAGAATTTTCAAATTTTTTGTTTTCTAGATTAATTTTTCATTGGAATGTGATTCCGAATGAAATTATTATCATTGGAGAACTAGAAATGATTTTTTATGAGTAATACTATTTTGTTGTGTATTAGGGCATGGGAGAGCCTTCTGGGAGGTTGAGGTGGTTTCTACCACAAACCAACTACTGAAGGGTGGATACTATTTGCATGATAGTGGCTACCACCATATTACTAATGGGGTTTAAAGGGGTGTACATTGTTAATTTTTATCTTATATTAATATTATTAATCCCCTCCACTAATCTCATCATTTCCCCTCTATTATACTTGATTTTCTCTTTATCTTGATTGTTATTTGAGGACGATTTCACTAAATCATAGTGGAAATGGACATGTATCATGAGGCTTCCTCTTGGCTTCTGAAGGGGACATCACGAGATGACCTTTCCAGGACATTTCTCTTCTACCTAATAGATGTATGTTGTTCAGCTAAATTTATTATTAGTTTCATATAAAAATTATGAGGGATTGATTTGTAATTTAAGTGATATATTATGGGTATGGAATAATATGGGGTTGAGGCTTAATTTGGGACTTATAGTTGGTTCCTGGCTATGATTCTGACAAGTAAAATCCATTGGGTGGGTTTTTATAGTTTATTATTCTATTGAATTTTTTTTTAATTAATTTAATGTGTTACGATAATCTTTTATTTACCATGTGGCCTGAGTTAGTGCCTTTTTTTGACATATCATTTTCTGTTGAAGTATGAAAAATATTGTTCAATTCATTGATTTCCTTGGCAGTAACTGCTAGTATGCGAGTAAAATTGGAATTATAATTTAACGGTTTATATAATCACATATATAACCACATATTTTTTTTCTAATTTTACGACACATGTGATATAAAAAGTCATCCAGTATGGAAATTATGTTGTTTTAATTAAAACAATTGTTAAAATATAAACATGATTCTTGATGATAAAGTGAAAATTGTACTAATGTATCTAAAGTCCATATTCACCATCTAAGAATCCCCAACTACTACGTGTTATGGACAATTTAATGTCATTGTGCAAAAGATGTTTTACCACCACATGAGTTCAAATTTTTATTATTAGACTTATTGTTCCTGATAACCAATGTGTATCAATCCTAAAACACCTCTATATAGGTTTTTGGGTTTCAAAAGAGCTCTAGACCTAGTGGTCCTTATAATATATTTTTATATTTTTCCATAATACTCCCTTTGTAAGGGAGTTCATTTTTTGAGAGTTGTTTTTCTATATACACCATGACTCACCATGATATTCCTTAAAGTCCTAACATGTTATGAGATGATCTAGTGTGCAAGAGGAATGTTTTTCTATCCATAAGCAATTTGGATATGGATAAACTTTGTGGCCCAAGAGGTCATACTTCTATTAGGTTATTATAGGGGTGGGGGATGAGTTTCCTTGAGTAATGGGTTTTAAAGCAATTACGTCTATGATAAAAGGGGGACCCAAAGTAGGTTGATCCTTCCATGAGTGAACATAGAGGGCCCTATGTTGGTTACCATTTATATTATGTTCCATAGGGGACATAGTAGGTACCCAAATTGTTTTTTATGAAAATAATTTTCATTTGTTATTGATTTAAATAATAACAAGTTTCCACTTAAAACATGTACCTTCCATGTGAGCCTATAGGCCATGGTTTAGTGGTGATGTGTTATGGTATTTGGAAAACCCTTGGGTTTTATTTCATCTTTAATTATTTAGTATGATACATTTTATATATTTCATTATGTGATTCCTACTATTTACATTATTAGAATAATATGAAAAAGGATGGTGATGTGTGATATTCCCATTTGTTCTTCATAGGATCTAGTTTTTTAGAATTATATGATATGACTATATTAATATTGATGGATGGGTCTAATTTCTAGGATGATTATATTGAGAAAAAAAAGAATTCCCTGGATGCTGGGATTCAAAATTGGGTCTGTGTAGGATCCCTTGGTCATTAATGTCCCCTCAGTTTCCCAATATATCTAAGATCCAGATTTCCAAACATAGGGAAATTTTTATTATCATTTTTATTATGATATTCGAAATTCATCCATAGTATCCAACCAGTCAAGCCAGATGATATTACATGTATATGAATGTGATTCATAGGATTCAAGGGATCATTTTAATCATCATGATGGCATTGGGATGATTATAATTCAATGTTATTCCTGGATTCCCAGGAGTTGAAATTGAGACAATCATTATTCATTGACTTTGGGAAATTTTAATGAATCACGGTATTTTTCTGTTGGGTCATACATGATGAGTTGTTTTCTAGTTTAGGGTATGAATTAGAGATGCCTAAGATGAACCATATGATCATTTGTTATATGATTTTTTATATTTTGATATGATCATAGACCTCCGAGTGGTTCCAGAAGTTGTTTTCCTTAATCAAGTAATAGACCTTAGGATTGATGATGGTTTATTTTTATATTTCTTTTCAAATTTATTTATTTGTGTATAAATTGTCTAACGATCATAAAACTTCACTTATAGTTACTATAGGAAATCAACATTTACTCACTTCTACGTTTTTTACTCACAAACTATTGGAAGATCCATTTCCCTTTTGTTTCCATGAATAATCTCAATTGTTTACATGTGTAGGTTTGGTTGAGACCCAATATTCTGCGTTTGAGTTGGAGTGAATTCTGTTAGATAAAGATATTGTATATGATGCATCAAATTGGTTATATGATATCTTTATAAAGTTATTACTTTTATTTTTTGCATTAAATTTTATAGTTTTGGATGGTGACTTATGTTTTTATGAATGTATTTGTATCCTGCATTCAGGATGTCATTTATAGGTGTTTTATTCATTTTAGTGCTCTGATGGATATTTTTTTTATGATTCATGGTTATGTTATATTTAGCATTTCACATTAATAAATGGGTTATATATTCCATATATAACCATATTAAACCCGTATTTCTATTTAAAAACCACAAGTTCATGGATATTATCTATTGATATCAAAGACACATTTAGTCTGCTTATTGTATAGAGTTATTATATATGTATGTTAGAATGTGATCTTAGATTTATTTTTATACAATTATTGATATGGTATCCATGAGATATTATAATGTGTTAGATTCTATTGATAATATTTGACTTGTGCATCATGAACACTTGATCAGGTAGGAATAAATGGTTACCACAGAAGAGATCAATGTTTATTTTAGTTGAAGTAATGAACAATATGATTTTCACTTTTTTATGAAACACATGGTTTTTATATTTATGAGTTTACTATTGATTTTTATCTTTAAAGATAGAGGGTATAGGTATCTCATGAATAATGATTTGGAACATAGGATTCACATGGATGATATATCTTATTGTGTGAGGTTACCACTAAAGATAGTCCAAGCTGGTTAAAATTGTCACTAGTATCTCATACAGTCTTTTCACATACATGTTCAAGATTTCATTCTTCTCAAATGGATTATTATTTATATGCATCATCATATTCTAGTACATTGTGTTGATATAAAGTGAGATTCACTTTAGTGATGTTTTTTGGGTCACTCAATGTATATGGAATGCAGTGACCCCCGTTGGCTAGTGAGGCACATGGTTATATTGTGGGAAACCTCCATGGGGTGGTTATTATCTACATCAAAATTATTTAAATATTCACTAATAATCTACATGAAATTTTTATATATATGAATGAATGATATATTATATAACAAAGCCATTGATTATGTTTCCATTGGTATGGATCATGTAGGATTTTTTTTTATGGTAGTGTTAACTAATGAGTTTGTGATTCATGAGGGGGATGTTCAATTTATGGATTCCTAGTGAGAATCAGTTCCCTGGTAGGCTAATAAATCTGAAATAGGTGACTGATCAATATGAATATGAGATCATGGAGTGGTTTTTTTGAAATCTAGATGTTACTGATGGTTGAGATGGGTTCTTGTATGATTTATCTTGTGCAATGACATTCTATTATGCTAGAATTATTTTTTGAAAGAGAGACCTAGTGACCTTTTATGGATTAATAAATGTTTTATTGAAATAGTGTCTAGTGATGAATATATGTTTGAACCATGAGTGTCAAAATCTTGATATTTTCCATGAAATATGTTTGGTAGGCATGGTTGTTATATAGATTTTTAGATCGATGTAGTGGGGTGAAATATTATTCTTATTGAATTAAGGGTTATTATAGGGCTTATTATAAGATTAAAAAATTTTTGTTTCAATGACTAGTTGTTGAGGAATATTCTCATTGGATAGACCATTAGGTTTTATAAAATTGTTCATTTTTTGATGTGGTTCTTAAAATGGAGATTGTGTAGGTAAATGTACACAATTCTAATAGAATTATTCGGATATGATGGATTCCATTCAATTAATATTGAAAAAATTGATGTCCTCAATCTTGATGTAGATATATATTTGTTATAAATTTAGGTAGATATTACATGTTATAGATCATTGTAAAATATTTAGGTGTGAGTTACATGTTTGATTTTATTCAACTCAACTGGTTATGAGTGGGGTTTTGTGATTATGTGGTACTAGAGCATGTGCCCATTCATTTTCAGAAGAGATAGAGTGAGTGGAAATTTTATTTATGTGAAGAATGGTTTAATGTGTAGTTACTATTTGGCATGTGCCAGTCTATAGATGATGGGTTCTACTGGGATATGGTTCTCATGGATATGTAGTAGTGAGAACCAAATGATGTAGAGTCCCACGAGAATTGTGACTAAGTATAAATAAAGAAAATTCATATGGTGGGGAGTCCACCATAGGCTATTGGATGCTATGTCACCATTTTTGTATTGAACATAACTAAATATTTGTTGTTCATGCTCCTAGGAACAGGATGAGGGGAATAATGATTTTTTGAATGGTGCTCTGGTATGAATATTTTTTAAAATTCCCACCACTTTCATTATTGGTAAGAACTATCTGGGTTGTGGATATCAATGTTTTGATCTAGTGATTTGATGATGAGGATTTTCACATGGTAAGGATAATCATATCAACAACATGGGTAATTAATCTCATGAAATAATGGTTATACATTTATGATAATATCATTTGTATGATAATTTTTGTTTTGTTATTCCAATTAATAATGGATATGATCACATTTATATTCTATATATAGTTCCGAAAATTAGTTTTCTTGTGATTTGTGAGTAATTAGGGTCATAATATTCTTCAATGGATTGTTTTATGTGATCCAATTGTGATTAGATTATAGATTCATCAGTGCATGTATAATTGCATAAATACAGTTTAGGTGGTTTGTATTTTGATCTTGTAATTTCACCAGAAGATGTATATATTATTTTGTATGTGTTTATAATTGATTTGATGATGCCTCGTAGAATAAATTCACCTTGATTAGGTAATTATTGAAGAACATATATAGATGATATTTTAGTGTCATTGATAAATGATATCAGAGGAGGTCTAATGAGTACATTGTCATGTAATTTTAAGTGGTGGGATAGAAATCACAACAAACTTTTCATTTTTAACATAATACGTATGTTTTGTGAGTTGTTTGTGGAATTTGAGGTAGAGACCAAGTGTTTATTTTTTTTAGGATTCTACATCTTTGTATTTTTTGATTAGAAAAGGTAAGTGGTAGATGGTAACAATATTAGATAAGGGCACCCACATGTATTTGGTTTGGCATATCACAAACCATATCAAGGGAGACTTTAGAACACTAGGGTCATACATCTGTAGGACATTCAAATTGAGGGAGAGTGTTTCACATCATAATTACCTTGTGATTGATGAAAAATAGTGGGGATAATAACTGAATAAGTGATTAATTGGATTATGAATCTTTAACATCTTAATATGAATAGTCCTAGGTAAAAATCATATAATGTTTAAGTAATTAATTTGGGTGGTGGCTCATATTTCTATTGATTGACCAAACTATGTTATAGTCACACATTAGAGGAGAATTGAGAACTCAGGGATAAAATGTGACCATTTGATTATGGATTAGGGACGCATGTTGGCCATGAAAGATAACAGATTGTTTGAATAGACCTCTTTTGGATGATAATGATTTTGGTGGAGAGGATATTATACCATATATATATATATTATTGTTTAAATCTAAGAGAATTTTGAAATTTTGAGCTTGGTAGATGATAAATTTATTGGATATGAATCATTATGAAAATTATAATGATAAATAACCTCAAATGAAAAATGATTATCGAATAATAGATATTCTGGGTGTTTAAGGGGCTTATAATAGGCTTGGAGGAGACTTGGGTTGTTTTTGAAGCTAATGATGTAACAAACTACCAGACAGTCGATAGGCACAAGTAGCAAGATGGAGGGATTAAAATTGGTAAAATACCATATCTTCTATCATGAATAAAGTCCTGTAATACCTTCTCATTTCCCTTTATTTGATGGAAATGACTAGGGGTCAAGCATCCTTTCATCCCCCCAACCCCTCATTGACCATGGGTAATTCTAGGTGATTTTCTAAGTGTTTCATGGAAATTAATCTCCTATATTGATCTTATATTTTCCCCTACTTCTATAATCTTGGTTTCTTATTTCTATAATTAGTTATTCAATGAAGATTCAATTGAATCATGGTGGAATAATGAGATTATCCTGGGGATTCTTCTTGGATTTCATAGGAGACATCACAGTATGTGATCTATATTCCATCAACCTTAAATTTTAAGGATATAATTTGAAAAAAAAAATTAATGGTTATTTTCCTAAAAAAATAATTACATGTAATATGGATTTGGAGTAATGATATATGGATTTTGAATGAGTTGAAATTTGGTATTTTTAGGGGACCCCTCATGGGTGATTATTAGCTATGTCAGCACAGAGGGTCCATATGGTGAGTTATCCTCATTTAAATCTATATTTATCCTTTTTTTAATTTTTTATAACAATTATAATTAATTATTTTAGACCATGTGTCTAGATTTGTGGCCTGGTGTGATTATTTTTTGGTTGTTAGAGTAAGGATGGGATTCGAAGAAGATTCATTGGGTTATGAAATATTTTTTTGTAAGTGATTTATATATGAAATAATTTTTAGGGTTAAGTGGTCTCGCGTACAAACCCCAAATATTTTAGAATGTTTTTATAAAACATATGTTGTGCATCCTCTCCCTAATGGACCATTGACCTATTTTAACTAATTAAAATTCATAAATGGAAATTATATGCTTGGGGATAAAACTATGTTCCATGATAACTATGATCCTTATGAACTACCTTGATATATTTAAAATCTAAGGGAAAAGGGATATTTTATGGCTATATTCTATGGATTATTAAACACATATATTGTTGCTAGATTAACTGTATGGAAGACTTTGATCATAATGAACCTAATTTAGAAGCCTCTGGAAACCACAATTAAAGGGATATTGTTTGACAATATACCTATACATGGTAAAACTTATATAAAAATTTTAATTTTTTGTATAAATAAAATTTCTGATGCGAGGTGGTGTTTTGAGTGAGACTAGCCTTAGCGGATCATGGAAAACCATTTTATTCCTAATAAGATTTAACATTTTTGAGATGAAATGAGACATGAGAAAAGATTTATTCAAACTATGATTGATTCCATAACCAATTAATTCATGAAACTCATGATTCCATAATATGACTAATGTACATCTTTGGAATGAGTTTCCATGAATTTCAACTTTTGAACCATGTAATATATTGATAAAATGTGTACCCCAATAGGATTACAACTCTATGTGTTCACTTAAATGATCAATGTATGGTACTTTTACTATTTTATGACATTGTTGACCATTGTAGGAACCCTCCTGATAAACCAACCCTGAGAAGGAGAATTGTGAATTGGAGTAAGTGATAACATGTGTCAAATTATAAATAGTGCCTATTATATTAGAATATGTATCGAGTTGATGGGATTAGGAATTTGGTAACTCCTTATCTTTTATTTATGTTTTAATTATTTATTTTGATTAATTTTACAACTTACTCTATCAGATTACTAGGATATGTTTTATAAGCCTGCTATAACATGATATTGGTGATGGAAGTCATGCCCAAAAGTGCTTCATGTAATCAATCATTGGAAAATTATATTGTATGATAAAATTGATATGGATTTTTTTATGTGATTCCCATTATTTAACTATTTATCAAAACACAAAATCTATGGGATGTTGGGATATGATGACATGTTTTTATGGAATGAAATTAACACCAGGGGTCCAAATTATGTTTATAATTTATAGGATGTGGTTGTCCATTCTTTGGGGATTCTTAAATTTTCATTACTGTTATGAGATTCCTAGGTAAACCTAGGGATCCTACCTATTGTACATGATGACATTACCAATATCTGAGTTGGTTTCCTAGAATACCTAAGATTAAATAAGCTGTTATGGTGACATAGAGATGATTCTATTCAATAATTTCCTAGGATTTCATGTAATCATATTCTATCTATTCATCATACCTGGAGTGTGGAGATATGAACATAATGGTATGGATCAATATGTTGATACATTCAGTATGAGTTTATAATTGTTAGATAATTATAATTATGTAAACATGGTTAATTCCATAGAATTATGTATTATATGGTTTTCACTATATCATTATGTATTCAATTAACCTACAAAAATATATAAAATATGTATGTTTGATTGAGTACATGGACTAAAGGATCAACTGTGGTTTATTTATTTAATTGTTTTTAGTTTATTTATTTATTTCTTCTGAGATTATCAAATGAATATGTCATGTATTTGAAGGTATGTATGAGGCCAAAGTAGTGGAACCATACTAAGTCTTTTACACGCATACTATTTTGAAATAACTTACAATTGGGAACCTGATAAGACTCACAATTAATTTAAGTATAGGTTTTGATGAGACCCGTGTTTAGAGTTCTAGTTTGTGATGATAGAGTGGGACTAAGAGATTATAAGTGTGGCTAGGAATTTAGAGTAGTTCTTTGTTTTGATTTTATTACTTATTTTATGATTTTATATGTGATATTCCCAGTGGGTGATTTATTATGTAGGGTTTTTAATATATCCCATATTCATGTTATTATTGGGGGAAGATTTATTGGACTACATTTTATGATTGTTATAGTCTCTAAATGATATTTAGTTATCATATATGTTATTGAACACTTAAATACATAGGGATTATTGTACTCACTATACCACCTTAGACTGTATATACTAGTCAGAAGCCTTAGGAATACATGGTGGCTCACTACAGGTCACATGTGACTCTTTTATAGTTACATTAGATAGTGTGTCTGGTCAGGATTTAGTAAATGGGAATAATATCAATGTTTATTTTAGAGTATAATTATGGGTTTTTCATAACTAATGTTCCTCAATACGGTGATCAATTAATTCTATTTTTCCTTCTTAAAATGGAATTTCACTCACTACAACTTAATAAAATTATAAAAAAAGTCTCATTTCTTGGGTGTTAGAGTGAGGGTAAACTCATTAATTTAAGAACATTATAGAACATGAACAACTGCACCATTTTAAATACACCTTTATTGAGGGATGAAAACTAATTTATTTGAGAGATATAGGTGTAGAATATCACAAACATGTGGATCATGATAATAAATATTTAATTTGGTGAAGTGGGAATTAAAAATTAAATCAAATGATAGATAACTTTTTAATATGAGTTTTGTAACGCGCCGACCCCAGTTACCCCGATTCGGTGCATTATTACATAACATTGGCATGATCACAAAAGATGAAGTCTCGAAAGATCGATTGGTTTTGTAGCCTTATAAACACTAGATACATTCATAAATGTCACATTACATCATAAAGTGAAAAATCACAATAACATGGTCTCCATAGTCCACACTCATATCCCCTTCAGACTATCCCTGTAGGTCAGTCGTAAAATACTTCTTCACATCTGGAAAAATTAAAACATTGAAAGGGGTGAGCTAAGACTCTCATTAAGGATAACAATATAGCAGAAACATTCATAAATAAACATAAACATTTAAGGCAATGTATAACTAAAACAAAACTATTTGGAAATACAAAAATTAATTTTTAGTCAAATTCATTTTAAACAAGAACTTCAGCATAATATGGTAAAAGTAAAATGAAATAATGCCATTTACCTATTCACATGGATATTCTACTAGTTGAATAATCAAATTCAATATCAATAACCATTTTCACAATGATGGAATGCATAATTCTAGACTATCATAACCACGTACCCAAGGCCTCGTGCCAAGACTACAAATAAGATTTTGTCAAGGAATCATGCCAAGACAATAGTTTGTCTCATGAGACCTACCGATGCATTGAGGAGTTTTCATGGGCTCGACCCATCACTTATTAATTCCAATGCATCCCTTATATGAAAATGTTTAAAAATATCATAAACCATAACATAATCGTATCACATAAAACATGCATAAAGGAAACATAAAATTTCCACATTTCAATCACAAGATATCAATAATACCCATTGATATAATAAAAACATTATCAAAACCATTTTCAAAACCAAAATAAAAGAAAATTAAATCATGGATTTATTTTTCATTTAAAAAAATTTATGGCTTGTATAGGAAGCCGAAACTCAAATAATAGTCACAGCGGCGGAGAAGTCATTGTCGCCGCATATTTATGATAAAAAAACATTCCCTTTTTTCATTTAGTAGAATGCTTCATATGAAAATATTCCGTTTGAATAAATGTAAAAGTAAAAGGGGTTTATACATGGTATAAAACAAAATTGTGTATAAAACAAAATATGCCTCAATGAAAGGAAATTGAGACGAAGTCCCTTACCTCCTGTCAGACTTGACTCGACCGTTCATTAAACTCCCGGATAATAAACTAGAGTTAATTTATACTTTCTTAAGAACATTTTTCAAGTTAATTATTCCTTTTATATCACTTATTACCATGATGTGAACATTATGTAATTATTTAAGTTAATAACGGTTGTTTTGTCGATCTTTGATACTTTAGTCAAAAATAAACTTCTTATAATTACATGTTGTTCATGTGGTAAAATATCCATTATATCCAGAATTATATTCATGATTAAGATATCATATATATCATATATATCTAGTATATACATTAATTTATAATATTACATAACATTTAGTGGTAAGAAATGAAATGCACCGTTCATGGAGACGGTAAGTCGTACGTACGCATGAACGCTAATTTCATTTCTATTTCATATTTAATGGAATTAAATCATAATGATATAATGGTATATTATAATTACTCTATAATTTAGTATATAATATTATTTAATCCATCCTTTATACATCCCACATATGTCATTAACGATTCAAATCACTTTGAGGGGGCGGTAGTCCGCACTTCCTAAAATGAAATTATCGTGTTTACCCATAATGGAAATCATAAAGGTATGGAATAAATGAAAAAATACATAAGCATAAAAAAATAGAAATAATATATATCATAAATAAATATAGTGAAATCTTAATTTCCTTCATGAGAGGTGTTCAAAGAATATTGAACAATCATCGTTTCATGAGGCAGTAATCCGCCACCCACAGAAACAGTATGTTCTTTAACCATTAGATGGAGGTTTGTGTACGTGTAAATCAAATAATTCTTATAAAAACATCCTAGTATACATAAGATACTGGTGTTGTTACAAAATAAAGCAATAATAAGAGTTTAAGGGGTTGTTGAATCAAAAAAAAACAAAAGAACATAAGAGAAGACATTACCTTAAAATCGGGTAACTATTTTTGATTTGAGCCAAAGGCTTCCTTGGGAAGACTTCTGCACAAAGTGGGGCTTCTAGAAGTAATAGAGGTAATTATTGAGAGTATTTCAGCAGAGTTTGGCTGAGCCAAATGGCTTTGAATGTGTGAATAAGTTAGTAGAGGTGGGGGCCTTTTATAAGAGGTGAGGAGGGGCACTCTTGGAAAGTCATAAAATGTTACTTTATTATATAATGAGTTTCAGATTTTAAAGGTCCCACAATTATATATATCGAGGATAAAGTGTTTATGGTTTGAAATATACTCATCCAATAAGTTTTTGACATGTGTAAGTCTTATATTTTACATTATCTTTTCATTTTATTTAAATCGTTCATTAATGAGGTAATCACTGCATCATCATGGTGTCATAAATAAATTAATTTATGTAATTTTTAAAAATTATAAAACAAATACAATGATGTAGGAAATCTTTTTAATTTTCCAATGACTATTTATAGTAAAAAATATGACTTGTATAACCCGATGTAATAATTGTTTTAGTTAAACAATACATGTTTGTGATATTTTTATTTTTACTTTAAATAAAAAGTTATTAATGTCATCTTCTTACCCAAGTGGCTCCATGGGGCCCCCAAGTTGACCCATGGATTTTCATGGTCGTCCATGACTCATAAAATATGTTTAGGAAAATTTTAAATGTAATTTCATATTATTATATCATTATATTTACCTTAAATTACAGTAATTACCATTAATCGTGATTAATAGAACATAAAAGTTACTATTCACCAAAAATTATTTTAATCCCATGGAACCAAATTTTACTTCCTAATGAAAATGATGTATGTCTTATTTTTGAAATTCAATTCACAGAGTCGGTAAAATTTCATTTAAAAGAAAAATCAGTTTTTTAAACTACTACTTAGTGGTTTCTCTATTCATCAAAAATCAACGTTTTTCAGAACAATACCAAAAATTATCCCTAAGCTATATTTTTAATCTGAATACAAAAATGATGTCTATTTTTCAAAATTCCAAACATATAATTTTCATTAATTAATTTTATAAATAATTCCCATTGTCAAAACAAATAGCGTGTTTTTAAGAAACAATATCAATCAAAAGATGGACAATTATTTATGTCCAATTTCAAAGTGAAATTAATTCTAATGACCACCATTGGATAAAATGGTAAAATTATTTTATAATTATACTTTAAAACCACTCAATAGTATAATTTATCACTATAAATTATTTTGATTAAAAAAGTTGTTTTAATGTATTCTTATATTCATAGAAATTTTGAAGTTCTCAGAAAATTATAAAAATTCAACTTAGGATAATTTCGATATTCAGAATACAAAAATGAAACCCATTTTGAAATATAAAATTTATATAATTTCAAAAAGTGGGAATTACTATACTTAATTACTACTTTGAGTTGTCGTAGTGTGTTAGAACTCAAGGTTGCGTACAACACACGCTGCTCTATTATTCAACGAGAAGCGTACCATAGAATCTTGGGGTGTTATATTCGACCCTCCTTCAATAAATTGCATCCTCAAAATTTGAAAATGTTCTTCATAAATAAAAGTATGAAAATATAAAATACCTTTGTGGAAAACCCATATCGAAAATAGGGTTAATAAAAACATTACTTTAAAAGAAAGAAAGATATGTACAAAGGTCACTTGAGATAGCCCATACTAGGATTCTATGGAAACATGGATATGGAGGAGAAAAAAACCATCAAGGTCTGATGGAGAGTTGTCAAAAACAGGATTAGGAGAAAGTTAACTACAAGAAAATCACATACTTTTGATTGGTTAAACAGTAATTGATTCCCCAGTTGGAAAAGTTATCCAACAATGTTTTTGTTTTAAGTTACCTTTCAAACGTTGAGGAATTTATTTTGGAGATTTACTAAAAATGCAAGGAAATATACTTACTTTTCATGTATACTTTCATTCATTAATAAATGTTTACCACAAACCCAGCATTCACTCTAAAAGGTAATAGAACTCAAACTATTATATTTATCCTAATCATACATGGTTCCAAACATTAACACATACCATTTAGATTAGTAAAACTATTTTGTAATAACTAAGGACTTCATGTAGTCTAGTGGTATGTAATAAAGGCATGTCGCACTATGGTTGTGGGTTCTATTGCTACAGATTTGTCTGATGCGATGGGTTATCCCCCAACCTGCAGGTTGTCCTTTTCCTAAAACTATAGTATTATAATATTCCAAAAATAATATTTAGAAATGATTTAACCTTAAACAATACTATCCAAAGTTAAAAATAATCCATTCCAACCTTTATTGTTATCCAAAATACCTTTGTCCAGACTTTCTCTAAAAGGTCTCTAAATTCCAAATTCAATTCATCAGATTACTTAAACAAAGTAAAGGTTATCTTATTGTCACATACTAAAATTATGATTACCTTCATCATATTAAAACCTTAATGAAAAAAAGTACTACAGTACAATCCTTATATATATCACATTATTCTTATAACCATTATATAGTTCTTGAGTCCAAAAAAACAAATACAATAATTATTCCACTTCAACTGTAGTAAAAGCATAAAATTGGCCCTTCTACCTTGGCCTTTTCTTAGGTAAGTTTCATTGGAAATTAGGGAATTCATTTCCATAATGCCCCATTTCTCTACAATTGTAGCATTCAATATTTACAGCCTCTTTCTTTTCCTTGCAATCACGATCCCAGTGACCTTTTTCTCCACATTTATAAAAAACTCCAAGTCCTTTTAGGCATGTATCAGGGTGATTCTTCCCCCAATTATTGCATAATGGAAAATCATTCTTTCACTTTTTCCCATAATTTATCTCTTGTTCCACTATTCTCTTCTTCTCTTTCTTTACATTATTGTCATGTGATTTAGAGAATTTTTTTCTGTCTTGATAGAACACAAGACTATATCTTCGTCAGTTGAGAAGGATTGTTATACTAAAACTCAATAGATAAATGGTTTTAACCCATCAATGAAACGATCAATATTACTTCTTGGGTTACATATGTAATATGAATCATGCCTCGCTAACCTTGTAAAGTTAGACTCATACTTTGCAGCATTCTCATCATCCTTTTGCCTCAGACTCAGAAATTTTATTTCCATATCTGCTCGAAGGTCATTTGGAAAGTATTTTTCTATGAAATTCCCTTTGAACTCTCTCCATTCCATACTTGTTACTTATTCATCTTCCTTTTTATTTTGAATCAATGACCACCATTGATCAGTATCTCCAGTGAGGCGGTAAACTGCCCTGATAACTTTTTCCCTTTCATTACTCCCCAAGGCATGGAATATTTCTTATAGCGAACTTATCCATTGCTCAGCTATTAATGGATTTGTAATCCCATTGAATGTTGGTGTTTGTTGCCTCATGAAGAGATCTAACATTGATCCTCCACATTTCAGATCAGGTCACTCCATACGAGTAAGGTTATTATTCATAACCTGAGTGAGTTTTCCCAGTATGGTGATAAGCTAATTAGCACCAGTCTTATCACCTGCTCCATTATAATTATCTTGAGTAGGAGGGAAATCCCTACATGGAGTGCGTGCATTGATACTGTTTCCATTCCTTCAAGTAGGTGGCATTTATAAACAAATGTCATAAACTAGATTAGTTTATGAATCAAAATACATAATAACAAACTTGAAAAATACATAACATAAATTGAACTATTTATGGATATAATCCAAAATCATAAAAAAATTCTTTTTAGATGTATATACTCATAAACCCTTCATAATTGTTTGTAAAGAAAATTCTAATTATCCTAAGCATATCCCCCGGGAGTATCGTAACCAATAGTGCATCAAGGCCCGTTGTCGGGCACCAGTTCATGATTGAGTCTAGATCAAAGCAGTGTTTTCGGGTTTTACCCCTTGGTACATATGTGCCAGATCCGCCTATACCTGCTCGTATCCAGACATGGATGTATTTCTCAGAAAACTAACAAATTCTCTATAATAACAAAATTCTAGGATGTTCATATATACTAATCCTCAAAGACAATCTTTGGTCTATGTGCTCGAATCTGAGTTTATCTAAATCTAGCTTCCAAGGATAGTACTAAACGTCCTCTGATACCAGCTGTAACGCCCCATCCCTAGTTACCCAGAGTCGGTGCATTATTGAGTAACATTGACATGATCACAAAAGCTCATGTCTCGAAATACCGATTAGTTTAGTAACCTTGTAAACACTAGATACATTCTTATATGTTACATAACATCATAAAGTGAAAAATCATAATAACATAGTTTCCATAGTCCAAACTCATATTCCATTTAGACTATCCCTGTAGGTCAATCATAAAATACTTCTTCACATCCTGGATAAATTAAAACATTGAAAAGGGTGAGCTCAGATGCTCAGTAAGGATAACAATATAGAAGAAACTCTCATAAATAAACATAAACATTTAAGACAATGTATAACTAAAACAAAAGCATTTTATACTTGAACTT
The DNA here is from genome assembly GCA_963277665.1 of Viscum album. NCBI lineage: Eukaryota > Viridiplantae > Streptophyta > Magnoliopsida > Santalales > Viscaceae > Viscum > Viscum album. Next base: position 1,240,456,534 of record OY728129.1, read on the forward strand.
CTTCATAATATGGCAAAAGTAAAATGAAATAATTCGATTTACTTATTCACATGGATATTCTACTAGTCGAATAATCTAATTCAATATCAATAACCACTTTCATAATGATGGAATACATAATGTCAGACTATCATAACCAGGTAACCAAGGCCTCGTGCCAAGACTACAAATAAGATTTTGTCAAGGCATTGTGCCAAGACACAAGTTTTCTCATGAGACCTACCGATTCATCGAGGAGCTATAGCGGGCTCACCTGTTACTTATTATGTCAAATTCATTCCTTATATAAAAAGGTTTAAATATATCATAAACCATAACATAATCGTATCACATAAAACATGCATCAAGGAAACATAACATTTCCACATTTCAATCACAAGATATCAATACAACCCATTGATATAATAATAAAATTATCAGAACCATTTTTAATACCAAAATAACAGAAGGAAAGTAAAACATGGTATTTATTTTTCATTTAAAAAATGTTATGTCTTGTAGAGGAAGTCGAAACTCAAATAATGGTCACGGCGGTGGAGAAGTCTTTGTCGTCGTATACGTATGACAAAAAAACATTCCATTTTTTCATTTAGTAAAATGATTCGTATAAAAAGATTAATTTTGAATAAAATTTAAATTCAAAGGGTTTTATACGTCGTATAAAATAAAATTGTGTATAAAACAAAATATGCCTCAATGAAAGGAGATTGAGGCAAAGTCCCTAACTGCATGTCCGACTTGACTCGATCGTTCTTTAAACTCCTGAATAATAAACTAGAGTTAATTTATACTTTCTTAAGAACCTTTTTCAAGTTCATTATTCCTTTTATATCACTGATTACCATATTACAAACATTTTGTTATTATTTAAGTTAATAACGTTCGTTTTGTCGATCTATGGTACTTGAGTCAAAAATAAACTTCTTATAATTACATGTTTTTCATTTGGTAAAATATCCATTATATCCAGAATTATATTCATAATGTAGATATCATATATATCATATATATCCAGTATATACATTCATTTATAATATTACATAACATTTAGAGGTATGAAATGAAATGCACCGTTCATGGACACGGAAAGCTATACGTACGCATGAATGCTACTTTTATTTCTATATCATATTTAATGTAATGAAAACATAATGATATAAATGTATATTATAATTATAGTATAATATCTTATATTATATCATTTACTCCATCCATAATACATCCCACATATGGCATTAACGATTCAAATCACTTTGAGGGGGCGGTAGTCCGCACTTCCTAAAATGAAATTATATCGTTTATCCATATTGGAAATCATAAACGTATGGAATAAATTAAATATACAGAATAATAAGGAAAAAATAAACATAATATATATCATATATAAATATATTGACATCTTAATGGCCACTATGAGAGGTGTTAAAATAATATTGAACAATCATCGTTTCATGAGGCAGTAATTTGCCACCCATAGAAACAATATGTTATTTAACCATTAGACGGAGGTGTGTGTAAGTGTAAATCAAATAATTCCCCTAAAAACATCCTAGTATATATATGATATTGGGGTTTTTACAATATAAAGGAATAGAAGGAGTTTAAGGGGTTGGAGAAGCAAAATAAAACAAAAGAACATAAGAGAAGACATTACCTTAAAATCGGGTAACTTTTTTTAAATTGATCAAAAGGCTTCCCTGGGAAGACTTCTGCCCAAAGTGAGGATTCTAGGATTAAGAGAGGGAAGTTTAGAGATTATTTGGGCAGAGTTTTTCCAAGCCAAATGGCTTTGATGGTGTGACTAAAGTTGTAGAGGTGGGGGCCTTTTATAAGAGGAGGGGAGGGGCACTCTTGGATGGTCATAAAATGTTACTTTATTATATAATGAGTTTCGGATTTTAAAGGTCCCACAGTTATATATTTATAGGATAAGGTGATTAGGGTTCTAAATCTACTCATACAATAGGTTTTTGACAATTTTATGTCTTATATTTTAGATTATCTATTCATTTTATTTAAATCGTTCATTAATAAGGCAATCGCTGCACTATCATGGAGACATAAATAAATTAATTTATATAATGTCTAAAAATTATAAAAAAAATAATATGATGTAGGAAATATTTTTATCCTTCTAATTACTATTTATAGACAAAAATATTACTTATATAACCCCATGTAAAAATTGTTTTACTAAAATATTACATGTTTGTGACATTTTTATTTTTACATTAAATAAAAAGTTATTAATGTCATTTTCTTACCCAAGTGGATCCATGGGGCCCCCATGTTGACCCATGGATTTTCTTGGTCGGCCATGACTCATCCAATATGTGTAGGAAAAGTGTAAAGGTAATTTCATATTATTATATCATTATATCTACCTTAAATTACACTAATTACCTTTAATCGCGATTAATAGAACTTAAAAATTGCTATTCACCTAAAATTATTTTAATCCCATTAAAGCACATTTTACATCCTAATGAAAATGATTTACGTCGGATTTTTGAAATTCAAATCACATTGTTGGTAAAATTTCATTGAAACAAAAAATCACTTTTTTTTAACTACCACTTAGTGGTTTCACTATTCATCAAAAATAGATGTTTTTCAGAACAATGCAAAAAATTTACCCTAATGTAAATTGATATTCCGATTTAAAGAATGATTTCAATTTTACAAAATTCCATACATATAAGTTACATTAATTAATTTTATAATTAATTCCCGTTTTCAAAACAAATTTCTTGTTTTTAAGAAACAATATCAATCAAAACATTGACAATTGTTTATGTCCAATTTCAAAGTGAAATTAATTCTAATGACCACGATTGGATAAATGGAAAAATTATATTCTAAATATACTTTAAAACAGCCCAATATTATAATTTATCACTATAAATTATTTTTATTTAAAATTTTTTTTTTATTATTCTCCTATTCATAGAAAATTGGAAGTTCTCAGAAAATTACAAAAATTAAACTTAGGATAATTTCGATATTACGAATACAAAAATGATGTCCATTTGGAAAAAAAAAATTAAAAACATTGGTAATACTATTCATAATGGATACTTTTATTTGTCGCGGTGTGATAGAACTCGGGGTTGCGTACAACACACACTCCTCTATTATTCAACAAGAAGCGTACCATTGAAGCATGGGGTGTTACATGTTTTTAATGATTAAATTTATTTTCAATTAGAATTATATTGTAAGTCATCTCATAGAGTTTTACATATAAGTAATAGTTTTGAGTTTTTTTCTAAGGATGTTAGAGAACACCTTTGGATATTCTAGATAAATTCTATACGAACAAGTCATTATATGACCACAATAATCAATCCATGAATGAAGTAAAAGTGGGAAACATAGAATAGACCCTAACATATACATAGGGGTATAAAAATGTTATGTATGGGTTACCTAGTATTTTATCTTTCCAAATTTAATTAACTCTACTTTTACTTTGTGGTGACACTAGACACACCATAATTGTTTTATACATAAGAGTCACCACAAGCATGCATAATATTAATAAGGAAAGAAACATTAAAATGTTATAATTTTTAAAATTAACTATATTGGATGAAAATATATAATTACATGAATATAATTGTTATACTATGAATAATAATTGGTTAAATTCTTGTGTTCTTTCATGTTAAAATACATCCATTACATGAGATTTGGTTGCATTGTAACTAGTATGATGCTGCATAGTAGCTATAGATTAGTCACATCATGTTAAAATGAACATGTAGTGGCCAAAATCATCGAATTATATAAAATAAAATAAACTTTTGATCGATATTGAAATTTTTATCTTTAATATCTTTATAAACACTTGTATTTTCATGTTATGATTCTTTGCTTCACCCAATTACACATCCGACTATAGAAGTGAACTTATGAAGTAACCGATCCATCATGCATATATATATCTTTACAGACCATTAATTCATGAATTTATTGATGTAAAATATATTTTATGACCTTAATTTCTTATGTATGACTCGATGTGTTAGAGAATCATTCAAATTAACAGTTTGAATGTCAATGGAGGAGAATTTGGGGAAGATAATCACTGGTTTGGATTTTATTTTTGGGTTGATTGATGTTGATTCATATTTTGAATTTAAAATTAAAAATTACCTAGATTGAGAAAAGTATATTTCATAGATACATAATTATTACACACATATAGAGGTACATATTAAATAGTGGAAATTTGGAATAATGGTGTATATGTAGTATACATTTTTTAATATATTGATTTAGGATGTGAAGTATATCTCCGAATGTAATCTGTTGAATATCATTCATTAAAGTAAATACTTTTATTACATATAATTTAACAAAGGGACATGTGAAATTAAGAATAATATAGAATAGAAAATTTATATATGGTTCTATAGGTTCAAATTATTTCTCATGAGTCCGAACATTTTGTTAAAATTATCTCTTGTAACCCTCTTGAAAAGTAAAGATTAGAAGAGAGTATGTGATCATGAACCTTAAACTATACATGATCTTGTTATTTTAATAAAAAAAAGTGAAGTAGTGATTAATTTTATTATCAACATAATACCGATATGTGATACATTGATATAGCTAAGTTTTAGTGATGTAAATTAAATCATTATGTTAAACCTCCTAAATTTTTTCATTTTCTTTTATAATCATGGTTTCCTTTTTTGAATGAATATAACATCGAACCGAAGTTATCTTAAAATAAAAAATTTCATGTCATCCAAATTGACTATATTCCTTTATATGGATTATTACATCACTATAGAAATAACCATATAAATTTATCTATTTTTATAGTAATTTTGTGTGTGGATCTATTAAAACACATTCAAAATCAATGTGCCATATTTATCAATTTAATAATATTGGATGATTCATAAAACCTGAATAATGTGTACTAATATAATGAAATATGAATTTAAATTATATTTAATCTTTTAAATGATGCCACAAAAATGAATATCCAAAATATTTAACATTTCATAACTAGTCCAAGTAATCTAAATGAGAATTTTATTTAACATTTAATAGAAACTATACTCCAAAAAAGTGATTAATGAATATAGATCGTCTGAATGTTTTATGTAATAATAATACCTACACCATAAATATATATTTTTTGAAATGTTCCTAAACATGGAATGATGAACATGACCACGACCATGATATAAGCATAAAATTATAGGAACTACTCGAACCGAATGAATAATGCATACTATAACATATTAATAAATAACTAATAAATGAGTATGAAAATATTATTTGTTGAAATAAATATAAATATTTGCATGAAATTATTGATATATATGTCTATGTTTATTATACTAGGATTAAAAAACATATATCTGAGTTTGAAGTTATGTTAAAGGTTTTATCAAATGAGTTTCCCTCTATCGGGACTGAAATTCATTATTCATGATGTTTCATATTCTATATATTATTTTATGACATTTTATATTTATGTTATTATTTATCTAATACTCTCAATGACTCTTTATCATTCTAAAATTACCCTAGGTTTACGTTGAACTCTATAAGGGATTTCTTGTTAGATTCCAGCTTAATGTGTTTATGTTCCCGTATTATTATTTATATTATTATTTATAATATATATAATTAATTTCTCATGGTAGTGTTTTACACTGTTTTTGTTTATATGTTATTTGGTAAATTCTATCCTTATACTTTCCTTTAATTTTTTTAATGATACCTCAAAAATTATATCATCTAGAAGAATTTCATTCATATTATTCTCTATTTATAATAATTATCTATATCATTTCTTCATTTTAATAATATATATTAATATTTTTCATAAATTATTATATTAACTATAATTTCCTATTTTTTCTAGTTTTTACAAATTTCAAATTATTTATCATAGTTTACCCATTTTGATATTTTTAAAGATAAATTTTCATGATCACTATATTGACATAATCATTCCCTTCAATATTAATTTTCATCAACTTATAATTATGAAAATTTAATTGTCATATTTTACATACACACATATTATTTCAATATATTGAAATTTGTATATTTTTTATGAGGATATACATTTATATTAATATACATTGAATGTTTAATAAAAACATAAATGTTTCAGTATAAATTTCACAATTTTATTATGATTTCAACACAAAAGACCTAGGATCAAATCCGGGCAGGGGAGAATTCCCGAGTCACTGTTGCAAGTCACTGTAGCAATGGCGGACTGTAGCAGCAGCAACACTATAGCGGTGGTGGGAAAGTTGCAGGCACTATAGCGGTGGTGGTACTGTAGTAGGTACTATATCAGCACGAGTACGGTAGCAGTATTGTTCACCGTGGGCTCCTTTGGGAAAATATAGGCTTTCTAGCCTTGTATGCAGGCCACTTGGCCTTGGCCCCTTAGGCTATGTAATGGGTCTCCCTATACCTAGTCTAAAGAGGTCTTTTCTTTAATAATAAATTGAGGCTTCGGACCCATCCTTTAAAAAAATCATTATTTATTTTTTATTAAATACATATTTTGATGATAATTATTATAAATTTATAAACTTTTTAAAAAAATAAACATTTACCTAATTTTTATTATTGAAATTTTGATTAAATAATATATAATTACAAAGCTAAATATAAGAGTTTATTTTATTTTATTATGATGGTTTTTTTTCATAATGTGTAATAATCTATTATATATTACTCAATTAAAATTATATATTTTATATTACTTATTTTTTATTTATTTTAGATTTTATTATTGTTCTAAAATAAATCCATATGTCATTATCTGAATTCATCTATATTTTTTGTGATATATAAATGAAATTTACAGTATAGGACTGAATCATCAGTACCATTTTTTTATTATCTTCATCTATTCATAAAGATATCCTCTATTGAAAACCATTCTATTTGAATCACCCTATATATAGTAATTTTAATTAAATGGAATTCTTTATGATAGATGTATCATCCATTTTAATTGGGATGTACATTAATGATATCATGCACATTTTCTTTATGGGTGGTTTTTATTCCAAAAGGATGTAAATTTATAAACCATTAAATTATCGTAGTATTATCAAGATATATAATTTCATGTATCTATGATCATATTGATGTGTATGTAGAATAAATATTTAATATTATATATTTATGTTTTGGTTTAACATAATTATTTATATCCCTCAAATTAATTTTTTAATGATTAACATCTAAATTTTTATAATTATTTGAGGTATTATAGTGTATGTACAATTTTTAATTTTAAAAGGATTGTAAATGAACCTAATCTATAATGTGTATGGGACCAAGAAGGAAAACCATATAATATTGTCTCTACGACCTAAGAGTGAACTGTTTCCACTATGATATTATCGTACTAGTGTTTAATATTGATCAGAAACTGTTAAATCCATTTATTTTGTATGTCACACAATCTTATGTCATGAAATATAATTATTATAATATTTGTGGTTATGTTTCGATGGTTCATGATAATTGGTGTATGATTATTTTATATTATTTCCATATACCTATGTGATGTTTTATTACCTAAATTAAAGTAACATTAACAATCATTTTTTATCTTATTTATGATAACACATGTATAATATATTAAAATTTCCAATGTTTCCCTTATAAATAAAAATAGTTCACCTGTTTAATATTTTCCCCCATATTTCACATTTTTTTCTTAAAGAGTGATATGTCTATATGGGATAAATGTAATTAAATATTTATAGAATAAATACACATAGAATTTTGATATTTGAGTGATATGTATCTCATATCTGATTATAATAAACCAATGGGTTTTGGGATTATGATTCATGTTGTGAGGTTTTATGGATAGTAAAGTAAATTACATGGATTATCCTAGTTATAATTAGAGAAAATGTGAGATGTTTGAATTTTCTCCTCAATCTATAAGTATGGGTCTAACAACACATCATCAATTATAGATAAAAATTATTTAGAATAGTCAACTGATATGCAATAAAATTAAATTTATTTCTGGTTTCTTGAAAGTATAATTTAATTTTAGTTTAAAGAATTTGAAAATAAATTTTTATATGTTCACCTTAAAAAATTTCAAAGCTAAAAAATTTTTATGTATGAAAATAATGCTTCATATCAATGTTCTGATAAATTATATTAACCCTATAAATAGGGTTTCTTAAAAAAATAACATTGGGTTTTGGAAGATTAAAATTATTTTTATAAAATATATCACATGTTTTAAAATATTATTTTTGTTAATAAAATGATTATAGAAAATTGATAAAATTAATACACCACTGCATAAAATAATTATTGAAAAATTGATATCATGAAAAATAAGAAATATTATTGAACGGTGTAGGATAAAAATTAATGAAACTTTATCTAAAAATGAAATCTATAGATAAAATAAAATTGGGCATGGAATTATTATATGTTATTCTGTACCCTCTTTATTGTTAGAGGAAACCAAATATGAAACCACAGTGAATTATATAAATATTAATCATATTTCATATATTAATGAATAGTAAAATAAAATTATTAGGGACAAAATTTTTTCTCAAAATATAATAATGAATATTCCACCCTTGAGAATCTAAATAAACCTAAATATAATTCTTTAATATAATTATAGATCTAAATTTCTCATGATAAATTTTAGAAACAATATTTATTTCATCAATAATTCTGTTTCAAATTACTATCCCATTATCAAAACCTTCATAATAATTTTAAATGATATTTAAAATTTTAAAAATTAATTGATTGTTCTATAATAACATAAAAAATAACTGAAAACACTATTATATGATTGTGGTTAAAAATGTTAATATAATAATAATTTCCTCACATCAAATAAATAACAAGATATTTTATAATAGAAACATGAATAGGTGTACCATAATAAAATATGGAATAATTGAACAAAAATCATTACCAGCTATTTACAACTATGTAGTGAAGAATTACTATAAGAATTCACCCTGTTTATGAGAACTATAGTGATCAAGGGAGATATAAAATTTTAATACACTCTTGACTACTATAAATAAAATAGAAGAATAATATTAACAATTTATGAACCAATAAAATATGAAATTAACCAAAAAAATAATATCAAATATACAAATAGATTTAGATATTTTCCCATAAAATGAAACATAATGTGGTTTAATTGAATAATGTGATATTAATATCCACAGTGTCAAAAAAATAGTAATAATTTTGAGAATTTAATATTTATTAAATTAATATAATATTTAAAATAATCTTAAGATATCTATTAATATTACATTAAATTCTAGGACTTTGTTTCTAGATAAATTCATTTTCATTTAGAGATTAAATAATAAGAGCTTGGAGAATAGAATAACATTCCAATATAAAAGAAAACTTATCGGTATGAAATTATGCTTATTGGGAATGAACATTCCACATTAATATATTAATCAAGCCTAAATAATATTAAATGGTAATATAATTACATGATACAATGAATGACATCAACAATTTGAGTGAATCATAATTATTTTTCATTTTCTAAAATATAAATGAATACCCCCCAAGTGTTATGAATAATATACATTTAAATTCAGGAATGGTCCATAAAATTATCAAAATAAGTCATTTAGAAAATGGACCATTATAATCCATTTTTAAAAAAATCCATTAGTGAGCCAAAAAAGATTTAATAATAAACAAAATGCGATCATTATTCATAATAAAAATTTATTTTAGAAAAATTTATCTAGATTATAAGAATATCTACCATGGAATGTTACTCATGACCTTGTAATAGGATTATTAAATAAGTAATTTTCAAATACTTTATAGGTCAATTAATTTATAAAAATAGTATATGTCCAAACATTCAATTCTTTTAGAGTACATTTATTTTGAGAACTAATAGAATGATTTCTAATCATAAATTAAAAATTAAATTTTCTATGATCAATTATTATGACTAAATAAAACTATACACTAAATCAAAACTAATCACTTTATAATATTTTTCATAAACCATACAAGATATAAAATAAAAATTATCAAAGAAGAATATAAATACGGGTGTAAAAGAAAATTTTAATTTGAATGAATAATAATAAATATATCCTGGCCCAAATTATATATATTTAATTAAAAATATAATTTTCATTGTTAGAAAAATTAATATATAATGAATGATGTGAAATATTGTTAGATAAAATAAATATTTCTTAATTTGTGACCACATGAAAAAAATAGTCCATGAAATATATATTTTTAGTGAATATGTAAAAATACATCATATATTTTAATGAAATAATTTTAATACAGATGTAATGTTATGTAATAAAATACATAGAAAAGAACTTACCAACAATATAACATTGAAATTTATAATATGAAAATATTTATTTAAATTATTTATTTTTTCAATGAACTACTATAATATAATAATTCATTAATGTATAATAATGATTAAATAAAAACTAATTTCTAAATGAAAATACATCATTAATAGTGTTATTATAAACTATAGTTTTATCAAGATAATACTCCAAAGAAAATGATGAAAAAAAGGATCCTTGATAATCAAAACATATTGTCGTGGAAATAAATAAAGATTATGGAACTACGGGATCATGATATCCAAAATGATAACGAACCAATGTATAAAAAAACAAAACAATTTTAAGTAATATTTTGGGAACAATATTAAAAACGAAATTTATATTAATTTTAGAAAAATAAGGCTTTTTAAAGGAGACATAAGACAAAATGATGAATGGTCTGATTCCATATGATATTTTGTGTATTTTCATCCAAAAAAATTAAAATAATAAATATATTATTATTATGGGTATTTAAATATTGAATTTGAAAAATATTGATTAAATGTGTTTCAAATATGGAAATTTTAAAATCGCAATGTCAGAAAACCATCATAAATTACAAATTTAAAATCCCATAATAACAATGAACTTTCTATATAAATTATAAAAGGTGTTTAGTTTTTTTCACAAAAATTTAAATAGAATATGATCATGTCTAATAGACAGTGTTAACTAATAAATTAATATAAATATATTTCATTAATGACATCCATTTCTTATAAATTAATTCTTATCATATTGATGAACAAAAAGGAAATCAAAATAATGTCGACCATGAACAAATGGTCATTCGATATTTTATCTAAAAATAATGGGTATAATTTGGTATTATCATCATAAATTTCCTAAAAGATTATTATTTCAACAAAATTATAATAACTAATCATGGAATAAATAATAAATCCAAAATCCTAAAATTATTAGTGGAAAAAATATATTAAATCAACAACATCAACTATCCACATTAATAAATAAAATATTCTATGATGAAAAAAGTTCTTAGAGAAAACCAATAATTCAAATACAATGAATAAACATCAATCACTGTGAAAAAAATTGATTTATATTTTAGTGTTAAAAATAAAATGATGAAGTTAATTAAATATGTTGAATTCATAACATTATTTAATGATGATTGATATTTTGAAAAGAATACAATCCATTGTGATCATATCAATTAATATAGAATCAACAAATTTACTAGATCCTTAAAAAATGTATATCGGATATGATGGAAACTATGTTTTTCAATTCATGTACATTATTCAAAGAAAAACATTTAAAGATAATATTCTTATTGGGGTTCAAATTCATATGTGTAAAATATTTATTTATTAATATCACATTAATCATTTTTTAATAAATGATAATTTCAAATTTATGAAAATTTTATTTCTCTACTTACATATAAAATATTGATCTTTTTCTTAATATATTTCATCTCCTTGTATTTTACTATAATCATTTCTGAAATAAGAGTTATTAACTTTTTATTGTGATCGTTTATCCTCAGATATAAAGGATTACTATTGAAATTTTAATCTAAAATATTGATGGATGAAAATATTTAAATATTTATTTTTGTTCAACCCATATAAGACATGTTATAGTACAATACACAATGTATTTAAATTCTCTATTAATCAAGGATGAGAATAATATTTATTTGACTAAGAGACCTTTATACAATCTTATAAATGAATTATGAAAATACATATAAAAAATAACAATTAGAAAAAGTGATTGATTTATATAATTTTAATTTTAAATCATTATTAATCTCACCATAAAAATTATTGATAATTACATATTATTCCATAATAGTATTGATAATATTATTATGAACCTATTATTTTTTAAAATTAAAATTAATTTGAATCGAAAAATTAATCCATGATAAAATAAAATTGAATATTTCCACAAAAAATTCATGTAAATTAGTCAATGGGTATAAAATTTGGATTAACTAATTCACGCATCAATTATACGAAGATCAATCATCTTATCTCATATAATATCTATTATGATGAATATAAAATAATATATGTTGAGATATAGGTTTCTCATTAGTGTATGAAATAATTATATAATTTCATATCATTAAATAATATTCCACCCCCTAAATATTTTAAATTATACTTTAAATTATATATTGTTCCCTTATAGGTTTGATAAAGAATCTGTGAATTCATCTTTCCAAATTAAATGGTTTAGTTTATATAATGAAAATTTTTCACATAATGTTAATTTACCACATTTAAGCAAAAAAATAAAAAAATTCAAATTTTCAAATACTATCAAGACATTCAACAAACAAATAATTATTATGATTATATATATTTAATCATATTTATTATCTTCACAAATTGTTTACCATTCCATATAAATTTTAAATTATCAATATAGAAATTTTTTTATTGAATAAATATTTCAACCAAAAAATATTAAAGAAAGAGGATAAATATATATTTATTAAAAAATAACTTCTTATCTCTAAATCACAATAACTTTTAATTATGTTAAGGAAAATTTTATAATAATTAGAGTGTAAATTTTACCTATGGGTTCATGTTTAACAGAAAAATTGTTACATACCACTTTAAAATATATCATATCAATAATTTGATAATATTATGGTGCCAATTTCCAAGTCCAACTCCCTCCAAAGATACCCCATGGGCATGTAATGATAAAACACAAAATTTGTACATTTTGTCCAGCCTCCAGCAGGCCATGGGTTTGTGACTAATATTAGGGGCATAAAAATCCCACAATATGTTAGGAATTTCCCTTTATAAGAAAACATTATCGGGAGGTATGATGAATCAACTGCAAAAAAAAAACTCCATGAAATAGTATGAAATAAATCAAAAACATCCCACTATGATTGTATAGATCAAAATAGATAAATGAAAAAGTCTCCAAATTAAAGTCCAAAAGAATAAAATCAATGGTAGGGACCCAACAAAAACTCCAAAGGCCCAAACTATAAATGTAGAGCATGATCCACAGTGTGTTCATGTGATCTCTAAAAACAATTTTATATACATAGTGTGAGAATACATGTATACTAAAAAGGAGAACCAAATACTAGTGAACATGTGAAAAGATAATACAAGTGCAACAATGTGGAAGTGGCAGAACCAAAAAACAGCTTAACAAGTATACTAACCAATAACCCAACCTCAAAAGGGATCACATAACAAATATCACATCCATGTACAATAATATATACTATTAATCACATTGATGAAAAGGTACCCCACCCCACATTCCCACTCATTAGATTCTCTCACAACCTAACAGAAAACATCTTGGCATTTTCACCTATTCTAAATCACATTACATCATATCTCATCCAAAAAAAGTTGGTCCATAACAACACATCACATCCCACCTGCATACACATGGACCATCGCGTCAAATCAAATTATACCCACACTAACCTAGGCCTTCACAACAAAATTGATTCGTCTTGCACACACCTAGGCAATCAATCCACATTTCATCTCAAATACACCTGGGATAGAACACCACATATCATCCCAAAGACACGTTGGATAACACACTACATCTAATATTAATGACACCTGGGACTACACATCACAACTCTCCCAAAGAAACCTAGTCCATCGAAACTACCCTTTAATGCACTAAAATACCTTCATCCATCACAGCATGTGAAATACCAAACTTGACATGAAGAGGGAGCATGAAAGAGTGGGTGGCTAGCCATCAATCCTCCCACCAGGAGGTTTGGGAAAGACACCCTCATGCATGATATTTTTTGTGTCGATACAAATTTATCAAAAGTTTGGGTTGAATATAGAAATCATAAGAACATAAGGTGTATATTCATATAGAGTTACAAAAAACATTCCCATCCTATGAGTTTATAACAATAGTTAACCATCTCATAGAATCCAAATAATTGAGCCCACCACTAAATACACAAAAAAACATAATCAAAAAAGAAAACATAAATCATATCATATTCTTTGATCAATTTTCCATATTCTCTTTTTTATCTAAAAATTACACTTTAACATCTGTTTTTAAAGAAAATACTTATTTAGAAAATCAATTTCATTTCAAAATACATTATATTTCATGTTTCTAGCCTGTTTGTTTATAACTAGTTAAAAAACACATCTGATCATCAATTTCCTCATTATATATTCCCATTTGAAATTATTAACATATAGTATTAATTCCTTTAATACTTGGGTATGTATAACTGAACCAACCACCCAATATAAGAACAATACCATAGCCCTACATCCACATCTAGTTTAACATTCCCACTACATGAGCATACAACACCCATCACAACCCCACTATAGAACCATATGCCATCCACTTCTCCCACACACATAATGTTATAGATACTTCTCATTAAATTACATTCAAATACACAAACCACAATAATTCCACGCATCATGTTGTATATCAAACCATAAAAAATCATTTTTACAAAGGGGGATCTTATTAAATCTAACATATTTATTTATGGGTGTTATCACAAAATCAACAAGATCAGGTGATATCCATTTAATTAATCGAATATATTTATTTTATCATTTTTTATAATGATTCCATTTAATCAAAAAAGACATAGTATTTCAAAATGATATTTCATTATCTTATTCATTAAAAAACAGACACCATTTTTCTCAAGGGAATATAGCCATACAATTATAATATCAAATAAATAAAATATATTCAACAAAATAGCGTATCATTGTAATTCAATTCCACCATGCCCGTTAAATTCAATACAAACCAATTCATTAACTATATTAATCAAGTTAAAACCATGTTCACAAGATTTTATAATAATAAAACCATCCTGCATGATACAAATGAAGTGAAACAATGGAATACCAACTTTAAAATAATAATCCTTTTTCAAGGACTTATCCCTAAAAAATAGTGGCACTCATATAGAATTAATCTCTTCAGGGAATCACAAATCAATTGTAACAAAATCATACACTACTCATATTGTAATAGATATTTTTAAAATCTCTCATCAATAAAAATAAAAGATGAATGTGGATATTAATTATATTCACTTCATAAATATTAGATCCTTAACAATAAATATTAGATATGGTTTCAAATTTCAATTAAAGAAATATATTAATAAACCAGATGGTTTACCCATTTTAAAACACCCAGACATTGGATAAATTTAGGATATGATTGATAGAAATTGAAAATTCATAAAACCCCATTAATTATGTAACTAAACACGTTTATCATAAAAAATTGTACGAAGGGGAAAATAGAATAAAATGGAAATTTCTGGAAATACAAAAAACTGTTGAAATGAGTTACTATAACTACTACACGAGTCACCGCTAGTGATTCACCACCAGATGAGTCGCCTTTAGATGATCCACCTCCAGTGAGTCACCACTAGAAAATTCACTGCCAAACGAGATACCACCAGTTGAGTCACTACCAATAAGTCACCTTCTAATGGGTCACCACCAGAGAGACACTACGAAACGAGTCGTTTCTAGTGAGATAAAACTAAGTTGAGATACCATAATCTTGAGCAACCTGAAGAATGAATTACCACCATAATGAAATAAAACTAGAATGAGATACATCTAGAATAAGCTTCTTCAGAAATTTAGAAATTTGTAAAAATGTAGAAATGAGTCACCATTTGAATGACTCACATGTCCCATAAATAGTTCAGACTAACCCCGTACTCCACAAACATTAGATTTTTGAAATAGTAATGGGCCAGATGGTCTATTCTATTACATCAGATGAATCTGAAATATTAATCACCATGTAGAATTCAAAACAATCATTGATGAAAAGAAAGGAAGGGTCTGAACAACCATCCCTCAAGATACGTCTCAAGTATCGCATTACACATGAAACACTACCACAAACCAAGCCTTCTATAACAAGACATAAAATAATCAATTAAAAACCAAATCCCCCAATAAATATAAATAAAGAATTCCATCCTCCCTGTCATGATATTTTCCATAGTTAGAGGCACAGACTCACCAACAAAGGATTAATCGTATCATAGTAAAATGTTTCTCAATTAGGAATAAGGTATTCACTTTTTCATAGGTCAGAAAATTATCACACATAACATATCACACATCACATAATGTTTATAGGCAATATTTTTCTTAAAACTCAAAGACTTGAACATCACATAACATTGAAAATAGCTAATGGAATCCTTAAAACACCTCGAGGTACTAGGCTACCATCTACATCTCACTCCCCCGAGTTGTCTTCTTGAGGCTATAAAGTCTCCAAAGCACCCAAAATAGAGGAATATTTCATCATCAAGAATCAATAAATAGCTATAATGTAAGATAATGGTTGTCTGAAAAGCCTACACATGAAATACCTATCACGTTTCTCAATATTTGTAGAACAATTCAATCACAAGAGAATATAAATGTAAATCTACATAATACCAAAAAATTATCTCCCTACAGAGATACATCCCAAACATAATAATGCCAAATATATGTACATTGAATACTTTCAATCAATACATACAAAACAATTTTGTGAAAAAAAATTATTTTCAACACAAATCATCATTTTCTATTTTAAACAACCACATTCCTTTAAAAGAACCATTCATTTAAAATATAGTCACTTTTTATTCTATGAAATGTTTCATCCGCCAATTATTTTCACATCCATTAAAATCCAAATTTCCTAAAACATAACAATTTATTTCAAAAACACATATAAAATATTGTTTTTAAAGATCCATTCTGCTTAATTCAAATCATCCCAACACAAATCATAAATTAAGTTTCACCCTTTTCATTTTATAAATATTATTATTCAAATCAACATTTCAACTCAAGATTATTTTTACAAAAAATATAATATTTTTTGTTTTCATTAAGTCATTTTCAATGGTTTTCATCAGAAATTACATATCTTATCAAATCAATTATTACATTCCTAAAATTTTATATTTCAAATGAAATGTAAACAAAATAAATATCAAATTTGGAATAATCAAATTTCAATTTGAGAATTTTACCATGTTTAATAAAAAAAATTATTCACTAAGACAACATCAATGAAACAAATTTTTCATTACATTTTACCACTATCACCCGAACTCATAGTAATACAATTAGTGCTCCAAAATCATAAAAATCAATGGATCCCATCAACCACACCCCAATATTACCCACTTTGTGTGACATTGACTCATTTACAAGTTTTTAACATATGTCCTAATATAATTCATCTTTATGTGAGAAGGAGTCTCCCACTCTAAAAAATTATGAGGTCATGACCCATTAATTCAAGAAAAAATAAAATAACAAACCCAAAAAACAAGATAGTATTCTAACAATCTAATAAATTACTTTATAAAAGTATTTTGGCATGATAGGAAAGTCTATCTTAATATATTTTCAATATGAGAATTTTATTTTATTACAAATTTTGAGATATTTATATTTTTGTGGGTGGTGAGGTATTAAATAAACATAATAATTCTACAACAAAGAACAATTCATATCACCAAAATTACCACACATCACTTCCACCGAACATCACTACCACGACTCAACACAAATACTGATGAAACTTATTATCCAATTAAAAGGTATACTATACATTCTACACAACCACATCACCACACCACCTTACCATCTATCGTAAACCTCCATTTTTCAGATAACCAACTACACTATATCATCAACTATACTGGACTAATGAACTATCACAATTATTATCACACACAAAACCCCAAACACACAAATCACTGAATCCCCATTCCCATTTTGAGATTTTTTCCACATTGGGTAGAACTGACTCTCCAACAAGATTTCAATCGCATCAAATTATAATGAAACTCGAATAACGATCAAGATTCCCCCTCTTCAATTTCATGATGTTTTAAATCATACTCCACATTGGGAATCATAATAAGAACAACCAAAAATAGAATCATTAAATTTTATATCCCTAAATACTTTAGGGGATTTCATTATTTCATCACATTATATAACATGACAAATTTCACACAATTTTAAAATTTTATAGGGAATTAGTTCATTATTTATATATAAGTGATTATAATTTTAATTCATGGTTATCATAAATAGTCAGTCATTTTAAGGGTCTCTTAATCGATAAATTTCATAGCATAGACAGGGTTTCCAAAAATACTATCTTCAGAAAGGAATATCAACACATCAATGCAATCATAACAATAAAACCAAAAAAACACTCAACATTTCTATGTTAATTATAGTGAAATATCATGTCTTGAATTTAAATGGATATAACATGTTCAAAGTTAATTAAAAAACTATAAATTTTATACATAACACACCAATTTTAATATGTTTAAGAAAGACACTCTAGGTTCATATTATTATGAAGAAAATACACTTCCAACATCATTTGAAAAAATTAGGCATGCCATGTTATTACGTTCAAATAAAATATTACATTACATAAACAACATGATTTTATAACCATAAAAGTAAAAAATTATTTCTAAAAACAATATTAAAACTACACATGTATTATTACTATGCTTCATGCTTTATCATTCTGGAACAAAAAATTATTTAATCATTTCATAGATCACGGAAAAATGCTTTGGTTAAAAAATTAACAACTAACATGTTTTATAAATTTTTTATTCTCTATCATTCTTGAGGTAAAAATTCATTAAGAATATCTTGGCTCAATAAAATATTATTCTGACAAAAAACTAAAACAACCAATGTTGTGTTGATATATTCCATGCTTTATTATTCAGGGGATAAAAATATTTAATCATTTCAAAGTGAAATAAAATATTATTATATATTAATGTAACAGTGACATGATTCTCCATATATATATAATTTTAATTTATTTAACATTCTATATGATCATGTCTCTCAAACTAAACATTCCCTAGTTACCACAACAATGATTTCAACTTTAGGAATTCATCCCATAATAAACTAATGAATAATTAACATGTAAGATAATGTTTCTTTAGTTAATAAATAATATAATCGTTCATTAAATAATAATCATACTCATTAAAATATTTTTATGTCCCAGCAAATTACCACAATCCATGATTATAGTTTTAGTAAATTTATAAATAAATGTCATAAGGATTTCTTCCCTAAAACATGCTTACAATATATGGTTATATCAATACTCTCGAAATGTAATAAATATAAATTAGGGATATATTTATTCCTTTCAATTATTCCAAATTCAAATAATTATCAATAATAAATTTGGTCATTTTCCACAAAAATAAAAAAAATAAATGTTTAAACCATGTTTTACAATAGTTTCACAACACTTTCTCATGAAAAATTAAAAATTTAAAGAAAAATAATTCATATTATCTCGTATGGAAGCTACAATACTTCTATGAATGGTTTCAAAATAATATATTTTTTCATGTTAGTGTGAAATATACTTTAATGTTACAGGCTTCATTATAGTTTTCAAAACAACGAAATATGATCAAAATATAAAACACTAAGAATGGTTCTCTAACAATTTCAATCATTTGAAAAACTATAAGGAATGTTATACATTTCTAAAAAATTATTAAACATCAAATTTATTAATAATTACTCTATAATTGGAAATGAGGCACCAAATTAAATCATCAAGAAGGTCTCGATAAAATTTAGCTAGTAAACCATCATATTACTCATTCCATTTTCTCATAAAAATAATTCATCAAAAAATTAATTATTTTTATTTTACAAAAAACATGATAAATTTAATATAACCAAACATAAAATTTAATGCTAAATTTATTTCGTTTTGACATCTCAAAATCAACCAATTCCAATAACAAAAAAATTCCTCATGAAGCATTTACCTATCATAGTTTTATACATTTCAAGCAATGAAACCTCACATAGTTGTTTTTTGTTCTAATTGTCCATGTATTGGATAATGGGGGGTGCTCTAAAATCCATTGTCCTAGCTATTATAAATTTCCAATGTCATGAACCAAGGTCAACTGACATTTTTTCCATATCAATCCTTCCATTCCTCACATGTTCTAACTTTGAACTCAACCCTATCATGAAACCATCATATCTAATACAACTATTTCACAACCCCATCCCTCTAAGGATACCCTGATGGGCTGGAAAAAATAAAGGGAGATAATTTCCTCTAATTCCTGTATCTAGTAGGCCCTAGGTTGCCGACTAGCAATGTGGGTATAAGGATCTCACAATATAGGAGTAATTACCCTTTGTAATAAAATTTGTTCAAGAAATAAGAAGAATCAACCTCAAACAACTCCATTAAATAGTTTAAAATTAATAACAACCATACAAATATTCATGTTTTAATGAAAACGGGTACATGTTAAAGTCTCCAAATTAAAGCCTAATATAATAAAATCTAAGGAACAACAACATCCACAACTCTGAAGGCTAAAACTATAAATGTCCCCATGGTCCCCAATGTCCTCCTGGGATCTTGAAATGTTTTTATAAACCTTGGGGAACTATACATGTATACTTATAAGTAAAACCAATGTATTATCTGTTCATGTAAAAATATCATACTAATGAACCCGAGTGAAAGTGGTAGAACCAAACAAAACCAAAATAGTTATATTAACCAAAACCCCAAACTCACCAAGGCTTAGTCACTAAATAACTCATCCACATATTATAATATATAAAATATGAAGAACATCTATGATATTGTAATATTATATCTATTATTATTCCATTATTTTGTAGGTGTTTGTTATTAAAAGTGTTTAGAGGATGCTTGGAAGGAGTTTGGAGGGGTTCAGATGCTATAGGATGGAGGTAGGATGATTACAAATCGTTTAATCACATTACAAAATGTGAAATACAGTTTCATGGATAGTGTGCGATGTATCATGGTGTGTAATATTTTATTGATTGAAAAATAATATAAAAATTGAGCCAATGCATTTTTCACTAAAATAGAACCCAGGTTATTACAAGATGTGAATGGGTATTACACCTCATGTAATACCATGATCATATGATGTTTTAATAATTCCTTTAAGTATAACCATTATTCATTCATTTCTTCATTGATTTTATTCAGGTTCCAAATCACCCCTAGGGAGCCCAAGGAGCCCATTTAGCCCTACTCATCCCTCTTTGATCAATCCATCCTGGTGGTTGTACGTTAGTGATCCATGTTTGATCTGTGATTAGTTCTCTCCACATTCTCTTATGTTTCCTCTTGATTATCCCCAGTATTCACTTCCATTGAATGGGTTGGATTCAGTGGGATTTCTGTGCATCATTTTGAAAATCATCTAGTGAAGAATATGTTGATCTTCATTTCTAGTGGTGGAGTTCTTGCTTGCGAGCAATCTTATTCACCCTTCGGCACACAGACGAGTTAAAAATATACTTCAATGTAGGGTTTTCCTTTTTTTCAACAAATTTGTGAATCATGTGGGAGGGATATACTTTATTCATTCAAATCATATCTTTTCCACACTATTCAATGATCAGATATTTTTAAAATAATTTAAATTGGTAGAGGGATATGACGCAGAAGTTTTTATCTCTTTAAAGTTATTGTGATGTAGTTAATTGTATTGTCTAAACACACCATGGAAATTCATGGCCATTAGTGGTACTTGGTTGTGCAGTAAAAAAGATTCAGATTGGTTGATTCCGATTTAGCACTTGTATATTCAATTTTTAAAATTACATACCATAGGAAAATCAATGGATTACCCAGTTTTAGTGAAAACTGCTAAATTAAAAAGTGCAATTAAATAATGTATAACTTGTTAATTATCAAATTTCATTTATCTTTGGAATTTGTTAGTTTTTTCTATGTGGGATATTAGTGGTTTTGAGTTCCAGACAAATAGAATGTGAAGTGACTATATTGTGATATGTGAATATGTTCTGGTTTTTTTGTGGTTTGTTGGTGAAGAACATGTGTGTGTTGTGGGTTGGATTGTGCAGTGTTGTGGATGAACTTATAGATTATAAATTAACATGAACATATAATGTAATAATGGGTTGAGATATTTATTGATTGTAGAATGGATGAAATGTGTTATTCAAGTGGTATGTGACTAGGTTGTGTGGTGATGTGTTTTTGTGTTTCTGGTTGGGTGTTGTGCTTTATAGGTTCACAGATATTAGTGGAATAAAATGAATGAATAATAAGTGAATAATGTTTGGAAGATTCTTTGGTTTGGTTGGTTAATGAAATTAATAAATGCGTTTTGAATTAATAATGGTAATGGTTAATCACGTTGTATGGAAATTAAAGGGATGGTGTGTCTAGATGTGTGGGGTTGTGAATTTAGGGGTACTAGAAAATTTGGTAGTGTTATAAGATGGTTGTTTATTGAGAACTCATAGGTTGATCATGAGTTTTTGGTATCATATATGTATATACATGTATTTTACCTTGTGATTATTATACATACCCCACACTAGTAGAGAACTATGTGATGAACACCACCATCGCCACGTGGAGGAGATTCTTTACCAAACATCCTGGTGGGTTAATGGATGGCTAGCCACCCACTCTTACCTAGTACCTAATCCAAGTGGTGATAGTTGGGGATTCTTCGTCCAGGTAGTGGTTTGTGAGGCCTAGGTTTGATGGGGTGTGTTGTGGTTCCCAGAGTGTTATTAGGGTGATATGTGTACTTATATACCATTTTTTTGGTACTAGGTGAGTTGTTGATTCCCAGGTGTCATCAGGATGAGATATAGTTTGTGTTGCCCGTGTGTCTGCGCCTGAGATGCAATGTGGTTTGTGTCCCAGGTGTTTGTGGGTGGTATGTTGTTTGGTTTGTGGCCCCAATGTCTATGAGTAGGGCGATATGTGGTTTTTCAGGTTCAGGTGTGTGCGAGCACGTTTTGGTGGGGTTGGTGAGAAACATGTGTATGTAGTTAGGATGTAATGTGGTTTTGAGGCCCAGGTGTGTGCGAGTGAGTTGTGATTTTTAACTTTCAATATATTTGGGAGCACAATGAAATTTTCCCTTCAGCAAGAGAGGCTATTAATTGGGAAGTGGTGTGGGTACCCTATCATCAATGTTCATACTATATTACTTTACATGAAATTCATTACATAGTGAGTGTGAAATGGTGAGTATAGGATTATTAATATTCCTTTTTTGGTTCTATTTGGATATTTTGTTTCTCATAGAGGAAGTAGTATGATTCCTTTATTGTTGGCACAATAGACTAATGATTTCCATATTAAGTATTCCTATATGCTCACCCTATGTATATGAAACATCATTCAGGTTTCTTGGAGGATTACATGGATAATTATGCGTGTTACTATCTTGTGATTTGAGATAGTTACGGAGTCATTACTTTTACTTTATTTTGGTACATACTTTTGAGTTATTATTGAACTTGAAATAATTTATTTAAGACATTAATGTAGGGTGATTTTTCATTTTCTATAATATATATGGGTATATATATATCGTGGAGTTTTTCTGTGTTAATCCATATTATCTCCAAATCGTGTTTTTTAAAAAGGGAAACAAATTTGTTTTTTTGATATTTTTTACCCTTGGTGATAGTCACCAACCCAAGGCCTGTTGGAGGTAGGACTCATTGAACATTATTTTCCTTTATTCATTTCTAGCCAAAGAGGGGTATCATTGGATGAAGGATGTTATGATATAATGGTATTATAGGTTATGGATGAGAGAAAGTAAATAGTTTGGAGTTAGTCATAATGAGTATTTCTTGGGTTGGTAGGGATATATTGTCAGAAAATCAGGGTGTGTGACATAAGCTAGAGAAGATCGGTGAGGACATGGGATTTTAGGGGCCCCCATGATCTAATGAAAGGACTCTGAGCCAACCAAAAGACAATTTTAACTTCACCATTTATAGGGTAGACTCTCTAGGAAAAGTACATGAATCATAATGAATTGTGTTCTTTTTTGAATTGTGTGTTTTGGTAAATTGGGAATTAATTGATGTAAATGAGTGAAAATGAATCTTAAATAAAATTCCATACAATCCTACCATATAAATTCTTTGTATACATTTTATTAATGGAACTTGGACATTGTTCGCATGTGTCTCGGGAAATTGAGGCTTAGTATGATGACCTGGTTGATTAGTGGATGGTTGATCTGGTGGAGGAGGACGACTACTGGCAGCGAATGTTACAAACATTCAGAGTATGGATTTGGGAAAGTATGAGGGAAATGTTTCAGACATGGGGTCATAAATATCCAGAGACGTTCTTGAGATAATCATAAACATAATATATGCCATGATAGAGTATTAGGTTCCTTTAGTAGTCAGTCAGATGCAGGGAGTTTCACATCAATAGTGGACTCATTATTTGGTGGAGATGAAGTAAGTGGATGTTTTGTGTGTCAACATTGAGAAGTAGTTCTGAGTGGAATTCCTGTCATCGACAATGAAGGCTGAGGAGATTCATGATCTATTATACCTCTAACAGAAGACTATGTCAGTATAGGAGATGTTGATCATGTTCAATAACCTCATTCATTTTTTTCCGGATCACATTCTAGATGAGGGGTCTCATGTGGAATGTTTAGAGGAGGTTCTTTGTTTTTACCTAGATTGAAGTTACTCCCACTGTGTTTCAGATGTACATGGTGGTTCTTAAGAAGGCATAAATGGTTTTTCAGATTCACTCACATGGTTTATTACATCAAGATGGATCCAACAAGGATCTTTGAGAGGCATGGTTACCAACATAAGGTATCATGTACTAGGGCCTTCAATATTTCAACTGGTAGGCGGTCAACCCCATCGGATTCATTTTCATTCACTTGGTCCCCGTGATTTTTCTATGGGCTTCTGGTCAAGGTGTTTATTATTTAGAGTCTACGAAAATCTTAATAATCAGTTTAATGTGTTGTTTTGTGCTATTTATAGTGGAGGTTTATTGGTTAAGTTATAGCCTCATTAGTAGTTTCTAGTTAGGCCATTTCAGCAGTGGGGAAAACATGTTAATTTTCCACTAAGCAGAGATAGAGCAGGTAGGGTCCAACATCAAGTTTACCCTTAGTGAAAATTTCTCATTTTTACTCATAGAGGCAGCCATTAGTATATGGGAAGAGGAGCTTGGTATGGTCTGTTTTACGAGGAAGAGGTATCAGTTTCGATAGAACTAGAGATCATTAGAGGTAGTAAAAGTTTGTTTAGTACACATTCTGGTGAATTGGTAGATTTATGAGCTTCAAAATCCTTTGATTCACTTTCTATATCCCATGATATGTGGAAATGAAAAGATATTATTCTCATTCCCATAGTGTTGAGTATGCTAGTTAGAGGCTGGGTTAACTTTTGGAGGTGTTCTTGGGATGTAAACTGATGACGAGATTGCATATGTCCCATGGAGCTCTATTCATTCTAGAGATGTAGACATAAAATTTCATTATCGATATCAACTGTTTTTATTTCATGCTTGTTTTTATCAACTACTTTTGGAGGAGAGTCATTTTTCAGATATGAATGGTCGTTGTGTGGTTTTCATTTTAAAGGGAAGGTGTC
Source organism: Viscum album (assembly GCA_963277665.1). Classification (NCBI taxonomy): domain Eukaryota; kingdom Viridiplantae; phylum Streptophyta; class Magnoliopsida; order Santalales; family Viscaceae; genus Viscum; species Viscum album. Next base: position 1,240,482,470 of record OY728129.1, read on the forward strand.
AGGTGAGATGTCAGCAAATAAATCCTCTTGTATCTTTATTGACTAAGCTGTGAGTGGAATTAGCAAGTGTTGGGATGGATGGGGTTACCAAAAGATGTTGGTGAGTTCCTCAATGTTTTTTTTGAGGAGTTTGTGACGCTACGCCCTCGACATGATGGTGAGTTCAGGATAGACCCACAGTCTGCTAATTCTCCAATTTAGAGGGCTTCATATCATAGGGAACCCTCTTAGTTACTAGAGTTGAGAATTAAGAAAGATGATCTGATGTAGGAGGGCTTTATCTGTCCTAGTCTGTCACCATGGAGTGATCTAGTATTGTTTTAAAAGAAGGAATATTGTGTTCCAGGTTTATCATAGACAACCAAAGGATGAATCGGCTGACTATCATGAATTGTTACTCTCTTTAAAAGATAAATGATATTTTGGACCAGCTAAGAGGGGATACCTGGTTTTCTATGATATATTTATGGTCTAGATACCACCAGTTTAGGGTGAATTATGGAGATATCCTTAAGAATTCATTCAGTTGTAGGTATGTGTATTTGTAGTTCATAGTCTTTTTTTTTGGGATCCAAATTCTCTAGCTATATTCATTGGGCATATGAACCTCATTTTCCACAGGCTATAGGAATGGTTCATTTTTGTGTTTATTGATGAAATCATGATCTATTTTAATTCATATGTGGAACATAGAGTGAATCTTAGAAATAGCTTTTTGGTTCTTCAATGCCACCATCTCTACAGAATTTTCTCTAAGTGTATGTTCATGAAACTAGAGGTGAATTTCCTTAGGAATGCATTGTCACATCATAGTGTGGAAGTGGACCCATTGATGGTGGAAGTTGTTGTTTTTGGAGAATCACCCAAAAATGTGGAATAGTGTCATGGTGTTCTTAGTTTAGCAAGACATTATCTGATATTTTTTCCTAATTTCTATTGAGTTTCATCCCCGTTGAAAGATTTGGCTTGGAAAGGCCATGCTCTTTTATGGAGTGAGTAGTATAAAAAAGTGTTCAACTATATGAATTGTCACATAATATCCCTCATGGACTATTTCATGAATACCCAAACCCTTCCTATAATAGGGTAGGTGATGGATACTAGAACCAACTATGAATATCCCAAAAATTTGAGGCATTTTCCTAAGTACATGTACACACACATATCTAAGAAAAAGTACGTAATTGAAAACAATTATTAAAAATGAATGCACACCACTATGATACCCATGTAGAGTAAAAAAACAAAATGGGAATATAAATGCGTCCAGAATACGAGACCAACCAAAAGGAAAAATACAACTCCTGAAATTCATCCCAACAAAATTTCACGAGAATGGTATGTACAGAAACAACTATTTGGAGTTTTTGAAGCACCCATCATCATTCAGGCCTCTATCTAAGCACTATCACACCCTATTTCACCAATGGATTATTCAAAGAGTTGACTATATGTATAATATACCACCACAAAATCATCTTTTTTATTTTCAAGTCACGTTTAAAGAAGAAAGTGATAAACCAAAAAGTTCATCTGAGTTAGCAAGCACCATAAGACATCACAAACACATTGAAAAACTGCTTATGACTATTCATATCATTTACCCTAAATAATTTCATGGAAAGAGTTGTTACCTGAGTTCCTAGGTCTTCCTTTATAAGCTCTTCAAATTGATTCGCCAATTTTTTCCAGTTGCGAATGTACTCTTCTATGGTAATCTTTCCTTCGTTGAATCCTCTTTTTAGTATAAGGTATTGTTTACTGATCCAGGCACCCTGCTCCCCATTTGTAACAACTCGAATCTTCATTTCCATCATCCTATCCACCTATTCCCATGTGGTATTGATGTTGAGAATTTCCTCCACCATTACATCCTCTGAATTCATAAGAAACTCCAGTGTATTCCCATTTGATGCATCCTACACACCTATCTCCCATTGTTGGACAGTCAAAACAACATTTCATGGGCCTACCGTGATAGGCTTAGCCACTCCATTCATAGAATATACCACATCATGGGTATCCTGCAGGAGCTCATTACAGCAGGCCCACCATATGTTTACTTTGTTTCATCTTTCATCTAGATTTTTTTTCGAGAACTCACCTTTGCTACTCTTCTCAGTGCAAGAAGAGTTTTACTTCATCACATTTGTTCTCAACATCATGCTGAATCAGGTATCCATGGGTTTAGGAAGGTGGGAGTAGTCCTTTCTCCCTTTGGAAGACTTCTCATTGACCAGAATGCAACCTCCTGAGTCACGTGAACTCTTCCTCCCCTTCTTTTTTCGGGGGATGAAGACCCCTCTACTATGATCATCCTCCATACTGACTTCAGAAACTAGAATGCAAACCTCATCCTCCTTTTGAACCTGATCCTGATAATGATAAAAAAAGTCTAGAAGAACCTCCTCAGACCCTAAGGCAGTAAATCAGTTTCCAATCTTTAATACAATCATCATTATTCCATGGTTGGGCCCATTCAAAGCCTCCACATGACACTCTGATTCGTGCAATAGATCCTTTCTAGCCTCACCACTAGTAGGGCCCTACCTGTTGGACATCTTCTATGCTCCTCTAATGTTTTGAGCACTTCTAGAGTGCACTTACCTAGAATAAGATAATGATTCCAAAAAATAGGGACTAGTATTTGGTTCCATGTCCACTCTCATACCTTTCTCTATCGTCGGATCCCAATGAACTGCATTGGGGATATCCAAATTTTTTCTCAAGCGATTAAACACATATAAGACATTCATATTATAATTCTTGGGCCTCACCTCCACCTGAGAAGGAAAATACCCATCATGTTGGTCTACAGAGATCGAAGTGTTCTCCACATCTCCATTTGACCTCAAATTAGGATCTCCATGCTCCACTTGATGTCATGCATGACAAGAAGAAGACCGTTGACCCCAGTGCTTGAATAATAGATAGAAATTTATCCAAGATTCAAAAAAATGGCATGTTTACAACGAAATTCAGCCCCAACTATGATCCAAATCCATTCCACCGGTGTCTTTGAGACATCTACCTCAATGAAAATGCGGGGAGAAATCGGGTGGAATCTGAGCTCGTTATGGAATCTGAACACAGATAGTGACCCACTAAGTTTCCTAACAAACATACAATTGAAGTGTTTTGGAAAGGTAGTGGTAACTCAGGAACACGTACACATATGTCTATGAAAGGATAGTCTATCTTTATATGAAAATCATAGGACCACCGAAATAGATAAGATGTATTTTCATTACAGCTCTGTGGGGCTTTGGACCAAGTAGTAATTAAATCCATCATTGAAGAAAAATGGATCATGTTATATCTTTTATCTAGAAGGCTGATGATTGCACAATCCTGCAAACACCAGTTTCCAAACACAAACCTATCAAAAGAATCGACTGATGGTCAACAAGACCTAAATCGAGCTACTAGAATTAGATCAAGACAGCCTGAGGCCTCATTGAATTCCAAGGGTGAAACCGAGATCTGAGGCGCTCCATTAAAGAGTTTTGGGTCCTTCGGGATAATTGATATGAAAGTAAAATCTAAGAAGAAATCAGGATTTGAGGAAGGGAAGAAAGACCGCGTTTGAGCCTCAGAGGAAGACGTAGTCAAAGCCCCCCCCCCCCTCTGGTGTGGAGGGGGGGAGCCACATGCACTGTCATTGGGATAGGTCATCGGCATAGGGAATGTGGATCGGGAAGAATCTTTGCTCTCTATATAATATGCCACACATGTGGGAATAGACCATTCAAGGGTGAGTGAAACAATAGTCTGTAGGGACCCTGAAACCATAAAGGAAACCGTCCACTAAGAAATACATAAATTATAACCAAAAGGAAATACAAGAAGTACATAACAAAGGAAACACACAAATTATAGTAAATATGGTAAGAACCCACTGGTATATGTTTGGGGAATGAAGATAATGATATCTAGTTGTAGGCCATATATCTCTCAGTCTGTGTGACACTAGATTTTTCAACGGTTCACAGAGCATCGATGGAGTATGGAGTGTCAATGCAGCATGGAGCATCGATGGTGCGTATAGAATCGATGGGGCTTGGATCTGAGGGATTGATGGTGCCCAGAGCAGTAATGGAACTTTGGGGATCGAGGGATCAAGTGGCGTAGATGGTTCATGATGTGTCAATGGCACGTAGATCATCTATGGAGCATGGATCGTCGATGGAACAAGGAGAATTCATGGAACGCGGAGTGTCAATTGAGCATGAAAAATGGATGGTGCACAGAACATCGATGGGTCATGAAACTCCCATGTCTTGTAGTCACAAATATAACATAGGGATAGCCTATCGTAGCATTACACTCATAGAGATCATATTTTAGGATAACCTACTCCTCAAGAAATTAGGTCATATTCTTACTTATACAAGAACTCACATTGAGTATCTCAAATGGATCATCTCACTGTAATGGCCTTACCTCCACATACATTTTTTTCAAATAGACACACTGTTTCAAAGATGTCTCAATTTTTTTAAAATGTTTATGGTCCATTCTGGGTCAAACTTGACCCATCCCGGTCTGGATGACCTGACCTAGTTTGTCTAGGTTGGCGTGAAATGGCCTAGCCAGATGGTAATCTAAATTGAGGCCTAGTTCTCTCATCCATCTCATGTCGTGTGGGCCAGAATTTCTCCATCAGATGTGGCCTACCCTATCCATGACCCACCCTTATAATGGCTTTCCCTAGTCATGTGCCTCTGGTCCATACAGACATAAGACCACATGGTTAGTCGTCTCCCATGGTCCACGCAAATGCATACCACATTTCATGTGGTGCCTCACCAAGCTTAACATGGTCTTCGAACCCCCGATACATGGTCTCACAGCCTCAATGCTGCCACAGGATCTCACTGACGTGGATCCAATCCATGTTCCAGTTTCCACCACCTCGGCCTCTTAAAGCAGTATGCACTATTGTAGGACCCCCTCTCTAACATGATCCTACCTAGATTCATTCATATCATTGCTTCTGGATAGCATACTAGTGGCTCGTTCCTGCTGCTCCCTGCCTGGCTTAACCACCCTATTAGGTCAGTGCTTCCTCCGCCGCCAACAACCTAAATAGTGGCCTTGACGGGCCACGTTCTTTCTAATCCCAACAGAGCGGCTACATTACACTACTACCACTTTGTGTCATTGTCTATTCGGATCACTGGTCCTGGATCATTGATCCACATATCGAAGGAGCAATGATCTATTTATCATAATTCACATGGAACAAGGAATGCATGAGATTGGAGGAAAGTGACAAGGACATGAATGCACCAATGGACGAATCATGTCCTTTTTCATGATGGCCTTGATCCGTTCATTTCAGAAGGATTAACAGAGAGAAATTTTATGATATTCAGAAGGATTTAACATCCCATTAATAATTAAAATAAATTTATCCATTCCATGAGAACAAACAAACCATAGATTAGTATGTTTGTGGTTTTGTCCATGTTTTTCATTTAAAACTACGATGGGTGAAGGAAATCGCAAAGATATTGACACTAAGCCTTGAGGTTGATTCAGTTTTTCATAAAGAATGGGATTTCGTTTCTTCGTCGATCCTCGATCCACCGATGGTCATCGTCGTTCGTCAGATAGGTTTCCTTATCCATACCATAGATGAATTTACACGGTTTTAGTGATAATCCTGGATTCAAAACAATATGGATTAATTTAAAGGAAACTAACAAAATATCAGATAAATTGTAAAGACCCGTAAATTTCAAGGAAATTTTTTTTCTTATTTTTCTTTGAAATTTTACAAGAGCGCAGTTTCTGACAGCACCTGATTCTGAGGCCTGGTGTGCCCGGAATCATTTTCCGAAGTTTGGATTGGGTACGTTTAGTGAACAGACGAGCGAGTTTTTCTAACTTTTGAACCGGTGCCCAGAATCGAATTTTGAGGGCACCGATGAAATTGCAGCGCCGGTATTCACTTAGAAACGCCTCTTCCGGAGTTGCGTTTTCTCTGGTGTGGTTTTTAATTTTCGGGCTTAAAGTTAAGAAATAAAATAATTTTTCGACAACTTTATTTTATTTCACTTAAGCTTCTTGGAAGCCACTTGAAGCCACATAAAGGCGGCTTGAACTGAGTTGAACCGGATAGGATGCTATCCAGAGATATCCTACCCCCTTTGTAGGATATTTGTGAGGTGGAGCCCGCACGAGCCCCACCGTTTCTTTCCGCTAAGTAATGCACCCGCGAAAACCCATCATTATTAAAGTCAACTGACGCGTTTTCTAAATTCTTAACAGACCATTTAATTGGGTGGTTTATTTCGTAAATTAAATGAGCTGTTTCTTTCACTGAATTAATTCAACGAATTGATGGGTCGTTACTTACCCTTTTTCGTGTGTTGGAATAATAATAAAATAAGACCAACCTATTTCTTTTGGATGATTACTCGTTGAGAAAGGATCCTTGAACCTTCAGCCTCCTTCGTGAAGAACGCGAAGAACGCGAAGAACGCGAAGAACGCCAAACCCGGAAATCGACGACACGACGCCGTGATCCACGACGCCGACAACGTTCTTATGCGATGTCTCTTCCTCCGCGACGGATCTTCGATCGGCTGCTTGAGGTAAGAGTCTCGGACCTTCCTTTTTATCTCCTTCGTGGTTCTTAACCAAAACACATATTTATTTAATTAAATTAAATCTGTTGTTTCATGGTGCGTTGAGTTCGCTGACTCAACGCTGTGTTCCGCGATGATGTGATGCTCTTCCGCGACGACGCGACGATCTCCACCTTCTGCGAAGAGCAATTTCCGCGAAGAATGCTCACGCGCGACGTCCAGCGAGGTAGGGATTTTATATTTTTGGAAATACCCCTCCTTATATTCCCGTGAACATTCTTTAAAAATTAAAGAACCGGAATCAAAGAAACAATTTTATTTTATTAAAATTGTTGGTTCATGTGTTGAACATTTTATTTTCTCCCGTTGATTATCTCTAACGCGGAGGGTGCGGGCAAAACGAACACGGCCCGATGACCCTCCGCCGTTCTTCGTTTTTTGCGGATTTGACGGGCGACGACGGAATGTGCCGCAATGGATGTTTGATGTTTCCGCAGTGAAGGACGAGTCCCAGGAGAAGCAACGACGTAAACGGGAAGGAAAACGGGCCACAGGAGCGACTCCGGCGGCCCGCGGAAGCCGGTGGTGGCGCGGGTCGCCGGTGCGGCGGCGCCGGCGGCCGGAGGCGGCGGCACCCCCCGGGTGTCCAGGGCGACACCCCGCGGGTGTCCAGGAAGAACCCCGCGGGTGCCGCGGGGTTGTCACGCGGCACCCCGCGGGTGTCTAGGGCGGCACCCCGAGGGTGCCGCGGGGTTGTCACGCGGCGCGTCCGGCTGTCTGGCCGACACCCCGCGGGTGCCGCGGGGGTGTCACGCAGGGCGGCGGCTTTCCCCCGCATCGACAGCTCGGCCGCTCGGCCGAGCCGAGCCGGACCGGCCCTGGCCGGGCCGGGTAGGGCCAACCGGGTCGGACCCGACCCGGTTCGGGCCAACCAGGGGGGTTGGGCCGGGTCGGCCTGGGCCCGGACCCCCCATCTTCGGATGACTATCATTCAAACGCCCGTAACTTGAGCTACGGGCCTCCAAATGACTCGCCGTCAGCGGCAACACAATCCTTGGAGCGAGTCGGTCGTTTCGGTTTATCGCACTCAAAGTTTCGTAATACTTTGGGTTTGGCCGGGTTGGTTCGTACACGAAACCAACCGGGCCCTCGGAGCGGAAACACTCATATCTTGAGCTACGGACGTCCGATTGACGTGCCGTAAGCTTTGTTAGTTTCCTCTTAGTGAGACAGATATTTTGGCTCACTCCGCCTGAGGTTTGAACGCAAGTGGAGTACGGTTGGGTTGGTTTTGCCTTAAAAACCAACCGGGCCCCTGGGACGAAAAAGCCAATAACTCTCATACCGGGCGTCTGATTGACGCGCCGTCTATTGCGTTGAGTTCCTGTTGACGATACGGAACTTTTGGTATCCTTCGCCCGAGTTTTGGTTACAGTGGATAGTGGCCGGGTTGGATCGCACTGAAATCCAACCGGGCCCTAAGAACGGAAAAGCTGATATCTTTCAGACCAGACGTCCGTTTGACGAACCGTCAGCGGCGTTAGTGATCACGTTGAAAAATGGTCCCTATGAGTATACCCTATGAGTGTTCGGGCTATAGTTTAGTTACGGCCGGATTGGTTCGCACACGAAACCAACCGGGCCCCTAGGACGAAAAGGCTAATAACTCACAGACCGGGCGTCTGATTGACGCGCCGTCTGTTGCGTTGAGACCCCTATGACGAGGTGGTCCTTTGAGATACTTCCTTGCGGGACTTTGTGATACTTGGAGTATCGACCAGTAGCTCGTGGAGCGGACCCTCCCGGAGACGAGCGGGCGGAGCACAGAGACCGTGTAGCTGACTGAGACGCGGCGACTGCTGATCGAACGACTTGGTGTGTTATAGAGGTGCGCTTGGTTGTAGCGGCACATGGGAGCACTTGGTTGTAGTGGAAGCCCCACGACAGAGGTGATCTTGGTTGTAGCGGCACAAGGGAGCATTTGGTTGGAGCGGCAGACCCATGACAGAGGTGCGCTTGGTTGTAGCGGCACATGGGAGCGCATGGTTGCAGCGGCAGACCCACGACAGAGGTGCGCTTGGTTGTAGTGGCACATAGTAGCACTTGGTTGTAGCGGCCGACCCACGACAGAGGTGAGTTTGGTTGTAGCGGCACATTGGAGCACTTGGTTGTAGCGGCAGACCCACGACAGAGGTGCGCTTGGTTGTAGCGGCACATGGGAGCGCTTGGTTGTAGTGGCAGACCCACGACAGTGATGCTCTTGGTTGTAGCGGCACATGGGAGCGCTTAGTGGTAGTGGCGGGCCCACAATACTCGATAGGTGGAGTACTACAGCAGTATTAAGTTAGTGGGAAGTACCTCGGAGTTGTGACAGGACCACTGTACACTCCAGAGACGGAGCTCTTCAGCAGTTACGGTTTCAATGATGAAAATACTGGTTTGAGCTGAGACTTTCGACCTTGTGTCTGCCTCATGATTGAGATGGGTTACATGATTACTTAGGTATATGTATGGGTATATATCTAAGTAGAGTTTATCTGTTGAGATCTTCTTGTGGTTATCCTTGTTGGTTTTAGTGAGACCTTGAGGGTCTCAGGGTCCCTACTGAGTATCGTTATACTCACACCTGCACGGGCTATGCCCGCACTACGTTGTGTTGGTTGCAGACGATGGACAGTGTTGATTGTGGCTGAGGCTTGCAGAGCAGGATGGTACCTGGAGGTGGACCACTAGGCGGGACGTGCTCGGAGCGGACGGCGGGACCCAAGGAGAATTTGAACTATCTGTACCCACCCTTCAGGTGGGATTTCCAGTGGACAGCTCGGGCTAGCGGCTTTTACATAACAGTTTTTGTTTTCCCTTTCGAGTTGTACATTACTTTCAGTTGGGTTTTATACTGGCCCATTTACTTTTCTGCACTTCAGTTGTACTCTGTTTTTACTTAGTGTTTACTTTTCCGCTTTCTTACTCTGTGGTTCTTGTTTACTTTACAAAGGCAATGCCTTCCCTTTTTACCGGGATTTACGCCTTGGTGCTAGTTGCCAGCCCCTGGCCTATGGAAGGCGGGCTTGGGGTAGTCAAGGCACGGGCCCTGAGGACGGGTCGTGACAGATTGGTATCAGAGGAGGTCGGTTCTACCGTAGACTCTGATCTTTCTTCTATGTGAAGCAATAGTGTTTTCGTATTGGGTGTGGTTATCAGTCCAGGGAGTCCAGTGTTGGTTCGGCGGCCGACGTATCCGTACACCAGGACCCTGACTTCTGATTTCCGACTTAATTCAAGACAACATTGATTGCATGTGTGTTTCAAGTTTTCTTTGTGATTACTTGTGTCAGCTCACCAGGTATACTGTCCTGACCGTGGCACACTTGTTTCCTTTTCAGGATGGCCCCACGACGACAACCAGCTAGGATTCCGAGCGATGTGCGTGGAGAGAGCCCACCGAGCGTTGAGGACTCGGTACAGGGCCCTTTGATAGCTGAGGCACCGGCGGTACCTATACCCGCCGAGGCACCGATGCTACCAGCCCCAGTCGCAGATGATGCACGTCGCCTTAGTGCACTGCATGAGTTCCAGCGCCAGCGACCGCCCAGGTTCCGTGGGGAGACGGACCCTAAGGCCGCCGAGGACTGGCTGGAGGCAGTTGTTCGGGTTTTCAGATTAGTGAGGACACCAGCAGACCTCATGATGATCCTCGCAGCGAGTCTCCTGCACGCGGCAGCAGGCAGATGGTGGAGCTTGATGCTCCAGGTGCATGATGAGGCGTCTCTTCTCTGGACAGACTTTGAGAGCATCTTCCGCTCCGAGTTCGTCCCAGCCACCCTCCGAGCAGTGCGCATCCAGGAGCTACTACAGCTGCGGCAGGGCAGCATATCAGTGGCCCAGTACTCGGCGAGATTTACTGATCTCTTGCGCTACTCCACAGATATGGTACGAGACCCGTTCTTCCGGGCCCGGACCTTCGAGCAGGGACTGAGGCATGATATCAGGGCTTCGATGATCTCCCTCAACATTCCGACTCAGGTAGGGGTGTTGGAGCGAGCCCTCTTAGTGGAGAGTTTCCTTGCTGAGCAGTCTCCAGCAGCAGGACCCACCACTTACCGGCATGCGGCAGAGTCTTCTGCAGCGGGCAGTAGACGGATGACGCAGGGGTCCAAGAGGACTGGACCTACAGGTGGTCGACAACATGACTCTGGATCGTTTTCGCGAGGCACTCGGGGTGGGCAACGACTTTCCATGAGAGGGCAGTGTTACTCCTGTGGTGGGGTTGGTCACATGGCTCGTGACTGTCCGACCCGCCATACGGATGACCAGAAGACGAACGAAGGACCCCCCAGGAAGAGGCAGAGGTTCGATCAAGGCGGGCCACAAGGAGCAGGCGGCCAAGATAGGGGAGTTGGTCATGCAGCTGGAGGTGGACGGTGCTTCGCGGTGTTGCAACCACCACCACCAGGCGGTCCACCCCGACCGCAGGGGACAGGAGGACATGGGAGAGCTCATCTTCCGGCAGTTGAGGCCTACGATCATTGGGCTCTGGGAGCAGACGGACAGGAGTGGGACTAGCTCCAGACCTGGAGACTTTTGTTCATGTTGATTTTAGTTTTGTTGATGTATGTTTGTAGATGCTTTGTGTCTTTGTATTTGAGCTGCAGTAATAAAAGACACCTTTTCTTGTGTCATTTACTTCCCTGTCCTCTCTTGTGTTGTTACTAAGAGGTTCTGGTTTAGACCGTTGACTTGACCCTCACTTCAGAAGTATCTACTGGAGGAGACCTAGTTACCACACACTGATACCGACAGCTTGGAGGCGATAGTAATGGTTGAATCTCTTTGTAGCAGCGTCGAGGCCTTACGACATCATCCTTGGTATGGGTTAGTATCATCCATGTCGGGTTTGACAGTATTAGGCAAAAAACGTGGTTCATCCAGGGGATGAGACCAGATTTCTCTTATCGGCAAGGAAGAATTCATAGCAGCTCTAGTGGGACCAGAGGTGGTCCGGGCCACGATAGAGAAGGTCCAGGTGAGCACATGGGAGCTGAAGGCTCAGATGCGTGCTCAGTACCGCCTTTGTATCCCTAGTTTCTGTTGAAGCTTTACGGGGATGTAAAGCCATGTGGTGGGAGTAATGTAAAACTTTTTTTCTTATTTTTCTTTGGAATTTTACAAGAGCGCAGTTTCTGACGGCACCTGATTCCGAGGCCTGGTGTGCCCGGAATCATTTTCCGAAGTTTGGCTCGGGTACGTTCAGTGAACGGATGAGCGAGTTTTTCTAACTTTTGAACCGGTGCCCGGAATCAAATTTTGAGGGCACCGATGAAATCACAGTGCTGGTATTCGCTTAGAAACGCCTCTTCCGGAGTTGCGTTTTCTCGGGTGTGGTTTTTATTTTTTGGGCTTAAAGCTAAGAAATAAAATAATTTTTCGACAACTTTATTTTATTTCACTTAAGCTTCTTGGAAGCCACTTGAAGCCACTTAAAGGTGGATTGAACTGAGTTGAACCGGATAGGATGCTATCCAGAAATATCCTACCCCCTTTGTAGGATATTTGTGAGGTGGGGCCCGCACGAGCCCCGCCGTTTCTTTCCGCTAAGTAACGCACCCGCGAAAACCCGTCATTATGAAAGTTAACTGATGCGTTTTCTAAATTCTTAACAGACCATTTAATTGGGCGGTTTATTTCGTAAATTAAATGAGTTGTTTCTTTCGTTGAATTAATTCAACGAATTGATGGATCGTTACATACCCTTTTTCGTGTGTTGGCATAATAATAAAATAAGACCAACCTTTTTCTTTTGGAGGATTACTCTTTGAGAAAGGATCCTTGAACCTTCATCCTCCTTCGTGAAGAACGCGAAAAACGCGAAGAACGCGAAGAATGCCGAACCCGGAAATCGACGACACGAAACCGTGATCCGCGACGCCGACAACGTTCTTCTGCGACGTCTCTTCCTCCGCGACGGATCTTCGATCGGCTGCTTGAGGTAAGAGTCTCAGACCTTCCTTTTTATCTCCTTCGTGGTTCTTAACCAAAACACGGATTTAATTAATTAAATTAAATATGTTGTTTCATGATGCGTTGAGTTCGCCGACTCAACGCCGTGTTCCGCGATGGCGCGACGCCCTTCCGCGACGACGCGACGATCTCCACCTTCCGCGACAAGCAATTTCCGCGAAGAACGCTCACGCGCGACGTCCAACGAGGTAGGGATTTTATATTTTTGGAAATACCCCTCCTTATATTCCCGGTGAACATTCTTTAAAAATTAATGAACTGGAATCAAAGAAACAATATTATTTTATTAAAATTGTTGGTTCATGTGTTGAACATTTTATTTTCTCCCGTTGATTATCTCTAACGCGGAGGGTGTGGGCCAAACGAACACGGCCCGACGACCCTCCACCGTTCTTCGTTTTGTGCGGATTTGACGGGCGACGACGGAATGTGCCGCAACGGATGTTTGATGTTTCCGCAGTGAAGGACGATTCCCGGGAGGAGCAACATCGCAGACGGGAAGGAAAACGGGCCACCGGCGGCCCGCGGAAGCCGATGGTGGCGCGGGTCGCCGGCGCGGCGGCGCCGGCGGCCGGAGGCGGTGGCACCCCGCGGGTGTCCATGGCGACACCCCGCGGGTGCCGCGGGGTTGTCAGGCGGCACCCCGCGGGTGTCCAGGGCGACACCCCGCCGGTGCCGCGGGGTTGTAACGCGGCACCCCGCGGGAGTCCAGGACGACACCCCGCGGGTGCTGCGGGGTTGTCCCGTGGCACCCCGCGGGTGTCCAGGGCGACACCCCGCCGGTGCCGCGGTGTTTTCATGCGGCACCCCGCGGGTGTCCAGGACGGCACCCCGCGGGTGCCGTGGGGTTGTCACGCGGCGCGTCCGGCTGTCTGGCCGACACCCCGCGGGTGCCGCGGGGGTGTCACGCGGGGCGGAGGCTTTCCCCCGCGTCGACCGCTCGGCCGAGCCGAGCCGGACGGGCCCTGGCCAGGCCGGGCCAACCGGGTCGGACCCGACCCGGTCCGGGCCAACCTGGGGGGGTCGGGCCGGGTCGGCCCGGGCCCGGACCCCCCGTCTTCAGACAACATTCGTTCAAACGCCCGTAACTTGAGCTACGGGCCTCCAAACGACTCGCCGTCAGCGGCAACGCAATCCTTGGAGCGAGTCGGTCGTTTCGGTTTATCGCACTCAATGTTTCGGAATACAATGGGTTCGGCCGGGTTGGTTCGTACACGAAACCAACCGGGACCTCGGAGCGGAAACACTCATATCTTGAGCTACGGACGTCCGATTAACGTGCCGTCAGCTTTGTTAGTTTCCTCTTAGTGAGACGGATCTCTTGGCTCACTCCGCCCGAGGTTTGGACGCAAGTGGAGTACGGTTGGGTTGGTTTTTCCTTAAAAACCAACCGGGCCCCTGGGACGAAAAAGCCAATAACTCTAAGACCGGGCGTCCGATTGACGCGCCGTCTATTGCGTTGAGTTCCTGTTGACGATGCGGAACTTTTGGCATCCTTCGCCCAACTTTTGCTTACAGTGGATAGTGGCCGGGTTGGATCGCACTGAAATCCAACCGGGCCCCAGGAACGAAAAAGCTGATATCTTTCAGACCAGATGTCTGTTTGACGAACCGTCAGCGGCGTTAGTGATCACGTTAAAAATGGTCCCTATGAGTATACCCTATGAGTGTTCGGGTTATAGTTGAGTTACGGCCGGATTGGGTCGCACACGAAACCAACCGGGCCCCAGGGACGAAAAGGCTAATAACTCACAGACCGGGCGTCCGATTGATGCGCCGTTTGTTGCGTTAAGACCCCTATGATGAGGTGGTCCTTTGAGATACTTCCTTGCGGGACTTTGTGATAATTGGAGTATCAACCATTAGCTCGTGGAGCGGACCTCCCAAAGACGAGCGGGCGGAGCACAGAGACCGTGTAGCTGACTGAGACCCGACGACTGCTGATCGAACGACTCGGTGTGTTTTAGAGGTGCGCTTGGTTGTAGCGGCACATGGGAGCACTTGGTTGTAGCGGCAGACCCACGACAGAGGTGCGATTGGTTATAGCGGCACATTGGAGCACTTGGTTGTAGCGGCAGACCCACGACAGAGGTGCGCTCGGTTGTAGCGGCACATGGGAGCGCTTGGTTGTAGCGGCAGACCCACGACAGAGGTGCGCTTGGTTGTAGCGGCACATGGGAGCGCTTGGTTGTAGCGGCAGACCCACGACAGAGGTGCGCTTGGTTGTAGCGGCACATGGGAGCGCTTGGTTGTAGCGGCAGACCCACGACAGTGGTGCGCTTGGTTGTAGCGGCACATGGGAGCGCTTGGTGGTAGCGGCTGGCCCGCAATACTTGATAGGTGGAGTACTACAGCAGTCTTAAGTTAGTGGGCAGTACCTCGGAGTTGTGACAGGACCACTGTACACTCCAGAGACGGTGCTCTTCAGCAGTTACGGTTTCGATGATGAAAATCCTGGTTTGAGCTGAGACTTTTGACCTTGTGTTTGCCTCATGATTGAGATGGGTTACTTGATAACTTAGGTATATGTATGGGCATATATCTAAGTAGAGGTTATCTGTTGAGATCTTCTTGTGGTTATCCTTGTTGGTTTTAGTGAGACCTTCAGGGTCTCGGGGTCCCTACCGAGTATCGTTATACTCACCCCTGCACGGGCTATGCCCGCACTACATTGTGTTGGTTGCAGACGATGGACAGCGTTGATCGTGGATGAGGCTTGCAGAGCCGGACGGTACTCGGAGGTGGACCACTAGGCGGGACGTGCTCGGAGCGGACGGCGGGACCCGAGGAGAATTGGAGCTATCTGTACCCACCCTTCAGGTGGGATTTCCAGTGGACAGCTCGGTGTAGCAGCTTTTACTTTACAGTTGTTGTTTTCCCTTTCGAGTTGTACTTTACTTTCAGTTGGGTTTGTATACTGGCCCATTTACTTTTCCGCACTTCAGTTGTACTCTGTTTTTACTTAGTATTTACTTTTCCTCTTGCTTACTCTGTGGTGCTTGTTTACTTTACAAAGGCAATGCCTTCCCTTTTTACTGGGATTTACACCTTGGTGCTAGTCGCCATCCCCTGGCCTATGGAAGGCGGGCTTGGTGTAGTCACAGCACGGGCCTCGAGGACGGGTCGTGACATAAATTATTTTTAATATTATATTTTAATGATTAATATGTCTAAATTCTAACATTCATAGTAAACCTATGTTGGTCGATGTTTGGACCCTACTAAGGTAATGTTTCTTCTATTAATGCAATAGTGACCTCATATTTATAATCTGGGAACCCATGTAGATGTTATTCCCATTTAATGGAGAAACCACCCACACACTTTTTTAAAAATGTATAATCTTTTATCTTATCATTTGGGGAACAACTAGCCTCAGAATCTCCCAATATCTCAGCACCAAGTCTCCTAAATTTCCCAATTCATTTATAATAATAAAATAGGAGAAAATCCAATTCAATAGATTCTCCCCAAATTAGTTCTTTACATCCATGAATTCCAAATCAATTGCTACTCAACAAAAAGATGATATTAGAGAGCACTAATAGGTGCCTCCCACGCTGTTGTTCTCTCTTAGAGATTCATGTGCTGCCACCAAACACGCACAAGAGTAATCTACTTCCGAAAGACATTATTCTCCTATCGATCCTCGATCTCCACTGGTTACTTAGTAAAATTATCTTCATCATCAATTTTCAGATCACCCTAGTCAATTCCAAGAGATGGATCTTGCATTTACCTCCTTATCCATGACATGTGGAAGACATCATGGACCCAGTGTAGTTGCAGGGGTATATATAAGAACTATGAAACCTCCACAACCCTACTGAACATATTATAAAGGAAAATGTATCTAAGATATAACATTTCACCCCTACCAAATCAATGAAATCCCCATTGAGTCGATACCTAATGGATCACATGGTCTCCCTCCTCGAACACTAGAGGCATCCATCTCCTATTAGTATAAGACTTCCTCTGGCTCTATGTAGTCCTCATCCTCTCTTGGATGATCTGCATCTTCTCGGTTGTAGCTCCTACCATCTATAGACCCATGAGTGTTAAATTCCATGGGACCATCCAACATAGTGGGGACCAACATGGTTTCCCATAAAATTCCTCAAACAGTTCAATATCGATGGTGGATTCATAACTATTATTGTATGAAATATCCACCAGTGGTAGGTGATCCTCCCAGCTATGCCCTAATTCTCGGATTCAAGCATGTATAATGTTCTCATAACCGAGATGGTGGCCTATATCCATCCAACCATATGGGGATGAAGTGGAATTCTAAAGCAAAATTGTGTCCCGAACTCCTCATACAATTCGTTTTACATATGGGAAATTAAATGTGCATCAAGGTTTGAAATAATTTTCAATGATACTCTATGAAGCCGAACTATCTCCGGAATGTAGAGGCATCCCGATAAATCTATTGAACTCTGCTCATTGATCGATAGGAAGTGGAATGACTTGGTGAGATGGTCAATGGTCACGTAGATGGTAGTATGCAACCTTGTAGTGTCTATTAAAATCATCATAAAGTCCAATGATATTCCATCCCACTTCCACTCTTATAGCACAAGTGGATTGGTCAAGCCCACTATAACCTGGTGCCCCACCTTCAATTTCTTGATAATGAGGCTTTGATAAATGAACTCTACCACAACCTTCTTCATCCCTGACCCCAAAACTGATGTCATAGGTCTTGATTCATCTTTTACACTGATGGGTGATTCTATAAAGGGTAATAATGGAAATCCCTCAACACATCCTCCTACAATGTTACTGGTACTACTGTGCACCCTCTGAAGAAAATGACTGTGTCATGACCCTCTCCCCACAATGTGTACCTCTCCCAGGCCGGCAATGTGAGAAGAGAGATAATGACCCCCGAGTCCCGCCTCAAGTAGGCCCCGGGTTGGCGACTAGCACCGAGGGTATAATAAACATACAAATGGGAGGCATTACCCTCTAAGAGAACACATGCAGAAGAGAGAGATAGAATAGACTCCAATCAACTCCAACTTAGAACTGAAATATAAAAGAAACCCTATTACATATATGAAATGTCATGCAAAAGTACTACAACTGAAAGGGAAAACTAAAAGTACCCAAAAAAATGTAAAACAGCAGCGACCACAAGCCCGAACAGCTCCTCCTCCAACCGCAAGCTAGTAGTAACCAGCTTGATCTCCAACCTGCTCCAAGTGACCTGAAAAACAGTTTATATGTACATAGGGTGAGTATAACAGTATACTCAGTAGGGTCCTCCCCAAGCCTCTCGTTCAAAAGTAAAGAAAGCATGCTAAAGCCCAGTGAACAACAAGTGAAACTTACTCGTCACCTAAACAGGTATACTATGTTCCCAACCTCACCATGGCTACTCTCACCAAGTAATGCATACAAGAATATAGCATATAGTAAAGAATATCAAGGGTACCCCTCTACTAATTCCCCACTGGTTTGCCACTTTTCCCCAACGACATACGTCCTGTGCATCTCTCTCCAAAGGCTTGCCCGCAGACACCTGGTCTAAGCTCCACAATCTGCACCTCGTGCACCACATAGGCTTGCCCGCAGACACTTGGGCAAAGCACCACACCTTCCTCACAACCAAAGGTAACCAGGTAGTTTCCGGGAGCCACCACAGCTCGCATAACTTGTATCATACGTCGGGTATAATACCTCAAGCCATTACAGCCCATACTCTGAGTAAGGATCCTCAAGCCATAATAGCCTATACACATTACACATATAGTAGTCCGTAGGATACTATATCCAGAATATATGTGTGTGAATAACCACAAGCCATTACAGCCCTCTACACACATATATGGGGTAACTAACCGCTGTGCCTCATGGCACATGTATCTACCAAGAGAAGAGAGCTGAGACAAAGGGGGTAGTCAGCCATTCAACCTCCAATCAGAATGTTGGGGAAAACACCCCCCCCCCAGGGCTCAAAATCCACGGGGTGTCAGTTTCCCTTACCGACAAGGTGGAGTAGCGTATAGAAACACAAAAAGTACAGAATATATATGTAACTCACATCCACACTATGGGCAATACCTAGTCTTAGATACAACTGCAGCTAACATCTCTCAGACTCCAGGCTGCTACTTCTAACACTAGGTATCCTATAAGCCCACAAACATTTGAAGAGATTTATTAGATTACTCCGTTCTCATTTTATCAGTTCCACTATACATTAGTTAATTCTTTAATCATTAATTAAGAATGAACAATTCCACATTAAACTGAATTGGCATATCATTCAAAAACAACTTCTCTTTTTTTTAGATTCACATCACCTTTAAATTCCAGCATCTCCATCCCCGTGGATTTTCACCATTTAATCAAACATTCATTACAGAATTATTTTTCCACAATCCCAAGCATTCTAGAATATCATCATATGCTTCTAAACACAAAGGAGGCTCAACGCGGTGAATAGATATACTACCCTTCGAGTCTTTTCCGCCTATAGAAAGAGCATAGACCCATTTTCCCTCGAGAGGCTAAACACGGAAAGCACGTGGAATATCCCACGCGTCTTCGCCTCCTTCGGAAGAAGGGTAGCAAGAACAGCTGCCTTGAGCAGTGGGGAAAAGAAAAGAAGATTAACATTCAAAGAAAACCACAAGCATCCAGCAACCACATCCATCCCATTCCATCACCCCTGGTGTCCTCCCCGACACCCACATGCATAAACTGATGCATCTCGCCACTCTAGGCGTCATCTACTGCCATAACCACAAGGCCTCCGTGCCTCCACATATCACAAAAACCATCCAGGCTCACATCACAGCACAAACAGCTGGAAAACAAACATCACATCATGGGCTCTTGACCCTTTAACAAACAAGAGGGTAAATCAGAACCCTTTTAGAAATTCCCACATAATCTGTTCTCTAATCCATATTTAATTAACAGATTTGTTATTCGTAGGTTCCAATCATGGATACCTAATCAGTAAGATATCACAATTAAATAACCATTTTTACTTCCCTAATTTGATTATCCTCAAATTAGAACAACTACAACAACGACAATAACCAGATTAATTTACATGCCTCTTTATCTTTAGCCAATTAATTAACAATTAATTCAAGCTTTACGTTCGTTATCAATTCTATCATGAACGAACAACAAATCAATGAAAACATAGATATCACTATATCTTGGAAAACATGAGGCAAACCGTTATCACGGTATAAAGCAACAACATGTGATCAACCAATTCTCTTAATCTGGTTCAAGTATTTAATTAGGTCAATTTCATTGTGATCCAAAGTGATAAATCAGGCTAATTCTACGATTGCACATATACAATTAGAGAAGACATGAATCCCCTACCTCAAACAGTTCCTCACGTTCTTTATCCACACAACAGGTCAGGATCCTCCCCTCGCGACAACTGCATCCACCGGAGGATGCTGCGGTACGACAGTACCAACCAACCCCAAGAAAACCCATTAGAATCTGGGAAATTACATTGTATAATTATGGAAAAGAGGATATGAGAAGATGAACCCCAAAAGAACAATGATACGACAATACCTTATTTCGAAGATTGATCGACACGACTCAGTTGCATCCAAAACAGAACAGAACCAATCCTAGGGGTAAAGATTGATTGTGCAACTCCTACGGAAAGGATTGAAAGGTTATAGCGTCTCTTAGCTGAGAACAAATGGAATGAACTAGGGATAATGATATCTCGTCCCTTTTTAAGATTTAATGGGGTGAAGGTTTAAGATCCGGTTAATTCTCCATTAAAAACGGATTGCATTAACCCACACAGATTGACCAAGTAAAACTTTCCAAGCCTTAGGAATAATTAATATAGGATTTATGGCATTTTAATCGGCCTTAAGAGCCCTTAAAATAAGGCTTAAAATGTATTTTACATCAAAGGAAACGTCAAAAGGGGCAAAATTGTAGGAGTCCGGAAACACTGTTCACCCACTGTTACTGTACATGAAACTGATCTGTGAAACCGATCTGTGAAACCGATTTGTCACACCGATCTGTGAAACTGATCTGTCAGACCGATCAGTGAAACCGATCTGTCACACCGATCTGTGAAACGGATCTGTCACACTGATCTCTGAAACCGATCTGTCAGACCAATCTGTGAAACTGATCTGTCTCACCGATCTGTGAAACCGATCTGTCAGACCGATCTGTGAAACCGATCTGTCAGACCGATCTGTGAAACCGATCTGTCGCACCGATCTGTGAAACTGATCTGTCGCACCGATCTGTGAAACTGATCTGTCACACCGATCTGTGATACCGACCTGTGAGACCGATCTGTGAAACTGATCTGACAGACCAATCTGTGAAACCGATCTGTCACACCGATCTCTGAAACCGATCTGTCAGACCGATATGTGAAACCGATCTATCACACCGATCTGTGAAACTGATCTGTCACACCGATCTGTGAAACCGATCTGTCACACTGATCTGTGAAACTGATCTGTGAGACCGATCTGTGAGACCGATCGGTGAGACCGATCTGTTACTATTCATAAAACTGGAAACACTGTTCACAGAACTGGAAAATTGGAAATGTGTTGGGGATAAGTCCCCTTGACCTCCCGGAACATCTCCAACACCAAAATTCCACAAATTAATGGACCGGAGAGGTCTGGGCCATTACATTAGATACCTCTCAAAACATTCTCATCCTTGAGAATTTAAAAAACAACCCAGAAGAAAAGAGGGGTCCGAACAACCACACCATAAGATACCTCTCAGGGGAAAACCACCATGAGTTGTTCGAAAGCTGGAACAAAACTACGACATCCGGGAACAAACAATCCTTACCCCAACAATTAAATCATATCATCACATGAAAAGTACATAAATATAACATGAAAGGTCTAACCAGAGAGGAAACATCATTACATGAAAGGAGTTAAACATTGAACAACTTTGGGTACTGAGCACGTATCTGTGACTCACGTTCCCAGGTACTCTCCTCCATGCCACCATGTCGCCACAAGACACGAACTAAGGGGGTAGAACGCCCATGCAACACCATCTCCTTGTGGTCTTGGATCTCCATAGGTCTCTCCTCTAAGGTTGCATCATTGTCAACATCGATATCTCCCCAATCGATAACATGAGATTCATCATGAAGATAATGACGGAGCTGTGATACATGTAAAACATCATGTATCCGACTCATGTGAGGGGGAAGTTCTACTTGATACACCATAGCTCCAACACGAGCTAACACCTCGAAAGTCCCAACAAACCGGGGAGAAAGCTTACTCCCATGACCAAACCTTCACTGCCCATGACGGGGAGTCACCTTCAGAAACACATGATCCCCAACATTAAACTCTAACGGTCTCCTTCTTTGATCAACATATGATTTCTGACGATCCTGTGCTGTCTTCATCCTCTCACGAATCACCTGTACCATCTCTATTGTATTCTTCACTAGTTCTGGTCCAAGAATTGCTGACTCTCCGACCCCATTCCAGCACAACGGAGAACGGCATGGATGATCATACAAGGCTTCAAACGGTTCCATGTCGATGGTAGAGTGAAAACTATTATTGTAAGCAAACTCTACCAAGGGTAAGTGCTTTTTCCATGAACCTCCAAAATCAAGAACACAAGATCGCAACATGTCTTCAAGAGTCTGGATTGTTCGCTCTGTCTGACCATCCGTTTGAGGATGAAAAGCAGTGCTAAGGAATAATTGAGAAACAAAAGCATGATGGAGACCTCTCCACACCCTAGAGGTAAAACGAGGATCTTGATCAGAAATGATCGTCTTAGGAACTCCGTGAAGCCTCACCACCTCCTCCAGATACTGCCTCGACAAAACCTCCACTGAGCTCGACTCCTTGATTGTTATGAAGTGGGCCGATTTAGTTAAACGATCCACTACCACCCATATAGCATCATGTCCTCCCAGAGCTTGAGGTAAACCTGTAACAAAGTCCATTGAGATGTCCTCCCACATCCACTGAGGAATCTATAACTGCTGGAGAAGACCACCAGGAACACGGTGTTCAGCCTTCACCTTCTGACAGACTAAACGTCGAGACACACACTCTGCAACCATATGTTTCATCCCATGCCACCAGAACTGACTCCTTAAGGATCAGTACATCTTCGTCACACCAGGATGTACTGCCAATGGTGAACTATGGAACTCTCGGAGAACCGTCTCGTTCATCACCAAGGGAACAAAAATCCTTCCATGATACAACACTCGGTGTTGTTCGTCCTCCGACCAACCATGAGGGGCCTCACCACACACAAATCTGTCTCTCCAAACTTCCAACTCTAGATCACCCAACTGAGACTCTTCCTCCTTCTGCATCAGGGATGACTGCACTGTCATCTGAAAAAGACAACCTCTACCCCCAACTTCTCCCATATCAAGATGCAAAGCTGCTAGCTCTTCCATCACTCTCCAGGAATCACCAGATTCACACACAACATCATTACGTGACTTTCGGCTTAGTGCATCAGCTACAACGTACCCTTTTCCAGGTGTATACGATATTTCAAATTTGTATTCCTGCAAGAACTCCATCCACCGACACTGCCTCATGTTCAAGTCACGTTGGGAGAAAACAATCCTCAAACTCTTATGATCGGTGAAAACCACAAAGTGCTCACCAATGAGGTAATGTCTCCACAACATCAGAGAAAACACCACGGCTGCCAACTCAAGATCATGGGTGGAATAGTTGCGTTCATGGGGACGCAATTGTCGGGACCCATAAGAAACATCTGACCTTTGTTGCATAAGTACACAGCCTAGCCCCAGATGTGACGCAACGCAGAAGACGTCAAACTGGACTCCCTCAACTGGAAGACAAAGAACAAGAGCACTTACCAACTTCTCCTTTAGATACTCGAATGATGCCTGACACTGATCAGTCCACATGAATGCTTGATCCTTCCTGGTCAAAGCTGTCAGAGGAGTTGCAACTTGGGAGAAATTGGCTACAAACCTCCTATAATAGCCTACGAGACCAAGGAAACTTCGCACCTCTGACACGGTCTCGGGGGCTGCCCATGACACCACTGCTTCTATCTTCGAAGGATCCACAGCTACTCCCTGTTGGGACACAACATGCCTTAAGAAACGAACTTCTCGAGCCCAGAACTAACACTTGGACAACTTCCCAAACAACTGATGTTGGCAAAGAACTCCCAAAACGGCTCGTAGATGCTCTGCATGCTCTTCTTCAGATGTGAAGTACACAAGGATTTCATCGATGAAAACCACAACAAACGTGTCCAGAAATTCACGGAACACAACATTCATCAACCCCATGGAAACAGCTGGAGCATTCGTCACGCCGAATGGCATTACAACAAACTCATAAAGCCCATGACGACAACGGAAAGCAGTATTTGGGATATCCTCATCCTTTACACGCATCTGATGATATCCTGATCGCAAGTCGATCTTTGAGAACCAACTTGCACCCTTCAGTTGATCGAATAAGTCATCAATCCGTGGAAGAGGATATTTGTTCTTTATTGTCACTTTGTTTAATCGACGACAATCGATTCACAACCGCAAACTGCTGTCAGCCTTTTTCACAAACAAAACCGGTGCACCCCACAATGACACGCTTGGCCGAACAAAACCACATTGCAACAGACCATCAAGATGAATACGTAGCTCTCGTAACTCAGAAAGGGCCATTCTATACGGAGACATAGAGATAGGAGATGCACCTAGCTGTAGCTCCATCCCAAACTCGATCTCTTGTCGAGGGGGTAATGCTACAACCTCTTCGGGAAAGACGTCAGGGTACTCCTCTACGACCCTAGGAAACGCCAACTGTTGAACCTCTGATGAAATCAGCATCATCCCAGCCATCATGGATGATAAGGATGAAACTCTTCTATGACTCATCCGAGGATCTCTCTCACCAACAAACACCACTTCCTATCCATCTTCATCAAAGAAAACGACCTTCTTCCGCTAGCAATCCACAAGAGCCTGCACCGAATACAACCAATCCATGCCGAGGATGACATCATATGGTTTTATTCGTAATCATAGGAAATGTCTGCAAGAGCAGTGCTTCCCCAACACTAGCTCACAGTCTCTACATACTTCAAACAATCTAGCTCGACCTCTAACTAGCATAGTCAACGCCAAGGGCACTGGAAGCCTCTCCACCTCAAGTCCCAATGTGTGGACAAGGGTAGGGGATATAAATGAGTGTGTCGCTCCTGAATCAAACAAGGCATACACCAAGGTAGAAAACAAGAAAAGGGTACCTCGGACGACGTCTGGCTCACCTGGAGATATCAACGCTAGAGCATGAAGCTGACCACGACCACCTCCACGGCCTCTCTAACCTGGATGACGACCACCACCACGGCCGTGCTCTGCTCTCTGAGGACGGGGAGCGTCATGGGGTTGTCCTCTGCCTGCTCCATCTACCCTCTGGTGATCAAAAGCTGGTGCAACCTGCTGCTGCTGCCTCGGCTGGAACTGCCTCAACGGAGGAACCTGGAGTGGAGCGCCTGGTGCACGATGACTGCTCTGAAAAGTCGGGCACTCCCGCTGCTGATGACCACGACCACCATAAGAAAAGCAAGCGCATGATCCCTTGGTATAGGCCTTAGAGTTTCTGCCTCCGGAGAAACGAGATGGGAAGCGCTGGGACCTACCCCCAGGTGAACGGAAACTCTTCTGTCCTTAAAACGGGGAACCCCGGACAACAGCTCTGCTTCGTGAGAAATCATGACGATTCCACTCTCATGACGATCCGGTCCTGGTCAATGTCCTCTCAACAACCTCTGCCCTTGCCAGCACCTCAAGATATGTCTTCAGCATAAATGGGGTGACCTAGCGCTGGATCTCTGGATGCAAAGCCTCCTCGAAATGCCTCGCCCTGGCCTCATCATCTGGTAACAGGTCTGAAGCGTATCGTAGAAGGTTCCTGAAATGGATTCCAAACTCTCAAACACTGGAGCTCCCCTTCTGAAGGGTGAGAAGATCCTGGAGACTAGACACCTTCACTATCGATGAAAGAAACATGACTCTAAACCTGTCGCGAAACTCCTCCCATGAGATCCATGACTCCTCACGATCACCTAGGAACAAGAACCACCACTGCCTCGCTGCTCCACGCAGCATCATCACAACCAAGGACACCCAGTGTTCCTTCCAAGCACGAATCGAACTGAATCCTATCTCGACCTCCTCCAACCAGTCTTCTGTGATGGCATCTGAAACGGATCCCTCGTACTTCTGTAGACTCTGGAACTGAAACTCTCGATGTGTCTTCCTCCAAGTGTCATCTTCGTCAACCTCTACTCGGCGGTGATCTGCTGGAACAGCCTGCTGGGCATCTTTTGCACAAACCTGACGAGGATGTCAACCTGGAGCCATACCTGTAAAATAACAACTATTATAACTCCTAAGCCTGGAATATGGAAGATTCAGATTAATTAATTAATTGTTTTATTTTATTAATTTCAGGTTACCTATCCCAAGGTCTACCCATTAAAACACAGGCGCAAAGAGTAATGATGCATGATCCTTTCCTAGGTCTCTACCCTGCAACCAGTATCACTTTGTTTAGTAGCCATCGTAAACTTAAAGGTCCGTGCAACAGATCGTAGGGGGCCCTAAAGGCTTATGTCTCTACCGGTCTCCAGTGTTTAACCCACTTTCTAAACATGAATGACACGGTTTCCCTACAATCCCATGCATCCTCACATGTGCCTAACTCAAAACTCCATCCTATCCCTCAACCAGACCTTTGATACCACTCTGTCACGACCCCCTCCCCACAGAGTGTACCCCTCCTGGGCCGGCAATGTGAGAAGAGAGATAATGACCCCCCGATTCCCGCCTCCAGTAGGCCCCGGGTTGGCGACTAGCACCGAGGGTATAATAAACATACAAATGGGAGGCATTACCCTCTAAGAGAACACATGCAAAAGAATGAGATAGAATAGACTCCAATCAACTCCAACTCAGAACTGAAATATAAAAGAAACCCTAGTACATATATGAAATGTCATGCAAAAGTACTACAACTGAAAGGGAAAACTAAAAGTACCCAAAAGAAAGTAAAACGTCAGCGACCAAAAGCCCGAACAACTCCTCCTCCAACCGCAAGCTAGTAGTAATCAGCTTGATCTCCAACCTGCTCCAAGTGACCTGAAAAAATGTTTATATGTACATAGGGTGAGTATAACAGTATACTCAGTAGGATCCTCCCCAAGCCTCTCGTGCAAAAGTAAAGAAAGCATGCTAAATCCCAGTGAACAACAACTGAAACTAACTCGTCACCTAAACAGGTATACTATGTTCCCAACCTCACCATGGATACTCTCACCAAGTAACGCATACATGAATATAGCATATAGTAAAGAATATCAAGGGTACCCCACTACTACTTCCCCACTTGTTTGCCGCTTTTCCCCAACGACATACGTCCTGTGCATCTCTCTCCAAAGGCTTTCCCGCAGACACCTGGGCTAAGCTCCAAAATCTACACCTCGTGCACCACATAGGCTTGCCCGCAGACACCTGGGTGAAGCACCACACCGTCCTCACAACCAAAGGTAACCAGGTAGTTTCCAGGAGCCACCACAGCTCGCATAACGTGTATCATACGTTGGGTATAATACCACAGGCCATTACAGCCCATACTCCGAGTAAGGATCCTGAAGCCATCATAGCCTATACACGTTACACCTATAGTAGTCCATAGGATACTATATCCAGAATATATGTGTGTGAATAACCACAAGCCATTACAGCCCTCTACACACATATATGGGGTAGCTAACCGCTGTGCCTCATGGCACAAGTATCTACCAAGAGAAGAGAGCGGAGCCAAAGGGGGTAGTCAGCCATTCAACCTCCCATCAGAATGTTGGGGAAAACACCCCCATGGCTCAAAATCCCCGGGGTATCAGTTGCCCTTACCGACAAGGTGGAGTAGCGTATAGAAACACAAAAAGTACAGAATATATATGTAACTCACATCCACACAATGGGCAATACCTAGTCTTAGATACAACTGCAGCTAATGTCTCTCAGACTCCAGGCTGCTACTTCTAACACTAGGTATCCTATAATCACACAAACATTTGAAGAGATTTATTAGATTACTCCGTTCTCATTTTATCAGCTCCACTGTACATTAATTTATTCTTTAAACATTAATTATGAATAAACAATTCCACATTAAACTGAATTGGCATCTCATTCAAAAACAACTGCTCCTTTTTATTAGATTCACATCACCTTTAAATTCCAACATCTCCATCCCCGTGGATTTTCACCATTTAATCAAACATTAATTACAGAATTACTTTTCCACATTCCCAGGAATTCTAGAAAAACATCCTATGCTCTTAAACACAAAGAAGGCTCAACACGGTGAATAGATATACTACTCGTCGAGTCTTTGCCGCCTATAGAAAAATCATAGACCCATTTTCCCTCGAGAGGCTAAACACGGAAATCACGTGGCATACCCCGCGCGTCTTCGCCTCCTTCAGAAGAAGGGTAGCAAGACCAGCTGCCTTGAGTAGTGGGAAAAAGCAAAGCAGATTAACATTCAAAGAAAACCACAAGCATCCAGCAACCACATCCATCCCATTCCATCACCCCTGGTGTCCTCCCCGACACCCACATGCATAAACCGATGCATCTCGGCACTCTAGGCGTCATCTTCTACCATAACCACAAGGCCTCCATGCCTCCACATATCACAACAACCATCCAGGCTCACATCACAGCACAAACAGCAAGAAAAAAAACATCACATCATGGGCTCTTGTCCCTTTAACAAACAAGAGGGTAACTCAGAACCCTTTTAGAAATTCCCACATAATCTGTTCCCTAATCCATATTGAATTAACAGATTTGTTATTTGTAGGTTCCAATCATGGATACCTAATCAGTAATATATCACAATTAAATAACCATGCTTACTTCCCTAATTTAATTATCCTCAAATTAGAACAACTACAACAACAGCAATAACCAGATTAATTTACATGCCTCTTTATCTTTAGCCAATTAAATAACAATTAATTAAGGCTTTACGTTCATTATCAATTCTATCATGAACGAACAACAAATCAAAGAAAACATAGATATCACTATATCTAGGAAAATATGAGGCAAACCGTTATCACGGTATAAAGAAACAACATGCGATCAACCAATTCTCTTAATCCGATTCAAATATTTAATTAGGTCAATTTCATTGTGATCCAAAGGGATAAATCATGCTAATTTTAAGATTGCACATATACAATTAGAGAAGCCATGAATCCCCTACCTCAAACAGTTCCTCACGTTCTTTATCCACACAACATGTCACGATCCTCCCCTCGCGACAACTGCATCCACCGGAGGATGCTGCGGTACGACAGTACCAACCAACCCCAAGAAAACCCATTAGAATCTGGGAAATTACATTGTATAATTATGGAAAAGAGGATATGAGAAGATGAACCCCAAAAGAACAATTATACGACAATACCTTATTTCGAAGATTGATCGACACGACTCAGTTGCATCCAAAACAGAACAGAACCAATCCTAGGGGTAAAGATTGATTGTGAAACTCCTACGGAAAGGATTGAAAGGTTATAGCGTCTCTTAGCTGAGAACAAATGGAAAGAACAAGGGATAATGATATCTCGTCCCTTTTAAATATTTAATGGGGCGACGGTTTAAGATCCGTTTAATTCTCCATTAAAAACGGATCGCATTAACCCATGCGGGTTGACCAATTAAAACATTCCAAGCCTTATGAATAATTAATATAGGATTTATGGCATTTTAAACGGCCTTAAGAGCCCTTAAAATACGACTTTAAATGTATTTTACGTCAAAGGAAACGTTAAAAGGGGAAAAACTGTAGGAGTATGGAAACACTGTTCACCCACTATTACTGTACATGAAACTGATCTGTGAAACCGATCTGTGAAACCGATTTGTCACACCGATATGTGAAACAGATCTGTCAAACCGATCTGTGAAACCGATCTGTCACACCGATCTGTGAAACTGATCTGTCACACCGATCTGTGAAG
This sequence comes from Viscum album, assembly GCA_963277665.1. Lineage (NCBI taxonomy): Eukaryota > Viridiplantae > Streptophyta > Magnoliopsida > Santalales > Viscaceae > Viscum > Viscum album. The sequence continues at coordinate 1,240,512,166 of OY728129.1, forward strand.
CCGATCTATCAGACCGATCTGTGAAACCGATCTGTCACACCGATCTGTTAAACTGATCTGTCAGACCGATTTGTGAAACCGATCTGTCAGACCGATCTCTGAAACCAAAATGTCGCACCGATCTGTGGAACCGATCTGTCACACCGATCTATGAAACTGATCTGTCAGACCGATCTGTGAAACCGAACTGTCAGACTGATCTGTGAAACTGATCTGTCGCACCGATCTGTGAAACCGATCTGTCAGACCGATCTGTGAAGTCGATCTGTCAGACCGTTCTGTGAAACCGATCTCTCACACCGATCTGTGAAACCGATCAATCAGACTGATCTGTGAAACCGATCTGTCACACCGATCTGTGAAACCGATCTGTCACACCGATCTGTGAAACCGATCTTTCACACCGATCTGTGAAACTGATCTGTCACACCGATCTATGAATTTGATCTGTGAGACCGATCTGTCAGACCGATCGGTGAGACCGATCTGTTACTGTTCATAAAACTGGAAACACTGTTCACAGAACTGGAAAATTGGCAAAGGGTTGGGGATAAGTCCCCTTGACCTCCCGGAACACCTCCAACACCAAAATTCCACAATGTAATGGACCAGAGAGGTCTGGGCCATTACAACTGGCTCCCATCTTTTTGAGTATCCATCAGGGGAGTGTTGTGTGTATATATGAGCATGTAACGTCTCATATTAGGTATCTTCTAGCTATTACCAACTAACATGTTGTATGTTTGGAGAGGTGAAAACCATTGTCTTGAGGTATTATTCCCCATCTTCATCCATAAATGATATCTGCAACAAAGATAACTGCTTCACCCCTTCACTCTGTAACTGCAAGCTAGATCTCCTACTGAGAGTGTCCATGACTTAATTCTGCTTCTCATTAGTATATAAATTCTCAATGTCCTAATCCTGAAGGTACTCTAATGATCATGTATATCTAATGTTTGTATCATTCCTAGAGAATATGTACATGAGACTCTTGTGGTTAGAGTAGACTCTAAACTGTGGCACTACTTCTTCATTGCAAAGTCTACGTTTTCTAGCTCAATAAAATGGGTCATATAGTTCTACTCATGGTACCTCAACTGGAATGAACCATAGGAAATCACCTATTTCCCCTAAATCCTGACACAACAAAGCCTTGTCCCTAATGCATCATAGAAAAACTTGTACTCAAAACCATCCTCTGGTAAACTATAGATGTGGGTGATCGTTAGTCACTACCTTAGCTCCTAAATTATCTTCTCTAACTTATCTGTCAACATAAAATTCTACTTCTTCCATGTGGAGGCCTTAAATAGAGATTATAATATGTAAAATCCACGTAAAAAGATCTAATACTACCCAACCAAACCCAGGAAATTCATCACCTTAGTAAAACTCATGGGTGGTTCTTGAGCATTAACTGCTTCAATCATCTCTGGATCTACTATAACTTTAGCCTCTAAAATAGTGTGTCCTTGAATGTGGACCTCCCAAATCCAGATCTAAATCTTTGAGACCATCCCATAAATTTTGTGCACTCAGATTCTATCTAGGACCATACTTAGTTGTACCTCTTTCTCATACATGGACATTGAATACACTAGGATTTCATCAATGAAGACCAAGACAAACCAATCTATAAAAGGATAGAAGATTCTATTCTTGAGACCCATCAAAAAATTCAGGGAGTTATAAATACCATAAAGAATCACTATGTCCACATTGTGTATTTAGAGACATGTAATGGTTTTCATCAGTACATCATCAACCCATATATGAAGCTGGTCATAGTGATATCTCAGGTGATTCATTGAGAACCAAATCGCTCCCTTCAGCTGATCTAAGAGGTTATCAATCCTCAGTAGTGGAGACTTATTCTTCATGGTCACCTGGCTCGAGCATCGAGTGTCCCCACATAAACTCAAACAATCATCTCTATTTTTTGAAAACAAAACCGGGGCCTCCGAATGTGAAACACTAGGTCTCATGATTCCCATCTTCTCCAAGTCCTCAAACAATACCCTCAGTTCAAGAAGAATCATGGTAGCCATCGAATGTGTAGGTGTAGATATCAGTGTCTTTCCAATAAAGGGATCAATACAGAAATCCACCTCCCTATGAGGAGGTGATCTAGGAAAATCATCCATACGGATGACCTAGTACTCATGCACCACTATAGGTACCCGAGGACAAGTCTTGTCCACTATGATGTTAATTCTAGCCAACTATTGTGTGAATGGATGAACCCTAATACGTGTGAGTCCCTCCTATTCTATATGGGATTCCTTTTAATCGAAAAATGGAAAACTTGGTACCATCTCAATGGACACAATGCACAATGCGCCTAAAAAGGAACATCTGGGAAGGAACTATGGATAACCACTACATTCCATGGACAATTTCATAAGGCCTTGATGCTACCACTAAGATATCCTAATTGAAACAAACACCCCAAGAGTAAGGTCACATGGTCAGCCCCTGTGTGGTCATAAAATATCATATCGTATGAGTCTCTATTCATAGTTATTGAATCAACGGTTCAACTGGATTCTTTGTGTCTCGAACATGGGTTGTGGCTAGATAAGAGGAACTGGAGCATGTGTCTATTAATACTATATCTAGGGTGGAAAAGATACATATACAACCACATATTATCCTTATACCATTGGTTTCTTATGGCCCCATCATCTGAATATGTCCTCATATCTTTTTGTTATCTTCCTAAGCCCATGGTGGACCACCTATGGGTGGTGGTGGTAGAACCTCGAACATCCACCAACCTCATGATATCAGTCTAGCTCCAATTAAATTTTCACTACTAGGTAGAATTGCTTTTTCAAACCATCAATTCTACCATGGTGGTCCTTTGACCATAATTAGGTCAATCATACGATGGGTTGGACAATCTTTTTTAAGATTTCCCAAACTTCCGCATGAGTAACACATACTATTCCTTCATCTAACTCGCTCTGCCCTAGGAGACTAGGACCAGTGACCCCATGCCCTATGGTCATCCCCTATACTCTCTCATCAACTTGGATCCCTAGGTCAGCTATGGGATACCTGCTGTAAAATATTATACTACCTAATGACCAGGGCTAGCTCCCACTACTGGTGTCTGGTCCTCCAGAAATCTCTCTACTAGGGGATCTCACTACAGTACCCCTATATGTGTTAGAATGCTATGATATATCATGGATGCCCTAATCTCCCTATGCACTCCCTGGTCGAAATATAGTTCCCTAATTAATGGGTATCACAAAATATCTAGGGAACGAGAGAATGATTTTTAAATCATGTTGAGTCCTCTAATACTTTTTGGTTGCCCTGTTGTAGATTGAGTAGCTCCTTTATATGAAAATATCATACCTTCGCAGGAAAAAAAAATCCTCCCTAAATAGATTCTCAATGTATATATAAGAGATGGTAATCCCCTCAAGCTTTTGGTTCACTAGGCTCCACCATCTCCCCGTTGATCCCTATTGAGTACTCGTGGCTAGGACTAACATCTGGTCGATAGGCATCCTCCCTATGCGGAAGACAAGGGTAACCACCACTAGCCAAACATCCGCAACCTAGGGGTTTGGATCACCTATGAACATGAGGAAGTGTAGCCTATAGAACTCATACTATGAACTTATATTGTATTCATCCTCTACTGGTAATGATGGTAGTAACCGCTTCTCTTGAGGTGGTTGTATCACTAGTACACTGCTAGTGGGTTATATCTACGGTACTGGTCCATGTACCAATGCATCATCTCTAGGAAGGTCATCCTTGTGATCACACATCAGAATCCTGGATGGCTATCTAGATGGAGGCATGCTGAAATAGATCAAGATGTACCAAACTTAATAAAGTATACATGGTGAGATGATAATGGCTCAAAAATTAAATGATAACAAACTCATTCCAATATAATGCATGTAACATTTACTATCAATGCAACTAGTGTATTCATGTTCCAAGCTAGAAAGATGAATTTTGAGCCCAGGTGTATGGATATGTCGGATATCGTACCAACGCTTGATTCCATATCATAAAACCTGAACTTGATACACTTAAAACTATTGTCCCAAACCAACTCACAAACTCTTGGTTCATTAGGTAGAACCGAGAACAATCTTATACAACTCTATCATGACCCGTCCCCCAAGGCCCATGTTGTGACTACCCAAATCCCTAATCCAATAGGCTTGGGGATGGGGACTAGCACAATGTAAGAATATCCCAAAAATGGGAAACATTTTCTTATGTACCTGTACACATGCACAAATCCCCAAGAAAAAGCGTTAAACTGAAAACACTATGTAAACCTGCATGCATACCACTAAGTCACCCACAAAGTATAAGGGTAAGAATGAAGAAAGTATATGGTGCCATAATAAATTCCTAACCAAAATGAAATGTACAAGATCATGTAATACATATGGAGAATACCCTACATGATGCGTAGGTACGATACCAACATTCTAATGTCGTTGATGTAGAACTCATATATCGAGACTCTCTCTAAGAACCACCTGGCCTCGGTCCACCAAGGTCTCTGTCAAAGAATTGATCATATACACAAGACATGACAGATCTGGTCATATTATGTGCTAGGGGGAGTAAACCAATAGTTAGTAGGGACACCTTAACCATAATGAAAACATAAAAAGTACAGTAAATATCATCTATACCCACTGGTGTAAGTCTAAAGTATGAAGAGAATTATTTAAAATTATAGCCCAATGATATATCAGTTTTTATGAAACTATAGGTGTCGACAACACATGGAGTGTTGTTGGAATGCATTGCGTCGATGGTGCATAGAGCATCGATGTTTAACAGGGTCTCGATGGTGCACATAGCATCGACAGTGCCTATAGAAGAGATTGTGCATGGGTTGTTTATGGTGGACGGAGTGTCAATGGAACATGAAGCTTTGATGATGTATAGAGTATCGATTGAGCATGGAGTGTTGATGGAGCATGGAGCACTAATGGTTCAATTATCCCCCCATGTCATGTTGACACCAAGATCACACAGTCATCGTGAACTGCAAAATTATACTCATAGTGTGATTATTCATGAATAACCTAAATTTCCCGATATTAAGTAATATTACAACATCAAAAAAACTAAGTTAGAGTATCTCAAAAGGACCATCTCATCAAAAGGGTATGAACTCTATAAATGGCCCATCAAATGGACAGATGCTTTGAAAGATATGGCTAGTTATGTAAAAAGGTTATGATATGCTCTGGGTCCATCGGGACCAGACCTCGATGGGCCAAACAGACCCAACCCAACCTGGTCGGTCTGGGCTATCCCAAATTTTCATGGCCCAATGGGCCTCTGGCTTGTGGCACGATTGGATATCGGAGCGGCCTGCTTCTCCAGCGTGGCCTATGTCATGCGGGTCAGTTTTGCTCCACCAGTCATGGCCCATATTGGCCGCATCCATCTGGTCCACAAAGTCAACAAACCACACAACTAGTATGCTCCAACTATCAATGCAGTACATGACTGAATTTCATGCATCTGTCCAACAGCGTCCATTTGGTCTCACATAATTAATGCCGATGAGGGATCCCGTCGACACAGATTTGCGCTGCATCCCTACTATCACCACTGTGGCCTCCTGTCATGGCCCCAAGTCAACATCCACATCCTTAACCACTATATCCCCAAACACTAATATTCCTTCCCACCTAGAACACATCAAGTTTCCACCACCATCTTCCCTTCTTGGCCCAGCCTCCACTCCATGGCCGATGTTTCCTCTCCTGCCAGCCACCCCGCCAGAGGCCTTACCCTGCCACGCTCTACCTAAACCTGCTGGCGCTGCCACCTCAATCCACTTCCATGCACTTCAAATACCTTGGATTTTAATGGGATCATATCCCAAGTCCCAGATAATTACATCATGGATCAAAGATGCAATTATCCATTCATCATAATTAATGAGGAACGAGGAACGAGGAATATATGAGATTACGGGAAAGTGAAAAATCACATTAACACCCTAATGTATGTATCATTCCCTTGGTTATTATGGCATTTATACCTTCTTTCTATAATTTTTAATTAAGATAAATCAATTGATATTCAGATGGATTAATCATCCCATTAATTTCCACAATAAATTTACCCAACCCGCAAGAATGAATGAACAAAAAATCAACTTTTTTATGAGTTGGTACATGTTTTTCATTTGAATCTAAGAGGTTAATGAAAATCATAGTGGTAACAAGTCCCAACCTTGAGGTTGGATATGTGGTTGATAAAGAAGGAGGATCTCTGTCATTGTCGATTTTTTATCCTCCAGCGTTCATCATCATTCGTCAAAGAGGTTTCTATCTCCTTTACCAAGAGGTATTTCTAGGGTTTTGGCGATAAACGAATATTATTAAAAATAGGCCCTAATTTAATAGAAACATATGATGTGTGATGTAAAATATTTTTATTAATATGTTGTAATTATGGTTGCATCCAATTTCATACTTTCACAGTCGACATATGCTAGTCGACGATTGTCCCTACCTAAAGTAATGTCGCTACTCATAACGCAACGATGCCCTCAAATTCCAAATCATGGAAGTCATTTAGAAGTTTTTCTTAATTAAATGAGAAACCACCCATACAATTTTTTAAAAATCCTACTTTTTTCATCGTATCATTTTGGGCACCCCAAGCCTCATAATTTCATGGCAACTCAGTGCCTGGTCTCAAAATTTTTCCAATTAATTTATAAAAATAAACCAATTTAAAAATTCAGTCATTACATGAAGGGGATGTTGCTAAGTGCTCCAGTATTCCAGTTTTCATAGGAAGGGGTGTTGTTTGAGGTTTTTTATTCTTATCATCTGGCCTTGGGAAGCGTATTGATGTATTAATGAGAAATTATTTCTTATTGGCCTAGGTAGTAATGTCAACTTGAGCATAAAAATTCCACATATGATCTGAAGCTAGTATCTGTCATGTTTTCTCAAATGTTGTGGTGAAATTACCTCATCATGCATCACTTTTTGGTCTTTACAGATCAAAATAGATTAAGGTACATCATTCCCTATTGAGATTTTAACTTTTGGTAGAAAATATTGATTATGTTTTCCTCCGGAAAATGATTTGGAGATATCTCGAACCATAGTAAAGTGAATCTTCATGGACAATTAATTTAGTATGATTTCGTATAAGTAGGTTGTTCAGGACTCTGTAGATACATGGATGGTGATGGAGGAGTTTCCACCCTTGTACTTAGATGAATGAATGGAATGTGGTGGTGGCTGTCAATTTCATATGATTGTGCAGTTTTCCGTGATGCAATAGGTAGTGGAGTTTGGGTGTCAAGACTCAAAGGCATCGGTGTTTCACGACCATGTTTCCCATGTTATACTCTGAAGGGATGGTCAGGGGATGGTCCAAACTAGATGTTGTTTCCTGGAAGGCTGTTTTTTAGTACAGCATGATGGGGTCCCTCATTAGTTTCATGGATCACCATTATCAACAAACCCATGATTTTATAAGAAGTGCCATATGTTGATGATGTATTTTTGGTGTCACATGATGAAATGGACAGGGTCACATTTTGTGGAAAGGTGCTTAGTTTTCTGGTAGGTGAACGTTGAGAAGCATGTTCCTCATGGTATTTTTCGGCCATTGAATGTCCCCATGAAGATGTGGAATGACATATCAATGGATTTCCCCATAGGTTTAATCAAGTATCTGATAGGCTACGATGCTATTTGGTTGATAGTGGATTAGTTCATGAAATCATCCCACTTCTTAGCGATTAAGGATTTAGGTGTAGTCGATACTTTGGAAAAGAGGTATGTGGATGTGGTTGTTTTGTTTCATAGAGTTCCTAGGACCATTATCTCAATTCGAGATTTCTGTTGTACCTCATGAGTCCTAAGGGGATTGTAACATATTTTAGAATCCATGTTGTAGCTCATCACTAATTACCACCCTCAGATTGATGTGAAGATAGAGCAGACTATCTAGAGAATTTAGGATATGTAGTGATCATGTGCATTGGACTTTATCATATGTTGGGTATAACACTTTCCTTTGTGGGCATGTGTCTTGGAATTTTGCGTATCTTTTAGCATTTCCATTATTACTGGAGAGGATACATGATATCTTCCATGTCTCACAGCTCCATCGATATATACATGATGACTTCCATGTCATTGACTTGAGAGAGTTGTATATCGATGATGATGTGACATTTGTGGATCTGTAGTAGGAGATATATGATCATCAAGAGAAGGTGTTGTGTGTACAGAACATACCTTTAGTTGGTGTGTTGTGGTGGCATGGTGACTAAGAGGAGAGTATACCAGGGACTGAGAGAGGAAAATTCATGCCTAGTACCCAAATATTTTTTCAGTTTTGCCTTGTTCTGTTTTGCTTTATAATGTAATTCTTGAGCCTTATTTTATATGAGATGATATATTTACCCTTGTTAATGTTATGTGTGGTGTGAAGATTGATAAATTCAAAACATTTGGAAAGTGGACTTCCTAACTTCTTATCCAGAGATGTTACTTATGATGTCATTAAACCCATGATGGGGAGTCTTTGATGCCCAAAGAGGATAGTATCTCTACTTGGGGGGATAAAATTCCCTAATTCGGATATTCAGACAGTCAGGTTGTTGTGCTTGCGTGTTATGCCTTGTTAAAATTGGGTAGAAACTATCTACAGAGGTGTTTATGGATTTTGGTGGTTTCCACACCATCTTTCCAACAAAATAGGATGGTTTATTGTTGAACATTAATGTATTGGTTGTTAGTGGTGTTTCAAGTGTAGAAAGATCCATGATAACTGTTGGACATGGTGGTTGTTTGGACCCATATTTCTATTGGTCTTGGTTTTGGATTCATGATGGAGGGAATCATTAGATAATTATATAATATATAGTTACGTTTCCTCCCAGTATGTAACTTTGGTAGTTTTTTGTAATGTGATTACATGTCGTTAAATCACATTACACAACATGAATCTCCATTCCACAACATGACTAGGAAGTTTCATGATGTTTAAAATTTTGAGGATTGAAAAATAAATAAAGACATAGGTGACATGTTTTCTTTTCAAAACAGAACCATAGGTATCGCATGACGTGAAAGGGTATTACACGTAACGTAATACCCCAAATGTGCATAGTTGTAATGAATTTTATTTACTAAACTATTATTAATTCGTTATTATTTTATTTTTTGTCTCAGTCCAAATGAACCCTATCCATCCCGAGGAGTCCTTATTGCCCTACACCTCCCTCCTTCATCTATCAATTCCGATTGTTTTTTCATTAGATATCCTTCTTCAATCCATGGTGAGTGTTCTCTTCTTTCTCATCATTTTACTCTTTTTATTTCCCTGGGATTCTCTGTCATGGTACAACTTATCTTGAGTTGGATTTTTGGGGAGATGTTTGACAATATTCAGGTGCAGAATAAATTTATCCACGTTTCTAGTGGTGCAGTTATCCTTTGTGGGGATTCTTATTCACCTTATAGTGTCCATGTGAGTTGAATATAATCTCCAAAGTACGATTTTCCTTCATTTTTCCTTATTTTTGCATCATGCGGAAGAGATCTAATTTTTCTTACCAAATATCATAGTTGTTCCACAATATTAAAGGATGGGGACCAGGTAAACTAATTGAATGGAGTAGAGGGATTCGATGAACATGTTCCTATGATTTTGATGTTATTGTGATGTTGTAAACTATACAAGAAAAACACCCTTCTAAAAATCAGGAATATTGTTGGTCCATGGTTGAATGAAAAAAAATTCATGTTGGATGATTCCTATTGAAAACATTTATATAGAAATTTGTCAATTATACACACTTGGATAATAAAATTATGCCCCAAAATTACTTATATTTTGTGAAACCCCTTGAATTAACATGTAGAATTAAATAAGGGATGCCTCATTAAATATAAAATTGTGTTATGATTTTGTATCTAGGGTGATGTGTTGTGTGGGATTACTGTGGTTGTGTGTGTGTGACATATTTAATGTGAAGTTACTATTTTGTGTTGTGAGGATACACTATGCTTTCTTCTTTGGTACATTTTTGATGCACATGTGTTTACTGTGTGTTGGTTTAGGTAGTGTGGTGGAAGAATTTGTAAATGATATGTCATACTGACTATTTAATGTATTCAAAGGTAAATAGATTCATTGATTTTTGAATGGATGAGAAGTGTTCCACATCAGGGTTGTGATCGGGATATACAATTGTGGGTTGCTATGTTTCCTATAGTGTGATGTGCATTTATGTTTCTTTAATATTAGTGGAATAAATGAATAAAAAATTCGTTAATAAAATTCGAAATATTATTGAAATTTTATTGATAAAAAATGGATAAATATGTTGTGATTAAAGACTTCTAATGGTTAATTACACTTATGGAAATTAAAATAAGGATGTGTCTTGATGTGCGGTGTTGTGCATTTAGAGGTTCCAGTAATGATGGAAGTGTTGTGAGCTAGTTTCTTATTCAGCACCCATAGGATATTCATGAGTGTTTGGAAATATATTTTTACATAATATTATTTTCCCTAGTGATTTATATACTCACCCCACTCCAGCTAGGAACTATATGTCGAACACCCCCATCGTCACGAGGGAGAGTGTCTTTCCAAAACATCATGGTGGGAGGATCAATGACTGGCCACCTACTACTCTAGGTTGCCTCTTCTAGGGAGTGAAAACCCATGATTCTTCAGGAATGTTTTGGTTTGTGAATCCCTAGTTTGGGGGGGGGGAGTGTTGTGTTTTACCTGGTGTTTTAATGATGATATTTTGTGTTCTTTCGCTGGTGTGTTTGGTATGAGCTATGTTGTTCTTTCCCAGGCGTCTTTAGAATGATATATGGTTTGTGATGCCCATGTGTCTATGGGTAGGATGAAATTTGGTTTGTGAACCATGTGTATTTGGGAAGGATGAAATATTGATTGTGTCTTAGGACATTGTGGGTGGGATTTGATGTGGTTTTTTAGGCCCCATATTCTATTGGGGGCATGTGGTGTGGTTCGTGAGGCGTAGGTGTCTGCAAAAAGTATGTGCTATGGTTTGTGAGGCATATTTTATTGTGGGTATGTTATGATCTGTTACATTCAGAAGAGGTGGGAGAGTGAGGATGTTTTCCATTAGTAATTATTAGCTAATTAGAATGATGTTTTGTGAGGTACTCTATCATCGATGTTCATAACATATTACTTTACTTTACTTGTGTAACTTGGTATGTGTGCCTTGGTGATTATGGTATGTATAGTATACCTAGTTAGTTTCTATTTGGTTCTACTATTTCTCACAAGGGGGTTAGTATGCTTCCTTTCACCCGTGGATGGGATAATTAGTTTTTCCTTACCGAGTATAAATTTATTCTCACCCTATATATATATGAAAAATAATTTAGGTTTCCTGGAGTATTATGTGGATTTTGGAAGGATTTACTTGATATGGATTTGGGGAAATTTCTGATTAGGGGATTTAGCATACTTTTGGTACATACATTGGTGTTTCTGTTCCACTTGTAACAGTTTTATTTTAAACATGCACGTGTGGTGGATTTTGGTTTTCATATATATAAATCATGGATTTGTTTTTGGATGAACCATCATATCTCCCAATCTTTTTTCCCTAAAAAGGGATACACCTCCCACATCAGGAGATGGTATACCCATGGCTCTAGTCACCACCCTAGGGCTTAAAAGAGATGGGGCTCATGGTTTATTATCTCCACATTATCATTACAAGCCCAAGAGATATATCTTTGGATATAGGCGATCATGACATATAGGGTACCCCATACCACTTTCCCACTAATTAGCCTATATCCCAACCAAAAAAATGCCACGGTGCTCTCACCTCTTATGAATCACATCACATCAGAACACTCCCGCACACAACTAGGACATCACAGCACATCACATCCTACGCACAAACACATGGGTAATCACAACACATTAAATTGAAACATCAAACACCTAGTCCATTTGAACACATCACCATCCTCTAATTCACACTGGTTCCAACACAAATCATGCCATCTTAAAGGCACCAAGGACATCACACCACATCTTATCCATAAGAAACCCAGCTCCACACATCAAAACTCACCCCACGACACCTATTCCATTACATTCATCATCTAATAACCTAAAATTCCTCAAAACATTACATCTAGTGAAATAAGTACCTTTCTTAGATGAGGGAGTATGGAAGGGTGAGTGGCCATCCATCCATCCTCGGACCAGGTTGATTGGGAAAAACATTATACCACATGACTATGGGGGCATCAAAACATAGTTATCAATTAGGGTGGGGTGCATAAATAAACAAATTGATCATATATTGTATATGAATATAGTGTAATGTAGAGCATGGTGTTTCATTTGTTGTAAAATAAGGAGTTAAGTGTCCATAATATGTCAATATGTGTATGTAAAGGTGATTATGAAAGTTGTGACAATGATTGAAGTGGTGGTGCTCAAAGTGAGGTTATTAATTTACTGATGATCATACATTTATTAGCGATTATGATTGAGGAAAAAATTCAAAAGATTTTTATGCAGATATACTAAGTTCCAAGACATGTGTTTAAAGGATAACACATAACTCATTACAACATTGAAGGAAATGCATTATGCTTGAATGAATGAGTAATGAAGAAATGATTCGTGCATCATCAATGATTGGAGGAAAGGTTTGTCTTGATGATATTTGGGATTTATTATCTAAAAAGAATGGAATGGATGATATTTGAAGACGAAAAAGGAGAAATGATGAATTCATGGGTTTTTCATATTAATGATAGATTAAAAATTAGTTTTTATATTAGGTACCTAGTATATCCATTTTCCAAAAAAATAGGGCCAACAATTGTGGCTAGCTAAGAGTTTCAACCTCAAGAACATGTGGGGGCCAATGGTCAACCACGCCAGAGGGAAGCCCTATAGAGCTAGCCCTGCATGAGGAAGGAATGTGGCCATCCATCTATCCTCTAACCTAGATGATTGGGAAAGACACCCTCCGACATGACTATGGGGGCCTCAAAACATAGTTATCCATTAGGGTGGGGTTCATAATGAAATAAATAGAACATATAGTGTATATTAATATAATGTAATGTAGATCATGGTGTTTCATTTGTTGTCAAATAATGAGTTAAGTGTCAATATGTTTTCAATATGTGTATGGAAAGGTGATTATGGAAGTTGTGCCAATGATTGAAGTGGTGGTGCTTAAATTTAGGTTATTAATTTAGTGATGACCCCACATTGATTATGGATTATTATTGATGAAACAATTCAAATGATTTTTTTGTAGATCTACAATGTTACAAGACATGTGTTTAAAGGATAACACATCACTCAATACATAATTGAAGGAAATGAATTATGCTTTAATGCATGAGTAATGATGAAATGATTTGTACATCATCAATGATTGGATAAAAGGTATGTCTTGATGATATTTGGGATTTATGATATAAAAACAATAGAATGGATGATGTTAGAAGATGCAAAAGGGGAAAGGAAGAATTCATGGGTTTTTCATATTAATGATAAATTAGAAATTAATTTTTATATTAAGTACTTAGTATATACCTTTACCAAAAAATATGTCCAACCCTTGAGGCCAGCTAAGAGCCTCAACCTCAAGAACAAGTGGGGCCCAAAGTTAAACAGCGCCATAGGGAATCCCTCTGGGGATAGCCTCTCTTGAGGAAGGAACGTGGCCATCCATCCATCCTATGACCTGGATGATTTGGAAAGACACCCTCTCATATGACTATGGGGGTGTCAAAATATATTTATCAATTAGGGTGGGGTGCATTAATAAATAAATAGATCATATAGTGTATATGCATATAATTTCATGTAGAGCATGGAGTTTCATTCGTTGTCAAATAAGGAGTTAAGGGTCAATAAGTTTTCAATATGTGTATGGAAAGGTGATTATGGAAGTAGTGCCAATGATTTATGTGGTGGTGCTTAAAGTGAGGTCTTTAATTTAGTGATTGTCCCACTTTGATTATGGATTTTTATTGAGGAAACAATTAAAATGATTTTTTTCAGATCTACAATGTTCCAAGACATGTGTTTAATGGATTACACATCACTCATTACAACATTGAAGGCAATCTATTTTTCTTTAATGCATGATTAATGAAGAAATGGATCGTGCATAATCAATGATTGGATGGAAGGTATGTCTTGATGATATTTGAGATTTATAAAAATAATAGAATGGATGAGTTTTGAAGATGAAAAAGGAGAAAGGAAAAATTCATGGGTTTTTCATAATAATGATAAATTAAATATTAGTTTTTATATTAAGGACTATGTATATCCCTTTTCCAAAAAATAGGGCCAACCTTTGAGGACAGCTAAGAGCCTCATCCTCAAGAATATGTGGGGCTCAGAGGTCAATTGTTCCAAAGGGAATCCCACTAGGGCAATCCCCACATGGCATCATACCTCTCTCGCACACAACTAGGACATTATAGCACATCACATCCTGCCCACACAATATTTGGCCCTCAAAACACATCAAATTACAACTTCACACACCTTGACAATTTGAACACATCACCGTCCTCCGGCACACACTGGGTCCATCACAACACATTCCATCTTAAAGGCACCAAGGACATCACACCACATCTTATCTATATGAAACTTGGGTCCACACATCAAAACTCACACCAATACACCAATTCCATTACAACCATCATATAATGAACTAAAATTATTCCAAACATCAAATCCAATGAAATATGTACCTTTCTTGGATGAGGGAGTAGGCAAGAGTGAGTGGTTGTCCATCCATCTTCTAACCATGATGATTGGGAAAGACACCCTCCTATGTGACTAAGGGGGCGTCGAAACATAGTTATCAAATATGGTGGGGTGCCTAAAGAAATAAATAGAACATATAATGTATATGCATATAGTGTAATGTGGATCATGGTGTTTCATTTGTTGTCAAATAAGGAGTTAAGTGTCTATAACTTGTCAATATGTGTATAGAAAGGTGATTATGGAAGTTGTTCCAATGATTGAAGTGGTGGTGCTTAAGGTGAGGTTATTAATTTTGTGATGATCCAACTTTGATTATAGATTATGATTGGGGAAAAAATTCAAATGTTTTTTTTTCAGATCTACAAAGTTCCAAGACATGTGTTTAAAGGATAACACATCATTCATTACAACATCGAAGGAAATGCATTATTCTTTAATGCATGAGTAATGAAGAAATGACTCGTGCATCATCAATGATTGGAAGAAATGTATGTCTTGATGATATTTGGGATTTATGATCTAAAAATAATGGAATGGATGATGTTTGAAGATGAATAAGGATAAAGGAAGAATTCATGGTTTTATTATATTAATGATAAATTAAAAATTAATTTTTATATTAAGTACTTAGTATATCTCTTTACCAAGAAATAGGACCAACCATTGAGGCCACCTAAGAGCCTCAACCTCACGAACAACTGGGGCATAATGGTCAACCACGCCAGAGGGAAGCCCTCTGGGGATAGCCCCACATGAGGAAAGAATGTGGCCATATATCCAACCTCTAACCATAATGAATGGGAAGGAAACCCTCCTACATGACTATGGGGGCGTCAAAACATAGTTATCAATTATGGTGGGGTGCATAAAGAAATAAATAGAACATATCATGTAAATGCATATAGTGTAATGTAGAGCATGGTGTTATATTTTTGTCAAATAATGAGTTAATTGTCAATAAGTAATCAATATGTGTATGGAAAGGTATTTATAGAAGTTGTTCCAATGATTGATGTAGTGGTGATTAATGTGAGGATATTAATTTAGTGATGATCCAACTTTTATTTTGTATTATGATTGAGGAAACAATTCAAATGATTTTTTTCCATATCTACAATGTTCCAAGACATGTGTTTAAAGGATAACACACCACTCATTACAACATTGAAGGAAATGCATTATTCTTTAATTCATGAGTAATAAAGAAATGATTCGTGCATCATCATTGATTGGATGAAAGGTGTGTCTTGATGATATTTGGGATTTACGATCTAAAAGGAATGTAATGGATGATGTTTGAAATGAAAAATGTGAATGGAAGATTTCATGGGTTTGTAATATTAAAGATAAATTAAAAATGAGTTTTTATATTAAGTACATATTATATCATTTAACCAAAAAATAGGTCCAATCATTGAGGCCACCTAAGAGCCTCAACCTCATGAACAAGTGGGTCCCAAAGGCCAACCGCACCTGAGGGAATCCCTCTGGGGCTAGCCCCGCATGAGGAAGGAACGTGCCCATCCATCCATCCTTTGACCATGATAATTTGGAAAGACACCCTCCCACATGAATATGGGGGAGTCAAAATATAGTTATCAATTACGGTGGGGTGCATTTAGAAATAAATAGAACATATATTGTATATGCATATAGTGTAATTTAGAGTATGGTGTTTCATTTGTTTTCAAATAAGGATTTCAGTGTCAATAAGTTGTCAATATGTGTATGGAAAGGTTATTATTGAAGTTTTTCCAATTATTGAAGTTATGGTTCTTAATGCGATGTTATTAATTTAGTGATGATCCCACTTTGATTATCGATTATGATTGAGGAAACAATTCAATTTTTTTTCCATATATACAAAGTTCCAAGACATGTTTTTAAAGGATAACACATCACTCATTACAACATTGAAGGCAATGTGTTATGATTTAATGTATGAGTAATGAAGAAATGATTCGTGCATCATCAATGATTGGAAGAAAGGTATGTCCTGATGATATTTGGTATTTATGATCTAAAAATAATGTAATGGATGACGTTTGAAGATGAAAAAAGAGAAAGGGAGAATGCATGGGTTTGTTATATTAATGATAAATTAAAAAATGTTTTATATTAAGTACATTGTGTATCCCTTTACCAAAATATACAGCCAACCATTGAGGCCATCTAAGAGCATCCACGTCAAGAACAAGTGGGGCCCAAAGGTCACACATTAAGACATCGAAGGCAATGCATTATGCTTTAATGCATGAGTAATGAAGAAATGATTCGTACATCATCAATGATTGGAAAAAATGTATGTCTTGGTGATATTTGGGATTTATGATTTAAAAATAATGGAATGGATGTGGATTGAAGATGAAAAAGGATAAAGGAAGAATGCATGGGTTTTTCATATTAATGATAAATTAAAAATTAGTTTTTATATTAAGTAATTATCATCTCCTTTGACCAACAAAAATAGGGGAAACCAATGAGGCCAGCTAAGGGCCTCAAACTCCAGAACATGTGGGGCCCAGATGTCATTGAGGCCAGCCAAGAGCGTTAACCTCATGAATAGGTGGGGCCCAAAGGTCATTGAGGTAAGCTAAGAACCTCAACCTCAAGAACAAGTGAGGCCCAAAGGTTATTGAGGCCAGCTAAGAGCCTCCACCTCAAGAACAGGTGGGGCCCAAAGGTCATTGAGGCCAGCTAAGAGCATCAACCTCATGAACAAGTGGGGCCCAAAGGTCATTGAGGCCAGCTAAGAGCCTCATCCTCAAGAACGGGTGGGGCCCTAAGGTCAACCATGCTTGAGGGAAGCCCCCTCAGGATTTCCCAGCATGAGAAAAGAACGTGGGTTATGTATATGCCCGCACGTGCACACATAGTGGTGAACCCATGCAGTGAAGGCATAGTGGTTGCTAGGAGCAAGCTCAAAGGATGAAGAGTGGGTTCTAGAACATTTCCACAGAACAACCACAGGGTGCAACACTATGTGAGACAGAAGATATTTCTATGTTGAAGGTATTTCGGATTGATATTTAAAGAAGAAACAAACTTCCGCATCATTCGATGTGGGATGAGGTTTTAAAAACATGGATGTAATCTCGGTTTTCCATCAGATCTCACACAAGATCTCAATTGCATGCCCTACCCCACAATCTGTGATATAATCTCCACCATCTGTGATCAATCCAATGGCCGATAAGAGCCACTAAGGTTGTCTTCAACCTCTGGACACTTGTGGCAACCCGACGTGAACCAGTGCACCGAACCCCCCCCCCCCCCCCCACACCACCTTGATCAAACATTAGCCACTACTTAAGATCAAATTTAGTGTATGGTGATCGTCTGGAAGAACTAAACTCATGAATGCAATAAATGTTGTATGCATGCATGGAGATAAAGTGTTATAATGACGTAGAAGCTACGTGAAGCTACCGAGGCTTGGAAGAAAGCTCCTCGATTGAGCATTAATGGTGAAGATGATGTGCATACATTCAAAAATGAATGCTCATGAGGATAAAACTGTGGATTGGATGGCCCTCGTTGAATGGAAACTACTGAGCTATTCACCATATTTCGATCCTGTGTTTGAATATTTCATACCCGAAGATCATGGGATTTCAAAGATTCAACCCTTAAGATTTTAACTTGTAGATACACTCTGATTCTAATCTATAAATTAAGAGCCCTTGAATTAGTCCTGGTTGTTGAAAACATTGAACAAGCTATCCTTTCCGAGAAATAGATAACCATGCAACATGTTTCCATACAATGTAGCTACGTGAAGGAGTTCTGCGCTTCCCTTGCACGAAGGAGAACCGTGAACCATCTTGGTTCGTGAGAGAGGATATTTGAACCCTCTATATGTTTCTACCCAAAAGAATACGATAGGTTCTTTGAACCCTTGGTGCATCTTTGTGGAAGTAATCTCGTAGGTAAACAACTAGTATCGGTCACACTTGATTCACCCTGGCGACGGCAGAACCAAGAACTATATTTGGTTCTATAAAGATGGACCATGAACACTCCATGCACGAAGAAGAAGTCCCCGTGTTCCCTCTGGATTGTGAAAAAATGAAAGAACTGAAATTGTTTTGTTCATTTAAAGTAGAAAACAAATATGAACAATGTTCATGTGATGTATTAACCTAAAAATGAATGATTCATGAAGAAAACACACTCATTGCCCATTTAGGTTGAATGCAATGAAGCATAAAAGCATTCACCTATGTGATCCAATCTCATATTTATGCATTAGAAACTCTAAATAAACATTGGGTCCAATAAGAAGAGAAGGAAGGTTATTGGGATACACAAACTCCTTATTACATACACATACATGACACACATTGAATCCAAATTAAAAGAAAAAGTGTGTGTGTTCTAATAACCAAAAGGGAAGAAGAAAAAGGAAAAGATCAAATATGGAGTGTTTTTTCCCAAAATATTACACCCATTGGGGTTTCCATACATGAATGAATAAATGAATTCTGCATGTGGGCATGCATGTACATGAACACATAAAGACACATAAAGGAAGAGATTGTGTGTGTGCATATTGAGAAAAAATAATCCATGAAGATAGTGCACGTGATAAATCTTGAGACGCATGGATGCAATCATGTAAGATCAAATGCACGTGTGAAAGGAATTGAGATATCCAAAAAATAGAAGTTTGGATGCCATAAAATCCATGCATAATTTGAAGGAGAATTGAGACTAATGCAATACTATATTAAAGAATATCTTATATCTGATTGAACAATATTTCAGAATCTTAAAAGTTAGATAAATATGATATTGTTCTAAATTATTCTATCATTCATGCAGAGGTTTTGTGCACCATTTTCACACACATAAGTGAGGCCAGATCTTCATTAGATGAAGAAAGATTTGTATGAGCATTGATCATCTGAGGACTGATCAGTAAGGTGATCAAATTTGTTGAGCAAAGCCAACAAACCTTATCAACAGTTGTTAAGGACTCTTGAAGAGATACACATGTAAGTCTAATTAAGCAAACCTATGTGGATATATCATAATACCGTCTATATTGAATCAATAAAGAACACTGAAAGAAGCTTATAGTGTAACTAGAGAGCCATGAAAACCCTGTGAGATTCAGGGTGGAGAATAAGTCTTATGTGGTACTCTAATGTAGGATAGTGGAATCTGGTAACACTGTGGGATGCATTATAAATACAATCCTATAGGACTCATGAGTGATACAGTGGGACTCTGTGACAACCATTGTAATTGTTAACTAGATTATAGTAGATAATATGTGTTGGGGGGAACAACCAACATAGCAAGGAGTAGGTCATTGAACCAACCCTCATAAATCCTTCTGTACAGTGCCTTTGAATTTACATCATAACTTGAGGTAAGGCAAAGAGACACATGAATATTGGATTGAGGCTTTAACCAGCCATATATGTCTAGTTGAAAAGAATCAATTAGTAATTTTTCTAAAAGTTTTTTTGATTCACCTCAACCCCTCTCCTGGATTTACACTAATTGGGGCACTTCAATTGTTATTAGAGATAGGTTTGCCTCTAAAATATTAAAGGTAGTATATATGAAGTGTATTTGAGGAGACGAGTGAACAACCTCAAATGGAGAAATATTCCAAGACACATAAGAACATAAAGAATAAACATGAAAGAAAGATGAAGAAGAAGATTACTCATAATACGGAGACACCATCTAATGAAGGTAATCTGAAAGGTACAACATGTGATAATTCATTTTATTATCTTGTATCTTCTGATGAAGCATGTTCTAGCTATGATGATGATAGATCTGTTACTGATATTCAGACTGCACTCATATATCATCTGATGAATGTACCTAGAAAAGTGGAAAGACACATTGTTTCAAGCATTATTTCTTTTCAAGATTTAAAATTACTACTAGAAAATGAACATAATTCCATTAAAAAAGAATTGTCTAAAAGGGTTGGCATATCCAACACTCTCACAAAACTAGTGAAGTCAAAGGATGATAAAATTCCTCATTGCAATGAAGGAAATTATCATGTTACTAAATAATTTCTTGGATGTATTTTTGGGAAATAATTATTTGACAATGTATTTTTATAAGCTTTCCATGAATTTCAAAAGTTTCATAGACTTTCTATAGTTGTCAAAGCTTCTAAACATGATGAAAATACAAACATGGCAATGAATCATGACATATCTTTTCAAGAATTATGAAATATTCATGAAGATAAAATGTTAAAGTTGAAGGATAATTGGGAATTTAAGTTGAGATCTGTTGAGGATGAGAAGAATCGCCTCAACATGAAGTGTTTAGAGACTGGGGAGAAATTGAATAATCTGTTGGCCAGAGTGGATACTCAAGAGGGGGGGTGAATTGAGTTCCATTGAAATTTATATTAAAAACAATTAGGATTAAAATCCCCCAAAATTAAACAGCCGAGTCAATTAATGAAGTAGAGATATAAGTGAATTATTGTTCAAAAGGATTCTCAAAGGTTGATGACTCCTCAGTTGAATCAGTATGAGAAATAATTCCACTTTTAAAACATATTTACTAAACGAATAACATATACACACTAACCATAACTAACTATTAGAGTGAATGTAAAAACAGATTTCTGTCATTGTTAATATAAGCACAGTAGATAAATATAAAATAGAGTAAGTGGATGATGAACAAAACAACTTAAACAAGAGGTTCTATCTTAAGTCAATACCGAGTCCTCTCCACTTGGTGATCACCTGCCACCAAGCAATTATATTAAAAAGGTATAGAAATCCTATATCAGGCTTTACCATAGTTTTCAGAAACTATCCACGTTTTACAACCTTTACCACAGTTATACGTGGGAGAAATTAAACTACCAAGCCACACTAGGCTACTTCCACAGTTATACGTGGGAAAAATATAAAGGGAATTTGGTATGGGGATTTTCAGTATCCCGCAGTTCAAGACCAAGATTCAGTGTGTGTGACACAGACACACTACTGACATATGTAAGATACTTAAACACAGTAGATCTAAAGAAAGTAGGGATAAGTTTAGAATTCTCTGTTGTGTTGGAAGATCAGCTCTGGGCTAGTTGGAATGAAGGAAGTGAAGTTTTGGTCCTTCTCTACAAGTTGCTTCCAAAATAGAGTGTCGCAACATCCAAGTTCTGACTTCCAGAGGTAGAGATGATCCGCTTCTTATGTTTAATTCTCTTTGAAGCATACCATTATAGATGGAAGAAGGTTATTTCAATGGATCTTTGTAAGGCTCTCTGTTCTCCAGAATATGAGCTAGAGTGTTCTTATTCTTTCTTGTATATTTGGTGTTGTATGTATCTCTGTGTGTATATTCAATATGCCCACACCCTTTTTTTGATGTCTATATCTACTCATACATTTATACACTTTTCCAGCTCAGCTTCTTCTCATTTGGTTCTTCAGGGGTCGAAAAGAGAAATGTTTCAACCACATGTGGTCTTTCTTGTACCTCGTACATTCTACTGATATGCCTGAAAATAACATTAAATAATGTTAGGTGAATTAATTTGTCCAGACATGACTGTTATGATAGTATAATGAAAATTGGTACAATAGATAATATAATATCATTAGACTGGTAGAAGATTCATGGCACACGGTAGACTTCAACGGTAGTCTCTACAACTGTTTACTTCATCGGTAGGCTATTCAACTGTGAGCTTTATCAGTAGGCTATTCAACTATGGGTTTCATCAGTAGGGTTGATCAGTAGTAGAAATCAACATTAAGCTTCTAATGGAATCATTGTAACATTAGACTAATTCAATATTGAGCTTTCCAATGGTAGACTTATCTCAATAGGTAATTTCAATAATAGTTGAATACTTCCATCAGTAGACTCTGAACTACAATTGACTATATCGACAGTAGGAGTTCTCTAGCGGTAGCCTTGTACTAACGGTAGAAATGTCCAACTGTAGACTTGATCAGTGATGCTCTCAACAGAAGACTTGAGAATGAGTCAGGCAGTGAACTTCTAACAGAAGCCTTGTCACAGCAGTAACCTTGTGACGGGGACTCATTTTCTGTGAGCTTTGATAAGCAGATCAACGGTAGACTTGTGACAGTGACATTGTACCGGTATATTAGTGATATTAGATCTTCTACAGTAACCTTCTAGGATCAGTGACCTAGAGTAACAGTGAGCTATAACAGTGATCTTGAATAGAAGTCTCTTACCCGTAGCCTTTAATAGTGAACTTATATTTAGATAAATGTAAACTGTAAGATGATGAAACTAAATTATGTGACTAAGAATATAAATTTTTCATGATAAACAACAAAAATATAGATTAAAAGGGTTAGCAAATGGCTTAATATATCATGCTCAATATTTAAACATGATTTGGGATTATCAAAACAGGTGAGTCCAACAATCTCCGACCTTTCTATAATCACAAATTATGCCAGTATGTATTAAAGATAGATATCATTTATAATACAGTTACTAAACATAGATAAAAATGTCTCAAGTAGTCAGATATTAATAAGAGTGTAAAACTATTTAATATTAGTACATGGTATCAGAGAGAAAGGCAGAAAAGTTTCAACATAATATCATATTAGTATATTAGCATATTTTTCCTCAGTCACATGATAAATCTAGAATTAGCACAGTATTGCAGAATTTCTCCCCATTTGTGATTAGAAAAAAGAAAAAAAATAGAGAACAGAGAAAGATTGTATTAATTAAAGTACATTAGATGACCCAAAAAGAATACATAGTCCCTATCAAGAGACACAAAGAGACTCAATCCAAATCATCTGTAGGTACGAGATCTTTCTCTTTGGAAGAAGAATATGGAGGATGAGCTGGTGGATCAGCAGGTTTAGGAATTGCTGCAGGAATGACTGGAGGGGCAGCAACAGAAGATCTTGTGGGTCTGTAGTGAGAAGCTCGTAGAATGATTTGTGGAGTAAGGCTTCTGATAGTTTCATCCAATGATATCTTGGAAGAACCACTGGGTTGAGATGCAGGTAAGGCAGGAGGGATGATGACAGGGGTGCAGTCCACATGGAGAAAGGGTCAAAGAAGGTTTATAGAATCCATAATAATACTTCATCCACTTTCCATAGCAGATACAAAATCATCTATATTCTCCAAAAATATATCCAAAGCATGTGTCAATTCTATCAGTTTGTTGAACTACTCCCTGAATGTATGATTCAATGGAGGCAACTTCATATTATCTATCAAAAGCTTGAAGTTTTTGGTCATTTGATGCTTGGTATAGATCGTCTCAAAGTAATAAACTACGTTATTCTTAATGATTTCCTGAGTAGCAGTAGATGCTTGCAAGTGTTCAGGAACATAACTGTTTACTTCCTTAGTGGTACCAATTACCTGAGAATCAGAGGATCCACTGGTACTAGCCTTGGAAATCTCTTCCTGGATCACATTTCTGATCTAGTCAATGTTCATAGAGGTGATAGATGATGGAAGTGTTTTGACCGAGAAATCCACTGTCTCTTTGAAATAATGAGTCAAATTACCAATCACCATCTGAACAAGTGCATCCTGACTATTCATATGTTCTTTGATTGATGTCTTAAAAGCCTCAAAACATCCACAGATTTCTTGACTTCCTCATTGATGTATCTAATATCAGAATTCACATGGGTTTGGGAACTTCTCTTGGTGGTCAATGAATCAACCGATTATCTCAGAGCAACCACAGCTCATGTCCAATGTTCAATATGAGTATGGCACACATTAATCTCATTTAGCATTTCTTTCACTGGACTAGACACAGCACATCCCAGAGATAGCTCCAATGATTTTTCCACACTTCTCACCTCATCAACAAGGATATTCATAAAATCTGCCACTGATTCTCACGGGGCCTATTTCATTTCAACCTTTAAGGACTCAAGGTCCTCCTTGGTTGCCAAATTTTCATCCATTACTACTGAAACACTTTTACGTTGGATACCAGAATCCCATTGAGGTTGTTCTTCCTCATCAGAATCTCCATAATTTAGTCCACGTACCATGTATCCTAGATCTGATGACCATGCCTCTATATCATATAGCAAATAAACTGAACCAAGGGAAACAAGTTTCTCCCCCTCACTTGGAGATCTCTCCTGAAAAATCTCCTCCGTCTGTTTTTCTCTAGGTAAATCCACAACCTCCTCTGCAACTCCAGCAGATTCAACAATAGTTTTCTCTGTTGGTTCACCAGTGGGGTGAGTCTCATCCTCCACTAAGTCATCAATGACTTCCATATCAATGGTAGTTTATTCCACTCCTACATCCTTACCAGACACTGTCTTGTCAGTATAATCTATCAGATGGATCAAACTGAGATCCTCTTCTTCATTGTCTTCATCATAAGCGTCAGCAACAACCTCTTTTCCTTCATGCTTATCACAATCCACCTCTGTCTCATTAGCATAATGATCTGACTCGGTAGCCTCATACTCTTCAAAGGTGTCCATGACAATATTCTGAGATGCTTCTTCTTCTTCAGTCATCTCAGTATCACTGTCCTTTAGAATAGTCTCTCTTCTTGGGAGTTCTTTTGGAGGGCTAGCTGCTCTGAATGCTACTGTCCTTACAGGAATGTTAGGCAAATCAGGATCACTCACATCATCAATGGGGGTGTTCTCTCTTTCAGGGTCCACATCACCTTCAACTTCCACCTCCTCATCTGAATAAGCTAGTTCTGGATCATCAGGATTTAGACTTGGATCACTGTTCTCTTTTGGCCTAGATGGGTGTGTAGTAGGGTCAAACTTTTCATATACCATTCCTTCATCATTCACCCATGCCTTCATCCAGGGATTCCATCTAATATTCATGAATTTTCAAATATCCTTAGAGATACAAACACTGTTCTTGGCCACTATCATTTCTTCTTGATTTCCAACCGCACCCTTTACCTTTAGCATTACTGAAATTATCTTGGAAAGGAATTGGGCATTGAATTTTGATCTTGTCTTAGTCATATCCCCCAATTGTTCCATCAGTAACCTACATAGGTTAATCTTATTTACATGCTTCATTATGTACATCAGGAATATGTATTGGTACATTAGCACTGCAAAATCTCATCTCCTGGGAATAATTACATGCCGAAGGAATATGAACAAATGCATGTCTTCTCCATTCATCTCAACTACAATGATCTTCCTTGATTTTCCATTTCTTGTCAGTTCTTCCAGGGCTTTTTCATACTCAAAAATATCATTGCCTGGTGGAGACACTCCAGAGTAGTAATCATGTACTCCGTCACGAGGAACCCTCAAACAGGTATCACACTCAGTAGACAATAAGCTGACTTCATTTCCATTGACTCTCGATATTAGCTTATGCAAATCATATTCCTCCTCGAACTTCATATATTCATAGAATTCTTTCACAAGCTTCGGTTAGTATGGTCCATTGTTGTTGGAAAAACATTCGGTCCATCCTTGGGAATCTAGTGATTTCAGCACTAATGACTTTCTCGACATCATCCATTCTTCACTTAATTCCCTCTCAGCAAAGATTTTTCTCTTAGTCAGATGCGGGTTGACAGGTCCCATCGGGGTATTACTGGTGCCACTGGATTTGGCTTTGGTTCTAGCCATGGATATTGAGAGTGGTTTGAGGGATAAAATGTGGATTGAGGGTTTAGGAATTTTGAGAGCAAGGATCGAGATTGAGAGAAGAAGGTGGATTGAGATATTTCCATCGCCTTTGGTTTTATCATTTAGGGATTAAAAAAATAAAATAGAAATATTAAATAGGAATAAAAACGGTTTGGATTCCAGCAAAAATAAAGACAAAAAGTGAGGTATCCAACAGTGAGATGTACCAATGAGGTACACTAGTGAGGTGCAGCGGTGAGGTGTAACAGTTAGGTATATCAGTGAGGTCCAACTCTGAGGTCTAACAGTGAGGTATGAGTATGAGGTCTAACAGTGAGGCCCGACTATGAGGTCCAACAGTGAGATCTAACCGTGAGGTCTAACTATGTGGTATAATAGTGAGGTCCGACTGTGAGGTCAAATAATGAGGTCCAACTGTGAGGTCTAACAGTGAGGTCCGACTGTGAGGTTTAACAGTGAGGTCCAATGGTGATTTCTAACAGTGAGTACTAATTGTGTGGTTTCCTATGTTGAAATTAATCATTCCTAACTCATGTTTGATGTAATTTAACCTCTCAGAATTCAACGGTTTTGTGAATATATCAGCCAATTGATGTTCAGTGCCAATGAATTCAAGAGTGATATCACCCTTCTAATAATGATCCCGCCAAAAGTGACTTCTCACAACAATATGCTTTTCCCTTGCATGAGATACTGGATTTTTTGAAATGTTAATAGCACTTGTATTGTCACACATTATAGAGACATGCTTTAATTGATATCCATATTCTAGTAAAGTGTGTTTCATCCACAGAATTTGAGCACAACAACTACCAGCAGCTATGTACTCAGCTTCGACAATGGATAATGCAACAAAATTCGGCTTCTTACTACACCAAGATACTAGTGACATTCCTAAAATGTGTCATGTCCCCTAGGTGCTATTTCTATCTAACATGCAACCATAAGAATCATCATCATTATAACTCAACAGATCAAATGATTGTCCTTTTGGTTAAAATAATCCTATGTTGGGAGTATATTGAGATATTTAAAAATACTTTTTACTATAGTTAAATGAGACTCTTTTTTATTGGCTTGATAGTGAGCACACCTGCATATAGTAAACATGATGCCAGATCTACTGGCTATAAGATAGAGTAGACTCCCTATCATACCTCTGTATTTGGTTTGATCCACTGGTTCTCCAGCTTCATCAGTATCCAACTTACATGTAGTACTCATATGTGTGTCACTACCTTTACTACCATTCAATGAAAAACGTTTTAAAAGATCCTTAATATATTTACTCTGATTCAAATAATGCTATTTTTATTTTGATAGATTTGAAATACAAGGAAAAATTTGAGTTCTCCCATTAAACTCATTTCAATCTCATTTTGCACTACTCTTGAAAAATCAATACATAATGAATTTTTAGAAGATCCAAAAATAATATTATCCACATAAATTTGTACTATAAATAATCGTTAGAAATCCATTTAATGAATAGAGTAGGATCAGCTATCACTTTTGTAAAACCATTAGAAATAATAAAAGAGCTTAGCCTATCATACCATGCTCTTGGAGATTGTTTTAAGCCATATAAATCTTTAGATAGTTTAAAAACATGATTGGAAAAATGGGGGTTTGTAAAACCATGAGGTTGTTCAACAAACACATCATCAACTATATACCCATTTAGAAAAGCACTTTTAACATCCATTTGATAAATTTTGAAATTCAGATGAGCTGCATATGCAAGAATTATCCTAATAGCTTCTAGTCTAGCTACAGGTGAAAAGGTTTCCTCATAGTCTATTCCTTCTTTTTGACTATATCATTGTGCAACTTACCTAGCTTTATTTCTAAATATATTCTCAAACTCATCAACTTTGTTCCTAAACACCCATTTAGTGCCTATTGTCAAAGTGTCCTTACGTCTGTCAACTAATTCCCAGACATTGTTTCATTCAAATTGATTTAACTCTTCTTGTATAACCATTACCCAAAATTCATCATTGATAGAATCATTAATATTTCTGGGTTCATGCTGTGAAAGAAAATCTTGATGTTCAACCTGGTTTCTTAGAGAATCTCTAGTCTGTGTTCCTCTATTTAAATCACCTAAAATAGTATCTAGAGGATGATTCTTGAGAGTCCTAATACCTCTAGGAAGGTTTGAACTAGATTCTTCATTGTTGTATGTTTGTTCAGAATCAGCAGGGGAAGATTCTAGAAAATTTCTAGAACTAGATACTTTTACAGGGGATTCACAATCCTTATCATTAAAGTTCAGATTTGACAAATCTTCCTCACGATTTTCAAGAGAGGTTTTAGGCTCATGTGGATCAGTCTCATTGAATTTTACATGAACTGATTCTTCCACACATGTGGTTTTCTTATGGAACATCTATAGGATTTACTTGAGATAGAGTAACCCAGGAAAATTCCTTCATCACTTTTGGGAGAAAATTTTTCAAGATTATCTTTAGTATTAAGAATAAAGACTTTGCAACCAAAAACTCTAAAATAATTAACCTTAGGCTTCCTATTATTCCAATGTTCACAAGGGGTCATTTTTAGAACAGGTCTAATTAAAACTCTATTGATAACATAACAAGCTGTATTTACAGCTTCATCCCAAAAATAAATAGGTAATTCATACTCATTAAGAATAGTCCTTTCAATTTCTTGAAGGGTCCTATTTCTTATTTATATAACTCCATTTTGTTGAGGTGTCCTAGGGGCAGAGAAATTATGACTATAGCCATTGTGTGAGCAGTAAGATTCAAACTAGTTATTCTCAAACTCACGGACATGATCATTTCTCAGAGTCTTAACTCTAAGTCCACAAAGGTTTTCTACCGACTTAGAATATTTAATAAAGTAAGAACAATCTTCACTTTTGTGATCAAGAAAGTATACCCATATATATATAGAGAAGTCATCTATAAGAACATAAACATAGTTCTTCCCATTTAAACTTGAAACTCTTGATGGTCCAAACAAATCCATGTGAACCAACCCAAGTGGTTGAGAAGTTGAAACTTCTTTCATTGGTTTGAAAGAAACTTCGTGTTGTTTTCCCTTTTGACAGGGATTACACACTTTATCAATTGGGAATTCTAATTTAGGTAAGTCTATAACTAGACATTTCATAGATAGATTCCTAATTTAGTGCACATTACAGTGTCCTAACCTTCTGTTCCACAAACAAGACTCTTTATGAAAAGCATTTAAGCAGGAAACATTTTGTTTGGCTAAAGAATTTAAATCAATAGCATATACATTATCATTTCTACATGCAGTAAAAACTAAATCATTTTTTGAATTAAAAACATTGCATACGTCATTTTAAAATTTATCATTAAAGCCATCATCACATAACTGAGATATGATAAGTAAATTATTCTTTAATCCATCAACAAAAAATAAATTATAAATTAATATTGTGTCAGGGTTACCAATCTGGTCTAAGCCGACGATTTTTCCTTTTGCATTGTCACCAAAGGTGATATGCCCACCATCAACTTTAATTAGACTCCTGAAGCAAGAATAGTCTCCTGTCATATGGCTTGAACATCCACTTTACAAGGACCATAGGTTCTTACATGAACTCTTTAATAAATTTCCCTATAAAACAGATAAAACATGGGGTAATTTTGGTACCCAGATCTTCTTGGGTCCAGAAAGGATAGCTAGTAAAACTTTGGGAACCCATATTTTATAAATAGGTTTTCTAAGATCAACAAACACATTTTGAGACATAAATACTATGTTAGGTCCTTTAAAAAATTGTTTCTCATAAGATGGTATAAAACTTGCAGTTAACTATCCAGATTTTGGAACAAGTTTTGTTTTTCAAATTTATCTATGTCTAGGATGATATCCTAGACCAGTTGTATATTTTGGAGTAATATGTTTTCCTAGAAACTGTTTCATGGTATCCCTACCAGTAGTGTACTTCTCAATATACTTTCATAATTGCTCCTTAGATAATTTTAGTTGAGTGTTATCTTTCAACAGTTGAGCATAATTTTTTTTTCTACACTTAGATCTGTTTTGACATTACTAATCAAGGAATGTTGTTTCTTCAATGATTTATATTTAACTTTTAGTTCATTACAGGTATCTTCCAGCATATTGCAATATTCAAACAGTTTATCCTTAGGAATATTTTAATCATTATCTGAATCACTATTATTTCCAAAATTATAATCATTTAGACTAGGGGAAACATGTACCTCGGATATGTTAGTCATGATGCACATGTTGGTATGATTATTTTCAGAATCAGTAGCTTCAGATTCACTTGTGCTGTCTTCCGAAGAACTCAAGGTCGATTTCATGGCTTTCTTGTACTTTTTGTCCTTTTAATCATATTTCTTTTTGAATTTTAACTTCGGACAGTCATCCTTGATGTGTCCTTTCCTCTTTCATTCATATCATATTATATCATCTTCCTTATAATATTTCTTCCAATCATTATTCCACTTACCTTGTTGATCACACTTACCCTTGTAGTTTGGTTTTCTGAAAAACTTCTTCTTCCTATATAACTTCTTAAATATATTGGCTATTTGAGCCATTTCTTCATCACTTTCTGAATCTGAATCTTCACTAGTTGAACTTTCAGTAGGTTCATAAATTTTCTCCCTGTCTTTTCTCTTTGAAGCAGTAGACTTGAATGCCATGGATTTTCTCTTGGGTTCATCATCATCTTAATTGTTCATCTTTAGTTCTTCTTCATACATCATTAATTTACCAATAAAGTCATTAACAAGTAGCTTGATGATGTCACATGACTCTCAGATAGACACATAAGTGCCTCTCCATCTGTCTGGAAAACATCTCAATATTCTCATGATCTGCCCCTTCTCTGGAACAACTTTTCCCAGTGAACTCATGGGTTTGACAATCTCATTAAACATTAGGTACATTTCAGAAATGGGATCATCAGGTGTCGTCTTAAAATTATCATATTTAATACTATAAGTATTTAATTTCATTTACTTTATGTTGGTTGTTCCTTCATGAGAAACATCCAAGGTGTCCCATATTTCTTGAGCTGTTTTACATGCAGAAATTTGGTTAAATTCCTAATCTCCTAAAGATAAGTAAATGGTATTCATAGCTTTACATTTATTATTATAGTAAGACATTGTAGCATCACCCCAGGTAGATCTAGCAGTTTTGGGGATCTCATATTCTTATTCTATAGAAGGCCAAATATCAAAACATATACTTTCCAAATGAATTTTTATTTTAATTTTCCATTGAGCTAAATTCACACAATTTAAGAAAGGTGTCCTGTTAGTAGCAGCACCTTCTATTCTATTTTCCATAACTAGATTTTAGAAAATATATTAAAGAGATAAAATTTATAACTAACATAAATTTAATATCATTAACATAAAACTAAAATCACAATTTGAAAAAACAGATGGTTTGGTAACTTTTTATGAATAAGAATGTTACATATGATACCAAATGTTAGTTGGAGTGGATACTCAAGAGGGGGGTGAATTGAGTTCCAATTAAAATTTCTGTTAAACACTTTTAGGATTAAAATCCCCCAAATTTAGATGGCCCAGTCAATTAAGGCAGTAGATATATAAGTTACTTATTGTTTAATAGTTTTCTCAGAGGTTGATTTCCCCTCAGTTGAATCAGTATGAGAACTAATTCCACTTTTGAAACATGTTTACTAAACGAATCACATATACACACTAACCAGAACAAACTATCAGAGTGAATGTAAAAACAAATTTCTATCTTCTCTAATATAAGCACATAAGATAAATATAAAATAGATTAATTGAAATATGAACAAAATCACATAAACAAGTGGTTCGGTCTTATGTCAAGACCTAGTCATCTCCACTTAGTGATCACCTTCCATTATGAAATTATATTAAAAAAGTTAAACACATATTGTATTGGGTGATATAATAGTTTTCACAAACCGTCAAGGTTTTACAACATCTACCACAGTTATACATGGGAAAAACTAAACTACCAAGACACCCTAGGCATCTTCCACAGTTATACGTGGGAAACAAATGTAAAGGGAATTTGGTATGGGGATTTTCAGTATCCCTCAGTTCAAGCACAAGAGTCAGTGTGTGTAACACAGAAACACTGCTCATAGATGTAAGATACTTAACCATAGTAGAGTTAAAGTCAATAGGGATAAGTTTATAATGCTCTGTTGTGTTGGAAGATCAGTTTTGGACTTGTTTTATTGAAGGAAGTGAAGTTTTGATCTTTCTCTACAAGTTGCTTCCAAAAAAGAGTGTCGCAACTTCTAGGTTCTGACTTCCAGATGTAGATATGGTCAACTTATTGGGTTTAAAGCTCTTTGTAGCACCCCATAAAGTTGGAAGAAGGTTATTTCAATGGATCTTCGTGAGGCACTATGTTCTTCAGAATATATGCTTGAGTGTTCTTCTTCTTTCTTGTATATTTGGTGCAGTATGTATCTATGTGTGTATATTCAATATGTCCACACCATTTTGTTGATGTCTGTATCTACTCATACATATATTCACTTTTCTATCTCAGCTTATTCTCATTTGGTTCAGCAGGGGCTGACAAGATAATTGTTTCAACCACCTGTGGTCTTTCTCATACATCGTTTTGTCTCCTGATATGCCTACAAATAACATTAAATAATGTCAGGTGCATTAATTTTTCCAGACATGACCATTATGATAGTATAATGAAAATTGGTAAAGTATATAATATAATATAATTAGACTGGTAGCAGATGCATGTAACATGGTAGACATCAACGATAGTCTCTACAACTGTGTACTTCATCGGTAGGCATTTCAATTGTGAGCTTCATCGATAGTTTATTCCACTGTGGGTTTCATTAGTAGGCTTGATCAGTGGTATACTTCAACAGTAAGCTTATAACGGAAGCTTTGTAACATCAGACTACTTCAACAGTGTCCTTAACAATGGTAGACATATCTCAACAGCTAATTTCATTAACAGTGGAATATGTCCATAAGTAGACTCTGAACAACATTCGACTATCTCGATAGTAGGAGTTGTCTAGCGGTAGCCTTCTACTAACGGTAGACATGTCAAACCATAGACTTGAACAGTGATTCTCTCAACAGAAGACTTGAGAAAGAGTCTGATAGTGAACTTCTAACATAAGCCTTGTCACAGCAAGAACCTTGTGACAGTGACTCTTTGTCTGTGAGATTTGACAGGAAGATCAATAGTAGACTTGTGACAGTGACCATGTACCAGTATATCAGTGAAATTATAACTTCAACAGTAACCTTCTAGGATCGGTGACCTAGAGTAACAGAGAGCTATAACGGTGACCTTGAACAAAAGGCTCTTACCAGTAGCCTTTAACAGTGAACTTATATTTAGATAAATGTAAACATTAAGCTGATGCAACTAAATTATGGGACTCAGAATATAAATTGTTCAGGATAAACAATATAAATACATATTAAAAGGGTTAAAAATGGCTTCATATATCATGGTCAATGTCTAAACATGATTTGTAATTATCAAAACAGGTGAGTCCAACAGAATCAACAATCACTCCAAGCTGGAACATCCCAAACAGCTGAAAGAAGAGATGCTTCCACTCAATCATGCATTGGAAAATATGATTCCAAGATTATTATACAATCATCCTCTAATACAATGGTAACATCCCCCCATTAATATGGTATCCCAAAAAAAAGTTATTTTTGTTTCTACAAATTAAGTTGTATCTGCAAGTATTGGTTTAAATCTAAAAGATGGGATGATGTGCATTGATAACAATGTTGACACATCCATCAAAATTTCAAAGATGTATTTTGAGATGATAATGAAGAACAAATCCCAAATGGATTCTCCAAATAAATAAAGACAATTCCAGAAACTATAAAGAAATAAATCTAGCCAGACTGATAGAACAAGAATAATAAGGAGATTTATTGGCTACTGATGGCGTTGTTGGAAGTTTGGGCATCCATCGAATGATTAGTGGCATAACTGGTCAGCAAATGGAAATTATAGAAGGCCTTCATTCAAGGAATGTATATATGAAAAATATGAAGCAACCTACAATGCAAATGCAAAAATCATATAAGAATAAGTATCTATCTATCAATAAATGATTTGAGTATCTTGAATAATTCTGTGATAATTGCAAAAAAAGTTGTCATAGTTATTATGAGTGTTGGTTTCATCTTACCATTCCTCAAGAAGATAAGAAGAATCACACACCACATCAATGGTAGGAGAAAAGAAAAATGAGTTGAAAAGTATTCCATTTGGAATATGAAAAATATTGAACAGAATAAAATAGTGAAATAAACTATTCCAAATATAAATCTCAATCTGTATTCCAATAATATCATCTTAACCAAGAAAGGACTATTCTATTGTTAAAAGACAATTCATACCATGGATCACTGTAAACAAGCCATGGAAATTAATGGAATATACTCAAATTAAAATGAGAATCAATCCAGAAGAAGACATGATTTATTGAATATACTCTTGAAGATAACTTGGATATGTTTCTTAAGAAAGGCAACTTAATAGCATTGAAGAAGCCATGTGGATGTTCCGATACATAAAATGACTAGAAGGAGTGCTTAGTAATCTGTTCTAAACAATTGGAAATTTCTAGATAACTACAAAAATATGAAAATGAATTTCTAGCTAATGAAAAGATAAAAACAGATCATTCCACATGAATAAGAATTCAAATTTCACTAGATATTTTAATAAAATCACAATCCAAGTATCTCACAAGTATTGTGTGAAAGGTGCAAGAAGGCTCGACATCAAGAAAACAAAAGTTTAACTATTTTATTAGGCCAAATAGAGAAAATTGAACAACATACACTAGTAAAATCTACATCCCTACTAACAGAAGTGAAGATAAAAAATCCACAAAAGTTGACAGTTAATGGAAGTAAATGGTCCATGCAGACAATGAATGATCAAAATATCAAATGGAGAGTAAAAACCATCATGAACTGTACCATACACTTTAGAGATGCATGGAAATTAGTTCTTGTGTTGAGAGAAAATTATTAGCCCCAACACTTCAATTAAGAATCTCACAAGTGTTTCATATTATTCCATTATATTTTTTTTGCATATGTGTTCCTACATTGCAACGAATTGAAGATGAACGCCATTTTCAAAATGGGAATTGGATGATAAAAGTGGAGAACTACAAGTTGGACACGTTATTTATGATTTAATAATTACATGAAGTGATGCGTATTGTAATATTATCAACATTAATATCATCATGCTTATTTGATGATATTATCCACCATGGTAATTGAATGTGAGTGTACCCCTTAAGGGGGATCAAACATGAAGGAGATAATATCAAACACTATTTCATGAAAAATATTGAAATTCATATCATCATAATAAGTTGAAACTTGAGGTATTCCAATCATACTCTCATCCCTTGTTCTTAATTGTATTTATCATGTCAATTAAGGTGGAGTGATTGATTGATGAAATTATGATATGAAAGGGGGAGATATATCTTTTCACATGAAAATTTTAAGATGATTGGTGGTGTATTTGAAGGATTTCTCATTTCATTGAAAAATAGGATTATCCTGAATAACTTGTTCATGAATCAAACTACTCTTAGTATGATATCAAATGTATGGTTGTCTATGGTCAGAATTTAAAACCATGGACATATCACTCTTATTTTATACAACGAGTTAGTCCATGTAGACTTATAGTTGATTTAATAAAGTCTCTTTGCTAAGTGATCCATGTGATAGAATTCCTCTCTCAGTAATATTCAAGAAGATATTATTCAATGGGAGAAGAACATGTTTTGAACATACCACAATACACCTTTTCATTTGGTTTTTAATAAGGGGGTGGAAAGATCAGCACACACATATTGACGCATTCATAGTGTTATTACATTGTATTGACAAAAAATACAAAGGGTGTTATTATAGTGAAATTTGTTTAATTTTTTTAAAATAAGGAGTCAAGTGTAAATAAGTTTTCAATATGTGTATGTAAAGGTGATGACAGAATTTTTGACAATGATTGATGGGGTGACGCTTAAAGTGAGGTTATTAATGTATTGAATATCACACATTGATTATGTAATAAAATTGAGGAAAAAATTCATATGATTGTTGAAAAGATGTAAAAAGTTTCAAGACATGTGTTTAAAGGACAACACATCACTCATTACAACATTGAAGGTCATAGAGTATGATTTAATGCATGAGGAATCAATAAATGATCCAGGTACCATCCCCGATTGGATTTAAGGTATGTATTGATGATATTTTTGATTTATGATCTAAAAATAAATGAATGGATGTTGTTTGAAGATGAATACGGTGAAATGAAGCTTTCATGGGTTTTTCATATTAAGGATGAATTCAAAAATAGATTTTATACTAAGTACGTAGTATATCCCATTACCAAAAAAATTGGGCCAACCATGTAGGCCAGCTAAGGTCCTCATCCTCAACCATATGTCAGACCCAAGGTTCAACCTCACCTTAGGGAAGCCCTCATGGGTATCCCTCCATGAGACAGGAGTGTGGGCCAAGTATAATCCTGTAGTTTTGCACACAGTGGTGAACCTATGCAGTGAGTGCAGAGTGGGAACTACGAGCACGACTAGAGGAGGTAGAGTGGGCAAAAGATCATTCTTGTAGGACAATAGTGGGAGGTGGCACCAGGAGAGGGGGGAATAGATTTCTGAGCCGATGATTTCATGGCTTGATATTTAAATAAGACACAAACTGCACCACCTTTAGACGTGGGATGAGTTTTTAAATATGTGGATGCTATCTAATTTGTCCATTAGATATCAAACAAGATTTCAACCACATGATTTATCCCATGCTCCGTGATATAATCATCACCATCCATGATTAATCCAATGGAAGAAGAGAGGAACTGAGGTTGTCTTCATCCTATAGATACCCGAGACCACCTGGGGTGAACCAACACACCAGGGAAGCCCCGAAACGTCCCTGATAAAACTCTGGCCACTGTTGAAGCTCAAATTTAGTGCATGGTGATTGTCTGTAAGAACAGAATTCATGCATTCATTAAAGTTTTCATGCATGCATTGCGATGAAGAGTTAGAATGAGGTCGAGGAAATGAAAATCTACTGATCCCATGAAGAAAGCTCCCCGATCGAGATTTCATTGTGAAGATGATGTGCATGCATTCAAAAACACATGCACATGAGGATAAAACCATAGAGAATAAGGCCCTTAATAAATGAAAACAACCGAGATATGTGCCAAATCAGATCCCATGTTTAAATAATTCAAACCCAAACATCATAGGATTTCAAAGAATTCAACCACATGGATTTGAACATGTAGATACACAATGATTCTAATCTATAAATAAATATCCCTTGAACGAGGATTGATTGTTGAAACTAATGAGGAAGATCTCATTTTCGAGAAACCGAGCACTACACAACATGTTTCTGTTCAAACTAGCAACACGAAGGAGTTCTATGATTCCCTTGCACGAGGGAGAACCAAGAACCATCTTGGTTCACAAAAGATGAGATTCATACCTTCTATGTGAAGCTACCCACAATAACACGATATGTTCTTTGAATCATCACTGCATCATTGTGGAAGTAATCCCATGGGTAAACATCTTGGGCTGGTCACCCTTTTTCACCCTTGCGAGGAATGAACCCAGAACCATATATGGTTCTGTGAAGACGGACCGTGTGCACTCCTAATATGAAGAAGAAGACCCCATTCACAGACTGGTTAGCATGATGAAGAACAAACCAAAGTGTGTGTGTGCATCGAAAGGAGAAAAAAAATAATAACAATTTGCATGTGAATGTCTAACATAACATTGAATTTTTAAAGATTAAAACAAACTTACTTCCTATTCAGGTTGTATGCAAAGAGGTATAAAAAAGATTCACATATGTGATAAATTCTTGGATTTATTCATAAGAAAGATTAACTAAATAGTTTGGACAAATATATTATAAGGAAGGGTAGTTGGAAAAATCAAAATCCAAAGTACTTGCACATACATGACACACATTGAATCTA
Source organism: Viscum album (assembly GCA_963277665.1). NCBI lineage: Eukaryota > Viridiplantae > Streptophyta > Magnoliopsida > Santalales > Viscaceae > Viscum > Viscum album. Next base: position 1,240,550,664 of record OY728129.1, read on the forward strand.
AATAAAAATAACAATTGTTTCTGTGATAATAACCGAATGGAAAGAAGGAAAAGATAAAAAAGGAAGATGAATTGTGTGTTCTCAATAGATTAAACCCATTGGGGCTTTCACATAATAAATAAGAAATGAATTGTTTATGCATGTGTTTCTGACGCTTTCACTAGGGTGAACACGTCTATATTGTTCGAGGATGGTGGAACTATTTGTTGCCCTGAATTCCCTCGCTCCAAATGTGGGTCGCATCTATTCCTTGTTCAGGGGTGTTTGCTCCATGATCGAAATGGGAGGATGGGATGCCAGTTCTTCCTTCTGCGGATTCCTTTTTGAAACTTGTCACCTTTTCTGGGTCTCCCTTATAGATATAAGACGTTGTTTATGAAACTCTTCCCAATTCCATATCTTCATGGACACCTATTAATTACACTACTTATTTTGGGATATTCTGAGGGGTCTGGTCAAGGTAGAAACCTTTAGTTAGGGGAGTAGTCATGTTGGACATCACTGGTGTGTCTGGATGTTGGAACACTGGGTAATCTATGTTTATTACCCATATTATTGGGCTTCATAAGGGTGTGGAAGCCTGAGGCATCCCACGTCAAATACAGGGATTCATATGACATAGGAATGTATATGAGGTTTTCCTCAGCTTCCTATATTTAAAACTGGGTATTCCGCAGATTTATCATCGATAGGATATGGATCAAACTGATTGGAACACTGACTAAAGTGGATCAGGTGAGTGAAACCCTTGGATGGAACACTGATTTTGGGGATAACATGTGGTTAGATACTCGGTTATTGTTAAGGGGAATGAGGAATGAGGATGTTTCACCTCAAGGATGACGATTATGTTAGGCTTGAGTTTCAAAGAGACATCTTACGTATCCCTATGGCAGGGAATCAAATTCCTCATAGTTCATCTGATGACGGCCTACCACCGATTTGGGATTTCAACAGCTTACCATTGTATTTGGTCACAACAGCTTACCACTAGTTGGGGTCACAATGTTTAACCACTGGATGGGGTCACGACAGCTTACCACTGGTTGGTGGATGTATTTTAATGTCATGCAAGAGGAGAATGGGGTATACAGTGTACTGTCATGTGGGACAAATGCGTAGAGTGGGGCTAACGCGTAGCTAGCAGACCAAAAAGGAAATAAGGGATTACACGGGGTCCATAACCTAGGGAGTTGGAGATGGAGAATTACTATAGGATAGAGGACAATGTGGTCAAAAAGCCCAGCGAGAGAGGGATTTGGCACCCAGGAAAAGAGGAGGAGTTGGGGTGCTACCTCCTGTAAGAAAAGTTAGGGGCTTACACTAGGGTGGTTGCCCTTTCCCTGTGGGCAGATGCTGCAATGATAATGAGGGTCTCATTCCATACGAGGAATGATCTCACTCTAGGGGAGACTAGTAGTCGTAGAGAATGTCTGAGATGGGGCACCCCACATATGATGCATGAGGAGGGGACACAGTTTAACATCTTATGCTAAGAATGAGGGTGCTTGGGCAGTATAACATCCTGCTACCTAGATGAGGTTGGTTTTCTCCACACCACTAGGACATACATAACTTACACACTCTACACCTTGGAGAAGGTACGGGACTAGAAATGCCGTGGATGGGGGGTTTCATGATGTGATCCCATTGGGGGTCCACGTTAGTATGGCTATGCAAATAAACAATATCCATTAGTGTGCCTATGTTAAGAATCATGAGGCAATGCAATGCAAAGGGTAACACCTCCCTAGGGACTTTGAAATTGCTTCGTGCAAACCAGAAGGGCGACACGAGAAAATAAGTCTCTTAGCATAGGCATAGGGAATATGTGCATATGGAAGGTGCTTCGTGAAGTGGAAAGTCAATCACAGATGAATGCCTCACGAAGCAAGGGTTCTTTGCGAAGAATAACATTGTGGAGAAATGTGATTCGTGAAGTACAAGGACCATGCTCTAGCATACGGGTCAGATGTGTATGAAGGGTGTTCCATGAAGCATAAACTCATTGCAATGAACCGAGTCCCCTTGGGGATCTCCTTCCTTCATGGAGGCCCATGGGATCTGTTAAGGGCATATCCCTATGAAGGAGGGGAAAATTCATGAAAAGGGGAAGGCACTTTGTGATGCAAAAGTACCTTGAAAAGCTCATGGTTCACATAGTAGAAATTTCATGGTGATGTGGGTTCTCAGAATGAGAAATGTTAGTGGATCAATCCTTTGGGATCGATGAGAGCCAGTTATTAATAGGAAAGAGGCACCACAAAGCAGAGATCACTTATCATGAAGACGGAGCTTGCTCCACCGCGGGTTCACGAACGTCACATCAACTCGCGAAGCACCCCGCCTCCTTAATATACGGCATGTTCATGAATGTCAAAGGGATTCGCGAACATCAAATGGATTCGAGAATTATCACATCTTTTTTCTCGACGGTTGGTTCATGAATTTCAAATCGTCTTGTAGAGTAACCCACCTCCTGGCTCCGCGGTGGGTCCGCGAACGTCAAAGGGATTTTCAGAGAATCCCGCCTCTTTACTCTATTGCGGGTTCATGAAGGTAGAGCTATGCGCCTGCCGAAGGGCACCGAGGACTCCACAACCAGTCTTCATGAGGTAGCCCATTATGCTCTGGTTTGTTCTCATTTTTTCCTTTATTTTGGAGTCAAAAAATCCCCACTTCGAATTTGATTTGAGAAGAAGAAGAGGGATGAAGTCTAAGGGTCCATCCCCGAAATATCTCAACTATCGCAAAGTGGCATCATGAATAACACTCGTGAAGTTGAGTGGCACCGTGGGGATGAGCATGCTGCAAATCTCACCACGGCCGGACGCGCCGCGAAGCACCCAAGGTTCATGCTTATAAATTGGGGGTGACCTCTCTTTTGTCCTTTCTCTTCTCCACAATTTTGGTTTTTAATGCTCTCAATTCGTGAAGCTCCTCGTAATCCGCGATTTCTATATGAGAATTTGGCCTTCTACTTTGCAGTGCATAGTGAGTCTCTGACTTTACTCCAGAGAGCTTTGTGACTTGTGTTTGAAGGGTGGGGTAGAGTTCTGTGGATAGTCATCGTGAACGAGCTTTGCGAACATGCTCTGTGAAAGAGCTACACAAAACAAACCCAAAGAACATGCAAACTCAAAAAGTCAAAGGCTCACCCAGAGCCTTCCATGGGTTCCTTGTGGATGCTGCATGGACGGAGGAGATGGTGAATAGATTGGGTTTAGAGAAGTTGGTACATAGCCACTCCGACCAAGGGTCATTTTTTTTTCTACTGTGGGAAATCCAAAAGAATTATACGCTATGAAAGAGGCTTCATTTGTACGGATTTGGGCTGAGGGATGACATCTTCATCCCTGAAGCCTGCAGGTATGAGCCAGTTTACTGGTTCCGAAGCACGCCGTGTCAGTGCCAGTGGTTTAGGGAAGCTGACGACCATGCTTGGGAGGACTTCACACCCGTCATTACTGACTTTTTGTTCAATCGTTTGAATAATGTTAATGGAAAGGGAATATAGATGGAAACATCCCCTCTATGTACCAGATGTTGTCGAAGGCATCACTGAGGAATCCATTGAAGGGATGGTCTGATGAGTGGGATCTATGCCAGGGAGGCAACTTTACATATGAATGGTTTTGGGCCTTCTAGGTAGGCGCCTCGTGTGAAGAGTTCGAGGAAGAGATGAGGAGTGTAGCTCTGTATGAGGTGGCTTGCGCCTCCAATTTTCATATATACAAACAGAAGATGTTGATACCATAGTTCTTGAGCAGGTGGTCATCATGGACCAACACCTTCCATTTGCACCATGGGGAGGTTGGAAATAGTTTTTGGGATGAGCAACAGATCTCAGGGGTCCTAACACTGGGAGTGATGTATGATGAATTACTCCCTACTATGGGTGTGTTGGAGGATCCGAAGAAAATTCCACTACTGGTGATGGGGCTGATGGAGCTGGTGCTCGGAGAGGATAAAGAGGTAGTGATAGATGTCCACTTTAAACGGTGGTTCAAATAGTTTCTAAACTTCTCATAAAATATACAGTTTCTGGGGAGGTCTCATATTTCCCTGAATGGGTATCAATGGGACAAGGAGCATTCATAGTGGCGGCTCCTACTGGACAGCCAACAGAAAACCTGGGGGCTCAGTGTCCGCTCCAAGAACCAACCGATAGTTAGGCTGGCGTCATTCATCTCTACTCTCATCTACGGTTGGATCCTACCAGTGAGGGATAAAAACATGGGCATGTGACCAATCACATTTATCATGACATCCATGTTGGCAAAAGGAGTGTGGGTGGACCTCAGAATCTTGATGCTCTCAAAGCTGTACAAAATTTTATGGAATATCCATGATGGGAAGAGGCCAGAGAGGATATGCAAGACTTTCCACCACCTATACGGGTGGGTAGAAGCACACATCAAGAGAGTTTATGAATATCCAAACCTCATCACTTCTCTAGGATCAAACATGCATCCATCCATTCTGAATGCCACATAGAGATTTCTGGCCAAACTGACTGTGAAAGCAGTACTGAACCGTGTCTGGAATATGGAGGAATTTAACTTTTGTCCATTCCTGTTTCCAATGGGTTCCACTACCGATGATGTACAAGGAATATTGGAGAACCAAACCTTTCTCATGGCCTTTAGAGGTGGTGTTTTTGTGGAAATATTAGACAAAGATCCCCTCTATGAGTCATACACCCCACACCGATTTGCTAGGCATTTTCATTGTATGCAGTGGCTGACCCCACAGGTCTATTTAGGGGTGTAAAATGACAAAAATACACGTGTGATGAGGATGATGGGGATCATGTTCATGTGGTAAGATGAAAAGATGTGGAACGAATTGCCTCCACCCATGACCATCTTCAGTTTGGTGAAGGAGTAGGCCAAATGTTTGAAGACAGCCTACCCAGGGGAGATGCTAAAGTAGCCAACCATTCAGGAAAATGATGGTGTGCCTCTCTAACCTTGAGGTCGGGGTTAGAAGAGGGTGAGGAAATCCCGTTGTGGTGGGGCTTCCAGAACAGCGAGGTGTGTACCAGTTGAGGGGGTGTTAGCGGTAGCGGATCCAGCGGCGGTAGTGAAACCAGTGGTTCCAGAAGAACAGAGTTATTAAGTGGGGAGGAAATTGTGGGGATTATATAGATTATCCACCCAGGCACTAGGGAAGCGGTTGTGCCATATAGAAATTCTAGAGAATGATGCTTTTCTAGAGGAGGCAGAGCGATACCTGATTGACCTTGAGGATTTTTCCACCCTCGAGGTGCCATGCATCAAATAACATATGGGGTGAAGGTTTTTTTAATCATACAACCCCTCTGAAGTTGTCAGCTACAGAACTTTGGGAGTTCTTTCCTTTTCCAGATGAATCGAATGTGTCCTAATAGGTGGAGGTGGCCGGTAGAGGGATCCCATTGGAGGAGGGAAAAGTTGCTGGTCATGACCCGAACCTTGAAGAATTTTCAGAGGTCCTTGAGTTAAAAGCCCATGCCCCTTTTTCAGGGTCAGCTTCCAGGTCATTATGGACTCCTTACTAATATTTGAACAATGTAGGATGATCTCATACACAGAACCCATTCTTAACCCTCAACAGATGTAGATACAGGAACTTCAGGATCTACACATGTGGCTACAATGATAACCGCATCCAGCGAGACCAGGACATCCGAGGTGGCTTCTCTAGAGCATTCAAACCTTCTAACAATATACGGTGGGCCACGCCTTAGGGTCCCAACTACATCAACCCAAGAACGAGACCAAGAATTCGATCTCGGTATGTCTCCCCAACCTAATTCATTATTTTCGCCCGCTGAGAAAGTCAAATGATGTCCAAGCCTCTTTTTTATGCCCACAGTTTTTCGAATGGAGTGGGACACCATGGTGTAGTTGGTTTGGGCTTCTAGAGACATCTTTCCTAGAGGAATGCTGGTGATTGTGGAGGCAGATATCTAGACTGACCATGCTACGACACTCCAAATCACTAGTGGGACCATCAGCAGGGATGAACCCAAGATTATTGAGGTTAGGTTTGATGATGAGGATCGATCAGACAGCCTGGGTCCCGCCATACCTGATAAAATTCCATATGTGGACCCTTTGGACAAGTTCCTAGGGCATTACCTGCATATGTTCCCACCAACCACACCGACGGGGATGAGAAGACCTCTAATGAAGAGGATAGCAAAATAGTCTGTCGCCAATTCTGGATGCTGCTCATGCACTTCATCGATTAAACCCCCCAAATGCAATGGCTGGATGAGATGGATAGACTTCACTCACAGCTATGTGAACTATGTTTTGGGGGAGTGCATTTTGGCGTCCCCACATGCTCATCCAAGATCTCATGGCGGAGAAGATTCGAGAGTATGACTGTGGCATCGGTGTGGGATGGAAGCATAGGAAAGCAGCGAACAACAAGAGGTTCCGAGAGGCTTAAGAAGAGATTCAATGGTTGTAGGTCTGGGAGGATGAGCACTCATCATCCCTTGATGAATAATCAGAGATAATACTATGATTTATGTCCAAACTAGCAGAGGACGAGGAGCACATGAAGCATACCACAGAAGAGATGACTGCCATCTAGACCGACGTAGAGTGAGCTCAGATTGATGATGATGAATTTCACACCATAACTTCCAAGGAGGAGTCAGAGATGGATAGGTGGTGAAAAATCTTGGATGCAACAAGCCATAGGATGGTGGAGCTACAACATTCTTTTGATGTGATTAATCCGTCCCTGGGAGGGATCGACCCTCTGGTATGGTAATGATTAAAAACCCTCAAATGTACTTTCATTATTTGATTGTTTTATGAAACATGCATGAACAAGTTCCATTATTTTTATTGGTTTTATTACATTATCTTCAAATTCATGGAGCTTCTATTGACCAATCCATAAGTTCATGAGGGTCGGGCCCGGTATGAGAAACAAGGGATGACCACCTTATTATTCCACCCAAATGTAAGAGTTCAAGCCAAGAATCGGGCATCCAGGGGTGTGAACACCCAATCCAGATTTCAGGGAATAAATGGGAGAGACCCGATAGGAGGATGAGGACCACAGAACAATTGACATGTCATCATTCCAATGTGCTCTATTGCACGAGTGGGGTAACTCCATGGGAATTTGACTTAATCCGAACATAGGGGGTGGAATGTGGGAATCATGATACCGAAAGATCAGAACATTTTAAGGGTGGCATGAAAATAAAGGATGAATATTGACCATGATTGAAATATAGAATCCTAATTGCCTTAGCCAGGAATGGGAATAAAAATGAAGGCTGACTACTGACCATGTTCGAAACATGGGGCCTAACTCAAAATGTCAACCATTTTCCTTCTGGAACATTATCCCCAGACAGTAAGCGAGCCATTGGATGAGAATACAAAATGTTAGAAGGTTCATTCAGATGAGAAATAGGACGATTGTCACAATAAAGGTAACAAAAGGTGAGAAATGTGGAGTGATGGGTTATTCAAATGGAACTCTTGAAATTACGTCATCATTGTGAAGACACATTTGGTGGGCGCATCGGCGTGATTAGGGATCATACCTACTCCCGAACAGGACCTCTCTGGTAAGGACCTGTGATGACATGTATTTTTACGTCATACCAATGCGGATGATATACACATTGTATAATGTCGTACAGTGAGGAAGGTGCACATAGTTTTAAGGTCATACAGCCTGGACCAAGGTGAACTATTAAAGTCATGGTACCTGGTCGGTACTCTCTTAGTTTAATGTCATAGAGACTAGACCATGATTTGGGCCGAGGGGCCAGGAGGGTTAATAACCTTTGGGTTGGGCCCAAGGTGAAATTCTTGGGCATTCTCTATGTATCCCATAAGGATAATAATCAAGTCAAATGTAGTTCTTAAGCATGGTGTGGAAGGGGGACAAAAATGGTATCGAAAATCTTCTCTAGCAAGGGGTCTAGTGCATCCCATGAATAACACGGGGCATCTTGAACTTGCTCAGGGTAGAACCGCAGTTTAGTGTCAGGTATCAAGGACATGTGGAATCATGTAGTTTAAATTCATAAGATATGATTTGGGGTGAAAGGGGAGATACCAGGAAGGGAGTATGTTGTGAGGTAGCTATAAACCCGATGTAAATGGAGACATAAGGATTCCACACCACACCACGTTTCCCCGAAGGAAATTATTTTGGCCAAGAGGCCAAATGTTATGTTTAGGATGGTCCCAAAGAAAAGTGGTCAGGAATTCCTATGTACTCCATTATTATGGGAATCAAGTCGCATGTTGATCTCTGGGAATATTTTAACGTCATACGGGGCGATGGAAGGCATGTGCGACTTGGTTGTTCCAGAACATGCCCTACTAGAAATACTAATCACACGTGAGTCATTCACACTGGGAGAAACAAGGAGTAACGATGGGTATTTCCTAGAATAGGAAGTCACATGTTAGGGGTGACATGACGTAAGTTAATGACATCCTAATGAAACTGACAATCCTATATTACACACATAGATGCGAGACGAAGTAAAGAAAAGTATGTTTGAATTTCACTTGAACATACAAAAGTGGAAATATGTGAATCATGATGCTCGATATCTAGAACACAATGATGGGGGTCTGACTATAGGGGATAATCATTGACCATGTTTGGAACACAATATCCACATCATGTTAGCCTGGAATGAGGACAGAGAAATGAGGGTTGACCGCTGACCATGTTCGAAACATGGGACCTCTCACAAATGTAGTCTAAGGTCCTTAGGGACGTTATCCGAAGACGTTAGGTAAGCCAGTGTGGCATGAGACCAGGCATTAAATGGGTCCCTTCAGATATGGAAGGGGGTTAGGATCCAAATGATGGGCTCATGAAGCTTGGACATGGAATGAGGGGAATGTTCCCATGAAAATTACATACTTCGTGATCTTTGTCAAAATGAATCTGAATACTACTATAAGATGTATTATATAGAGGGATTTGAGTCCCTTCCCTCTATGGAAAAGAGTCTTGAGGTTGCTTTAATCCATCCTATGTGTTGTAGGATGATCTATTGAGAGGAGATTGATTTAATGGACTGTGCGTAGGGTGTTGAAGTGGCCAAACATGATGCGCCGTTCCTATAGGGATATCTTAGTTTAGGGTCATAGAGCTCACACCAGGTGGGTAGAAGATGTGTGAGGCACATGGTGTTTCCTTTTCATAAACCAATGTAAATGAGGACCCATGAGGTACTCGTTACACCACATGTTCCTCAGGGAGTTCAAGTAGATGGACTGAAAGAGAGGGGACATGATTTTGGATTCTTGGTACTAGACCCATAGATGAGAAGTTTTGGCATTCTTACGTATCCCATGGGAATGGGAATCAAGACATGCATAGTTCTAAAAGAGACATGGTAGGATACCCGTGTCAGAGATAATTAGGTTGTGCGGGTCTGGCCATTTCACCAAAAGAAGCGTTATTTGATAGATCTTGTTTGTCCTTTGTGATGAATGTGTGTTTTTTTTGAAATGATGGACCTAGGATAGAAAATATAGGTACGCCACATGAATCATGTTGTATGTCGGCATTGACAAATGGTATGGTGTGTGACCGATACAAAACATGATGCCCCCTCGAGTGAGGATATCACGGTAAAGTGTCATTTTTCATCATGCGGCCAGGACGATATTGTCACAGTTTAGGATCCATTGATGGGACCAACAATGAATTTGAAAATTGTGCAGTATAGAAGCAACAATTTAATGTCATGTGGGAATATGTATCATAGTTTGATGTCATATGGCTTAGTCATATATAAGCGAGATGAGGTTCCAGAGGGAATATGCACGGCGTTTAAAGCATACCCGACTGAATGTGGATGAGGTCTGCATCATCCTTTGCGTGATTCCGAGGAGGAAAACTTAGGCCGTGGGGCCAGGAAAGGTTATAGGATATGGGTCTAGGGAAAGTAGCTTCCAATTGAGATTGAACCAAAGATGAGATATCTGGGTGTTCCTATATATCCCATGAGAATGGGAATCAAGCCACACGTAGTTCATGAAGGTTCCTTTTAACATCGTGCAGGACAACATATAGTTCAATGTTAGGTTGGACAAGAAGTAGGAGGGATAACTCCTAAAAAGGGTTGCATGTGGTGAAGATAATGAAAACCCAACATGAATGGGGACATAATCCCATAACATGCCATCTGGTCCCATAAGAGTTGGAGTCCCGAAGGAAGAATAGAAGAGATAAATTAATGGAACTCATGTTGGACCCAAAGATGAGATGTCTAGGTGTTCCTACATTTCCTAAGAGAATGGGATTCATGCCAAAAATTATTTTGAAAGAGATTTTAGTTTACGTTCTTAGAGCTCGGACCATGGAAAAGTGGAATCCTTCCAAGTAAGCGCGTCCCTCAACCCGATCCCTAAGCCCACATGAGTCAAAATCAGTGTGGGAAATAAGGGCGGAAGTGGTTTTTTTTGCAATACATGGAATGCACGCCAAAGGGAAATCATGTGGAGCCCAAAATGATGCCTTTACAAAGGCTTTTTTCTTCCTAACGTGCAAATTCCCACTGGGGGATAGTAATGGGAGTGTTGAAATTCCATTTGGAGCTGATGTAGTTGAAAATAATGTGAATCATATAACCAACATTCATGGAATGAAGGGGCTGGCATGGTGATGGAGGATAAATTTTGACCATGTTCAAAACAAAGCATCCATATCGCATTATCCAGAAATGGAAACAATCAAATGAGTGTTGTCCACATACAATTTTTGCAATGCAGGACTTGAATCGATTTGTTGTCTAAAACCCTCGTGGATGTTGACCTGCAATGGTATGAGAGCCCTTGGGTCTAGCATCTGTGCCATTTGGGGGTCCCTTTAGATGTGAAAGATAATGGACGCCCAAATGATGGGGAACACGAAGCATGAAGAATGGGTGAAAAATTTTCCAGGTAGAATCTGGAACTCCAGGTTCAAGACCAGAGTACTCATGGGAAAATTTGTGAATCACCAAAGAGGGCATAGGGACCCAACTTATGGGCAGCTGACTCAAAGTGATGAAAGTAGTGAAAGCAATTGAAGGCCACTCTGGAGAGGGTAGTTTGCGGCGTCGTGGTAATTAACCTGATGTGAATGGGGGAATAATACCATACCACATTGTATACCCCTATTCTGGAAGAATTCTAACCAAGGGGCCAAAATGATAGGGAGGTTTCTAAGAGATGGGACTAGATCAGAAGTCCATACATTTGGGTGGTCCTATGTATCCCATGAGGGTGGGAATCAAGAGACACGTAGTTCTGGGAAAGTGATAACGCAGATGAGGGAATGATACCCCAATGTGGGGTGCATACGACATGGTGAGTTACCCAATGTGAATAAGGATCTAAGTACCTATCTTGCAAACATAAGTGAGAACTTGGGCCAGGGGCCCGAAATAGCCAAGGGGCCAGAGGCTGGGCCGTGGACAAAATGTCAGGGCCAGCTTGCAGTTTGACGTCTTAGAGTGAGGATGAAGTTAGGGGTAAGGTATATCATCTGGGGATGTGTACGACATAGCGAGTAACCCAACGTCATTGTGATATAATCCCGGCTCACACTATACAACCATAGGTGAGAACTTGGGCTACATGCCCGAGAAGGCCAAGGGGTCTGAGGCTAGGCCTCGAACGAAAATTCCCAACATGTTTGCAGTTTAATTTATTGTAGTGAGGATGATTGTGATCTTAATTTAGGGTCATATAACTTAGACCGTAGATTCCTAGTTTAATGTAATAATTGTGGGACAAAGGGGGAGAATCATCATGCTTATGGAAGACCACAAAGAAGCAACGATGATAGAGGAAAACTATTGACCATGTTCACAACACAATATCCACCCTTGTGTGACCAGAATTTGGGGCATGCAATTGTGCATCAATCATTGAACATAATCACAACAAGGGACTAGTATAAAGTTTTTGCTCAAAATACTCGAGGGAATTATCCCATAATGGAAGGAGAGCCCTTGGGACGAGCCTCCATGCCATTCGGGGGCCCTTTTGGATATAGAGGATGATGGAAACCCAAATGATGGGACTCACGAATCATGGAAGTGCATGTGCTCGTGGGACATATGATAAATAAAAGCAGGGAAGTCTAAAGGGGATGTGTGTGGCGTGGTGAAGTAGCCCTATGTGGATGAAGACTTGAGTCCGTACCATACCACACAATCCTAAATGAGAACTTTGTGCAGGGGACCAAAGGGGTTGGAGGACCTGAGGCTGAGCATTCTGGACAACTATTGCTATATGACCTCTCATGCAAGCATTTCCTTCATAACTCTTAAGCCCTCATGTGCAATGGTCGGTGTGGGAAACAAATAGCAGGATTAGAATCTCCCCATCACATAAGGGTCTGACAGCTGGCATCACCCTCCCGCTCGAAGTAGAATGATATTTGGAGAGACAATGGGGAAGAATGAACCACTACACTCCATGCATGGGACATATGGTGGTGGTGACAAAGACCAAAGATAACGGTTGACCAGATTCGTAACAAAACATCTATATCGTGTGACCCGAAATGGGAACTACAAATGAGAATCTACCACTGACCATGTTCACAACATGGGACTCATATCTATTTGTTGTCTAAAAACCATGAGGTACTTGGCCTGAAATGATAGGGGGACCTTAGGCTAAGTACTCTTATCGCTTGGGGGCCCCGTAGAATTTGAAAGATAATGGGAACCCAAATGATGCGATGATGGAGCATAAATGCACCCGTTGTAACACCCCAAGCTTCCACGGTACGTTTCCCTTCGAATAATGCGATAGCGTGTGTTGTACGCAACCTCGAGTTCTAACACACACCACAACTAATTAAACTAGCCGTTGTGAATAGTAATACCTACTTTTTGAAATCATATATATTTTATACTTCAAAATGGACTTCATTTTTGGATTCGGAATATTGAAATTAGCCTAGGGTGAAATTTTGGTACTTTTCGGATAACTTTTATATTTTGATGAATAGTGAAAATTACTAAATTTTAATTAAAAACAACTTTTTTAATCAAAATAATTAATAGTGATAAATTGTGAATTTGAGTGGTTTTAAAGTATATTTAGAATATATTTTTACCATTTAATATAATTTTGGTCATTGGACATAATTTTACAATTAAACCGAACATAAACAAGTGTCAATCTTTTTATAGTTATTATCTCTTAAAAACACGCTTTTTGTTTTGACAACGGGAATTAATTTTAAATTAATTTCTGCCACTTCTGTGTTTTGAATTTAGGAAAATGGATTCCATATTTGGAATCAGGGTTTTCAAATTTTGTAAATAGGTAACTTTTATTTTTAGACATTTTGAATAGTTACTGTGGTAAATATTTTATTTACCATGGTTAAAGGGTAAATCCGGTAAATAAGGGTTAAAAAATAATATTATAATAATACAAAATTACCCTAAAACGTGACCTAACCTTATTGGTGGACACATACCCGACCATGGGCATCCTTGGGTCAATTTGGGGACCCCTTGGAGCCACTTGTATGTGGAAGGGACACATTATATTAATAAAGTTAAAATAAAAATAAAAATGGCATATGCTTACATCTTTTAGAAGAACAATTTTTACATAGGGTTATACATGTTGGATTTTAGATTATAAATATTCATTAGAAAGATAAAAAGATTTCCTACATAATGATATTTTATTTATAATTTTTAGACATTAAATAATTTATTTTATTTATGACACAATGATGATACAGTAATTACTATAATAGTGAAAAATTAAAATAATTGATATTATGAATACCCAAATAAATATAATATGAAACTTTTAATGAATTAAACTAATTTTCTAGGATACTATGATATATTAGGATTGATTTAATTGACTTTTTTCGAAGTAATCAATCTGTTATGAGTTTCACAAAAATCAACTATTGAATAGTGTCAAAATTGACATAAAAGAGTTCTTAAAACAAATATTATATTATTAATTGATATTAAATTCCTAAAAATCTAAGGTTCGGAAAAGAAACTTATATTATGATAGGTTCATCATTAATGGACAACTTGGGGGTCTCTTGGATGTATATAGTAAGTTTATTAACCATATTATATAAAAATACAAAGAGACATTGTAAAAGTGAAACAAATTAACTTAGAGTTAATACTTAAAGATAAGGTTAATATAAGTACCCAAACCTGTCTAAATTCTATTGGATGAGTTGTTTTCGACCCATCCCAACCTCAACATTTGAATAGTCAACTTTGGATCCATTGGAAACCGAATATGAATTTATTATAAATTAATATTTCTAGCTTTTCCAATGGTGCCCCTCACCCCTCTTATAAAAAGGGCACTCCTCCTTCTCATTTCCTCACACCTCTCAAGCCACTTGGCTCGTCCAAACTCTGCCCAACTAAGCTCCCCACATCCCTCTCCTCCTCCTTGAAGCTTCCCCTTAGGCAGAAAGCTTTTCAAGAAGTCCTTTGGTTCCAACCAAAGTTAGTTACCTAAATTAAAGGTAACGATTTCTCTTAAATTATTTTCATTTATTTTGCTTCTTCAACCCCCAAACGCTTTTTATTTCCTTTCTTTTGTAACAACATCAGTATCCTCAATATACTAGGATGTTGTTATAATAATGATTCAAACTACACATACACACAACTCCATCTAATGGATGATGAACATAATGTTTCTGTGGATGGCAAACTAACGCCTCACGAAACGATGATTGTTCAAATACATCTTACCGCCTCTCATGGTGGCCATTATGATGGCACTGTAATTAAATATGATATTAATGATATATATTTTATATATAAGCTTCTGTAATTCCATTTTATTTCATACCATTATTCGTTTCATGTTGTATATACATACGATAATTTCATTTGAGGAAGTGCGGACTACCGCCCCCTTAAAATGATATGACTCGTTCATACCACACATGGAACGTATAAAGGATGGTGTTAATGAACTTAAGTAACATATATAAAATATTATATTATACTGGAATAGTAATATACCTATGTATCATTTGGATTCAATTCTTTTAAAATAAAAATTAAATGGAAATAGCGTTCGTGCGTACGTACGGACTACCGTCTCCACGAACGCGATGAGATTCATTCTCCATCGTATCCATTCAAGTATAATTATCATTTAATGATTTAAAAATGATGTTTAAGGACTTGATATCATTCTGGATATGAATAAGATACAACAAACATGACTTATGTAACAAAACATATAAAGAAAATGAGTAAGTTAACACCCGAAACGACGATAATACTAAGATATTATTATCAAATCAATATTAAAAGATCATATATGATATCATATTAATGTATATGATTCTTGTATAATTTAGTAACAATTATTTCACTATTATACAGGAGGTTAACCTGCCCCAACCAAGGAAAAGTACAAGGTAAGGGTTTACTTTACAACCTCTTCATTATCCAAGGTTGTTTATACGTAATAATCTACTGGGATCTCTTTATCATCCACATCCATGTTTCTTAAAAATGCATTTCAAAACATTTTTACTATTTACTAGAATATGAGTTAAAGTCATTTATACCATTTTTGACTTTTATAAGTGGTTTATAAAGGAATCATTCGGTCGTTTTCAAAACAAGGTCCTTTTTAACCTTTTCGACAGAATTAAGGTAAGAATGTTTTTTTAACTTATACGGCGGGTGCGGCTATTTTCCGCCGTTATAAAATCATCAAAGCTTCCCTTACAAGCTTATAAGAATATTTTCAAAGAAAATGTTTTATTTTATATGGATCTTAAATGATTTCAAAATAAAAGGAGATATTTCTTTAAAAAGAATTTTGATTTCATCTATGTCAACATCCTTTGATGGATTTTAATATTATTTGAAGTTGATTTATTATGATACAAAACTTCTTTATTGTTTTGAAGGTTTTGTGATATGTTTGACTGTGGATGTGCTATTTTTATACCATTCATTGTTTATGGTGAATGTATTGACATTTCATATGCTATTTTTAATATGAATGTTTATGTTATGTTTAAACCTTTTCATATGGGAATGCATTGGACTTAATATGTGACGGGTGGAGCCCGCTATAGCTCCTCGATGCATCGGTAGGTCTCATGAGACAAACTAGTGTCTTCGAACAAGGTCTTGGAAAAATCTTATTTGTAGTCTTGGCACGAGGCCTTGACTATGTGGTTATGATAGTCTGGCATTATGCATTCCAACATTATGAAAGTGGTTATTGATATTGCATGTGATTATTCGATTAGTAGAATATCCATGTGAAGAAGTAAATGGCATTATTTCATTTTACTTTTGCCATACTATGTTGAAGTTCAATTTTAAAAGGCTTTTGTTTTAGTAATTCATTGCCTTAAATGTTTATGATTATTTTGAATGTTCCGCTATATTGTTATCCTTACTGGGCATTTGAGCTCACCCCTTTTCTATGTTTTATTTTTCCCAGGTAGTGAAGAAGTAAATTATGAATGACTTGCAGGGATATTATGAGGGGTTAATAGTGTGGATATGAAGACTTTGTTGTTGTAGTAGTTTTTCACTTTGAAATGTAATGTAAAACTTTATGATTATATCTAGTGTTTCCAAGGCTACTAAACCAATCGGTCTTTCGGGATTTGATCTTTCTTGTGATCATGCCAATGTTATGTAATAATGCACCGACTCTAGGTAACTGGGGTCGGGGCGTTACAGTTGGTATCAGAGGAAGTTTAGTACAAGCCTTGGAAGTTAGATTTAGATAAACTCTGATTAGAGCACGTAGACCTAAGATGAACTTTGAGGATTAGTATAGAAGAACTTCCTAGAATTTTGGTATTGTAGAGATTTTGTGAGTTTTCCGAGCAATACATCCCTGTCTGGATACGATCAGGTAGAGGCGGCTCTGGCACAGATGTACCTAGGGGTAAAACCCGAAAACACCGCTTTGAGCTAGACTCGAACGGGAACTGGTGCACGACAACGGGCCTTGCTGCACTCTTGGTTACGACACTCCCGTGGGATATGCTTAGGATAATTCTCATTTTCTTTACAAACCATTATGAAGGGTTTATGAGTATATACTTCCTCAAAGAAAACATTCTTATGATTATGGATTATATCCATAAATAGTTCAATTTATGTTAAGTGTTTTATAAGTATGGGATTATGTATTTTGATTCATAAACTGATATAGTTTATGCCATTGTTTAGAAATGGCGCCTAGTGGAAGAAATGGAAACTGTATCAATGCACGCACTCCATGTAGGGATTTCCCTCCTGCTCAAGATAATTATAGTGGGGCTGGTGATGCAGCTGGTGTCGATCAGCTAATCACCATACTGGGACAACTTACTCAGGTTATGAATAATAACCTTACCCGTATGGAGCACCCTGATCCGCAGCGTGGAGGATCAATGTTAGATCGATTAATGAGGCAACAACCACCAACGTTCAATGGGAGTAAAAATCCCTTAGTAGCTGAGAAATGGATAAATTCCCTAGAGAAAATATTTCAGGCTTTGGGGAGAAGTGAAAGGGAAAAAGTTATCATGGCAGTTTACCGCCTCACTGGAGATGCTGATCAATGGTGGTCATTGATTCAAAATATGAAGGAAGATGATGAAGTATCAAATATGGAGTGGAGGGAGTTCAAAGATCTGTTTTTAGAAAAATACTTCCCTCGCGACCATCGAGCAGATATGGAAAGGCAATTTCTCAGTCTGAGACAAAAGGAGGATGAGAATGTCACAAAGTATGAGGCTAACTTTACAAGGTTAGCGAGGTACGCTGGTGATTATATTCGCAACCCAAGAAGTAAGATTGATCGTTTCTTTGATGGGTTAAAACCATTTTCTCCGTCGAGCATTAGTCTCACAATCCTTTTCATCGTACGAAGACATTGTCTCATGTGCTATCAAGACCGAAAAGGAATTCTCTAAGTCTTATGACTTTAAAGCAAAGAAAGAGAAGAAGAGACCTGCTGATCAATCTGGGAATGGAAATAAGGGGAAGAAGGGAAAGGTTGAATATCCATCTTGTGGTAAATGCGGGAAGAAACATCCTGGTACTTGCTTAAAGGGAATGGGAGTCTGTTACAAGTGTGGTGAAAAAGGCCACCAAGCTCATGATTGCAAGGGGAAGAAGGAAGCTACCAACGTTCAGTGCTACAATTGCAGGGAGATGGGGCATTATGCAAATGCATGTCCTAAGCGTCAGGAGAACTTACCTCAGAAAAGGCCAAGGGATCAAGGCCAGGCTTATGCTATCACTACTGCTGAGGTAGAAGCTCCGAAAGACGTGGTGGCAGGTAATTTAATGGTTTCCTCAAGTTTAGCAAATGCATTATTTGATTCTGGATCATCGCATTGTTTCATATCTTCCCAGTTTTCTAAGAAAATTAGATATTTCCAATTTGATTTAATAAGGGAGTTGTCAGTTAAAACTCCTAAGGGAAGTATCATTGCAACAAAGTTTTGTGAATCAGTCCCCATTAGAGCACATAAATTTTCTTTATCTGCTGATCTCATCGTCATACCTATGATTGAGTTTGATATAATCCTCGGTATGGATTGTCTTTCGGACTATGATGCGAAGATTTATTGTAAGAAGAAAGAGGTTACGATTCATGATGATAATGATAAGGAACACCTTATTTTTAGAGCAGAATCGTCACCACCTAATTCTTATTTAGATCCACCCCCAGTAGCTCAACTTAATTCAATTATTGAGGAGGAAGAGAATGAAATAACTATCGGTGAGGAAAGGAATGTTCAAATAGAGGATGTACCTGTTGTGAAAGAATTTGTAGATGTTTTTCCGGAAGATTTACCTGGACATCCTCCAGAACGAGAAGTTGAGTTTTCTATTGATTTGATTCCTGGATCAAGGCCTATATCGAAGACCCCTTATAGAATGGCCACTGTAGAGTTAGTCGAACTAAAGAAACAACTAGAGGAATTGAGTAATAAGGGATTTATTCGCCCTAGTGTTTCTCCATGGGGAGCCCCTGTTCTTTTTGTTAAAAAGAAAGATGGATCTATGAGGTTATGTATCGACTACAAGGAAATCAATGCTATAACGATAAAGAACAAGTATCCCCTACCTCGTATTGATGATTTATTTGACCAACTGCATGGAGCTCAATAATTTTCAAAGATTGACCTTCGATCTGGATACCATCAGTTGTGTGTGAAGAAGGAAGACATTCCGAAAACAGCATTTCGAAACAGGTACGGGCATTACGAGTTTACTGTAATGTCGTTTGGATTGACTAATGCACCCTCTGTATTCATGGATCTAATGAATAGAGTTTTCAAGGAGTATCTCAATGAATTTGTGGTGGTATTTATTGATGATATCTTGGTATACTCCAAAACCTACAAAGATCATGAAAATCACTTGCGCATTATCTTGAAGACTCTGAGGAGGCATGAATTATATGGGAAGTTTAGCAAGTGTGAATTCTGGCTTCATGAGATTTCTTTTCTTGGCCATATTGTCTCAAAAGATGGAATCTCTGTTGATCCTTCTAAGACAAAGGCAATCCAAGAATGGCCAGCACCTACGAGTATAACTGAGGTACGTAGTTTTATTGGTCTGGCAGGTTATTATCGACGTTTCGTCCAGAATTTTGCCCAATTGGCTAACCCATTAACGAAGCTCACACGTAAAGGGGTTAAATTTGTTTGGACAAAAGAGTGTGAAGAATGTTTCGAAGAACTGAACAGAAGATTAGTCAATGCTCCTATATTGACTCTACCATCGGGGAATGATGGGTTCGTTATTTATAGTGATGCATCGAAGAAAGGACTTGGCTGTGTCCTTATGCAGAATGATAGAGTTATTGCCTATGCATCACGACAGTTGAAAATTCATGAACAAAACTATCCTACTCATGATATTGAGTTAGCAGCTGTGATCTTTTCTTTGAAGATATGGAGGCACTACCTCTATGGTGAAAAATGTGAGATTTATACTGATCACAAGAGTTTGAAGTATATTTTCTCACAAAAAGAACTCAACATGAGGCAAAGGAGATGGCTTGAATTACTCAAGGATTATGATTGCACGATACACTACCACCCGGGGAAAGCAAACAAGGTGGCAGATGCTTTGAGTAGAAAAGACCATGGAGTTTTGAACATGATGAGAATGGAAAGGGATCCAATTTTCGTGGATCTAGTAAGGATGGACATGGGTATAACCAGGGAAGGTGAAAAATCAATGCTTTTTCAAATGGTTTCCAAACCATCCTTAATAGAAAGGATTAAGAGTTCTCAGACCAATGATGAAGAATTCCAAAAGAAGATTAAAGCTGTGAATGATGGGAGATTGAGAGACTTTGTGTATGAAGATGGAATTTTGAAATTTGGGAAGAGACTTTGTGTTCCCAATATACCTGATCTAAAAAGGGAATTTATGGATGATGCTCATAGTTCCAATTTCTCTATACACCCTGGGAGCACCAAAATGTATAGAGATTTGAAGGAACATTTTTGGTGGGACAACATGAAGAGGTAGATTGCTGATTTTGTGTCAAGATGTATGGTTTGTCAACAAGTGAAAGCTGGAAGGCAACAGCCTGGAGGAGTCATGCAACCTCTTCCCATACCGGAGTGGAAATGGGACAATGTTACGATGGACTTTGTCATGGGGCTACCAAAGACTCCTAGAAGGAACGATGCAATATGGGTTATTGTTGATCGTCTTACCAAGACATCACATTTTCTTTCTATAAGAGAAGATCTACCCCTGGAACGTCTAGCAAGACTATATATTAATGAAGTTGTGAGACTTCATGGAGTACCCCTATCGATTATTTCTGATCGTGATCCCCGTTTTACTTCAAGATTCTGGAAAAGTCTTCAGAAATCCCTGGATACTGAACTTCATTTGAGCACTGCTTACCACCCTCAGACAGACGGACAATCAGAACGGACTATTCAAACCTTAGAAGACATGTTGAGATCTTGCTCACTTGACTTTCAGGGTATGTGGGATCAATATTTACCTTTGGTAGAATTTTCCTATAACAATAGCTTCCATTCGAGTATTCAGATGGCACCATATGAAGCGTTATACGAAAAGAGATGTCGTACACCAACCTGTTGGGATGACGTTGGTGAAAGAAAACTTGTAGGCCCAGAACTGGTGGAGGAAACGGTGGAAAAGGTGAAAGTAATCCAAAATCACATCAAAGCAGCTCAAGTAGGCAGAAGAGCTATGCCGATAATCGAAGGAAGGATTTGGAATTTCAAGTCGGTGATCATGTTTTTCTGAAGGTATCTCCGTGGAAGGGAGTCATACGTTTTGGTAAGAAAGGTAAATTGAGTCCCAGGTACATCGGACCTTTCGAAATTCTAGAATGAATTGGGGTTGTAGCTTATCGATTGGCAATGCCGCCAAGTCTCTCCAAAGTTCACGATGTGTTCCGCGTATCTCTATTGAGGAAATACATGCCTGATCCGACGCATGTACTCACCTATGAGGAATTAGAACTGGAACCCGATCTGTCTTATTGCGAAGAGCCCGTCAAGATTCTTGATACGAGAGAACAAGTGCTGAGAAACCGGACGACGCGTCTGGTAAAAGTTTTGTGGAGAAATCATAAGATGGAAGAGGCAACGTGGGAACCCGAGGAACATATGATGAAGAACCACCCGAGTCTTTTTATGCAGTAATACCCTAGAAATTGCGAGGACGCAATTATTTGAAGGAGGGGAGAATGTAACACCCCAAGCTTCCACGGTACGTTTCCCTTCGAATAATGCGATAGCGTGTGTTGTACGCAACCTCGAGTTCTAACACACACCACAACTAATTAAACTAGCCGTTGTGAATAGTAATACCTACTTTTTGAAATCATATATATTTTATACTTCAAAATGGACTTCATTTTTGGATTCGGAATATTGAAATTAGCCTAGGGTGAAATTTTGGTACTTTTCAGATAACTTTTATATTTTGATGAATAGTGAAAATTACTAAATTTTAATTAAAAACAACTTTTTTAATCAAAATAATTAATAGTGATAAATTGTGAATTTGAGTGGTTTTAAAGTATATTTAGAATATATTTTCACCATTTAATATAATGTTGGTCATTGGACATAATTTTACAATTAAACCGAACATAAACAAGTGTCAATCTTTTTATAGTTATTATCTCTTAAAAACAAGCTTTTTGTTTTGACAGCGGGAATTAATTTTAAATTAATTTCTGTCACTTCTGTGTTTTGAATTTAGGAAAATGGATTCCATATTTGGAATCAGGATGTTCAAATTGTGTAAATAGGTAACTTTTATTTTTAGACATTTTGAATAGTTACTGTGGTAAATATTTTATTTACCATGGTTAAAGGGTAAATCCGGTAAATAAGGGTTAAAAAATAATATTATAATAATACGAAATTACCCTAAAACGTGTCCTAACCTTATTGGTGGACACATTCCCGACCATGGGCATCCTTGGGTCAATTTGGGGACCCCATGGAGCCACTTGTATGTGGTAGGGACACATTATATTAATAAAGTTAAAATAAAAATAAAAATGGCATAAGCTTACATCTTTTAGAAGAACAATTTTTACATAGGGTTATACATGTTGGATTTTCGATTATAAATATTCATTAGAAAGATAAAAATATTTCCTAAATAATGATATTTTATTTGTAATTTTTAGACATTAAATAATTTATTTTATTTATGAGACAATGATGATGCAGTAATTACTATAATAGTGAAAAATTAAAATAATTGATATTATGAATACCCAAATAAATATAATATGAAACTTTTAATGAATTAAACTAATTTTCTAGGATAATATGATATATTAGTATTGATTTAATTGACTTTGTTCGAAGTAATCAATCTGTTATGAGTTTCACAAAAATCAACTATTGAATAGTGTCAGAATTGACATAAAAGAGTTCTTAAAACAAATATTATATTATTAATTGATATTAAATTCCTAAAAATCTAAGGTTCGGCCAAGAAACTTATATTATGATAGGTTCATCATTAATGGACCACTTGGGGGTCTCTTGGATGTATATAGTAAGTTTATCAACCATATTATATAAAAATACAAAGAGACATTGTAAAAGTGAAACTAATTAACTTAGAGTTAATACTTAAAGATAAGGTTAATATAAGTACCCAAACCTGTCTAAATTCTATTGGATGAGTTGTTTTCGACCCATCCCCACCTCAACATTTGAATAGTCAACTTTGGATCCATTGGAAACCGAATATGAATTTATTATAAATTAATATTTCTAGCTTTTCCAATGGTGCCCCTCACCCCTCTTATAAAAAGGGCACTCCTCCTTCTCATTTACTCACACCTCTCAAGCCACTTGGCTCGTCCAAACTCTGACCAAATAAGCTCCCCACATCCCTCTCCTCCTCCTTGAAGCTTCCCCTTAGGCAGAAAGCTTTTCAAGAAGTCCTTTGGTTCCAACCAAAGTGAGTGACCTAAATTAAAGGTAACGATTTCTCTTAAATTATTTTCATTTATTTTGCTTCTTCAACCCCCAAACTCTTTTTATTTCCTTTCTTTTGTAACAACACCAGTATCCTCAATATACTAGGATGTTGTTATAAGAAGTATTCAAACTACACATACACAAAACTCCATCTAATGGATGATGAACATAATGTTTCTGTGGATGGCAAACTAACGCCTCACGAAACGATGATTGTTCAAATACATCTTACCGCCTCTCATGGTGGCCATTATGATGGCACTGTAATTAAATATGATATTAATGATATATATTTTATATATAAGCTTCTGTAATTCCATTTTATTTCATACCATTATTCGTTTCATGTTGTATATACATACGATAATTTCAATTGAGGAAGTGCGGACTACCGCCCCCTTAAAATGATATGACTCGTTCATACCACACATGGAACGTATAAAGGATGGTGTTAATGAACATAAGTAACATATATAAAATATTATATTATACTGGAATAGTAATATACCTATGTATCATTTGGATTCGATTCTTTTAAAATAAAAATTAAATGGAAATAGCGTTCGTGCGGACGTACGGACTACCGTCTCCACGAACGCGATGAGATTCATTCTCCATCGTATCCATTCAAGTATAATTATCATTTAATTATTTAAAAATGATGTTTAAGGACTTGATATCATTCTGGATATGAATAAGATACAACAAACACGACTTATGTAACAAAACATATAAAGAAAATGAGTAAGTTAACACCCGAAACGACGATAATACTAAGATATTATTATCAAATCAATATTAAAAGATCATATATGATATCATATTAATGTATATGATTCTTGTATAATTTAGTAACAATTATTTCACTATTATACAGGAGGTTAACCTACCCCAACCAAGGAAATGTAAAAGGTAAGGGATTACTTTACAACCTCTTCATTATCCAAGGTTTTTTATACGTAATAATCTACTGGGATCTCTTTATCATCCACATCCATGATTCTTAAAAATGCATTTCAAAACATTTTTACTATTTACTAGAATATGAGTTAAAGTAATTTATACCATTTTTGACTTTTATAAGTGGTTTATAAAGGAATCTTTCGGTCGTTTTCAAAACAAGGTCCTTTTGAACCTTTTCGACAGAATTAAGGTAAGAATGTTTTTTTTAACTTATACGGCGGGTGCGGCTATTTTCCGCCGTTATAAAATCTTCAAAGCTTCCCTTACAAGCTTATAATAATATTTTCAAAGAAAATGTTTTATTTTATATGGATCTTAAATGATTTCAAAATAAAAGGAGATATTTCTTTAAAAAGAATTTTGATTTCATCTATGTCAACATCCTTTGATGGATTTTAAGATTATTTGAAGTTGATTTATTATGATACAAAACTTCTATATTGTTTTGAAGGTTTTGTGATATGTTTGACTGTGGATGTGCTATTTTTATACCATTCATAGTTTATGGTGAATGTATTGACATTTCATATGCTAGTTTTAATATGAATGTTTATGTTATGTTTAAACCTTTTCATATGGGAATGCATTGGACTTAATATGTGACGGGTGGAGCCCGCTATAGCTCCTCGATGCATCGGTAGGTCTCATGAGACAAACTAGTGTCTTGGCACAAGGCCTTGGCAAAATCTTATTTGTAGTCTTGGCACGAGGCCTTGACTATGTGGTTATGATAGTCTGGCATTATGCATTCCAACATTATGAAAGTGGTTATTGATATTGCATGTGATTATTCGATTAGTAGAATATCCATGTGAATAAGTAAATGGCATTATTTCATTTTACTTTTGCCATACTATGTTGAAGTTCAATTTTAAAAGGCTTTTGTTTTAGTAATTCATTGCCTTAAATGTTTATGATTATTTTGAATGTTCCGCTATATTCTTATCCTTACTGGGCATTTGAGCTCACCCCTTTTCTATGTTTTATTTTTCCCAGGTAGTGAAGAAGTAAATTATGAATGACTTGCAGGGATATTATGAGGGGTTAATAGTGTGGATATGAAGACTTTAATGTTGTAGTAGTTTTTCACTTTGAAATGTAATGTAAAACTTTATGATTATATCTAGTGTTTCCAAGGCTACTAAACCAATCGGTCTTTAGGGATTTGATCTTTCTTGTGATCATGCCAATGTTATGTAATAATGCACCGACTCTAGGTAACTGGGGTCGGGGCGTTGCACCCGTGAAATCTAAAATGATGTTGGGTAGGAGAAGAGACAAATATCTTCAAGGGAGATAGATACATGGTACAGTCAAGATGAACATGACACAATTGAGGGAAAAGGAATGTGCCACACAGTGTGTTTCATCCCAATGGAAGGTCGCGAGGTTTTGGGGATGGTCCTATGGAAGAAATGTCTGGGAGGTCCAATGAATCCCATGATGATGGGAATAATGACACATGTATTTCTTAAAGGGCTATGCAGTTTTAGCATCATGTAGTAAGGACATGGCTAGATTAGAAGAACGATGGAGGGTACATGGTGCAATCATCGTAGCCCTAACATGGGTGGGGCCAAAGAAGCCTACATGATGCCATGTGAGATCCTCAAAACAAATTATGACCAGGAGAGGATAGTCAAAGAGGGATCTGGGCAGGACTCAAGGCAAGGTATCTGAGCATTCCTATGTATCCCATGAGGATGATAAACAAGCCACACATAGTTCTTAATATGCAGTGTATCATCGTGCAAGATGATGCACAGTTTAGAGTCCTGTAGGACTGAACAGTTTATGGTCATGATGGACCACCATGCAGTTTAGGTTTGACCAGGACCATACAGTTTAATGTCATGCTGGTCCATATAGTTTATGGTCATGCGAGACTGGATGGCTCAAGCAATGAATTGCTTGAGGAACATGGCATCTGTGGAAGGAGTTATACACTCACCATTCTTGGTAACTAGTGAGTATGTTCTACTGGATTAGACCATGTGAATGATGTAAGGTCCTTCCCATTTTAGATCCATCATGGGTGGTTTCCTACCAGGTATCATTGGTTCCCTTAAGGAAAATATCAAGTTGCCTTGCAAGAAAGAATAGAGGAGAACTTTCTTATTTAATGCTCTGGATGACTTGTACTGAGGCCTTTTCAGATTATGAAGGGCATGAAGCATGTTCTCGTTGAGTGCTTCTAACTCAGCCAGATGGATTTCGGTAACTTTATATGGCACTTGATGATGATAGATATTTTTACTCAATGAGGGAAATTGAACCTCGTTGGGCAGGATGGCCTCCGTCCCATACCCCAGGTAATAAGGGGCCACCTGGGTGGAATTACGAGTCGTTTTCCAATAATCCCAGAAGGAATTGGGGAGATTATCCATCCAACTCTTCTTATTTTTACCATCCATTTTCTGTACGATGTTATAGAGGGTTTTTTGAATTCCTATATCTTTCCATTTTCTTGTGCATGATAGTGAGAGGTATGGTTAGAATGAATGTTGTACTTAGAGTACAATTTCACCAGCTCAACAGATCAGATGTTCATTCTGTTTTCGGTTAGGATTGCATGAGGGACCACAAATCGGTAGATGATGTTGGAGCACACAAAGTCAATGATGGAATGGTCCTTGACCTCTATGTGTTGAACTGGATCTGTCCAATTGGAGAAGAAATATGTGGCAGTCGGTATGAAAATGCATTGGCGAGTTGTCACTGGTGGATATGTTCCCTTGAAATCAACCCCCCACACCGCAAATGGCCAAGAGTACTAGGTGGAGTGGAGAGGTTCTTGTGGACGATGCATGAAGTTAGGATGAATCTGGAATGCATGGTATCTTTTGCTGAACTCGATGCAGTCATGGATCAGGGAGGGCCATATGTACACCAATATCTGGATATGGTGAGATAGCTTCGGCCTAGTCAGATGAGCCATGTAAGAACTGGTGTGAACCTCTTGCATGACCTGGGAAATCTCGACTCCTTGAATGCAAGGGAGGAGTGGAGAGGTTCTAGTGGGTGATGCACGAAGTTAGGATGAATCTGTCATGCATGGTATCTTTTGGTGAACTCGATGCAGTCATAGATCATGGAGGGCCAGAAGTACCCCAATATCGTGATATGGTGAGCTAGCTTTGGCCTAGTCAAATGACCCCTGTAGGAACTGGTATGAACCTCTTGCATGACCTGAGAAATCTTGACTCCTTGAATGAAAGGGAAGAGATCCACATCAAAACTGTTATTGTAGGGGATTTTCTCATGGATATGGATTCCCTAGATTGTTAATTGCAATGCGCAAAATCGGATTTGCTCGTGCTCGGCCCGATCAGTCAGGAGGTAACCATTTTGGAGATACTGGACAACAGTGGATCTCCATTAGGGATTCACTTCAATCACTGCATCTGGGGGTCCTGATATGGATGCTCTTGCAGTAAGATAGCCCACCTGTGGTTCGTCGTCATCATCTTCGATGACAGGTGCATTGTCTCTCTGATGTGCCATGTGGATAATCAGGTCATCTGACTGTAGTTCTGAAACTGATGCAGCCTAGCCGAACATGGTGTCAGATCGACAATTTTGAGATTGAGGAACATGAGAGACTTATGGACGAGATGGGAACTGGGCCATTAACTAGATAGTGCGTCCCAACAATGGTACGACCTCTATATTTCTAACGACGTAGTCACTATCGATCTGTTTGATGACTAGCTTAGAGTCCCTTTTCACATGAAAATGAGGCACAAAAATCTCAAGAGCTATCTTTAGGCTAGTGATGAGTGCCTGATACTCTACCTCATTGTTAGTGAAGACTTCTGAATATAGTAATGTGTATGGTAGGATGTCTGGTGTCGGGTCAATGAAGACAATACCCAGTCATAATCTATTAAGCATGGGGTCATTGAGACTTCTGCTGGTGGGGATCCGGGAAGCACCATCGAAGTAAATCTGTCAGCATGGTGTGGATGGGTTTACCAAGAGGATCACCACATCAGGGAAATCAAGATCCAAGGAATGGTTAGTAGGAGTCGGATGGGAGGAAAGGAAGTCTTCCATTTCTTTCCCCTTAATAACATTCTGAGGGACAAAACTGATATTGAAATTCTGGAAAATCACTAACCACCGAGCTAGAGGGCCCATCCACATTGGGAGGCCCAAGATGTACTTCAAAGGGTATACTTGTGACAACGACTGTACCTTGTGGTGCTACAAGTAATGTCGCTATTTCAGTACTTCGAATACTAGCGCAAGGTAGCTCTTTTTGATGGGGGAGTGTCTGGTGTCCGTATTGAGGAGCATGCGGATGAGGTATTAAAGGATATTCTCTATCACCTAATTGTTCTTCTGGGTGATAACGTTGCTGAGATATCGTTCCAGGGTGGTCACATAAAGGACTAGTGACTTTTCGATGACCGGTGGCAGACTAGTACTAAGAATATCCTACCTCTCACCAGTCGAAGCCTGTGGAGTGGCTACCAGATGGGGGAAAATAAATGAGACCATCCTGGGGCAGGGTGTGGCTGGTCACATCATGGTCGAGGAGGCAATGTCTAAAAAAGTAACACGAACAGCGGTGAAGGCGGGCCTGATGCGACCATATGAGAAGGTTCAACATGATGAACTCTGCACTGAGCCTGTTGCCTAGTTTTGGTAGCATGAATAGCCTTGATGGAAGTTCTGAATGAGGAACTCCAATGGACCATATAGCCATGAATATATCTATGATTGATATTACTAGGGACATTGGGAGGATCCACATGATGCTCTTCATCATCAAGAATTATGTAGGGATTAAACATCTCTACGGTGTTAACCGAGGCGTACCCTTGACCGTCACTTGAAGAGTCATCCACTACTGGACATATTCTGGGTGGGGTTTACATCTCTGTGGGCATGAAGTCACTGAGGGTACGGGATGAAAATGGCATTGACGGGGGACTTTTCTTTCCCTTATGTTGCTGGTGTTTGCTGTTCTAGGGAAAAGGCCAGCTGACACGATGATGCAGAAGTGGTGGCTGCAACTTCTAAAGGCTTTGACCGATTCAAGCATGCTAGGATGACACCTTGGGAATGAGTGACTATTTTTTGAGCCATCTAATCATCATTATTTTGGGATCCACTACTGGAAACCAGATGCCACTCGCCCTCACTGTCGCTGCTGATATCTGGCCTCATGAAGATGCATGCCACCTGTGCCAGAGTCGGGCCTAAATGGGATATGATGTTATCTACCTAGTCTAGAATCCATTATTTGAACACATATCACTACTTGAGAGTGTTCCCCATGATTCGGTTATTGGGACAGTAATTAGGGTGATCAGGGAGGTTCACCCCTTCCGACCTTCTACACTCTGGCGAATGTAGAATCCCCTGTTCCAAGGAACTACCGATGTAACTGGGGACCTGTGCCTTATTGAATGAGTAGGTCTAGTTTCTCATGTCTATAAAGGGTCCCTTGGATCCTGACCTTGATGAGGGGCTATAGGAGCCTTCCGAGGAGGTGGAGCTTGGGTATCTCACCTTGGCAATGACAGTGCATTGCGGGGGGGGGGGGGGCACCTGCCGATTCTGAGGGGGGGCGTTTATATACCGGGGACTGTTCTTGAGGTAGACTGCCTCTATGATACTATGTAGGCATCTCCATTGGTAATAACTATAGTCACGTGGGGGCATATATTTGGGGCACTACAATAGCCTTGTCCCTAGAGGCCCTTCTCGTAGGGATCACGGGAGGCAAAGAATATGCTTGCTTGGCTAGCTGTAAGGCTTCCTCTAAGCACCTGGCCTTATCATAGAAGTCTTAGAGTCCCCTAGGATAGTTATTTGGGATCAAAGTGGGGACTAGTTCCTTCATGACTTTCCCAACACACATTCTCATCAATTGATCCAGAGTAAGCAGCATGTCAAGAGAATACGTGAGTCCTTTCCACCAGGCGACAAAGTGGACAACACGCTCATCCAGAATCTACATGCACATGAAGAGGTCTGTGATACTCGTCTTCCATGTGGTGGAACTAAAATGGAAGAGGAATTTCCTACGGAGGTCCTCCCATCTGGTTACTAATCTGATGGGGAGTTGGTTGTACCAGACAAACACAGACCCTTCCAAGGTCTGCACAAAATATCAGAGCATGGAGGCCTCCTACTGCGCTAGAGTTCCCAACATGGGGCCACACCTAGAGGTAAAGTGGGACATGTGATGTGGTGGGTCCTCTGTCTATAGAAGGGGGAAAATGTGGTATTCTCGTAACCTAGGGGTGCTAGCATATCATCCACCCATGATAGATAAGCCTTTCCATCATGCGGGAGTTCCACCTGTCGTGTCTCTAATGCCTAGAGACTGGAAATGAGTTTCCTTATTGGATCATCTAGGCGGGGGTTCCTATCTTGACGAGGATCCTTAACCACTAGTGCATTGGCGGTTTTTTCAACATGATATTGTGGCCCAACAGCTCGTGGATTAGCTGGTGGAATGACTTGAGGGGAAGTTGGGGGAGCCCGAGCTGGATCTTGAGGGTTCCTATTCTATTTATGATGATTTGATGATACGTACCGTGCCCTCTTTCTGTGTGCTCCGGCCTCAACCCTGTCTGCATGGGGTAGGATGGTCAGGGTCAACTTGAGGTAATTTGTGGAGGGGATGTTGTTCCTTCCCCCATTTCCCTGGTCTAGGATAACTATAGTTCGGATATCACTTTGCAGTGCATTTAGCAATGAGGTCATCGACCACCTTCATCTTTTCATTGATTTGATGACGCAACAAGGCTTTCGCAAGGTCGCCCTTTGCCTTATGCACTAATCTAGATAGATTGGGGGCTTGAATTCTCCTAGATTCCGTTTATCCATACTATGATTACGGCTAAGGACCAATTCCTTAGTAGGCATGGGGAGACCCAACATGCTCCTCCGTTGGAAAGTAACTCTCCGCAATTGATCCAATAGCCGTGGCACGCCTTCAGGGGGAGGTTCTCATCAAGGAGCTCTAGCTTATTATCTTCTTCTGATTGGCTGGCCATGTTGACCACAGATCTACCCGGGGCATGTCCTCGATATCACCTACCAGGTCCAGCTATCTCTAGATATGACTGAAGATAAGGGGAACATATTTCCCACAGCCACGGATCAACAAATGGGGGAAAGCCTCTTTGAGAATCTTGCAAAGTACCTTGAATCTCTAGACACATCATTGCTGGAGGGCCATACGGTGGCATGGTGACTCAGGGAAATGACCCATAGGGAGTATGGAAAGATCAACCAAATGACATTGCTCACCAATGTCTTCAATATGTGATTGGATCTTCAGATAAGCCACTCATTGGTGACGAGGGTGGAAGTTCATCACCCAAGGGGTTTGGTGGAAACACTCAACATCCTATGGGTTGAGGGATTCCAGAATGAATAAATTTGGAACTGCCATGTGCCAAACCATCTCAGGGAAGTTGTTCGTTGTGAGGATATTCCATAAGCTCCTTGGCTCAGATTTAGGGTATAGGCCTTTATTACCCCACTCGTCAAAAACAGAAAGATGAGGAACTGGTAGAGGTTCCAAAGAAGACTTCTTGGGCGGTAGGCTGGGTGGTGTAGAATATAGAAAGCATGCTGAAAAACCACCACATCGTGGGTTGTCCTCATAAGAGTGTTGCAACATAGCCAACACATCGTGGTATAATGGGATGGCATGCTATGTTCTTGGTATAGGGACTAGGGATACTGGTGATGGACCACACTTCTTTTCCTCCACCATTGGTCCCCATAATATCCCTATGTGATCTATAGTCAAGGTAGAGAGTGATTCTTGTGAATACATTGGTTATTTCATGACCATAACCTGCCGGATTGCCATGTTTTCTTCTTCTTGGATATACTTATGGAGGGAGGAGGGAATCTGGGGGACTTTACATTCTGGGAGTAAGAGGCCAATGTGGCTTGTTCCTGCCCCTACCCTTGACATGGAGGACATGGTTGAGGGTTACATCATTGATTATTATTCTGCTTTGGAATCTGAGAAGAAAACTGGTTTGATCTCAGTTTGAATCTTCCCAGTGTTCCTCTTACGGTGGCAACAACCCGCCCTCCTGCCTCATGATGGTTCTTCAGGGTAGGGCAGATTTGCAGCACAAGGAGGTCCTTCAGACATACTGGTGCTGGGGAAAAGAGGACTTCTGCTAGAGTAAGACGATGTGTGAGGAGCACCAAGATAGATATTAAAGGGGATATGGGGAGGATCTCTGTGGGAATTTCTAGAGTGGTTTGGACCTCCGCTTGAGCCTGTAGGAGATTGGGTGGGACCCCCGTACTTGTTTCCCCTAGCGACATCATCGTGAAAAAGTTTCTCTTATTGGTTGAGCAGAACATGGGTAGGGCCACCTTGCTGGGTGGTGGTGAAGTGAGGTTGGCCTTCAACCCTCTCCTTGCTAAGGTGAGGAGGACCTTTTCTGGATATTGTAAGAAAATGAGGAGTGCCCCCACACTGGAGATTGGCCAGATGTGAAACATCCCCACACCAGTGGTCTCTGGTCTGTGGGAAGATTCCATAACCGATGTAATGAGCAAACGAGAGGCGTTCGTGCTTACTGTCACCATTATGGGGAGGTCCCTCATTCAAACTAAGGGTAGAATTAGGTGAACCTCCATGCTGATCCTAGAAGTGGGGAAAGACCGCGTTATCCATGGTGGCTGTACGGTGAGGGCATCGATACATACGGTGGACATTACCTGCACCAGAATCCAAGAGGGTCAACCTAGCCTCCCCGTGTGATGGTTGGGGACTCGATCCAGGATGGATATACAAGTTCCCCTACTTAACATATATTAGGGTTTGGAGATATAAGTTGGAAATGGCTTGTGCCACAATAGTTGCTGACATTGACGCCCCTTGGAGGGCGTCCTCCTTGTCCTATGCATGATTCTAGTGTTGGGCCAACCAAACTGGGGCCAATGGTGTTGGCGCATGGCTTACCAATTCCTCAAATTTTTGGACTTAATGTCAGTGCTAGCATGGCCTTGTGGGATCCCTCCTTGGGGGCCCCTGAAATGGGATCCTGACTGAGCTAACCCATATATCACCTACCTCATCCTCATGGGGGAGAGTGTCGTCAAGGATTTCAGGGGAGAGGCTTCTAAAACCATTGTAAGTTGGAGTGAAGAGCAGTTCCTCCATGTGCGGCCCTTGAGGGCGGCATTGGGGGTGAGGTGCAGACACCTCTAGATCCTAGAAGGAAATATCCCGAGTCGGGATGATCCCCACCACCACGTAATGGTGTACGAGGAAGTTGATCACTCTTTGCTCGATAAATTCAGATGGGGAAATGGGATGTGGTTGCCTGATGTTTTTAGGAATGGATATTGTTTCTGAAGAGGTGGAGCCTCATGAGACTACTGGGTTGGAATTGCCCTCTCCCCTATGTTGGTGGGCATGCGGTCATCGAATTTCTACAGTAGCTTGGTTCCTTAAAAGCAGGGAGATTAACCCATCAGTTCTTAATGGAAAGGAATTGATGACCAGTTACCCAACGCCATTCCCTCTTCCATGGCTGGTTACATGGATCCATGGTGACAACGTCAAAATCCAAGATGCCCAACATTTTTTTGCCCCATATTCTGGTGAGTTTGACAATAGGCCTGCTATTTGTTTTGTGGGACTCGTCACTGGATAGCTAGATCTGGTGACACGCTAGTCCACTGATGGCTCAAACTCTACTAATATTCATATTTAGGAGGGGACATTCACTTTGGGTTCACCATTTATATTACTGATGCTTTCAACAAGGCTCTCATGTCCATATTGTTCGAGGACAGAGACACTATTTTTAGCCCTGCATTCTGGCTTTCCAAAGGTGGGAGACATCTGTTCCTTCTTCAGGGACATTTTCTCCTTGAACGAAATAGGATAATCAGATGTCATTTCTTCATTCTTCATATTCCTATTTGAAACTCATCTCCAAGTCTGGGTGTCCCATATAGATTTATGACATTGTTTTTGAAACTCTTTCCAATGCAATATCTTTATAGACTCTAATTAATTACACTGTTTCTATCGGGACATTCCAAGGGGTCCGTTCAGGGCAGCAATCTTCAGTTAGTGGAGTAGTCATGTTGGACATCACTGTCATGTGTGGGCGATAGAACATTGGTGTGTCTGGGTTTCTTCTCATTATTATAGGGATTCTTGAGGTCTCAGAATCCCGAGGAATCCCCCATAGAATGCGGGGAATCATATTCCATAGGCATGTATCTGAGGATTTCCTCAGCTTCTTATGTTTAACACAGGGTATTCCGTAGATTTACTATCTTTTGGAGAGGTATCGAACTAAAAATAACAATGACTAGAGTGGATCAGATGAGAGAAACCCCTTTAGAAAACACCAATGTTTGGCCTAACGAGTGGTTAACTACCTGATTGTTGTTAAGGGGAATGGGGAATGATGAGGAGTTGACTCGAGGATGAAGATGATGTTGGGATTGAGTCTCGAAGAGACCTCCTACGTATCCCTATGGCACAGAATCAAACTCCTCGTAGTTCATCTTACAATGGACTACCACTGATTGGGAATTTCAACGGCTTACTGCTGGATGGGGTCACAACGGTTTACCGCTGGATGGGGTCACAATGGATTACTGCTGGATGGGGTCACAATGGCTTACCGCTAGATGGTGGATGTAGTTTAACATTGTGTATGATGAAAAGTGGTCATACAGTATAATATCATGCAGGACAAAGGTGGTCCAACGTGAAGGGGGGGTCAAGAACCCATGTTTGTTTGGCTTGAAACTCTAGGAGGCTTCCTATGTACCTTTCCCTACCAATAATCAAACTCCACATAATTCAGAAGGTGGGAACTGAAATAAAGATCATCAGGACCATTGGTTGTTGGGCTTGAACCTCAGGGATTCTTACTACGTAACCTAACATTGCAAGGGTCAAAGATCTCGTAGTTCAAGATGGGTTTGGTGAGCAGACAAGAAGATGGGCGAGACAAATGGTTGTTGGGATTGAACCATAGAGTGATTTACTATGTACCCTACCTTGGAAAGCATAAAAGACCTCATAGTTAAGGATGGGTTATGGGGGCTTACACTCTAGGCTGCCCAGAAAGGATATTATGGCCGATGCTTGCTCTAAGCCCACATGAGTCATGCTCAGTGTGAGAAACAATAGGTAGAAAAGACCTAACGATCACGTCACGAAAGTGGCATCTGTTTGAAGTAGAGTGGGGCTAATGTATAGAATGTTGCCAAAAAATAAAAAGGGGCTTACGCGGTGTCTGCAGCCCAAGGAGGTGGAGATTGTGAATTACTCCAAGATGAAGGCCTAGGTGGTGACAAAGCCCTATGGGAGAGGGATTTAGCGCCCTGGATGAGAGGAGGGGTAAGGGTGCAACTTCCTGGAAGAAAAGATAGGGGCTTACACTTGGGTGGTTTCCCATTCCCCACGGACAAATGTCGCTCCGATAAAGAGGATCGCATTCCATACGAGGAATGATATCACTCTCATGGATACTAGTGGGAATATAAAATTTCTGAGACGGGTCACCCCGTGTATGATGAACGGGGCGAGGCCACAATTTAATGCCTTGTGCTGAGGACGAGGTTTCTTGACAGTTTAACGTCCTGGAGCTCGGAAAACTTGGGTTTTCTACGCACCCCTAGGACTTAGATAAAAATCACCCTCTATACCTTGGTCATGTGAAGGGTCCATCAACTCCATGGCTGGGGGGTGTCGTGAGGTGATTCTTTTGGGGGTCCACATTATCATCGCTATGAGAAAAAGAAATAATTGTTAGCATTTCTATGTGATGAATCATGAGGTGATGAAATGCAACAGGCAACACCACCCAATGGACTTGGAAATTGCTTCATGTAATCCTGAAGTGTTGTACGGGAAAAGAAGCTGCTGAGAAAAGGGGTTTATTGGTAGAAGACTTGTGAATCTTGGGTGCTTAATGAAGTGGTGGGGCTTTGTGAAAGGATGTGCTGGGAAAAGTGGAGTCGTCTATCCTAGGCATAGGGAATAGGAGCATATGGAAGGTGCTTCACAAAGTGGAAAGGCATTTGTAGAGTAATGCCTCACGAAGCAAGGGTTCCTTGTGAAGCATAACATTGTGGAGAAATGTTCTTCGCTAAGTATAGTGACCACACTAAACCATGCAGGTCAAATGTGTGTGAAGGGTGTTTCACAAATCATAAACACTTCCCGATTACCCGATTCCCCTTAGGTATCCCCTTCCTTCGCGAATGCACGTGGTCTCCATGAAGGGCATCCCCTTTTAATAGGGGCGGAATTCATGCAAAGTGGAAGGAACTTCACGATGCAAAATTGCATTCAAATGCTCATGGTTCGTAGAGTAGAAATTTCATCATGATATGGGAGATCAGAAGGAAAATGGTCAGATGATCCATATTTTGGGCTCGAGGGGAGCCTAGTATTTATAGGAATGAGGAGCTGTGAAGTAGAGGTCACTCAACGCAAAGACAGAATATGCTCCATAGCGGGTTTGCAAACATCAAATTGGCTCATGGAGCACCTCGCCTCCTTACACCACATCGGGTTGGTAAACATAAAAGGGATTCGTGAATGTCAAAGGGATTCACGGAGCATCCCATCTCATTTCTCCATGGTGGGTCCGCGAATTTCATATCGGCTCGTGGAGGACCCTGCCCCTTGCTCCTTGGTGGGTTTGCAAATGTCAAAGTGATTTTTGAATTTCAAAGGGATTCACAGAGCATCCTAAATTTTTTCTCTGCAGCAGGTTCACAAATGTCAAAGGGATTCATTGAGCACACCACCTCCTTACTCCGTGGCGGTTTCGTGAAGGGATAGCTTTGCGCCATCCACGCGGCATCAGGGACTCCTTGAGCGGTCTTCGCAAGGCACCCCATATGCTTTTCTTGATTCTTGATTTTTCCTAGATTTTGGCATCAACAGCTTTCATGGATTCACATGCATATGTGACAACACTTAAAGTAAGAGATTATGTGTGTGTGTGAGTATTGAGAAAGAAGAATCCAAGA
Source organism: Viscum album (assembly GCA_963277665.1). Taxonomy (NCBI): domain Eukaryota; kingdom Viridiplantae; phylum Streptophyta; class Magnoliopsida; order Santalales; family Viscaceae; genus Viscum; species Viscum album. Next base: position 1,240,588,134 of record OY728129.1, read on the forward strand.
AGAAAATGCTTCTGAAAAAATCTTTACACAAATGTATGAAATCAGGCATTAACACATGCATGAGTGAAAGAAATGATATATCCAAAAACAAGAAGTTTGGATGCCATGAAATACATGCATGAAGTGAATGAGAACTGGGACTGATTCCAGGCAGAATTAAAGAAGAACTCTTATTAGAGTGAATAGTATTTGAGAATCCAAGAAGGAAGACATAGCCGATTTTGTTCAAAATTATTCTAGAATACTTGAAGAGGTTTTGTGCACCATTTTCAAACACATATTTGAGTCCAAGTATTCATCATAATAAGAAAGAATTTCCTGATAATTGTTGAACTAAAGACTCATCAGTATGGTGATTAGATTTATTATGCAAGGCCAACCGACCTTATCAAAGGCTATTGATGACTCTTGATGAGATACACATGTTTGTGTGATTCAAAAACTTCATGTGGAGAGGTCATTATATCATCTATAGTGAATCAACAAAGAACCATGAAGGAAGATTTTCATGTGACTCGAGATCTAGAAGAACCCCATTAGATCCAGGGAGGAAGAGAAGTATTCAAGGGGACTCTAAAGCATGGATAGTGGGATCTAGTATCACTATGGAATGATGTATATAGGCCCTATGGGGGGACTCAGTAGAGATAAAATCGGACTCTGTATCGACCATTGTAAATGTTATAAAGTGGAGAATATATGTTGGGGGAATAACTAACACAACAAGGAGTATTTCTTTGAATTAAACCTTATAAATCCATCTGTTCAGTGCATTTTCATTTATAGCATCACTCAAGGTAAATCTGAGAGATAATAGAATATTGGATCGAGGCTTCAACCAGTTATAGAAGTTTAATTGAAAAGAATCAATAAGTAATTTTTTTAAAAGGTTCACTGGTTCACCATCTCTCTCTCCCAATGATTCACACTAATATGGGCACATCAATTGGTATCAGAGGGAGATTCTCCTCTAAAAGATCAAAGGGAGTATTTATGAAGTGAATATTTGAGAAGATGGGTTAACAACATCAAATGGAGATTTCATCCAATACTCTAAACAACAGAAGGAAGAAACAGGAAAGAAAGATGAAGAAGAAGATTACTACTAATAGGGAGACACCTTATACTAAATGTAATCTGAATGTTGAAACATGTGAAAATTCCATTTATAATTATGACTCTTCCAAAGAATAATGTTTAAGATATGGTGATGATAAATCAATTAGTGATCTTCATACTACACTCAAACATCATCTAAAGAAAGTCCCTAGAGAAGTGGAAATACACATTGTAGTAAGCAATAATGATCTTCATGATGAAAAATTACAGATGTAAGATGAAACAAATGCCATGTATGAATAATTGTCAAAAAGGTTTGGAATATCTTAAAATCTCAAAAAACTAGTGAATGAAAAGGAAGAAACAATTTCTATTTTCAATTAAAGACAAGATCATGTTACTGACCATTTGCAGGGAAGTATTTGTGTGAAAGAATCCATTGAGATTTTATTTTTAAAAGCATTCCATGCATTTGAAAAGGCTGACAATGTTTCTATGGTTGTCAAATCTGATCAATTGGAAGACAAAACAAACAATGAAAAGGAGATTCACGTTTCATTTCAAGAACTACGAACTATACATAGAGATAAAATTTTAAAGCTGACGGAGAATTGAGAATGTAAGATGAGATCAGTTGAGGATGGGAAGAAATACCTCAACATGATGTGTTTAGATATGGAGGTGAAATTGAATAATCAATAATCACTCCAAGCCGGATCCTCCCAAACAGATGAAAGAAGATATGTTTCCACTCATGCTTGCATTAGGGTATATGATTTCAAGAGGAATATCAAGTAATCATATAATACAATGGAAATATACTCTAATAAGAATTTATCCCATTACCTAGTTATATCTCTTTCTACTAATGTAGTTGAATCTTCAAGTACAGGTTCAAAGATAATATCTGGGAAGAAGTGCATTAATAAAAATGTTGATTCATCCATCAAAAGTTCGAAAATGGATGTTGGGATGATTAAGAAGAAAAAATACAAAATTGATGGTCAAATGAAAGAAAGGAATTTCCCGAAACAATAAATCACGGAATCTATACAGACTGATACTACAAGAAAAAGGAGAGGTTTATAGGCTACTGTTTGTGTTGCTGGATGTTTGGGTATCAAGGCAATGATTTCTACCATAACTGGATAGGATATGAAAATTATATAAGGCCTTCATTAAGGGAATGTTGATATGAATAAATGAGGAAACTTTTAATGAAAAAGTATAAATCACAGATGAAGAAGAATATGTCTATCAAGAATAGATTTTATTATCATGAAGTATTTTGGGATAATTTAAAAAAAAGTGATCACAGTTTTGTGGAGTGCTGGTTTACTACTACCACGCATGATGCAGTTGACAAGAAACATAGGCCACAACTAATGTATGAGAAGGGAAAAGAGTCTAAAATTATTTGTTTGGGAATATGAAAAACATTTAATTTTAAAAAATAATAAGATAAACTATTCCCAAGAATAAGCTCAATTCGGATTCCTAGAATGTCATCTCAACCATGAAAATATGCTTCTATTGTCGGAAAAAAGTTCATACAATGGATAACTGCAAAAGAGCAAAGAAAATTAATGGCAGAAATGTTATATTGAAAGGAGAATAAATACAGATTTATATAGGGTTTAATAGAAACACCCTTGAAGATAATATTGATATGTTTCCTTAGAAAGGTAACTAGAAAGAATTGACGAAGCCAAGAGGAAGCTCCAAGCCAAAAAATTCCATGAAGCAGTGTTTAGTAATCTGGAAAAATCAATTGCAAAAATCTAGAGAACTACAAAAAGATTAAAATCAATTTCTTTCTAATGCTAATGAAAAAAATGAAAATATATCATTCCACATGAATAAGAATTCAAATTTCATGACAGGTTTTCAATAAATGGGAACCCAAGTGTCTCAAAAGTAATGCGTGGAAGGTACAAGAAAGTTGGATATCATGAGAACAAATGTTCAAATGTTTTACCTATCCAAATGGGGAAAATTTAACAAAATGCACCAATAAAAGCTACTTCACTTTTGACAAAAGTGAAGACCAAAAATCCCCAAAAGTTGAAGGTGAATTGAAGTAAAGGGCTTATGGTGACAATGAATGATCAACATGTCAAATGGAGAGGAAACACGAACACGAAGAGTACTAAACACTTTAGAGCATCAGAGAAAGTAGTTCTTGGGTTGAGAGAAAATTCTCAGCACCAATACTTTTATTAAGAAGCTCACAAGTGTTCCATATTTTACACTTTTATTGTTATTGTATATATGTTCTTACATTTTAGGAAATTGAATATGATGATCATTCTCAAAATGAGTATTGGATGAAAAAAGTGGACAACTACAAGTTGGAATCATTATTTGGGATTTGACAATTACTTGAAGTGATCCACAGTGGAAGATTATCAACATGCATTTATTCAAGATTATATGATGATATTCTCCGCCATGGTATTTAAAAGAGTGTTCAACCTGTGAGGGGGGGGGGGGAACATGAAGGATATGGTATCAATTATTATGTCATGAAAAACCTTGAAATTCAAATCATCTTAAGTAGTTGAAACTTGATATATTCCTATCACACATTCATCACTTGATGTTAATTGTACTTATCATGTTAATTAAGGGAGATTTCTTGATTGATGACAAGATAGGATGAAAGGGGGAGCATTATATTTTCATTTGAACCTTTTAATACTTTTGGTAAAGTATGTGTAGGATTTAAAATTTCATTAATAAATATGATTATCTTTAATACCATGGTCAATAATTGAACCATTAAAAGCATGATATCAAATTTATAATTGTTTATGGACAGCGTTAAAAACCTTGGCCATATCTCAGTTTTTTTATATACTGACTTATCCCAAGTAGAAATATAGTTTTTTTAATTAAGGATATTTTCTATGTGAACCATGTGACACCATTCGTTGCTTAGTAATATTTAAGAAGATATTATTCAAAGGGAGGAGAACATGTTTTGGCAGACCTCGCTACACCTTTTCATTTGGATGCTAATAAGTGGGAGAAATGTTTGGCACACAAATATTGACCCATTCAATGTGGGATTATGTCATATAGACAATAAAATATAAAGAGGGAGGTTTTATAGAATGATTTTTCATTTGTTTTTAAATTTGATGTCATGTGTCAATTAGTTGTCAATATGTGTATAGAAAGGTGATGATGGAAGTTGTGCCTATGATTGAAGTGGTGATACTTAATGTGAGGTAATTAATTGAGTGAAGATCCCACTTTGATAATGGATTATGATTGATGAAATAATTCAGATGATTATTGAGCTGATCTCCAAATATCCAATACATGTGTTTAAAGGATAACATATCACTCATTATGACATAGAAGGCCATGAATTATGCTTTAATGCATGTGGAATGAAGAAATGATCCCTGGATCATCCATGATTGTATTAATGGTATGTATTGAATATAATTGGGATTTATGATCTAAAAGAATGGAATGAATGATGTTTGAAGATGATGAAGGAGAAAGGAAGAATGCATGGGCTTCGTATATTAAGGATGAATTCATACCTAGATTTTTACATGTACATAGTCTATCCAATTACCAAAAAATTGGGCCAACCATGGATGCCACTTGGGGACCTCAACCTCCATAACATACGAGACCCGAGGGTCAACCACTCTAGAGTGAAGCCCTCAAGGCTATCCCTACATAAGGCAGGAGTGCGGGCTCTATATAATCCTACAGGTGCACACACGGTGGTGAAACCGTGTAGCAAGTGCATAGTAGGCACTTGGAGCACGCCCAGAGTAAGTAGAGTGGGAGCTAGAGTGTGCCCACTGAAAACTAGTGTAAGGCAGCTCTCGGAGAGGGGGGAATATATTTCTGAGTTGAAAATGCCACAACATGATATTTAAATAAGACACAAATCGTGGAGCATTTCGATGTGGGATGGGTTTTTAAAATTGTGGACGTAATATTAGCCGTCTATTAGATCTCATGGAAGATCTCTACTACATGATCTAACTCGCACTCCATGATTTAATCTTCACCGTCTGTGAACGATCCAATGATTGAGGATAGGCAGAATGGTTTTCATCAGCCTTTGAAAACTTCCTACCACCCGATGTGAACTAGTGCAATGGAGAAGTCCTTGCACCTCATTGATCGAACTCCAACCACCGTTGAAGCTCAAATTTAGTGCACGGTGATTTTTTAGAAACCTGAACTCACTCATTCATTAAAAGTTACATTCATGCATCAATATAAAGAATATAAATAAGGCTGAGGAAACACGAAGCTACCGATGCTAGGAAGAAAGATCCACAATCGAGATTTCATTTTGAAGTTTAGGAGAGTGTGTTCAAAAACGCATGCACGTGAGGATAACAATTTGGATAAGAAGGCCCTATTTGAATGGAAACAACCAAGATATGCACTATATCTCGATCATGTGTTTGAATAAGTCAATCATAAAGATCACGGGATTTCAAATAATTAAACCCCGTGGATTTGAATTAGTAGATACATGATGATTCATTCCTATAAATAATGATTCGTCAACTGAGGCTTGGCTTCTGTAAACATTGAGGAAGCTCTCATTTCTAAGAAACAGGGAATTGCATAACATGTTTCCTCACATCCTGGAAATGTGAAGGAGTTATAAACTTTCATTGCATATTGGAGAACCGCGAAACATCTTGGTTCGCAAAAGAGGAGATACACACTCTTTTTGTGACTCTACCCAAAATTTAATGACAATATCTTTGAACCCTCACCGCGTCTTTGTGGAAGTAATCCCATAGGTAATCAACCAGTGCTGGTCACCATTATTGTAGCCAGGTGAAGATAGAACTAGAACCATATTTGGTTCTATGAATATAGACCACGTGCACTCCTTGCATGACGAATAATACCATGTGTTCCCTCTAGTTTGTATGAAGAAGAAAAATCTCAAGTGTGTGTGTGCGTACAAATGAGAAAAAAAATAAGAAGAGTGTACATGTGAAGGTTTAACTAAACATTGAATCTTTAAAGTTGAAAACACACTCACTGCCCATTCGAGTTGTATACAAAGAGGCATAATTGGAATCACTTATGGGATCCATTCATGGATTTATGCATAACAAACTATAACTATATAGTGGGTGAGAAAATAAGATATGGAAGTGTATTCAGGCCACCAAAATTCCTAAGATCATGCACATACATGAAACACATTGAATCCAATTTTAAAGAAAAAGTGTGTGTGTGGTAAGAACTAATATGGAAGAAGAAAATGGAAAAACAAGAAATAGGATGTATGTGTTCTCCAAATATTACACCCAATGGGGTTTTCACATAAGAAAGAAGAGAAGAATTATGCATGCATGCAAGAATGCATGGACATGAAAATTGGAAGAAACTTAAAGGAATAGAACATGTGTCTGAAAATTGAGAAAGAAGAGTCCAATAAGATAGTGCATGTTAAAAATCACGGGACACATTCATGCAATCATTCATGAACCAAGAATTTTTTAAAGGAACTGAGATATCCAAAAACAAGAAGATTGAATGACATTCAATCAATGCTTACAGTGAATTACAATGGATACTGAAGCTAGATTAATTAGTGAAGATCTTATATCAATGTGGATAGTAATTGACAATCCATGAAGGAAAATTGAGATGGTATTGTTTAGAATTATTCTAGCATTCTTGAATATGTTCTGTGCACTATTTTCACACACATAAGTGAGGTCAGGTATTCATTAGAAGAATAATTAATTTCTTGAGAATTTCTAAACTTTGGACTGATCAGTAATATTGTCATATATTTTGAGCAAGGCCAACGAACCTTATCAAATTTTGTGGAAGACTCTTTAATATATACACATGCATGTGTGATTAATCATTCCTATGTGGAGGGATCAGAATAGCATCTATAGTGAATCAGGAATGTACAAAGAATGAAGCTTCTCATGTGACTTGAGCGCTAGACGAACCATGTGAGATTCATGGAGGAGTGGAAGTCTTCAGTGGGACTCTGAATTAGGCCAGGGGACTCTGGTAACACTGTGGGATGTAGTATAAAGAAACTCTTGTGGGACTCATTAGAGATATAGTGGGTATTTGTCTCAACCATTGTAATTTCTAACAATATTATATCGGAGAACCTATGTTGGGGGGAATAACCATAATATCAAGGAGTAGGCCATCAACTGATCCTTGTAAATTCTTGTGTTCAGTGTCTTTTCATTTACAACAAATCTCTGGGAAAGGATGAAAGACACAAGAATAGTGGATCGAGGATTTAACCAGTCATCGAGGTTTAGTTTAAAAGATTAAATTAGTATAATGATTAAAAGGATAACTGATTCACCCCTTCCCCATCTCAGTGATTCACACTTCTCTAGTCCCTTAAATTGTAATCATATGGAGGTTCACCTCTAAAAGGTCCAATGGATTATTTATGAAGTGATGATTTGTGGAGATGATCGAAAATCCACAAATGGAGATATCTACCACCACTCAAAATAACATAATGAAGAATCATGCAAGGATGGGGAAGAATTCGATTATTACTATGGGGATACACCTTATAATAAAGGTCATCTGAAAGGTACAACATGTGATAAATCCTTTTATTATTATGACTCTTCTGATGAAGAATGATCAAGGTGTGATTATGTTAGATCAATTAGTAATTTTTAGACTACACTCAATGATAATATAAGTAATTTCCATAGAAAAGTCGAAAGACACATTGCCACAAGAATTTGTTCTCATCATGATAAAAAATTAAAACTAGAAGAAGAACCTAATTTCATGAAAGAAACATTGGATAAAATGGTTGGCATATCCAACACTCTCACTAAACTAGTAAAGGAAAAGGAAGAAAAAATTTATCTACGAAATGAAAGACATACTCATTTTACTAAAGAATATTTGGGAAGTATCTGTGAGAAATAATTCATTTAGATTGTATTTGTAGAATCTTTACATGCAATTGAAAAGTTACACAATGTTTCTATGGTTATCAATTCTGATCAACTAGAAGACAAAACTAACATGGTAAAAGAACTTGAAATATCTTTTCATGAATTATGAAATCTTCATAAAGATCAATTGTAAATGAAAAAAGAGAATTGGGAATGTAATATGAGATCAGCTAAGTATGATAAGAACTCCCTCAACATGATGTGTTTGGAGATGGAGGTGAAATTGAAGAATCAAATGTCACTCTATGCTATAACTACCCAAACAGATGATAAAAGAGATTTTCCCACTCAATAATGCATTGAGGAATATGATTCCATGAGTAATATCAAATCATCCTCTGATACAATGGAAACATACTCTATGATGAAGGTATCCCATAACTCAGTTCTTTCTATTTGTACTAATGAAGTTGAATCTGAATGTATCGGTTTAATGCTAAAAGCTATGAAGATTTGCATTGATAAAAATGTGGATACATCCAAAAAAATTTAAATAAAGGATATTTGGATGTTTATGAAGAACAACTCTCAAATGGATGCTCCCATGAATGAATTAAAATCCCTTAATCAAAAAGCACTGAATCTATCTAGACTGGTACTATAAGAAAAATAATGAGATTTATTGGCTAATATTGGTTTTACTTGAAGTTTGGGAATCATGACAATGATTGTTGGCATAACCTGTCATTATATGAAAATTATAGAATTCCTTCATTCCGGGAATGTAGATATTAACAAATAAAGAAACCTGCAATACAAAAGTAGAAATCACAGATGAAGAAGGATCTATCTGTCAAGATCGGATTTGATTATCTTAAAGACTTCTGTGATAATTTCAATAAAAGGTGTCACAGTTATGATGAGTTCTATTATAGTTCTACCATGACATAAGAAGTTGGTATGAAGCATATACCACATAAAAGGTAGGAAAAGGAAAAATGACTTGAAAATTATTCCATTGGGAATATGAAAAACATTGAAGTTAAGAAAATAGTGAATGGAACTATTCCTAAGAAGAAGCTCAATCTGCATTCCATGAATGTTTCCTCAACCAAGAAAATATGATTCTATTGTGGAATGAAATTTCATACCATGGATCATTGCAAATAGACCATGGAAATTAATGGAAGTAATATCAAATTGAAAGGAGGATCAATCCAAAAGAATACATGATTGATTGAAGACACGCTTGAAGATAATTTAGATATGTTGCATAAGAAAGGTAACATGAAAGAATTGAATAAGACTTGTGGAATGTTCAAGATAGAAAATTCTATTTAGGAGTGTTTAGTAATCTATCCTAATTAATTTCAAGTTTCTAGAGAATTACAAAAATATGAAAATGAATTTCTAACTAAAGCTATAGAAAATAAAAAATAGATCGTTCCACACGAAGAATAATTCAAATTTCATGAGAGGTTGTAAGAAAATGACAACCCAAGTGTCTCACAAGTGCTATATGGATGGTTGAAGAAGGATTGAAATCATGAAAACAAATGTTTAAATATTTTACTAGTCCCAATGGAGGAAATTGGAAAATATAAATCAGTAAAAGCTAATTCACTACTGATAGAGGTGATGGAAAAAAATTCACACACATTAAAGGTGAATGAAATTAAAGGGGCCATACTAACAATAAAAGATCAAAATTTCAAATGGAGAGGAAACACCAGCATTAAGAGTACCAGATACTTTAGACCTACATGGAAAGGAGTTCATGGTTTGAGAGAAAATTCTTATCCCTAGTACTTCTACTAAGAAGCTCTCAAGTATTTGATATTATTACGTTATATTTTTTCATTGTATATTTGTTCCTACATTGCATGTAAATTAAGATAGAGGTTATTCTAAAAATGAGAATTGGATGCGAAAAGTTGAGAACTACCAGTTGGACTCATTATTCATTATTTGATAATTACATGAAGTGATCCACAATGGAATATTATCAACATGCATATCTTTATTCTTATTTGATGATAGTCTCCACAATGGTAATTGATTGTGAGTTCACCCCTTTATGGGGAGAAAACATGATGGAGATGACATCAATGATTATTTCATGAAAACCCGTTAAATTCATATCATCCCATGAAGTTGAACCTTGTGGTATTCCAATCACACTTTATTCCCTTGTTCGTAATTGTATTTATCATGTTATTTAAAAAGGGGTTGCTTTATTGATGAAAAGATGTGATGAAATTTATAGATTTCTCTTTTCACTTTTAATTTGTAATATTTTTGATGAAATATGTTCAAGATTTAGCATTTGATTGATAAATCAGATTATCTTAAAACCATTGGTCATAAATTGAACAATTCTATGCATGATATCACATGTATGGTTGTTTATTAAAGACATTGAAAACAATGGTCATATCTCTCTTGTTTTATACACTAGTTTAGACCAAGTAGACTTAGAGTTGATTTACTAAAGTCTCTTTTCTATGTGGGCCATGTGTCATCATTACTCTCTCTGAAATATTCAAGAAGTTATTATTCCAATGGAGGAGAATATGGTTGGAACAGAGTCCATTACACCATTTCTTTTAGTTTCCAATAAATGGTTGAAAATATTGGCACACACATATTGATCCATTCAAAGTGTGTATAATTAATATTGAAAACAGAATACAAAGTTGTGTAATGTAGAGAATGATGTTTCATTTGTCATAAAATAAGGTGTTAAGTGTCAATATGTTTTCAATATGTGTATGGAATGGTGATGATTGAAGTTGTGACAATGATTGAAGTGGTGATGCTTAATTTGAGGTTATTAATTTAGTGAAGATCCCATGTTGGTTATGTATTAAGAATAATGAAATAACTTATATGAGTGATGAGTTGATCTCCAATGTTCCAAGACATGCGTTTAAAGAAAAACACATCAATTATTACTAAATTGAAGGCCACAAATTTTTCTTCAATGAATGTGGAACAAAGAAATTATCCATGCATCATCCATGATTGGATTAATGGTACGTTTTTATGATATTTGGAATTTATGATCTAAAATGAAAGGAATGGATGATGCTTAATGATGAATAATGATAAAGGAAGCATGCATGGGTTTGGAATATTAAGAATGAATTCATACATAGTTTTTATACAATGTATTTACTATATCCCATTACAAAAAAATAGGGCCAACCATAGAGGCCAGCCGAGGACCTCAACCACAGGCACATAGGGGACCAGAGGGTCAACCGAGCCTAAGGGAATCCTTCAATTCCCACCCCACTTGAGTCAAGAGCACGGACTGTGTATAATAACGATGGTACATGCAAAGTGGTGAACCCGTACAATGAGTTCATAGTGGGCACTAAGATAATGGCCGGAGGAGGCAGAGTGGGTGCTAGAGCACGCCCGCAGACCCATAGTGTGGGACAACACTGAGAGAGGGTTGAAGAGATTTATGAGCTGAGATGCCGCGACTTTATATTTAAAGAAGCGGCAAACTGCAATGCATTTTGATTTGGTGTGAGTTTTTAAAAACCCAAATGCAATCTCAGTCGTTCATTAGTTCTCACGTAAGACCTCAACCACACCCTCTATCTTGCACTCAGGGATATAATGTCCACCGTCTGTGATCGATCCAATGGCCATGGAGAGGCAACGAGATTGTCTTTGACCTCTATATACTCGCAACCACCAAACACGAACCAGTGCACTAGAGAATCCCCCACACCTCCTTCATTGAACTCTTTCCATTGTTGAGGCTCAAATTTAGTGCATGGTGATCACATCGAAGAACCAAACTCATGGATGCATAAATTTATCATTCATGAATCTTGGTGATTAGTTCGAAGAAGGACGAGGCAACAAGAAGATGCCAAGACTAGAAAGAAAGCAACTATATTGAGCTTTCATGTTGAAGATAATGTTCATGCATTCAAAAACACAAGCACATGAGTATAATGATGAGGAGAAGAAGTCCATCATTGAATGGAAACGATAGAGATATGCACCATATCTAGATCTCATGTTTGAATAATTAAAACCTGAAGATCACATGATTTCAAAGCATTTAAACTTGCAGATTTGAACTCATAGATACATAGTGATTCATGCATATAAATAAAGAGACCATGACTGGGGCATGGTTGTAAAAAACATTGAGAAAACGGTCATTTATTTGAAATAGAGCATTGCACAACATGTTTCCACATAATTTAGATATGAAATGGAGTTACATGTTTCCCTTGAACAAAGGATAACCCTAAACTATCTTAGATCTAGAAATAGGAGATTCACACCCTCTATGTGAATCTACCCACAAGCGCATGATAGGTTCTTTGAACCCTCACCACATCTTCACGGAATTAATACCTTGGGTAAACAACTAGTGCTGGTAACACTTGTTGCACCCTTGTAATGATAGAACAAAGAACCATATTTTGTTCTGTGAAGACGGACCACGTGCACTCCTTGCGTGAAGAAGAAGCCCCGGTTCGCCCTCAGGTTTTCACGAAGAAGAACAATATCAAGTGTGTGTTCGCATGAAAAGGAGAAAAAAAATTATAACAATGTGCATGTGAAGGTTCAACTAAACATTGACTCTTTAAATAAGAAAAACACTCACTTCCAATTCATGTTGTATTAAAAAAGGACAATAGGATTCACCTATGTGATCCATTATTAAATTTATTTATAAGAAACACTAACAAAATAGTGGGAGAAAAAATAAGAGAAGGATGGGTCTTTGAGCTACACAAAATCTTTATTACATGCACATACATGAGACACATTGATGCTAAACTAAAAGAACATGTGTGTATGTGTGCTACGAACCAAATGGGAAGAAGAAAAAGGGAAAAGAAGAAACGGGGTGTGTGTGTGCTCAAAAGATTAAACTCATTGGGTTTTTTACCATAGGAAAGAAGAAATGAATTGTGAATGCATGCATTCATGCACATGAACACCTAAAGACACTTAAATGAAGAGATTTTGTGTGTAAATATTAAGAAAGAATAATCCAAGAAGACAATGCATGTGAAAAAATCTAGAGACACATGCAAGTAATCATGCATGAACACATGCATATGTGAAAGGAACTGAGATATCCAAAAACAGGATGTTTGGATGACATGAAATCCTTGAAAGAAGTGAATGAGAACTGATAATGAAGCCATACTAAATTTAATAAGATATTATATCTGAGTGAACAGAATTTGAGAATCTAAGAAGGCATCCATAGCTGATATTGTTCAGAATTATTCTAGTATTCTTAAAGCTTTTCTGTGCACAATTTGAAGACACATATGTGAGACCAGGTCATCATTAGAAGAAGATAGAATTGTCTTACCATTGTTTAACTGAGGACTAATCAATAAGGTGCTCAGATTTACTGAGAAAGTCCAACAGTCCATATCAAAGGTAGCTAAATACTCTTGATGAGATACACATGAATGTGTGATTCAACAAGCCTTTTTTAGAGATCATAATATTATCAATATATAATCAAGAGAGAAAAAAAGGAAGATTATTGTGTGACTCGAGAGCAAGAAGAACACAGTGAGATTCCAGGAGGAGAAGAAGTCTTTAGTGGGACTCTGAAGCAGGCCAGTGGACTCTGGTAACACTGTGGGATGCTGTATAAATACCCTCTTATTTAACTCAGAAGAGATATAGTGGGACTCTATATTGACCATTGTAATTGTTAACCAGATTATAGTGGAGAATCATTGTTGGGGGGAGTAACCAAAACATCTAGGAGTAGGTCTCTGAACTGAATATTTTAAATCCTTATGTTTAGTGACTTGACATTTACAACATCACTCGAGGTATGGATGAGAGACATAGGAAGATAGAATCGAGTCTTTCACCATCTATAGAGTTTTAATTGAGAAGGATCAATTAGTAAATTATTTTAAAGGATCACTGATTCACGCCTCCCCCTCTTAGATCATCACCCTTATCTGGTCACTTCATGTTACAACACAAAATATCATCATATGGGATTATAAGAAGAACTAACCATCTTAACAACTCCAAAAAATCAATTCCACACATAAATGCAGAAAATCAATTAAGAAAAATAGGATGCAAAAATCACATATTAGTGTTTAATCTATTTTATTGAGTCTATGTTATATCAATAAATTTCACATTATATGCCACATTTATTTGAGTAATGAACATTAATTATAAAAACCATTTAATTTATAAATACGTTATATTACATGATTCCAACCCATTGGTTTATTTATACACATTAACTACTTAATCAACACATGCAATTATCAATTTCCTCATTAAAAATGACTAGTTTAAAATATAAACATATATTTTTAATTCGGTTTATATATGGGTCGATAGAAAATAACCAACCACAAAACATAACCCAACACCTCATCTAAAATTCCAAATCCACATCACTTTACAACAACATCACATTTCGTATCCCCACTGCTAACCACACCTCACCCATCACATCCCCACTGTACAACCACATGTCATCCACTCCCCCACACACATAATAATATAGATATTTCACATTACATTAATTACAAACACACAAACCACAACAATTACAAACATCACATTATATATCACAACACAACACATTTAGGATTAGAAAAGGGGAATCTTATTCAATTTCACTTCATTATTTAAGGAAGTTATCACAAAAGAAAGACGATCCAAAAATCCATTTATTTAACCAAATATATGTGGTGAATCATTTTTTATTTACTATGATACTATTCAATCAGATAAACAATGAATTTCAAAAGGAAATTTATAAAACATTATCTTTCCACAAATAGAATTTTTTTAACAATGGGAATACACCTAAATAATCATAATATAAATTTGAAAAAATTTAAATCAATAAATAGATATATCGTCATAATTCACATCCTCATGACACCATTACATTTTATTTAAATAGATTTAATATATTTCTTAATTTAATCCATGTTAAAAAGATATAGCAATAATAAACCTATACTGTATGATATATTGAAATAGAAACTAAAGAAAATATTATTTGGAAGGTAGAATCCTTTTTTCAAAATTGTTTCATGAAAATCCGGGCACACATATAGTAGGAAACTGTCCAGGGAATCACAAAATATTTGAATAAACAATGTTATTTGACTCCAATGGGAAAAGGTAGTTTGAATGTTCCATACAAAGAAAAATATATTTTTAATGAGTACATGAATGATCTTTTCTTTTGAATGATTGGATCCCATTACATGGAGATTAGATATGATTTTGAATTTCCATTAAAGGTGGATCTCAACAAAAAAAACACCTTAACCATTTAAAAGCCTCCAAAAATTAGGGAAATACAAGATATAAATTGATTTTCATTAAAATATATTTAAAAACCATTAATTATTTCATTAAACTCATTTATCTTCAAAATAACCGTATAAAGGGAAAAACTAAAAAAACGTGAAAATTCTAGAAATTTGAAAAACTTTTGAAATTAGTCACCTTGATCGCTAGATGAGTCACTACCAGTGAGTCACCACAAGATAAGTGATTATTAGATGACTCACAGAAAATTATTCGCTACATAACGAGTCACCACTAGATGATTCCCCTCCAGCGAGTCACCACCAAATGTGTCACTGCTAGCAAGTCACCACCATATGAGTTAACATTAGCAAGCCACCCTCAGATGAGTCACTATTAGAGAGATACCACCCGGATGCGATGTAGACAGGATGAGCTTCTGCCATCATCTTCTACAATTAAAATGAGCTACCGACAAAATGATAAACCACTAGGATGAGCTACCATTATAAAACTTGAAATTTGGAAAAATGATAAAATAAGTCACCGTTGGAGTGACTCACATGTCCCAAACACACATCAGACTACCCTAGACACATCAAACAACAAGTTTTTTGAAATTTAATAAGAGAGAGGGTATAGTCCATTGCATCCCCTATATACATATGGAGTGATTCCATAACCTATGTAAATTGTACAAAATAATGAAAACCTAGATTCGTATTCGTGAACAAATTTTGAAACAATAATAGTAAAAAAAGTACACCAAAAAACATATTAATTATGTAACCAACCTTTTTATATTACATGGTATATGATAAATATTAAAAATTATTAAATTATATTTTCCGAATATATTTTTAATAACATAAAAAATAGTGTGTATAATATATACAAAAATGTTTTTTTCATTTTTTTATCTTTTCAGGTGAAGAGTTTTGATTCAAAATGATTATAATTATAGACAGAGACCCAAAATTTTATCATTTATTATTTAGGTAAATCAGCATGGAAGACCATAATTTATTAATTTATTATTAATATAGAGATATTGAAATATAATATTTCATGAAAAAATTAATTATAAATATCATACTCATATACATGCCCATTCAAACTATAGAAAATCAATGTTTTTAAATATATAATGATGAAAAGTCATTATAATTTTTTTTAAATTTTATAGTTTGTAATATAAAACTCTTTAAATAAACTCTACAATAATTGGGAAAATATGTTTAAGTGAATTTTTATATTTGGAAATATTAATTCCTTTAATCATTTTTCATCGAATATTTTTTTGGATAAACCAATAATAATAGTTGTTTTTATAGTTTCATTGATTGTACAACATGGAAATTATGGGATCTTAAATTATTTTTTTCATTTTACCTTAACACAAGACATAAAAAATTAGATATTTGATAAGGCATACAATTCATAAATAATAATTATGAATTATTGAACATAACATAATTAATAAATCAAAATATATTTAATTCATTAAATTTACATAATGGTATGTTGAAATAAATTTCACAATCACATGAATTCAATATAATATTAATTTTTTGAAAGAAAAATTGTGAATTTTTTCTCTTACATAACCATTTATTTCAATTTATTTTAAATTAATTGTATACTTATTTGACTTGAAAATTAAATAAGTATATTTTTGTAAGAAATAAAAAGCTTAAAATATATTTTTAGATCATGTAATGTAAGAATATTAATACTAAAATAAAAATTATTATTGTCTATCCAAATATGGAATTTCTATCCCTGGTATTAATATCATCCCCACTCCATGATTACAAATCAATATAGTTTATATGGTAATAATAAATAAAATTATTATAACGAATAAAAATATGTCTAAGATGAAATAATATTTTTATTATACTTATCACAACATATATTAAATACCAAAACTCATATAAGAATGAAATAATAATTTTTTTTAAATTATTCTATTATTACTTATAATTTATTATTTTTTCTTTCATATAAAATAAAAAAAATATGAAATTAAAATATGTTAATATAATTATAAGATATAAAACTAGTGATAGTAAGTAGTTAACAATGTTTTATAAATAAAAAAAGAGACCTAAATAAACAAGTTATTTTATTGTAGATAAATTATTGAATTGAAAATACATATAAAAAATATAATAAAATTTTTATATGTTCATCAAATCTATTTACTATAATTACAAAAAAATAAAATTTAGATTAGATATATAATTTAGAAGATTTCATAAAATAATGGTCTTATTATTAAAATTATAATGGTTCTAAAGGAAGAAAAAACTACAATCATAGACCATGAGGTATTATTAGAGAAAATTAAATGGTGATAATAGTTAGTGAAAATTTAAACATTATAATATTAAATAAAATAATAATATTTTTATTTATGTGGTATCTAAAAGGATGCTTTATTAATATTGAGTTACATTAGAAATAATCCCATGATTTTAAAAATACGTATACCAGTAGTCATAATTAGTTTCACAAAAATCACAATAAAACATACTAGAACATGATGAACTTATAAAAGTGGTAGTAAAGACTATTTTTTTCATATATAAATATATTAATAGTGTTTAGTTGATGTCGATAGTATAATTATAGTATCTAATTATGTTGGAAGATGAAGGAAGAAATTGAAGCCATGTAAGTTGGTATGTATCAATTATTATTGTCATTGTAATGACCTACATAATTTAGGTTATTATCTTATTTTAATATTATGATTATTTTTGTATTGAAATGATAAATTTTTACATTAAAAAGTTATGTTTAATAGAAATATTGTTAAATGGTAAAATATAATGTGCTTTTATACATAAAGTGTATCTCACATCAAGTTGTTTTGTAATAGATATATCATTGAATCTGGAGGGGGCTATAGAAGAATATATTTTTATTAAAAAGTACTCATATAATTTTTACCGTGTTCATAGCAGACAATGGGTGATGAATAGTTCCTCGTTGGGCACCCATTATTTGCAATAAATGTATAAAATGATTTTTTTATTTTAATTTATATCCATAATTTAATAAATTGATTCCATTTATATTTTAATTTTGTATACATTATAATTATACATCAATGGTTGTTTTATAAAATTCATCATTATTAATATCACTCCATCATAGTGGATTATCAATGGGAGGCCCCGAAGGTGAGAATGGAAATTCACAAGAGGGTGGAAGGTGTGAATTAGAATTTCTTAAAATTAATTAGATTTATAAATATTAATTCATATATTTATTGTATTATTAATATTATATAAATAATTCTTAAAATATATTGGAATTTGTATTTTGAAAGGTTGAATTTATAAATACAAATTGTAGTTTATAATAATTTTCCAAGTAGGAAGTATCTAAAAAATATTCCATCTACATTTTTCACCCCAACCAATGGAGTATGTCACCAACTAAATTATTATAGTAAATTCAAAGGAAATTCCCCTAATCAATACATTTAAAAATATATAAATCCATATTCATATATTTACTAATGTGTGTCTACAGACCAAAACCCATTAATGTTTGTAGGATCATACAAAACCAATTATTTTCTAATAGACTAGTCCTATTTATTTTGAATATATTATAAGGCCAATCCAAACCTGAGTTACTACATGATGGATAGGTTTACCTAACTAAATGGAAAATATTTAATGGGGTTATTATTATTATGTGTTTATATTTTGTTCAAAAAACTCCAAATCCAATAATAAAGAAAATTAAATAGCAAAAGTTGTTATGGAGTTGAAAATAGATACCCTTTATTAGAAGAGTTATAATTATTCATTCAAAATATTTTGATGATGTAATTAAGTTGATCAAATTATTTATTTGTATAATAGGTTATTGAATAATGAAGAATCACATTGAAACATTTTTTTGTATCACCTTAAATGAATCTATATTTCTAGAATTAGATGTTTTATCATTCGTCATAAAATAAAAATTTATGGATTCTAGTCATTGTAGATTTTACTTCCTTAAATATTTTTAACTTATATTACATTAAATATACGTGTTTAGGTGATTGAAAATCATTATAACAATTAATATAAATCAATAAAAAAATATCACTAATATGTTGAATTTTTTAGGGATAGACTGGTTTCTATAATTACTGTTTGAATTTATACTAATTTTACTCCATCAATAGTATATTTGAAATCGTATAAGAATAGTTCAATGTAATTCAAAATATTGATTTTAATAGTTTTAAATATTAATACAATTATTAGTCAAGCAAATCAAATAAATTTGGAAGGGTTACAAATTTTTTTAGTTTTATATATGAAAAAGTACCATATTAATTCATCTGATAATTAAAATATTAAAATAGTAAATTAGTGAAATAATTTTTTTAAAATTATAATTTTTTATGAATTAATTTAGATATTATGAATTCATAAAAACTATAATATAATTAATATGTTAACATTCTCATAATGTATAGTGATTATTCATGGGAGAATGAATAAAAACTAAATATTCTTTTATATATTCTTAAAACGATAAATAATAAATGTTTTCCCATATAATTCATAAGTATATATAGAAATAAGAAAAAAATAACAAAATTAATTTTACTATTTAAAATATCAAAATATTGAAATACATGTTTGTAATGAAAATTTATATTTTATATTTTTTCAATGTAATAGATATTTTATATTTTTTCGTAAATGTAAAATTCGATTTTAAATTTTTATTCTGGAATTAATCTATAATTATAATTGGATAATTGAATCTAACTTGAAATTTTACAAAGTTATGTACATGTAATATGTGAATTTATCCTAAAATGTAACATTGGATTTCTTAATGGAAGATAGTGGTTTCCGAAAAATAAATAATTTAAAAAATGGGGGACAAAAATTATTTGGGATGTATAATGATAATAATAACCATATATATAAAGTAAAATGGTAAATGATATATTATCTGTAATGGTTGTTAATAAAATTAACGTGAAACCAATATTTTCATGGAAAATAAATAAAAGATTAGATAAATAGACAACCTTATGTGAATAAGTTTATGATCCATAAATATAACAATTATTCTCATTTAAGTTTATAAAGAATTATTCATTTAGTGTTAGGATGAAATCATTGAATCTGCATATATTTTATAGAGATAGTAATTTAATGGTAGTTCAAAATGATCATGCATTATTTTGTTGGAATTCTCATCTAAAAGTAAAATGGAATCTTTTTTATACTATGTGTAGTAAAAATAATCTCTAGAAAATTAATTTTTATATAATTACAACTATTTTAATAATAAATATGACTATATTATTAAAAAACCAATAATTAAAAAATGAGAAATTAAATTCAACAAAATACATTTCATCAAATATAGAATGTGACAAACAATAACATTTTTAGAAACTATAATTTTCCAAAAAATGATATTATAATGTATCGAAAATATTAAAGACAAAATTAGAAAATTTGATCAAAAACCGCCACAAATTCTACCACTTCATGTAATTTAAAAAACACTAGTTCTAATTTTTAAACATTCTCCACCCTTTAATTGATTTAAAATAAAAAAAATAATTTAATAAAATTACATTATGTAAAATTTTACTAATTTTGAAATGTATAATTAAGAAAAAATTATCTTCCCAAAATCATACAATTTTAAAAAATCAATTGTCAAATGAAAATAGTAAATCTTTAATAAATTTAGTAATTTATAGAAAAATATATAAATATAAATAACTCCCTTGTAATTAACTCTTAACATATATATAAAAATTAAAATAAATAAATATATATTAGTGAATTTCAGTATAAGGAACAAAAATAAAAAAACAATGATTTATAATGGATTTTAAAATTATAGTAAAATATTTCCATGCTAGTTAATAAATAAATAAATATATATATATATATAAGAACCTCATCAAATTCTTTATGAATTAAAACTAAAATTATCATTACAACATATAGAAAATAATGAAAATACAGAAATTCATGCTAGAAATATAAAAATACAAACATGTGAATCTAGAGTATTTTATGTACCACGTAATTTAGAAATGATTCCTTAGTGACACATGCTATAGGGGGGCATGTCCACTTAAATATAAAATATTGAAATTATAGGTGACATAAATAATATTAACAGTAACTAGAAGTTTAATGTATATATAATCCATATCTAATGTGAGTATGAGATGAGATATATTTAATTTTAATATTTAAATATCTAGTTTACACATTAGAGTAATTCTATCATAAAAACATAAAATTTTATGTTTTCTAACGTCAAATATTTTTAAATCTTAGGTATTATAAAGACATTGAATTATCATAGTAAACATAGGTAAACTTTTAATTAAATAAACAATTTCATCTTCAAAAAGAACAATTTCATTTTGAAAAAAAATTCAAGATAATCATAAACATTATATATAGTACTTAATGGAGAAATTTTCAAACAATTATTATCTTTTTCTTACATAGATAAATTATTTTACACAATACGTTGTTTATCTTTCTCTGAAATAATAATAGATATCATATTTTTCATTATTTTTAATTCAAAAATGATATTTTTATTTTATTTACTAATCTTATTTTAATCAATAATAAACTTTTTATACATTTTAGAAATAATTTCCATTTCCAATTTAAATTGATTACTTTACTCTCATAACACATTAATATTATATTTACCATAATTATATCTAAAATTTGACTATAGTTTGAAATCAAAATTAATATATTTTTCCACATTAGCCATTATGCATATATTTCTATAAATTTTAGGGTAATATGAAAATTTCATAAAGAACGTGGGTGAGGATGTGAGAATATTATGTTATGATATGTGGCCAAAAGTTTAAAGATTGGATACATAATATTCACTTAAATATTTTTGTATTCTTGATCTTTAATGGAACTCTATCCTCTATTAGTTCTTTACATTTTTCTTCATTTCCATCATGTCTTCTTCTATTTGATAATTATATATTGGAAACTAATATATTCTATGATAGGGTTTCCCAGAATCTAAAAATAAAATAGTGGACTTAAATTTCATAATTTTCCTATAATGTGAATCTTCTAACTACATATTTTCCATTCACATTTATTAGTCGTTATATTTTTTAATTATTTGGGTACATGTTGAACCACAGTATTGATAATTATTTTTCTCATAAAACTAAGAACATAAAATAATCACTAGTAGAGTTAGTGAAAAGGTATTTAGATGTAAAATTTAATGTTTTAATTCTATCAGATGAACCAGTATCATTATTGTTAAATTCAACATCGTATTATTCGATATATACCATCAAATATAATTGAGATTATTATGAAAAATAATTATTTTATTTAATAGAAACATTATTTCCCTTCCATATACTAGGTAAGAAACAATGTATAATTTGAATTTGAATAACATCTTTCCAATTTTCCCTAAGTTCAGCCTTTATTTTGAAAATAATTAGGGTATTTTGTATTTATCTCGTAATAAAATTAATTAAATGGAATTATGGATTACTTATATTCGTATTTATGAATTCCATAGTTCATTACAGGTTTTCAATTTCATAATATGTGACATTGAATGTCCTCAAAATATAAATAGTGGTTTTATAAGGAGATATATGACTATAAACATATATATTATCTAAAAAATTGACATGATTTATGAAATTTTCATTTAAGACTTATTTTCTAGTATTATTACCATTTAAATTTCAATGAAAAACTTTAGATAAATTATAACATTTTTCCATTATACTCTAAAATTTAAAAACATATTTTTAAAAATTAATACTTTTAGGCCTAGCTACTATCTTCAATCACTTCCATTTAAATAAATTTTCCCTATTAGAATCAATTATTCTTTTTAATTAACTTACATTACTAAAAAATATAATTCCATTATTATTTTAATGATAAGAATCAAGATAACATAATAATTAAATTAAAAACAATCCAATAATTGTAAAAATATTCATTTAATGTGAGTCCTCGATACTTAGTGTTATGTATCAATGTTGTGAACATAAATCTACAAGACTGTTGAATTTTATTTAATGATTATTAGTGTTATTAAATGAAATTCTAGAATTTGGTGGGTTACAATTTTTAGAAAATTTATTCTTAATATATTTTGAATAGTGGTTGTGTGATGAGTGAATATAGTAATACAAAGAGATGAAAAAACAAATTTGTAGAAGTTTATATCTAAATTATCATAATTATACTTTTCATAGCCAAACCAATGGGGTATTATATTCTCATAATTATGAGATATGGTTCAAAAATACAATAACATAATCCTAATATTTTATAATTGTCTAAATAAAAATATAATGTTTTACTATAGAAAATCCACCAAACCTGAACAACACAAATTTTGTGGGAAAAAATATAACCATCTATTTTATAATATATAATTCCCAAACTAGGTAAATTTTATAATGTATCACTCAAAAAAATTTTGTAAATTGTAAATTGGAAATAATAACTAAATCAATACTTTTAAATTTTGGTATGTCATATGTGTGTTATGATATAGTTCAAACAACACAAATATATGATAAGAAAAAAAATGAAACACCCAAGTGAGTATTAGATACATACAATAGTGTAGAAATAATAATAATATTCCTTCATCGTATCTTAGTTATCAATTCCATAATATCCTACATTTTTTATCACTAGTCATTGATTGAATAATGAATCTTCTATTTGGATAGTTTCTTGTAACACATCACTATGAAGCATTGGTTATGGAACTGATGTGCTCCTTTTTATTTATCATTATAAATATATGGATTTTATCTATATTTGAGTTGTAATACCTTAATTAATATATAATATTTTAATTTAAATATGAGTATTTAAGTTGTTGGAAAACATGAAAGCCGTTTGAATATTACATTAATACCAATATAATCGATAATTATAATAGTTGGAGTAATCAGTTTATGTGATTATTGAATGAATTAAAGATAAATTCATTCTATCTATTATATAATTATATATATATATATATATAAGAATATGTAAAAAAATTAATGAATACAATTGGATAGGTAAAATTATCTTTGTACAGATCAGTCAATTACATATTTTAAATCTCACATGGATTCGAAATGTAAAAATGTAAATATGAAAAGACATACCATATTCAATAATTTAAAAAATATAATTAAAAAACGATGAATTATATAAAAAAAATATACAATATATTTAAAAATAATTTTTAATTTTTATATAATCATTTCTAATAAATTCAAAAATAATAAAAAAATTAAATTATAATAACACATACTGATTTTTCATGTAAGAATGAATAAAAATATAAATATTCATTTAAATAAATTTAACAATTTCCCAAATTACTTATCCAAATACTTTTAGATTTAATAACACATCATTGAAAAAAACTAAATAAATAACGAATATTAATATTTTCAAGTCATAAATCAAAATATTGAAATATATGAAAAAGTATGCTTAATTTGATTTTTTATTTTTCTATATAAAGTTAATTTTATATTAGGATTGGTAATGTTAATATGTGATTTTATCTTTTTTCCTAAATCCATTATATAAATTTAGATTTTTTTATTTAAAGGGAATAATCCATTTCCACATGATTTGTAAAGGTAATGAGAAAAATTATATGGAAGAGTAACATGATATTTCATAGTGGTATATAATGGAAATCCTAAAAATGAATGTATAAATAAAAGTAGGAAACAATTATTTTCAATTCATATTGGTAATAAATTTAATCTATTTAACTGTAAAAATGTATTCTAATAAAAAAATCTCTTTTCCAAGTTTACATGTTAGTTAAATGTATATTGGAATTATGTGAAAAGAAAAAATAAACAATCCACACAATGTTAAAAAGTACTTGTAGCATAAATATAAAAGGAAATATCATTTAAGGATATATATATATTTATTAAGGAAAATGTATGATTGAACATTAGAAGATATATATAGGTAAAATATATAGCTATGTGATGGTAGTTCAAAATATTGTTATAGTGGTAAGTTGTAAAAAGCACATAATGGTACATCGATACATCTTATTGTTGTATATGGGAAAAAATATATAAGATATAAATATCAGAAATCAAAAATACTTAGAAATTAAAATATTAAAAAACTATGAATTATAGATAACAATGAATGAAATTTTAAATTCAATATAATTATTTTTTCTAATATAATATTTAATAATTATTATAATTGTTCAAAATAATAATCACCCCAAAATTTTTATTATGAAGTATTGTAATTATCATACATATATAAATAATGTGTATCGTGGAACCACTTCAAGGGTCTACACATTCATCATGATATTTTAAGACTTTTCCTTTGGATATTTTACGGTGAAATAATATTTATTTTCCATTATTTTGTCCCTCATTAATAGCATCAAAACACATAAATCATATATCCTTCGGGATTACAATTCGATAAATTGCATTCCATATCATCACTTTTATATTTTATTTTATAGTTCCTTATATTTTGTGGTATTTTATCCCGCTTCTCTCACATAATATTTGTTAATATATTATAGCATTGAAATAAGGTAGAATCCGGACATCAAAAATTATATTGGTTCAATTTGTGTTATTTTTATGACAAATTTTATCTTTTAAAGAATGGTAAAAAATACAATGTTTTAATACAAAACTATGTTTTCGTCTAATTTATTTATGTTATTATATTATATTTATAATTTTATTTTTAGTATAAATATATTATATTTTTATCATTTAATCAAATGAAGTCCATTGGAATAATTTTATATTGAAATTAAAATAAAAAACATATTGAACTGTTGAATGTTTGTTTTACAGGAATTCTCAACACATCTACAAGATTATTATTAATCCAAATTTAACCACTTCTCTATATTGAATATCCAGAAATGAAAATACATGGTTTTAATAAATATGAAAATTTAAATCTAATCAGATCAATATAACATTTTTAATTGTATGTTTTGTATTTTACTTACCACGGTTAAGGGTAAATCGAGTAATTAACGGTAAAATAATAATATAATATTATTAAATTATCCTAACAGTTATTCTAATTTAATTGGATGACTGGGGTTCATCCTAAATAAAATATTGTTTATATTTTTTTCCTTTTTAAGCCACTTGGTTGTGAATATGAAAACTATTATTTTTTATTTTAGGATTAGTTAAAAATGTCATACTCATATTTTGAATAAGTAAATCACTTTTAATGTAGTGTTAACTAAATTATAAATTTGATTATAAATATTAAGTTTAATCTCATCCTTTTATATACTTCATGATAAATTATTTATAATTTTTAGACATTAAATAATTAAATTTAATTATGCAACAACGAAGATGTAGTAATTTATTTTTAAAGGGTGATTCAATTGAATGATGTTTATAATATTAATCTAAATATAATTGTAAATTTTTAATTCAATCCTCAAATTTCATGGATAACCTTTACATTTTATATATGAGTTAAATTAAGTTTTAGAAGGAATATATTTGTTATTATATTTTGAAGAGTCTTGTAATTAATAGTGTCAAAATTAACATAATTTATATCTTAAAATTATAAATATTTAATTAAATGATATAAAATATAAAAAAATATGTTTCAACCAACTTGTTTATAAAATTCAAAAAACGTAATAAATTAATCATTAATTGGTTGTTTTTCATGATTCAGATATAATTTTATATAACCCCGCAAAAATTTACAAATAGATTTAATATATAATTTATGAAATAGTAAGTCCCTACAAAACACCACTTTGTTATATTCTATCCAGTAGAAATAATTTTTCGACCTCTGTGATATGAATTTCAAAAAACTTATATACACGTTTTCATTCAGTAAGATATTTAGAGTCTGATTAGAAAAACGTTTTTTTTGAATAGTAACATACCCTTTTGAATAGAAACATACCCTTATTAATAGTAATGTTACTCGTATGAATAGTAATGAATATTAAATCATCCAAAAAATATAAAATTCACCCATGAATGTATAAATACAATTTAGACACCTTTCATGTGAAAAAATGATCATAGTATAAGTACTAGTATTTTTGCACTTCATACATTTTTTAATGAAATGTTTTTGATTAGATATATATTTTAAAATGAAAATGTATTTTTAAAAATGTAATAATAAATTGTTACATCATTTTCTTATGATTTTAACACAATTTTATGGGACCATGATTAATTTCTCAACGTGTTATAAAACAAAATATATTTTTAAAGTAATTTTTTTTGGAATAAACTATTAATTTATTTTATAAATAAAATTAAAAATTTAATAAAATTATTTTAAAAAAATGGATTCCATTTTTTAATTCTATATGTTGTAAAATTGTTGGGATGAATTTCTAGCATTTTTTTAATAATTCTTAAGTTTTTTGTGAATGGTAAAAATACAGTTTTGAGTTTGCGGTATGTTTAATGACAACATCATAATGTAATAATTAATATAAAATTATTTTTTAGTTTTTTACATTAAAATATAATATGAGGTGTCCCACGTAGCTTATAATTTTGGGAAAATACAATGGCTAACCCAATGGGTTTTCAAAAATCACTTAGATGTGTCACTAGTAACTAATAAAAAAACTCACAGTCTATCTCTTTTACTATAAATAATTACTCATTACATCATTTTATTTCATTAAACATTTATCATCCTTGAATATCTGGTACTGTTACCTACCTAGAATTCATCCCAAGATGTCTTCATGTCCCCAAGATCCCAACATTCATGTTTTAGGAGTTACTGTGCCATGTAAGATAATTCTCAACCTATCTTTTCCATTCAACTTTTATTTTATGTGGTATGTATTAATAGAGTCTATAAAATGTTCTTATTTATATATTAGTATTCCTATATAATATATTTTGAGTCTTTTGTTAACGTGTGAACCAAATAACATCTCTTTTTAATGTTTTCTAAAACCATTTTCCATAGCCATTATGTTGCAGAGTGTTTATCTCCAAGTCTCTCTCTTTTTCAAGCACTATCACAATATTATTATCTTTTATTTCCAATTGTATTATTTTAGAATATGTCATTAAATGTACCCCTTAAATTTAATATTATTTAACTAATATAGGAGACACCTTTTATTCCATCAATATATTTTATGAAATTTTTACCGACGTCGTTAGAATGCTGAATTTTTGTAATGGATTTCTAAAAAAAATTATATCGAGGACCATTACTTTGTTTATTCTTTTGTAAACTCCATTCATAATATTTTTATGTTAACTATAGTAAAAAAATTTAATGGAATTTTTTTAATTTAATAATTCATCATTATATCAATTTCCCTTTATTTTATAATAGAAATAAAAACATCATATCAAATGTGTTAAAATATCACATTCAAGGACGACATGTTTTCAATTTCTAAAAGAATCTTCAATTAAGATCATGAAACCATTTTTATGGTTGAAAAAAACTATAATATTTTAATTATAACTTATTTAATTTTCTCTAATCTTTTTAAGACATGATATTAATTTATAAATTAATATGAGTTCGTTGTGATGAAAAACCCGCCAGTTATGCTAAACAATTATCATAAATGTTGTATAAATTGATTAATTTTCACTCCAAATAACCAAATGAATTTCATAACCATGTAAAATAATGGATTTTAAAAAATAAAATAAAAATTCAATTTTGTAAAACTATTCTCATATTAAATTTTTATCCTTACATATATATAAGTAAATTGGTCAAGAATACAAAAGAAGAAAACTATCACAAACAATAAAATTAAACCTCTTAAATACATAAAAAGGAAATTAATGAAAAAATAAGGATATAATAAATAATTAAATAAATAATAGGTTCTATAATTATTAATAAATGAATTTATTTGGTTTTCATGTACCCTAAGATCATGTGTATAACACCATCAGACATAAGGTACGGTTTTCTTTATATCACTTCCTTTTTTTGTGATATGTTACCTACCCACCAATATTTCATATGTATAGTGTATTTTTATTTCGCAATGATGTATAAAATAATTAATAAATTAATTTTCATGGTATTAATTTTATAATTTTAAGATTATTAGTTTTGGGGAATATGATTCAATTGATTACTTTGTGGTGAGGGTTTCCAACCCGAATCTCAATTTTCATTCGGGATTCTTTTATTCCTTAAATACCACAATTAAATAATAATTTATTAATGTTTGACCTTCATAAATTATGTTTTAATGTTTTATATATGTTTACCAACCATAATCCTACTTTAATTTAAGGGTATTTATATGTTTTAAAAGGATTTTTCATTAATTCATCCTGAAATAGAATCCCGTTTCAAAGGAATTTCTCAAATTCTTACCTACATTCATGAGGACTCTATAATATGTCATTGGAGAAAATTATCTTAAAAAAATAAATCATTTTATAATGAAAATACTATCTCAATTCACTTCTGGTTTTATTCAATTATATTTATATAAGAAAACTTCATTTTTAAAATAAAAGAGTATATATCTCAAGAAATACTCAATGATATGATAGAGTATCATTATATATTTCCATGATATTATTGATTATTATATATTATCGGGATTAATATTTTATTATATCATTTACAATATTTAATCGAATTCTTTATCATTAGTTTGTATATGTATATGTTATCTTAAAACCATTCTCCAATTCACTTTGAATGGTTAGTGTTTATGTATAATGTTCAAGGAAATTTATTTACATTTCGTATATTAGTTTCAATACGAATGTATATGTTTTTGATGTTTAACCCTATTCATATGAGGAATGTGTTGGACTGTGTATGTTTCAGGTGGGGATCTCTATATCCCCTCAGTGTTTCAATAGTTCTCATGAGACTAACTATTGTCTTCAAATGAGGCCTTGAAAAAATGAATACATATAGTCTTCTAATGAGGATTTGACAATATGGTTATGATGTCCCAAATTAGGAAATATCTAATTAAGAAAAAATTAATTGAATGTTCATGTGGTTTTTGGACTAGTAGAATACACATGATTATGTTTTATTATGGATAAAACTACTCATCTCATATTCATACCATATCATGTTCAGGTTTATTTGGAATGTCTCGTGTTTTTAGTTAGTAAACATGTCTATTATTTATATTTATGATATCGTCCATTATATTTCTTACCCTTACTGAGAATTTGAGTTTTCATATTTTTTATGTTTCATTTTCTCAGGGAATGACGAAGTTTATTATAAATTAACTATAGGGATAAACATAGAGTTGTGGATGATCCAATAAAACTTATATGATGTAATTATTTTCAAGTTGTAATGTTAAACTTATGCATGTATCATGTTTATCAGAACTACTAAATTACTCAATCCATTGGGATTTTATTCCTTATAATCATGTCGATGTGATAAAATCATGCCCTGACTCCGGTAAATTGGGGTTGGGTCCTTATAGTTGTTATTAGAGGAGTTTTATTAGTAAACATAGAAGATAGACGTAGAAAACATAGATTAAGGAAGAAAACCCTAAGATAGAATTGATAATAAC
This sequence comes from Viscum album, assembly GCA_963277665.1. Classification (NCBI taxonomy): domain Eukaryota; kingdom Viridiplantae; phylum Streptophyta; class Magnoliopsida; order Santalales; family Viscaceae; genus Viscum; species Viscum album. The sequence goes on from OY728129.1 coordinate 1,240,619,024, forward strand.
CAAATAAGAACATCCTAAGATTTTGGTAAGGAATTGATTATTCAAATAATCCTAGAAACTAAATCCATGTCTTGATACTAAAAGTGGACGTGGTTTTGGAAGAAATGTTTCTAGGAGTAACAACTCTGAAATGGTCTTTTGTGCTAGACATGGGGTAACCTGATATATAACAATGAGGCTTACTACACACGTGGATTGACAATCATGGGGGATATTCATAGGATAATTCAAAAAAAATTCATTGATATCATTATGAAGGATTTATTCCTCTAATGTAACCAAAGTATATGGTTCTTGGATTTACGATTCATAAATTTATGATATGTTCTATAATATGTTTAGAGTTAATGAATGTTCATAATTTTTTGAGCCAATATAGAATATAAAATTTATTTGAAATGTTGCATAGTAGAAGGAATGCGAACATCACCAATGCACATGATAAAAATTGTATAAAGGACCATATGTCTCATTATCTTATACTATCATTTCAAAGGAATATAGTATCCCATGTGTCCTAAAAATATAAGGAAACAGTATCATGTTTTAACAAGTTAGGTAATAAAAATTTTTATTCCTATGGATATTAAGGGACGAAAAATAAGAAGAAGATGGTTGCAAAAAATATGGATAAAAGGAAGAAGGGAAAGAATGGTTTTCCAACTTGTAATAACATTGGAAATAATCACCATGGCCAATGCTTGAAGAGGATGGGTGTTTGTTATATGTGTGGAGAAAAATGATATCATGTTCATGATTCCAAGGGTATGAAAATGGTTTCAAATATAAAATGCATCAAATTCAAGGATATGGGATACTATTTGAATCAATCTCCCAAGAGTTAAAGGAATATTCCTCAAATGATGATTATGGTTAATGATCATGTTATTATGCTTCTACGGATGAAGTAAAATGATTAATATTCATAGTTAAGAATCATGTCATTTGAATATTTTTTTCATTAATGTACTGGTTAAAAGAATTAATGATAATATGAGGATTGTGTTATAATACATATTCATTAAGGATTTGAAACCATAAGATGAATGGTACCACGAAAATATATTCATTGGATGTTATTTTTTTTGTAAAAATCATGATTAAGGGTAGGAAAACCACTATTATATTTATATGATAATTATAATTATGAATAAATGTTTAATTTTGATAGGTAATGACTAATTGAAATCATATTTTTGACTTTTCGAAAAGTGGTCTATGCATTAATTTCTGGATTTTACAACATTTTTGGATATATAAAATATATCCAGTAACATGTGTAAGGATGAATTTATGTTTCCAATAAATTTTTATGGTAAAATAATTTATTACTGTATTTTATGAGGAAACATTATAAATATATTCAATTGTTTGGAATATGAAAAATTCGGGTTGCTTTATGTTGATTAAAGTAAAATAAGGCAGCAGATGCTTTGAGGAGGATAGATCTTTGATTTCCAAAAAAACGGGGATTTCCAAGGACCCCATCTACATGGATATTGAACGGTTGGATATGGGATTGATTATAAAGTATTGGATAATGATATTTTGGCATTTTAAAATTTTTTTAAATGGTTTAGGTTGATCATTATAAGAGGTTTTATATTTTAATGTCACAACATGATGCAACCTGTGCTAATAGATAATGTATAAATAGTTCAAGGCCCAAAAAAGTGATAAGATTTTGTTTATTAAATAGAAACCAATATTTGTACTATTATAGAGTAGAATAATTCATCAAATCTTGGAAAAGTGTCATAAATAATTTATTCCCTTTTCTCACATTTTACATGATATCAAAGAAGTGTTTCATAATAGTAGATTAAGGTTTTGTGGTAATGATCTTTAATATGAGCAAGTTCTCTTTCAGATTCCATCAAAACATGACGGTTTCCTTATTTTTTCGTTATCATGTTTTCCAATTAGAATGCATTGTTTTTTAGTAACTGATGCATTTCCAATTCCTCATATTAATAGGATATTTTAGTTATATTCATTATGGGGGTTTCCCATAATAGACTTTTAAGGTATCAACCATAAAATTTCGAAGCTAAATTTAAAATTTTGAAGAGAAACATTTTGTAAAGAGGGGAGAATGTAACAATCCAAGAATTTAAATATATATCTACTATATAATTCATGAAACCCTATGTCTCTAAAAAATACCATGTTGTTATAACATAACCAATAAAAATTATATTTCCACTTATGTGATTTGAAATTCGAAAACCGACATACATGGTTGTGTTTAGTATGATATTTAGAGTCTGATAAGAAAACCTACATTTTTTTGAATAGTGATACACACTTATGAATATTAATTTTATTCTATTGAATATTAATTAACAGTAAATTTACTAAAAAATAATATGTCCCCAAAGAATCGATAAATAAAATTTTGACATATTATAAGATAAAATTGAACATATTATAAGTATTGGTATTTTAGTATTTCATAAATATTTTAATTGCAGTTTTATGATTAATTTCATATTTTAAATTGAAAATTTATTTCCATAAAATGTAATCATAAATTTTAACTTTATTCTTTTATGGTTATATGATAATTTGATTGGAACTTGATTAATAATCACGGTGTTAAAAAACAAGTTAAAGTTTTAGTGTTGTTTTTGGGGAATAAATTTAGATTTTTTTAAAAATTAAATTAAAAATATTTAGTGAATTATATTTTTAAAAATAGATTTAATTTTTTAATTCTACATGTGAAAAAAATGTTGGGGTGAATTTTATTTTATAAAATACTTGAATTTTTAAAGAATAGTAAAAATACAGTTTTGAGTTTTCTATATGTTTAAGGATTTTATAATCATGATGTAATTAATATATAAGTCTGGTAAACTTTTGTACATTAAAATATGATATTTGGTGTCGTAATTGGATAATACCATAAAAAATACCATGCCCAAGATAATGGTTTTAAAAAAATACCATATGAGGTGTCTTTGTAAATTAATAAAAAATATATCTCTTTTACTTTAAATATTCCCTCATTCCTTCTATTTAATTCATTCCAAATTCATCATCCTCTTATATATGGGTTTTTACCTCCCTAAGATTCATCCCATAGATTCATTAATCCCCCAAGGTCCAAACCTATGAGTTCTAGGTGTTACTCTATAAGGGAAGGGAATTCTCAACATCTCATTTCCATTCACGTTATCCTTTATGTGGTATGTATTTCAAGTTACCATACCATTTTCTTATTTCCATTTAATACTATCCATATACTATTTTATTATACATTTATATAATTATGACCTATTTAACGTCTTTTTTAACGTCTCTATAACCATGTTGCATAGCCGTTATGCTGTAGAATTTTCATCTCCAAATCTCTCTGTATCTCATACACTCTTATTATGTTATTCTCTGTTAAATTCAAATGTATTAAATTGGTATATGTCATTACATGTACCCATATAATTAAATATTATTTTCTAATTATGTGAGACACATTTTTCTTTCATCAAAATATTTTACTTAATTTTTAAGCGACGCTGTTAGGAAGGGGAATTTTCGTAAGGGATTTCTCAACCTTTCTTTTATTTTGTGGTCCTTTAATTCCATTTTTTATTTCGACACCTACATTCAACCAAATTTTATTATAAATCAAGTACCATAAATTTACTATATTTTTTAATGGAATAATTCATCATCATCTCTCCATTTCCCCTTCTTTTATACTGAAAATAAAAACACCATCTGAGATGTGTTAAATTATCACATTAACGGATGATAGATTTTCATTTTCAATTACCAAATTCAATTACGGACATAAAAATATTTTTATGGTTGAAAAATAATATAATATATGTATTATTACTTATGTAATGTTTTTATTATTTTTTGAAAAATTATATTAATTTATAAAAAATATGAGTTCATTTTGATAAAAAACCGCCAATTAACCCAAACAATTATCATTAATGTTTTATATAATGATTCATATTAACTCCCAATAATAAAATGAATTTTATAACAATATAATGTTCTATATGATAAAAAATAAAATAAATCTTCTATTCTAGACAACCATTCTCAAATTAAATGTTTATCCTTACATGTATATACGTAATCCTGTCATGAATACCACTGAAGAAAATGCTCCAAAAAAATAAAATTGAAGCTCTTATACCCATCAAAAATGATATTAATGAACATAATAATTTCATAATAGACCAAATATATAATTTATATTATCTTTAATTATTAATTAATTAATTTAATTTGGTGATCGAAGAAACTAAGATAAGTGAAGAACACCACAAGACATAAAGTAAGGATTTACTCATCTCACATCCATTTTTGTGAGATATTTCTTATCCACCACTATTTATTATATATGGTGCATGTATAAATCCAATTTATTTTTAACAGAATGATTAAATTTATTTTCATTTTATTCAATGTATCATTTGATGATTATTATTTTTTGGGCATATGATTCGATTGATTACAATGTTGTAAGCGTTTTCTATATAAATTCTGATTTTCATTCTGGTTACACATATTCTTTACATACCTAAATAAATGTCTTCTTTATTCATATTAACCCCTATTAAATTATGGTTTAATGTTATTTATTTGTTTAAAAACCATAATCCTACTTTAATTTATTTTTTTCCATATTTTAAAAGGATCTTTCTGAAATTCTTTCTGAAATACAAGCATGTTTCAAGGGAATTTCTCCAATTCATTCTGAATATAAAGGGCACTGAATAATCTGATTTTAGAAATCATTAACATGATAAAATCACACATTTTATTTTGAAAATACTATCTAAATTAAATTATCTTTTTATACAAATATTTTTCAAAAGGACCACTTCTTTTCAAAATAAAAGAGTATATATCTCAAGAATTAATCGATGATGTTATAAGAGTATCTTCATCGAAAACTGCACTCTATTTTATTCTTATTTATTATTGGGAATCATGTTTAATGATATAATTTAACATATTTAATATAAATTTTTATGATTAGTTTGACTATGGATGTGCTATCTTGAAACCATTCTCCAATTTATTCTGAATTGTTAGTGTTTATGCTTAATGTTCTGGGAATGTTATTTACATTTCTTATATAAGTTTTAATATAAAGGTATATGTTGTTTATGATTAACCCCATTCATATTAGGAATGTTTTTGACTTTGTATATTTCTATTGGGGCCCTCTATACCCACTCGGTGTATCAGTAGGTCTCATGAGACTTTCTACAGTCTTAGGATGAGGCCTTGATGGTGTGGTTGTGATGTCCCACATTATAGAATCTCTCATTATGAATCTAATAATTGAAATTTAATTTGGTTTTTCAACTATTATAATACCAATGATTATGTTTTATTATATAAATATTTACTCATCTCATATTCCTACCATATTATATTGAATTATAATTTTAAAGGCATGTGTTTTTAGCTTTTCAACAAGCCTAATGTTTATATTTGTGTTATCTTCTATTAAATTTCTTACCCTTAATGAGAATCTAATCTCACCCATTTATTATGTTTCAGTTTTTCATGACATGAAGAATTTATTTTATGAATGAGCTGAAGGGATAAACATAGAGTTGTGGATGTTCCCAATAAAACTTTTATGTTGTATTTCTTTTCAGGTTGTAATGCTAAACATAAGTTTGTATTTGGTTTTCCAAAACCACTAAACACCTCATAATTTTGGGATTTTATTTCTTTTAATAATTATAATTTGATAAAATGATGCATTGGAATTGGAAAACATGGATCAGGTTCTTACATTTTATCCCTCGCAGTGTAAATTACATGATAAAACAGTAAGAGTTAATAGGGATTTAAACCAAATTATACGAATTAAAAAATATTTAAAACATGTCTAATTTTAAATGAATGATTATATTTATATCCATACATATCCCAATTTATAAATAAATAAATTTGGAACCATTTTTAAGAGAGTATTAATTTTTATTAATTTAATACTTTTAGTAATTCCCATAGTGCCTCTCCAATCTCATATAAAAGGGAAATGATTTGCCTTTATTTCTCACACATAAAAGACCAATTAGATCAGAAAATACCTTTTCTAACCCTTTTATAGAATCCATCTACACATTTCTGAGTCCATAGTTTTGTCATAACACCCTCCTTAGACATGTTAAAGTGTTAAGATATGTCATCATATGAACTAAATGTATCAATTTTTATTAAGTATTTTTACTTTTTTCTTATTCATTACCCTTAAAATATTATTCCATCATAATGAAATAATAAAAATAATGTCCCAAATATACTGATAAGTTATTATTCTAATATCATCACCTAAATCCATATCCAATTTCCTTAAATGGAAAACAAATTATTTGTCCAAATGAACTGATATAATTTTTTTCCCATAACCATCTCTCATAACTAGTTATAATTATGGAATTAATGTTAAAATTTGATATTAATGAAATATTAATCATTATAATATAATGATAATGAAATTATGTTTTTTACTTTCAATCCAATAAAAATGATAATGTCGTTCGTGCATATGTGTGAACAATATCCTCTACCAAGTGATGTGATTCATTTTTTTCACTATGTAATTTATTTGATATATGTAAGTATATTTAAATAATTAATATGATATAAATGATGTTATTACAATTATGTATTTATAAAATACTATATACATTCTTTCTATAATGATCAATGAAATATTAGAAAACGTTACTCATGCGTACGTATGACCTACCGTCTCCAATATTATAGTGTTGTTAATTTTTCATAACCATAATTAATGGTTTTATTCAAAATTATTAATAAAGTAAAAAATTTATAATTGTTTAATTAATTTTACTCAATATATGATGGACTTATGAACACATGGACCGTTGAAATCATTTTAAGTTCAATTTCATCTTATGTAACGAATATTGAAAAAACATCTGATATGATGTTAAATAAAACTTTAATCGTTATAACATGGTAATATGTGATATAAAAGGAATAATAAACATAAAAAATGTTTTCTATAATGTTCAAATTAAGCAAAATTTATTATTTATTAATATAATGATTGTATATAATGAGTCAGACTCAATGTAAGGGACTTCATCTCAATCTCTTTTCATTGAGGCATAATTTGATGTTAAACACCAACTTCATTAATATGGTGTATAATCAAGCCATTTTGAAATTTAATTTCATTAAAAGGAAAAAAAAATATTTCTTAAGAATAATTTTACTAAATGAAAAAATGATATTTTTAACATGCACGGTGACAAGGAATTTTCTACCACCAAGACTGTTATTAGATATTTTTCTTCTTATAAAAGATGTAATGTTTTTAAATGAAAATTAAATACAATATTCACATTTAAGTTATTTTTTTAGAATGGTTTTTACAATGTATTTATTATCTCAATATCTTAAATTTATATCTTTTGATTTCAAATTATAAATGTTATTTTTCCTATCCCATTGTTTTATGAGTTGTGATTATGTTAAGGTTCTTGGGAATATTTTTTTTAAACAAGTGGTTCCAAAAAAATCTAGGGTTGGTGGACCAGTGATAGATCTCCAATACATTGGGTAATGAGATAGAGTTAACTGGTTGGGTTTCACCTAAGAAATTTATTGAACATATTGTGATAGGTATCCCAAACATAACCATGATGGTTACTCCCAATGTAATTGTGAAAGCTACAGGGTTAGAATGATATAGAATCAGTAAGTTACCCTTTTGAATTATGATTTATATTCATTTTATAGAAATATTATGATTTCATTAGGTGACATAATTGGTTTATGTTTTATGGGTGAGAATTATGATTTTTTGAAAATGTTTTTGTGAGAATAAAATATTCAGACACTAATAGTTAAATACTTTATTTTAAACACTTTACTATGGTTTTTGTGCCCATCCTTGGGTTTTAAATGATTCCATAGGGTATAAATATGGGTTTGTGAATTTAAGAATTCATGATGAATGTTATGAAAACTTTTTTAAACAAATCACTTTTTATTTTAGAATGTTTTACTTTGTGAAAAGTTGATAGAAAGTATAAGTTTCTACTATGTAATATTTTAGATCCTTTCTTATAGTTATAGACTATTTCTATAAAATTATTTAAATTAAAATATCCTCAATGTGGATGAAAATAAATTCCTGACTATAACTCAAGATTATATAATGTTTATGGTCGGCTCATTATAGTTGGTATTAGAGGATGGTTTTAAAATCTTTTGAGAATATGATGAATTTTAGAGTTATAAATATCCTAATGGGATTATAATTTTTAGGTTTATTATAAGATCAATGTATTATAAACCCTTTTTAGTCTTTATGATCTCAAATTTTAACCTAACTAATTGTATATTTAGATATATATTTTTTCAAATATATATGGTTTATTAAATTTTGTGATAAATTTGAGGTTAAATTTTTTTTCTTAATTTCTATGATTTTATCTCATTTTTGGAATGTTATAAGAGTTATATAGTTTTAAAAAAACAACCTATAGTAATGGTGACATTGTGTCATGTCCGAAAAGGACATGGAAATTGGACCCACAACTAAAGGGAAAAAAGGGTTCATCACCTACCACTGCCCTATGTGAGGCCCCTTGTTAGAATGAAGATTTATTTATAGTTGAATGAGTTTATGGAATAATAATATGTAGATTTTTTTGATTATATAATTTATCAAATATATTAAAATGATATTGGAATATAATCTCTAGATTAAGTGGGTAATGTTATTTTGGAATACATTTTGTATTTTTGGAATACTATATGATCAAGGTAAATAGAATAATATGAAATTTTACTTACTATGTTAAGGATTATTAATATTTTTGAAGAATCTATGATTTGATTCTGGATTTATGTTAATTCTAGTTATATATGGAAATGATTAACATAACCTAGAAAATATGTGATTTTGGAAATAAAATATTTGTTATGAGACATTAGATGTGATCGATGTTTTTTGGTTATAAATGTGAAAATTTATCCTGGAAGACTATGTCATCAATACTTTTTGAATTTTGTGTTCCTATCATTATTTGTTGTATTTTGAGTAATTTTAAGAATAATTATTTATTGAAAGGCCTATCTCGAACTTCTAGTATCAATGTTGAATTTTATATATTAATGTAGTTTTTATCATATAAATTATTATTTATTTTATAAAATTATCATTTCTTATCATAATTTTTATTTTTATTATTATTTTTTAACGACATGGGAAATAAATAGTTTATATTTTTTAGATTATGTGATTTTGTAAATGTAGATTCTTCTTTAATACTCATCTATTGGAGAGAAAGATTATTTTTTTAGTGAAATGTTATTAATGTATGAAAATATACTTATAATGTATGTATATTTCCTTATGTACATAGTATATGTTGTAAAAGAATTCCTACACTCTATAAAAAGGATCTTAAAATAGTTTTTTGTTTACTTTTCCTACTACGAAATCAAAGACCAGTTAAACCATCACAAATTTATGCTTTTTTTATTATTAAAACTATCCTAACATTGTTTTATTTTACTCTCTATTAGAAAATGATAGTTATTTTTATCATCTATAACTATTTTTCCTACATGGAACCCCAGTACGTGTTATCTCATGTGACTATCACAAATTTCTTTATTTCTTATAATTTGGATGTTTTGATAATCCTTTTTTTTATGTGGGATTGAAATAAAGGTATTCTAAAAATTTGTACCTAAGGCACCGATACCGACTTCAAAATTGTGAGGAGAGAATTTCTAAAAGGGGTGAGAATGTAACATCTAGAGTTTTGAAATGGAGAAATTATGTTCGATAGTGTACATGATATGCCACTTTTATCTTAATCAAACCACTAAATATTATAAATTTATATTATATTTATCACATAGTGATTAGAACGATAAGAATAATAATATTATGTAACTTATGAAAATATGGTTTACACGTGTTTATATAATGATTCAATTATTATAAAATTAATTATTAATGAAACTAAAAACCAATTGAATATAAAGGGTGTAACACCCCGACCCCTCTAGACCGGAGTGGGTACATTATTTGTTATATTGGAATAGTTTGAATTCATTTAAATCTCTAAGGAATGATCATTTAAGTATTTTGAAGAAACTAGATACATAAATGTAACTCAAATTTCATTGGAAAAGTTTACAAAATACAATATATAACAAAAACTAAAAGCTGCATCCACAAGAACTCAACAAATGATCTCCTCTTTGTCACCTGTTGAATGTAAAAAATGAAAGGGTGAGATCAAATTCATAGTAAGGGATACAAATGGTGGAAGCATGAATCAATAATAACTGAACTGTAATCAATTTGACGTAATCAATATGGAAGGGTGAATAAATGAAAAACTCGCGCCATTAATAGACTGAGAATGAAACTGCATCAATAAATATTGTCATATAGAAAAACTCATGGACAGTAATAAGTGATAATTAATAAATATAATGAATATTAATTTGATTTCATGTATATATAACATGATACCATTATAATTTTAAAAAGGGTTTGTTCTGTGGGTAGAAACCCGTCTGATTTTTGGAAACAAACTCAAAGGGTTTGTCGCCAAAATGATTTGTCTCATGAGACCTACCAATAGATCGAGGGGCTATATCCTGCCCCACCCGCCCGAACATGTCCAAATAATTAATTATTAATTTATTCAATACAATAGAAATATTCCTTTCAAATATTCATATAGAGTATAGTATATAGATTCATCAATATTTTCATAATTAAAATAACATTCCAAACAATCACCGTATGTAAAATGTTATAGGGTTTAGACAACAAACATGTAAATGGTATGAGATTATGGATATTTTACATAAATATAATTTAAAATTAAAATTGATCTCAAATGGATAGTAGTTACACCATATGAGGATTATTAGGCACACAATACAAAGTTAGTCACAATAAAATGGTAGTTGAGACAAAAGCCCTTACCACAATGTAATCAGTCGAATCATATGACCAGAACATAATAACCCTAAAATGAATATTTGAACAAAAGGAATATAAATAAAATCATGTTATTATATATAAAATTTTATTACAAGTATTCCACATACAATAAATAGGTGGAGAACTATGAAAATCTCACAGAAATGAAAGTGCGATGAGAAACACCTAACCGTTTGCTCGAGTGTGTTCATAATTTATTTTAATGACCAGAATAATAAAATTTATATTCATTAATTAACAACACCATAACCTCCTATACATGTAATTTATTTATTATATCCTTATTAGGTTCATTCATGGCCCTTTTTATGGGTTTAAGAGGTTCAATTTTCATGTTTTGGAAGCATTTTCTTCCGTGGTTTTCATGATTTGTTTACTTGTTTTCATGAATGGAAGTTCCTTTGAAATGTGGTTAAACATCAATAATTGTTAATATATCATACTAATAATATTAAGGAGATATAAATCATCTTATAATTATTTTGGGTTATATACCATGATGATGATTTATTTTTTAAAATTTTATTAGAAATATTTGGATTAACATGGACGTTTCGGTCAAAATGGACTTGTTTTGTATTAGTATTTCATATTATGACTGTGTAAATATTACAGAAAATTAATGAGATTAAATACATATATTCTTATCTGGTTCAACCATTTAAATGGTTTCATGACTAGTAATGAAGGATAAAGTGAAGAACGGAACTCCGTTGACCACGAAGGTTATAAATTGGAACCTCCTAGATGTTGATTTCATTTAAAAAAAATGAAACGGAGGGAGTAAGAATATTGATGATGGATATTCCATTAAAATTATACAATTATAGTGTATAGATGATACTAGAGTTTTTCATGTTCATTTGGACAGAGGAGTTGAGGAGAGAAAATGAAAAGAGATGAACATGAAAAGAAAATAAAAGGTGATATATCCCTTTTAAAAATTCAATAACCTAACTGCGTCGCTTAAAATTTCATAATATGAAATGATGATAAAAATGGGTTCTAATCATATTTAAATAAAAATGACTGTAAGAAGAACACATAAAATCAAACCCCAACATATTATAATGGAAAAATCAAATAGATAACAAAAACTAATTTTCGACTTAATGAAGATAATGAAGGATTCCCTAACCTTCTACTATAACTCCTAGATAATGAAGGAAGTGACCTTGGTGAATAAGGACACTTTCGGAGGGCTCCTAGAGAGGTAAAACCATCAGAGCGTCGAGGATGATGGATTTTAGATGAAATAAAAATAATGAATGAGTGGGTATTTATAGAAAAAGAGAGGTAGTTTTTTAATAACATCAAAGGGACACCTCATTTGTCGTTTTTTCCAATCCATGGGCTTACCCATGGTATTTTCCCATGGATTAAGCCACTAGGGACACCTCATGTCATATGATACAGTAAAAAAGTCGACCATTATTTTATATTAAATTATTAAACCATTATGATGACATTAAACTACTGAAAACTAAAAACTCCATTTTTATTATTCATGAAAAAATCATGTATTTTAGAAAAAGCATAAAAATTCCAACTAACCATTTTTAGATGAGTAGAATTGATAAATGTACCCAATTTTTAGAAAATAATTTTTAATGTATTTTTAATGTATTTTTTAAATAAAATCATAATTAATTCAAGAAATAACAATTTCAAAGGTATAATTAGTTTTATATCATATTGGAAAATTAAATAAGATCTCATTATCTAATTTGCATAATAAAATAAAATATTATCATTATTTAATATTCATATAGGTCATATTACTATTCATAAGGGTATGTTACTATTCATCAATAAAATCAAGTTGGTTCTGTCAGACTCCAAATGACTTGCTGGTCACAACTCTAGATGAGCTTTTTCGAAATTCCAAAACATAGAAGTGTAAAATTTATGTTTAATTGATTGGTTTTGACTATCTCATAAATAACCAAATGTTGTCTCAAAGGAATAAACTGCTTTATGAAATATAAGCTTTGAAAAGAAATTATTTAATTGAATCATTCCATAAAATGTATAGGGAGTTATATTATTCCCTCCTTCAGAAATTTTGTCCTCAAAATTTTATGTATAAAGCTCCCCAAAAAGACATTGGTCTTTATTTTTCATGAAATCCTATTTTTCCCATGTTTCTTCCTCAATATTATGGTTTCAATAAAGAACCATTACTAGACGAGTTTTCCGATTTCTCAATACATGCTTTCTTGTGTTAATAATCCCAATTGGATTTTCATTGTGTGACAAATATGGTTCCAGTTTAATTTCTGCAAAGGAGAGTACATGTTTTGGTCTGGCATGTATTTATTCAACAATGACACATGGAACACATCATGGACTTTGGAGATATTTGGAGGCATGGCTAAACAATAAGCCACTACTCTAATTCTTCAAGAATATCAAATGGTCTGATGTACATGGCGCTCAGTTTTCCTTTCTTACCAAATCTTAAGACACCCTTCCAGGGAGATACATTCATAAAGACATGATATCCCTCTTTGAATTCCAAATTATTACTCTGGTTGTTAGCGTAACTCTTCTACCTACATTGGGTGGCTTTAATATGGTCGTGGATTGTCTTCACCTTTGTTTTGTTATCTTCAATATTTTCTGGGCCTATAAGTTTCCTCTCACCAGCTTCATACCAAAAGTTGGAGTTCGACATCTCTATCCATATAATGCTTTATATAGAGACATTTGAATACTAGAATGGAAAATAATTTTTTATGAAAATTCCACCAAAGGTAAGTATATATCCCACATACCTTGGAAGTCAAGAAAGCATGACTTTTCATATCTTCTAGAGTTTGAATAGTCCTTTCAGACTATCCGTTGGTTTGGGGGTGATATGCAGTACTCATACAAAGATTAGTATTCAAAGCCTTCTGGAGACTTTTCTCGAATTTTGATGTAAACCAGGGATCTTGATATGATACAATTGATAGAGGGTTACCATGAATTCCTACAAATTCAATAATATACAGTTTTTCCAGGCACTGAAGTGGTAAATCCTCTCTTATGAGAAGGAAATGTGTTTATTTTGTGAGAAAATCAATAATTGACCATATTTCATTGTTCCTTCTAGTTGTCCTTGGGAGTCTGGTGATAAAATCCATCGTAATGTTATCCCACTTCCACAGAGGAATAAGAACAGGTAGCGTCACTCCTTTTTAATGCTTTCTCTCTGCCATCAGTTGTTGACAAACTGGACACCTTGACACGTAGTTGATGATATCTAGATCAAAGGTCAATAATTGAAATGTATTGAGCTCCATGAAGTTGATCAAATAAATCTTCAATCTAGGGAAGAGGATAGTTATTATTTATTGTGACAACAATTATTTATCGATAATCAATGCATATCCTCATGGATCCATATTTCTTTTTGACAAACAAGTCTAGGGCTCCCCATGGAGAAACAGTAGGTTGAATAAATCCTTTATTAATCAACTCCTCTAGTTTTTTCTTCAGCTCCACTAACTCAACAATTGTCATTCTATAGGGGGTCTTTGATATAGGTATTGCACTAATAATTAAGTCAATCTAAAACTATATTTCCCGCTCTAGAGGATGTCCACGTAAATCCTCTTGGAAAACATAATTGTATTCTTTCACTATATGCACATCTTCAATTTGAATATTTCTTTCCTCACCCATAGATATTGGGTTCTATTCTTCTTCATGAATTTCTTTCAATAGTGCTACTGGGGGTGGGTCTTGATAAGAATCAGATGGAGATGTCTCTCCTCTAGGGTAAGAGATTCTACACTATTTTTCAGAAATTGTAACTTCATGTCCCTTAAAATAAATCATCTCATCATAATTTGACATAAAATACATTATGTGAATTATACAAATTTATTCATTGGTATGTTGGTAAGTTTAGGAAATAATGCACGTTTATGTGTAACAAGTTGGACAAGTAGACATGCCTTTGTTGTAATGATGCATCCCCTAGGATTTTTGACTGATAACCCCTTTATTAAATAAAATTGGACATGCATAATTTTCTTGGTTAACTGGGAAGATATAAATGAATGCGATGATCCAGAATCAAATAATGTTTTGGATAAGTTTGAGGAAACAATTAATGCACCTGCCACCACACCCTTAAGAACTTCAACTTCCATGGTTTTAATCGCATAAGCTCCCCCTTATTCTCTTGAATTTTTCAGAGGAATGTTTCCTTGGCTCATATGACACTCATTTGTATAATGTCACATCCCAATACAATTTTATCAATGAACATCATTAAATTGTTTCTTCCCCTTGATTAAATTAGATAGATGACCCTTTTCTCCACAGTTATATAAGACTCCCTTTCCTTTTAATCATTTACCGAGATTATTCCTTCCACAATTTTTTGAATAAGGGGAATTTCTTCATTCCCTTGTTCTTATTTGGTGCTTCACCTTTCCCTTGGTTATCAGAGTACCTCTTCATATCTTGGTTTCCATTGAACAAATTTGATCTATCAAATTCCTTCTATTTTTTGATGGTACATGATACAATTTCATCGTATGATGAAAATGATTGAGAAGCCAATTCCCTTCGAAGTCATGGAATAAGATCTTCAAATAAATGATCAATCTTATCTACTGAGTCATGTACATAATCTATGGCAAACATGGCTAGCCTTATGAAGGTAGACTCATACTCTACAACACTGTCTTCTTCCCTTTTCTTTAATCCATTGAATTTACTCTTCATTTTAGTTTGTTGCTCTTGGGGGAAATATATTTTGAAGAATATATTCTTAAACGTATTTCATTACATATATTCTATTTCTTCTCCTTTCATTTTATTCTGAATCATGGACAACCATTGATCAAAATCGCCCTTGAGACAATATAATTCCAGTACTACATTTTCATTTTCATTGCATCTTAATGACATTAATCTCTTTTCAAGGGACATGATGCATTGCTCATCAACCACTGGATTTGTAGTCCCACTAACAGATGTGGGCTTCTGTCGCATGGAACGATCCAACACAGGATTGGAATGGTTATTCATTACAACCTGATTAAGTTGCCCCAATATGGTTATGATCTGATCTACCCTAACATTGAATGTGTTGACTTTCTCAGTGGGGAGATCCCTACGTTTCCCATGAGTATTGATTCCCCTTATTCTATTAGACGCAATTTATATATAATGGAACACAATGGATTAGGGAATGATCATTATATATAATCATAACTTAACACAATCCTTAGAATAAATTGAGATCCTACGCATGGATAATACCATAATTTGAAAAATGGATTCATGGAGGAATAATTTACATTTCAGCCCTTCATAAAGGCTTGTAATGAAAATATTAATTATCCTAAGCATATCGCCTAGGAGATTTGTAACTAATAGTGCATCATAGGTCATTTTCGTGTTCCAGGATACCCTATGTCATGCTCGAAACTCCTTGTTGTTGCATTCACTTCTAGGTACCTCTATGCCAGAGCCACCTCTACATGCTCGTATCTAGACAAGGATGTATTTTCTATAATGATTCACATACTCTATTCCCTAATAAAATACCGAAATATTCTTGTACGTTTATCCTCAAAATCTACCTTAGGTCTTTGTTCCCAACATCAAATTTCCTACTCAAGTTTCCATGTTTTCTACTATACATTATCTGATACCATCTGTAACACGTAGAACCCTATAGACCAGAGTCAGTGCATTACTAGATATATTGGCATGGTTAGAAGGAATGAAAATCCCAAAGGAATGATACGTTTAGTAGTCTTATAGAATCTTGATACATATATGTAACTCAAATTACATTGGAAAAGTTGGCAAAATGCAATACATAACGAAAACTAAAAGCTGCATCCCCAAGAACTCAATAATTGATCTCCTCTATGTCACCTATCGAAAGTAAACAATGAAAGGGGTGAGATCAAACACTCAGTAAGGTATAAAAATGGCAGAATCATGAATCAATAATAACTGAATTGTAATCAATTTGACATAATCAATATGGCATGGTGAATAAATGGAAAACTCATGCCATTAAGAAACTGAGAATGAAACTGAATCCATAGATTTGGTCTAAGTGAAAACCTCATGGATAGTAATAACTGATAATGAATAAAGAAAATGATTATTAATTTGATGTCATGTTTTTGGCACGTGATAAAATAATACCATTTAAATTGTTTCTTTATGTGGGTAGAAACCTGTCTGATTTTTGGAAACAGACTCAAAGGGTTTGTCTACAAAATGATTTGTCTCATGAGACCTACCGATGCATCGAGGGGATATATATGGCCCCAACCAACACAACATGTCCAAATAATTCTTTATAAATTGATTCAATAAAAGAGCAATATTCCTTTTCAATATCCGTATAGAGTAGAGAAAATAGATTCATCAATATTTTCATGATTAAAATAACTTTACAAACAAACATTGTATGTAAAATGGTATACAGTTTAGAAAACAAACATATCCATGGTATGAGATTATCAATATTTAAAGTAAATATAATTTCAAATGAAAATTCATCTCAAATGGGCATTAGGTACACCATATAATGATTATTAGGTGGACAATACAAAGTAAGTCACAACAAAATGTTGGTTGAGACAAAAGGCCTTACCACAATGTAATCAGTCGAATAATATGAACAGAACTTAAAAACACTAAAATAAATCATTATATTACAAGAATATAAATATAGTCATGTTATTTTATATAAAATGTCAGTACACATATACCGCATACAATAAATAAGTGGTGAACTATGAAAATCTCACAAAAATGAAAGTGAGATGAGAAACCCCTTACCTTTTGCTCGAGTGTGTTCTTTGGTTGTTTTAATGACCTGAATAATAAAATTTGGATTCATTAATTAACACCTCCAGAACCTTCTATACATGTAATTCATATAGTATAAACTTTTTAGATTCATTCATGTCCATTTTTATGGGTTGAAGAGGTTTAATTTTCTTGGTTTGGAAGCATTTTCTTCCTTGGTTTTCATGATCCGTTTACTTGTTTTCATGAATGGATGTTTATTTGAAATGTGTTTAAACAACCATAATTGTTAATATATATTATTAATTAAATTAATAATATATAAATGATCTTATAATTATTTTGTGTTATATACTATGATGTTGATTTATTTGTTAAATGGTTATTACAAATTTTTGGATTAACTTGGCCATTTTGTTCATAATGAACTTGTTTTTTATTATTATTTAGTATTATGATTGTGTAAAGATTAAAGAAAATTAATGAGATTAAATACATTTATTCGTATATAGTTCAACCATTAAAATGGTTTCATTACATGTAATGAAGGATAAACGGATCATGGAAGCTGATTTCGTTTATAAAAATAAAAGGGACGGAGTAAGAATATCGATGATGGTTATTCTATTAACATGTTATAAAACCAGTATATTGATGATATTGGAGTTTATCATGGTCATTTGGTAGGATGATGTGAGGAGAAAAAAATAAAAGATATGAACTTGAAAATAAAAGAAAATGTGAGAGATCCCTTATGGAAATTCAACAGCCTAACGACGTCGCTTAAAATATTATAAAATGAAATGATGATAGAAAAAGGGCATCTCATCATATTTAAATCAAAATAATAGTATTAAGAACACATAAAATCAAACCCCAACATATGATAATGGAAAAATCAAATAGATAGCATAATGGTAGTGTTGACTAAAAGAAGAGAATGAAGGATTCACTTAAAATGTAGAGTAACTCCTAGATCATGAAAGATGAGACCTTGATGATTAAGGACACATTGGGAGGACACCTAGGAAGTTAAAACCACTAGAAATATGAGGATAAGGGATTTGGATTGAAATAAAACGAATGGATGAGTTGGTATTTATAGAAAAATAGAGGTAGTTTTTTTATAATTTCAAAGGGACACCTCATTAGTGGTTTTTGCCAAACCATGGGATTTCCCATTGTATTTTCCCATGGTTTAAACCAATTAGGACACATCTTGTCACACATTACAATACACAAGTCTACCATACTTTCATATTCAATTATTAAATCATTATGGTGTCATTAAACTACCGAAAACTCAAAACTGTATTTTTACTATTCACAAAAAAATTAATGTATTTTAAAAAAATTCAAAATATTCACCCTAACCATTTTTCGATGTATAGAATTAAAAAATGATCTCCATTTTTACAAATGAAATTTTTATGTATTTTTATTTAAATTTTTAAATAAAATCATAATTAATTTTTAAAATAAAAATATTAAAGGTAAAATTAGTTTTATATCATATTGGAAAATTAATTAAGATTTCATTATCTTATTACTTTAAAAAAATAAAATATTATCATTACTTACTATCAATAAGGGTCATATTACTATTAATATTTCTATTCATATGGTTATGTTTCTATTAATCCAAAAATCAAGTTGGTTCTATCAGACTCCAAATGAATTACTCGTCACAACTCTAGATGAACGTTTTCTGAAATTCCAAAACATAGAAGTGGAATATTTATGTTTAATGGAATTGTTTTGAATATATCCTAAATAACGATGTGTGGTTACAAAGGAACACAATGCTTTATGAAATATTGGATTCAAAAATAATTTAATTAATAGAATCATACCATAAAATGTTTATGGTGTTATATTATTCCCTCCTTCAGAAATTTCGTCCTCAAATATTTTCTATAAAGCTCACCAAAAAGATGTGGGTGATTCTTCTTCATGAAATCCTATGGTTCCCATGTTTCTCCACTATATTCTAGTTTCTCCAAAGAACCTTTACTAGACTATTTATCTAATTTCTCAATACCTGCTCCCTTCTATCATGAATCAAAATAGGCTTTTCATAGTATAAAAATCAGGTTCAAGTTCAACTTCTTCGTAGGTGAGTACATGCGTTGGGTCTGGAATATATTTCTTCGACAACGACGCATGGAACACATCATGGACATTGGAGAGATTTGGAGGTATTACTAAATGGTATGCTAAATCTCATACTATTTCTAAAATTTCAAATGGTTCGATGTACCTAGGGATTAGTTTCCCTTTCTTACCATATCTTAAGACACCCTCCCATGGAGATACATTTAGAATGACATGATCTCTGACTTGGAATTCAAAATTTTTCCTTCGGTTGTCGGCATAACTCTTCTTCCTACTTTGGGATTCTTTAATATGGTCTTGTATTGTCTTCACCTTTGTCATGGTATCATCAATAAGTTCTGGGCCTATAAGTTTCCTTTCACCAACTTCATGCAATCAATTTGGAGTTCAACATCTCATTCCGTATAATGCTTCATATGGAGCCATTTGAATACTAGAATGGAAACTATTATTGTATGAAAATTCCACCAAAGGAAAGTATTGATCCCACATACCGTGGAAGTCTATAGGGCAAGAACTCAGCATATATTCAAGTGTTTTAATAGTCCTTTCATATAGTCAGTCAATTTAGTGGTGATAAGCAGTACTCATACAAAGCTCAGTAGTAAAATCCATCAAGATAATTTTCCATAATTTTGATATAAACGAGGGATCTCAATCAGATACAATTAATAGAGGTGCACCATGAAGTCTTACAACTTCATTAATATATAGTTTTATTAGGAAATCAAGTTGTAAATCCACTCTTATACAAAGGAAATGTGATGATTTTGTGAGACGATCAACAATTACCCATATTGCATTGTTTCTTCTAGGTATCCTCGGTAGTCCGGTGATAAAATCCATCATAATCTTATACCACTTCCACATAGGAATAGGTAGAGGTTTCATCACTCCTTTGGGATGTTTTCTCTCTACCATCACTTATTGACAAACTAGACACCTTGATAGGTGGTTGATGATATTCAGATCTAAGTTCAATAATTGAAAATTATTGATCTCCATGAAGTTTATCAAATAAATCATCAATTCGGGAAGAGGGTAATTTTTCTTTTTTGTGATTGAAGTGATTTACCTATAATAAATTCATAGCCTCATGGATCCATCATTATTTTTGACAAACAAGACTGGGGCTCCCCAAAGGGAAACACTAGGTCAAATAAATCCTTTGTCATTCAAATCCTCTTGTTGTTTCATTAGCTCCACTGATTCTATAGATTCCATTCTATATGGGGTCTTTAATATAGGTCTTGCACCAGAAATTAAGTCAATGGAAAACTCAATTTCCCACTCTGGAGGTTGTTTCGGTAAATCCTATAGAAACCCATCAATGTATTCTTTCACTATATGAACTTCTTCAATTTGAATATTTCCTGCCTCACCCATGGATATTGGGTTCTCATTATCTCTATGAATTGCATTCAACAAAGCTACTGGGGGTTATTCTAGATAATAATTAGATGACAAGGTCTCCGCTCTAAAGATAAGAGATTATACACCATTTTTTTAAAAAATTAACTTCTATTTTGTTACAATAAATCTTAATATCATAATTTGATAGCCAATCTATACGGGGAATTATATCAAATTTAGTAATTGGTATTATTCTATGGTTAGGAACTGATGAACTTTTATGTGTCATAGGGAGAACTATTCGACATGCCTTTGTTGCAATGATGCACCCCCTATGAATTTTTACTGACAACTCCTTTATTAATTTAAATTGGATATGTCTAATTTTCATGGAAAACTGGGAAGATATAAATGAATGAGATGATCCAGAATCAAATAATGTGATGCCTATTTTTGAGGAAACAATTAAAGTACCTTCCACGACACAATTAGGAACTTCATGTTCTAAAGTTGTAATCACATAAGCTCTCCCTCGTTATCTTGGATTTTTATGAGGCATGTTTCCTTGGTGGTTAGGACACTAATTTGTATAATTTTATTTCTCTCCACAATTTTAGCATTGAACATCAGCAAATTGTTTCTACCCCTTGCATTCATGAGATATATGATATAAGGCCACGACCTTAAACCTTACTTAATATTGAATTAAATGAATAATTCACATTGAGGATCTTTTTAGGTTTAGAGTTTTAGAGAATTAGGACAAAACTTTTACATCTCAAAAGATTACAAAGTAGACACTTCTACTATGATTCCATTGAATAAAAACTCTTAAAAATAAACATGTCTAGTTCCATGTTTTATATAGCTTGATTTTCCATTGATCCCATCCCTGACCCTATTCCACATTATGTCCTGTGAAAAACATTTCAAAAAAACTTGGTGTGAGCATGAAAAGCTCATCAAGGGGTACACAACGAATGAAAACTGTTAGTTTATCAAAACAACAAGTAAACCATGTATACTTTATCAATGTAATACTTTTCACCATTATGAAGTAGAAAAACTGTTCACTGAATAAAATATCATTACTTACCCTTTTGTAACCAAAAGATTACCATAAAACCCATATAAAGATCACATATCATATAAAGGTAACATGAGACATAAACATACTTAAGTGGAATAACCATACCGTCGACTTCCACACATATCACTTAATGGAATAGCCATACGACCGACTTCCATACCCAATGCATTGGAGGTTATAATGTAACCACCTGTCCTGGTATTCAAGGCACCACCCGTCATATGGTCTATCACGTAACCACCCGTCAAATGTCCAAGTACCATTATAAAATCATAAGACATAAAACAAATATAATGGAAAAAAAACATTTCCACACATTGATCACAATATATCACTTAAATATATTGACATAAAAAATCCATTATAAAAACCATTTTCAATACCAAAATACATAAAAGTGTATATGGTATTTATTTCATTTTAAAAACATTACGACATGTTGAGGAATCCAAAGAACAAATAATACTCATGGCGGCAGAAAAGGTCGTTGTCACCGTGTACGTTAAAAGAAACATAAATTTTTGTTGTTTAGTAAAACACATCGTAGAAAAATATTCCTTTTGTATAAAAGTAAAATTATAAGGGGTTTATTCACCGTATAAAATAATGTTGTGTATAAAAAGAAATATGCCTCAATGAAAGGAGATTGGGACAAAGTCCCTTACCTTGGGTCCGACTTGACTCAATCGTTCTTTAACATCCTGAATAATAATCTTGAGTTAATTTATACTTTCTTAAGAACATTTTTCAAGTTCATTATTCCTTTAATATCACTTATTACCATGTTATAAACACTATGTAATTATTTAAGTTAATAATGTTTGTTTTGTCGATATTTGGATCTTAAGTCGAAAGTGGACTTCTTACAATTACATGTTGTTCGTGTGGTCAAAGGTTCATTATATCCAGAATGATATTCAGGATTTGGATATCATATATATCATATATATAAAACATATACATTTATTTATAGTATTTCATAATCATTTAGAGGTACGAAATGAAATGCACCGTTCATGGAGACAGTAAACCGTATGTACGCATGAACGTTACTTTCATTTCTATGTCATATTAATGGAATTAAAACTAAATGAGAGATATGTATATTTTAATTAAAGAATTATATTAATCATTTATATGTAACATACATCATATATATAAATTATATATATGTACTTATAATAGTACATTACATTTCGGGATAAGAAATGAAATGCACCATTCATGGAGACGGTAAGTCGTACGTACGGATGAACGCTACTTTCATTTCTATCTCAAAATTTAATGGAAAGAAATAATAATTATATAAAGGTATATTATAATTCCAGTATAATATCATACATAATATCATTAAATCTATCCTTTTTACGTAACACACATGGTATTAACAAATAAAATCACTTTGAGGGGGCGGTAGTCCGTACTTTCTAAAATAAAGATATCACATTTACCCATAATGGAAACCATAAAAGTATGCCCTAAATGAAAAAAATACAGAAGCTTAAGAAAAACATAAAAATATTATATATCATATATAAACATAGTGACATCTTAATGGCCACCTTTGAAGGTGTTATATGAGTGTTGAACAATCATCGTTTCGTGAGGTAGAAATTCGCCATTCACAGAAACAGTATGTTCATTAACCATTAGATGTAGGTGTGTGTAAGTGTAGCTCGAATCCTTCACATAACAACATCCTAGTATATTGGATATACTGGTGTTGTTACAAAAGAAATTAATAAAAAGAGTTTAGGGTGTAGGATAAGAAAAATAAAACAAAAGAATGCAAGTGTAGACATTACCATAAAATCAGGTAACTCTCTTAGATTTGAGCTCAAGGGCTTCAATGGGAAGCCTTCTGCCCAATGTGAGGCTTCTAAAAGTAATAGAGGGATGTGGAGAGTCAAATGGGCAAGGTTTGGCTGAGACAAAGGCTTTTGAAGTGTGGGTATGGTGGTAGAGGTGGGGGCCTTTTATAAGAGGAGAGGAGGAGCACTCATGGAAAGTTATAAAAGGTTACTTTATCAAAAAATGATTTTAGGATTTAAAAGGTCCCAATATTATATATTTCTAGGATAAGGTGATAGGAGTTCTAAATATAATCATCAAATAGGTTTTTGACATGTTTAGGTCTTAGATTTTACATTATCTTTTCATTTTATTTAAATTGTTAAATAGTGAGGTAATCGCTGCATCATCATGATGTCATTTATAATTTAATTTATTTAATGTCTAAAAATTATAAATAAAACTATCATGATGTAGTAAATCTTTTTATCTTTCTAATTAATATTTATAGTCAAACATATTACTTAGATAACCCCACTTAAAAATTGTTTTTGTAAAACAACTCATGTTTGTGACATTTTTACTTTAACTTTAAATAAAAACATATTAATGTCATTTTCCAACCAAAGTGGCTCCATGGGGTCCCCAAGATAATACATGTATTGTATTGTTCTGCCATAACACATCCAATAAGGATAGTACATGTGTCAAGTTCATTTCATATTATTAAAACATTATTTTTACCTTAAACTACACTAATTACCTCTAATCAGGATTAAAAACATAAAAGTTACTATTCACCAAAAAATTATTTTAATCCCATTTAACCAAATTTTACTTCTTAATGAAATTCATGTATGTCATATTTTTGAAATGAAAAACACAGAGGTGGTAAAATTTCATTTAAACGGAAAATCAGTTTTTTTAAGTACCACTTAGTGGATTCACTATTCATCAAAAATTGATGATTTTCGGAAAAATACCAAAACTTCATGCTAAGATATATTTGATATTCCGAATTCAAAAATGAAGTCTATTTTACAAAATTAAAAACATATAAGTTGCATTAATTAATTTAATAATTAATTCCCGATGTCAGAGGAAATAGCGTGTTTTTATGAAACAATATGTATCAAAAGATTGACACTAGTTTAAGTCCGATTTCAAAGTGAAATTAATTCCAACGACCACTATAGGATTTAATGGTAAAAATATATTCTAATTGAAATTTAAAACCAATTAAAAAGATAATATAATCATATAAATAAATTATATTAGAAAGAGGTTTTGAATTAAAATACAACATTTTCACAATTCATTCTTTATCAGAAAAATACCAAAACTTTACACAAAGTAAATTTTGATATCCCGATTGTATAGAAGAGTTTTATTTTGTCCAATAGAATGTATAAGAGTGACCAAAACTATATTTAATGACGGTTCTCCATCAAAAGGCGATAAGTGAACCTTTAGTGAAAATTAGGGTATATATGTCTAAAATTGAATTCTTTACATATTTTAAGCCATTATATTTTATTGGATAAATGAAAAAACATTTAAAAAACATATATAATCATATTTTAGTTATTTCTATCCATTATCGCCAATACAACGACTATGTGTTAAAGACCATTTAAAATAAAATTATTTTATTACTAGTGTGCAATGTAAGATTTCAATGAAACTCTTTGTTGCGTATCAGGTATGCTATCGAACATTGAACCCCCTTTAAAGTAAAATTAATATTTGATTAGTGAATATTAATAAATATGAAAATTCTTTATTCTTTATTTACCTGGGATGTTACATCATTTTCCCCTTTTGGGAATTGCATTCTCGCAATTTTATTCACTTATCAAAATAAGTGGGGGTATTCATCCCTCCTCGAATTTTCAGATTTCCACGTTGCCTCTTCAAACATATGTTTTTTCCCCAAAACCTTTACCTGGTGAATTACCTTATGTTGCAACACCTGCTCTCTTCGGTCAAGAATCTGGACTGGTTGTTCTTCAAAAGAGAGATTCTCTTCCAACAGAACTACCTCTAGGCTCAAAACATGAGACGGATCTGGCATATACTTTCTTAACATCGAAACATGGAAAACATTGTGTACCTGAGATAAACTCGGAGGTAATGCCACTCTATATGCAACTGATCCAACTCTCTCCAAAATTTCATATGGTCCAATGAACCTTGGACTCAGCTTTCCTCTCTTTCCAAATCGCATTACACTTTTCCATGGTGAAACTTTGAGAAAAACATGATCACCTACCTCAAAAGATATATCCTTCCTCCAGTTATCTGCATAACTTTTCTGTCTGCTCTGAGCTGTTCTCATGTGTTTCTGAATCAATTGAACTTTTTATGCCAACTCTTCTATCAATTATGGTCCCATCAACTTCCATTCACCCACCTCATCCCAGAAACCTAGAGTTCGACACTGCTTCACATATAATGCCTCAAAGGGTGCCATATGTATACTAGAATGAAAACTTTTATTATATGAAAACTCAACGAAAGAAATATGTTACACCCAACCTCCCTGATAATCCATTGAAAAAGCTCGTAGCATATCCTCCAAGGTCTGAATTGTTCGTTCTGACTGCCCATCTGATTGCGGATGAAAAGATGTACTAAAAATTAATTAATTACCCAACGACTTCTGAAGGCCTTTCCAAAATTTAGAAGTAATCCTGGGATCACGATCAGACACAATGGAGAGAGGAACTCCATGTAACATGACTATCTCTTTAAGATACAAACGGGGAAGTTGATCTAGGGAAAACGTATCTCGTATGGAAAGGAAATGAGCAGATTTAGTTAATCGATCAACAATAAACCAAATTTCATTATTACCTCGAGATGTATTCGGTAATCCCACAACAATGTCCATGGATATGTTTTCCCATTTCCACTCTGGCACTAGTAAATGCTGAAGCATCCCTTTCGGTAACTGCCGCTCTGCTTTATCCTACTGACAATTCAAACACTTTACAGTAAAATCAGCAATATCTATTTTCATTCCATCCCACCAGTAATACTCCTGCAGATCTCTGTGCATCTTAGTACTTCCAGGATGAACTGAAAACGGGGAAATATGAGCCTCACATAACAACTCACCTTTCAACTATGAATCACAAGGCACACAAAATATCTTCCCAAACATCAAAACACAATCATTATCAATGTTAAATTCATGAAAATTACCCTTCTGAACCAGCTCTACCTTTTTCTGAAACCCACTATCTTTCCTCTACGCTGGCTTCATTTTGTCTGATAGGGATGATCTCACTGATACATTTTCGACACAAAGCATCAGTCACTTTATTTTCTTTTCCTGGTTGGTAATGAATTGTACAATCATAATCCTTGATTAATTCCAGCCATCTCCTCTGTCTCATGTTCAATTATTTCTGAGTGAATATATACATTAAGCTTTTGTGATCAGTATATATTTCACACTTTACTCCATACAAATGGTGCCTCCAAATTTTTAAAGTGAAAACAACAGCAGTTAATTTCAAATCATGTGTAGGGTAATTTACCTCAAGAGTTTTCAACTAACGTGAAGAATAATCAATTACCTGGTCATTCTGCATAAGGACACAACCAATTCCTTTCAATGAAGCATCACTGTAGATAAAAAACTCATCATTCATGGAATGAAGTGCCAAAACTGGAGCATTCACCAATCTTCTTTTCAACTCCTGAAAACAATCATCACATTCTTTTGTCTAGATAAACTTAACACCCTTCCAAGTTAGATTAGTCAATGGACTAGATAATTATGAAAATTTTCAACAAACCTTGGGTAGTAACCTGCCATACTAATAAAACTATGGATCTCCATTATATTTTTGGGTCTTTGAAATTTTTCAACAACTTTTATTTTAGCAGGATCAACTATTATGCCATTTTTTGAAACAATGTTACCAAGGAATGAAATTTGTTGTAACCAAAACTCAATCTTTCTGAATTTTCCATACAGTTTGTTTTCTTTAAAGGTTTTCAAGATAACCCTTAAACGACTTTAATTCTACCCTTTACATTTAGAGAAAACCAAAATATCATCAATCTCATCACTATCCCTGATATTTTTCACCGTCGACCACCACTGATCAGCTTCACCTTCAAAACAGTAAACATAAAGACTAACCTTTTGATGTTATGAACACCCCATGACATCAAAAATCATTTCCAGTGCTTTAATCCACACTTCAGCTAGCATAGGTTCAGAAGATCATCTGAATGATGGGGGGATGTTGCCTCATGAAATGCTCCACCACTGACATGTTCCTCTATGGTTGATCTGGCTGATCTCGTGCATGGATACCACCACCATTTATAGCCTGAGTCAACTGTGCCATCACTGCAACAAACTGTTCAGTTCCAATTCTGACCATCTCAGGTTGCTGATTTGGAAGGTTGTCTTCCTCCTGATGTCATCACAACATAGCTGCCTTGTTTCCTCTGCGGAAAACCATTCTAAACATAGAAATACCTTATGTGAAGAAACATGGTAATCCTTAAATGCTTTATCATTTCAATCATACCATAAATTAATTTATAATTTAACAATTTTCTAACTCTTAAGGTTTTCTAAACCGACCTTTGATACCAACTATAAGGCCCCGACCTTAAACCTTACTTAATATTGAATTAAATGAATAATTCACATTGAGGATATTTTCAGGTTTAGATATTTAGTGAATTAGTACATAACTATTACATCTCAAAAGATTACAAAGTAGACACTTCTACTTAGTTTCCATAGAATAAAAACATTTAAAAAGAAACATGTCTAGTTCCATGTTTTATACAGTATGAATTTCCCTTGATCCCATTGTTGAACCTATTCCACATTAACTCCTGTGAAAAACATTTCAAAAAAACTTGGGGTGAGCATAAAAATCTCATAAAGGGATACACAAAGAATGAAAACTTTTAGTTTATCAAAAAAACAAGTAAACCATGTATACTTTATCAAAGTAATAATTTTAACCTTTATGAAGTAGTAAAAATTCATCACTGAATAAAAGATCATTACTTACCCTTTTCTAACCAAAAGATAACCATAAACCCATTGTTTCGGTGCGGATGTGCGTCGGGTTACCGTTCCGACGCTGTTCCACCAGGACGCGTTCGCGCGTGCTCCTGTCGACCCGAGGGGATGGGAGCGCGGCTTGTGGCCCCGCAATCCCGCTTTCCAAAGGCGGGCGGCATCCGTCCCTCATTCAGGGACGTCTGCTCCTTGATCGAAACCGGGATGATGGGACGTCGGCTCCTCCTTCCGTGGACGTCTCCTCGGAACTCATCGCCTAATCCGGGTCTCCCTCATAGATTTAAGAATGTTCGTGAATCTCGTTCCCGGCGCCATATCTTCATGGACACCGGTTAATTACGCTGCATCCGCCCAGACGCTCCAAGGGGTCTGGTCGGGGCAGCAACCTGCGGTGAGGAGACCGGGTAGCTCTGGGTGCTGGGGGCGTGTCTTAACACTGCGGCTCTGCATGTCTGCCTTCCGTCCCTAAGTGGGCTTCTCGAAGGCGTGATGGCCTGAGGTATCCCGCACTGGGTGCGAGGAACTGCGTTACGTGAGGTTTTCCTCAGCTTCCCATGTTTAACACGGGGTATGCCTCGAGTTTAGCGTCCAGCGGGTACGACATCGGACTGATCAACACGAGGAGTGGATCAGATGACAGAACCCCTTGCGGGGAACCTCCAACTCTAGGGCCAGCACATGGGCGGCTTCCCGAGTGAAGTGGAGTGGAATGAAATGGCATGACCCCACCGGGATGTGGCGGCCCGGGTAAGGATCAGGATGGATGATGGAGTGAAGAGCTTGGACCCCGTAGAGGCTTCCTACGTACCGCGCGTTAGCGCGGATCAAAGTCAACGTAGTTCGGATATACAGTTTAACATCATGCTGGACGATGGCAAGCCGACTCACGAAGAGGTCGAGGCTATAGGGCGGAGGATTGAACCGAACCACCTCACACGGAGGGGGATGGAACGGCCGGGTGGATCAACGCGAATGTGAACCCGGGAGGGGTCCACTGATGGACGAACCGACGTGAATACGACCGGGACGACCAGGTGGTGGGATTGAACCTCAGGAAGGCTTCCTACGTACCCTGTTTAGGAGACATGGATCAAAGTCCACGTAGTTCATTCTATCAGGACATACGCACTGAGGCAACCTGAGTGCGGCAAAACTCAGTTGGAGAGGGACTTGGGCCGAAAGTAAGAAACACCTCGATCCATGTCATGCCCTCTACTAGCTTCGGCAGTGGGAAAACACAATGGAGATACACATGTGCAGTCCCCCACAAGAAACTAGGGGTTTGTAATACCCTACCCTCGTGGGCGAAGGCCACTCCAATCCCGACATCCCTGCAGAGACGAGCGGGTGGGGGCCATATCCAAACCGGGGGGGACCCTGCGTGCGAGGCACGGGATCGGGAGATGCGGACAGTTTAACGTCTTGCCGGACGAAGTAAAGTTTGACGTCGTGTGTTGAGGACGAAGCGTACGGTTTAACGTCTTGCCGGACGAAGTACGGTTTAACGTCGTGTGTTGAGGACGAAGCGGTGTTTGGGGCTTACACCTTGAGGAGGCCCATATGCTAGGCAGTTTAACGTCATGCAGCTTGGACGAATACAGTTTAACGTCATGTTGGACGAGGGATGCCTGGTAGTTTAATGACCTGCAGCGCGGACGAAAGACGCCGCCGATGGGTCCGTGTCACTTCGCGCGAGCCTGGAGGGCCGCACGGGAAGACAACGCATGGTGCAGGCACCTAGGATGAAGATCATCGGGCTCCACGCTGGCGGGTACCCTCAGGGGGATAAAGGGGGGCATCCCTGTCGGTTTGCACGCAAAAGAGGAGCTTGGCGCGCATTACCGCGGGTCGGCGCGCAATTGGGCGGGCTGGCGTGCAATTGGGCCAGCCCTTTGCGCGCGGAAGGTTGAGATTGCGTGCACCGGGATTCGGATAGCGCGCGGGGGCAACAGCCCATTCCTTAATCGAATGGCCACTTTAGCAAAGGGGGGTGCGCGCAATCAGGCTGGATTGCGCGCACCCGGGGGAAATTGCGCGCAAGAGGCTTCTTTTGTGTGTGGAAGCCTTCGGGTCAGGGATTGGTCAAAGGAAAGAAGCCAAAGGGTTGCGTGCGAAGGCGAACCCCAAGGCGTGCTTGCGTGAAATGAATGAGTTACCTGAAGATCGGCATTGCGCGCGGAGGGGGCTGGATTGCGCGCACGAGCGACCCTTCGAATTCTGGCCACCCCCAAAACGTCGGGGGTCGCCTTATATTTATAGGCAACCCTGGGCACGGAGTCCGGTTCGCGGGCGCGAATTCATCTTCGCGGGCGCGGAATCGGGGCCCGGCGCGCGAGGGAGTCGCGCGGGCCATGGGCGCGCAAAATTGCGTGCCGGCCCAGCGCATTTGCACGCATCCTGGGAGGATTGCGCGTCGTACTTCAACTATGCGCGCGGGCCTCCAAAATTCCGCGCAAGGCCTCCGGGACTTCCGAAACCTGCTTCTGACTTCAAATATGACCTCGCTTCCCGCATCCGGAACTTCGTCTGGGAGCAACGGACTTTTCCGGCGTCTACAAAAGCCCCCCTCGGAATCTGATCGGCGAGAGGTCACAACGATCGGGTTCCGAGGGAGACGCCGGAATGCCGAAGTCCTGGGCGGCGCGGGACTTTGGGCGCGCAAAAAAGGGCGTCGGGTGCGAAATTCGCTGCCTCCGTCGCGCAAAGCGCTTTCCGTGCGGCGCGGAAACCCGGCCTCGCCTATAAATAGGGGCCCTGGGTCCCCCGTACCGTACAAAGGCCTTCCGCGCGACAATCTTCCAAGCTCTCGTGCGCGAAATTTCCCTTGCCGGCGCGAAATTCGCCCGTTCGGCGCGCAAACCCATTCGGATTTCGGCTTGATTTTGCGCGAACACTCGGGGTTTTACGCGACAGACTTCCCAATTGCACGCCGTCCACTAGGATTGCGCGCCAACTCCCAAAATTCTCCACCAGCCTCCTTCAATTCCACACGCCTCATCCCTTAACCCACACGACTCCCGGAGCTTCTGAGATGGCCGCGAATCAAGAAAATGAGAGGGATGCCGCCATTCGCAGAGCTGAAATGGCGGCGAACGAGGAGGTCTACAGAGCCAAGGAGATTGTGTCCAACAATCAATCCTTGTTCGATTTGCTGACGCCGACCCAGAAGACGTATCCGCTGTCGGACAACCTGCCACTCTGGAACTAAGGCATCCTGGATGAGGTTCCAGTGCCGGGGTTCGAGGTTGATGCGCCACGGACCAGGGTGACTCGGGAGGACGAGCTTCTCCGATACAACATCACCAACAGCGGGCATCCTGCCAGGGAGACCCGGCACTAAGATGTCTATGTCCTGAACCCGAGGACGCGAACCATTACCGGGGGTGAGCCTACTGCGGATAACTCTCCATCCCTCTACTCGAGCACGTATCGCCAATGTGTCACCGACGACACCAAGGGCTGGCTGAAGGACTGGGACTTACGGTCTGGGGGCAATTTCACCAGTGAGTGGGCCTGGGCGTTCTGGGTACGCCACACCTGCGATCACTTCGCGGAGGAGCTGCGATACATCGGCCTGTTTGAGGCGGTGTGGACGTCACAGTTCCACTTCTACCAGCAGCCCGAGCTCGGGCCGGAGCTGTTCACCCGCTGGTCCCCGAATACCAACACCTTCCATCTTCATCATGGGGAGGTTAGCATCGGTCTCTGGGCCAGCAGCCCGAGCTCGGGCCGGAGCTGTTCACCCGCTGGTCCCCGGATACCAACACCTTCCATCTTCATCATGGGGAGGTTAGCATCGGTCTCTGGGACATCCACTGCATCGGAGGTATCCCACTGGAGGGTTACCAAAACGATGAGTTCCTGCCTCCGAAGAACACCTGGGATGACAGGTCACGGACTCCCATTCTGACATGGCATCTACTGGACCTGGCTACGCAGCAGCTCGGGGTCAAGGACTTCCACAAGGACATAGCCTACAAGGAGTGGTTCGGCCAGTTCTTGGAGCATGACCCAGCGGTCAAGATGCCAGGTTGGGGGAAGCGGTGCCCAACCGCGGCTCAGAGAAGCCGTAACGGG
The DNA here is from genome assembly GCA_963277665.1 of Viscum album. Lineage (NCBI taxonomy): Eukaryota > Viridiplantae > Streptophyta > Magnoliopsida > Santalales > Viscaceae > Viscum > Viscum album. The sequence goes on from OY728129.1 coordinate 1,240,652,288, forward strand.
TCGTACTGGCGGGTCCTGGAGACGGGCGACTACCGCTCATGGGGGTACCGCGTCATCGAGGCCCGAGACCGAAATGTCCGGTACGCGGCGTTCCTGGCCGCCTTTCTGAGTGGGTGGCTCCTGCCAGTGCGGGACGCGAGGATGGGCGTCCGCCCGGCGACACTGGTGATGGTGGGCGCCATGGCCGCCAACAAGAGATACAGCCTCGGGGTCCCAGTGCTGGCTAAGCTGTACGCCATCCTGGGACGCATCTCGCGAGGGGGGTCACCACGAAGGATCTGTGGGCCCTTTCAATTCTTCCACGGCTGGGTGGCTGCTCACCTCGGTGGGTACACGTTTCCAAACGCCGTCATTCCTCCGGGCAACGGCCTGCGACCCTCCCTGCTGAACATCGCGGGGGTCGCTCTGATGACCCTAAATGAGGAGGGCGTGAGGATTCGGATTGGCAATCATGCCAATTTCAACTTCGGCCTGTTCCCCACTCCCGTTGGCCAGATGATCGACAATGGACAGGGTCCGCTGGAGCAGCACGAATACTTCCTGAGCATGTGGGGCGGGGTGCTAGTGGCTCGGATCGATGGGAAGGTGATCTGCGAGCCCTACGTGCCAACCCGGTTTGCCAGGCAGTTCAGGTGCCTTCAACGGATGCCGAAGAGGGTATTCGCTGCTGTCCCGGAGGAGACGAACCCCTGCGTCCTTCTCCAGATGTGGCTAATGTTCACCGCTTTCGGCTCTGGCGATGTCATCACTCTCCCTCCTACCGGGGTCGACGCAGGCTTGGCAACCGAGTACGCCGAACACTGGGCCATCGCGTACCCCGAGGGGCTTCTACGGAAGCCAGTTCGGCAGCTCGAGGTCACCCGTGTGGAGACCGGGCGTCAAGGAAGGAGGCGAGGCGCCGTCACGCGGGGGAGAACGGAGGCGCGCCATGTAGCGGATCCGGCGCGGGCAGGGACTTCGGCGGCGGGCACATCGCAGGCTGCTGCCACGACTTCAGCGCCCAGAGAGGGGGCACATGCGGTGGTCGGGGAGCGGCCCGGGAAGCAGATAAGGCGTCTGCTCGAACCCTCTCACGATGCAGTCTTCCCATCGCTGTGGTCGGCCTGGATGACCCTACGGCAGTCGCTGGGGACCGAAATCATCTGGAAGAAAATAACCAGAGAAGGGATCCATCTGCCAGAGGTCGGGCGCCTTCAGGTCGCCAACAGGGTGAACTTCCACTGGCGGTATGCGTATCTGATAGCCATGGACGAGTACGCGTGCCAACTTGGTCATCGTGCTGAGCCGTCCCTTCTGGTGAAGGTGATGCTCGGTCTAGAGCCTGCTCCAGAACAGATGCCTCCAGAGGAAGGTGATAGTAACGATGACTCCGAGGAAGAGGAGGAGACGGGGGATGATGAAGGCTTGGAGGGAGGGTCCCGTCCGGGGAGCCCGCGGGAGAGCGGTGAGGTGGAAGGCTCCGACAATATCGATATCACCGAGCTCCTCGAGGTCCGCTTCTATCCCTACTCAACCTGCTTCGTCCATTCTCTTATGCAGCTTCTAACACATTTCTTCACCTTCCTCAGGAGTGCACGGATGTTGGTCAGGCATCCTCAGTAGGAGTAGGAGAGGCACCAGTAGGACAGGGCGGGGGCCAGACACCCATCATTGAATTGACAAGCGCTGAGGGGTCCCCTACTGCAATTGCTCCTGCGGCAGCCGGGATAGCGGAAGATGACGCTTTGGATTCCCGTAAGTATTCTTACTTTACTGTTGGTGCTTGCCGTTGACGATCCGTGACTAACCATGGCATGCCTCGCGCAGTGATCTCAATACTGGAGGCTCGTCGGGCTGTCGAACCCGGGCCATCCACGAGTGGACCAGTGGTAGACATGCCGCCTCCTCCAGAACTAACTTCTCACACCGAGTCGGCCCCATCAACTGCTGACCAGGGGGCAGCGGACGCTGGCGGTGCTGCCATTGGAGAGAGGTCGGGGGCTGACGATGGTGTCAACGCCGCTGGGGCGAGAGAAGAAGGTCGCCCAGATGTTGGGGAACCTATCCCCTGTGAGGACATCCCAGGGGCGGACCCTGCAGCAGACCTGCTGGCTGCCTTCCATGCCTACCGGCCTGCCAACCCCGAGGAGATGGACGACTCGGACGCGGAGGCGGTCGAGGAGAGCCGGATAACGCGCCGCAGGGGGTGGAAGTGCATCCAGTGCTTCCTCAAGCGAGACCCATCAGAGTGGCTGGGGCGCATGGGATCACATCAAACCTGGCCGCGCTTCCTGGGTGCCGGGGGAGTTGATGCTCAACGCCTCCATCTGATGGTCCATGATTTCATGGCCGAAAAGATGCGCGAGAGCCGCCGGCGTGCCGACGTCGCACAATGTCGGGACATTTCGGAGAACACGCGGGCGCTCCTTGTGGCGGAGCAGGAAGTCCGGCGCCTCGAAGGGAAGGCGGCAGAGAAGGAGGCCTTCGTAGCAGCGTGCACTGAGCTTGTGGAGCAATTGACGGACCGGCTGGATGACGCCCAGGTACAGCTGACGGAGGCAGGCCAACAGATGGTCACACTTCAAGTCGAGCGGGAGCGTGCACAATCCAGGATCGACGAACTGCGTGCTGCGACCGCCGACGAAGAGAGGGAATGAAGAGAGCGAGAAGCAGCCCTGGAGGCCGCCAGCCAAAGGGTAGTAGCGTTAGAAAGATTCATTCAGCACGCTAATCCCTAGGGGCTTTGTTTTTGCCATTCCCAGAACATTTTTCTTCCGCTACTCAATACTTCGATCCATTTGTATGAACCAATATATTTATCTGCATCTTTTGGGCTTAACGTGCTCAACCACAATTCATTGTCTTGCGGGAGCGTTAACCAAGCTTCAGGCATCCACAATTGGGCCTGGATTTCTAAAGAAGAGAGGGAGGTCATTCCTAGGAAGGGAGACCTCAGACCTAATCAATGTACCATCCCCCCAACTTCTTCCGACACACGAGCGGGACAACTCTAGGGGCGTTGAGATTTTATCCGAACATAGGGAAATGAGAAAGGGTGAATCGCGTGTCCCGAATTCAGAAATCCACGACGGTCGGCCTTCCAGGAAATGCCCAAGACGGCAAGCGGACAATGGATCAATCGACCATACTACTGCAATAGACGGACCGAAAGTCATCATTCATATTGCAGGAGGCGGATCACATGTCATCATCAATACCACTTTGGGGGTTCCTTCAGACACAAGGGTGGAAATCCGGATCAAAAGGGCATGCGAAGCATGGGCCGAAGTGATGATTTGTTCGGACAGAATCTAACGCTCCCAAAATTGCGCCACCGTGGGGAAAGCGTATTAGGTGGATGCACTAATCTGGCCGTGAATCAACCCAATTCTCAGACAGAACCTCTTTGACGAGGCAACTGTCGCTTCCCATCATTGCAATGGGGCATCCCGAACTGAGTCAAGGAGAATATCACAACCGCACCACTCTACCAGAAGCCAGGCCAAACGACCGGCGACGAGGAGGGGTGGGACATAGCGATCCCTGAGGCTGGACCCGAGTCGAGATGCCCGGGCGTTCCTACGTACTCCATCAGGCTGGAGATCAAGCCACACATAGTTCTGAAAGTGCAGTTGAACGTCATGCAGGACGTAGAACCTCGATTAGGGAGATCTTAGTTTAAAGTCGTAGAGCTCGGACCATAGGGGAAGATCTTAGTTTAAGGTCTTAGAGCTCGGACCATAGGAACCTCAAAGTACTTCACATCGTGGTCCTATCCCCTGGATATGCGAAGATGCACTGAGGGATAGTGTCAAGAGTGCCGAGATTTTGCCTGGTCAGAATGGGAGGTGGAAAACGTAATGTGAATCATGCGGCCATTCACTCAAGGACTGGAGGCACCAGCGTAACGATATGGGAGTACTGCCGACCGTGGCGGAAAAGCAGCATCAATATCGCACTGACCATTGATGGAATGAGGCAGCAAACGAGCATCAACCGCTCAAGCGCAGGATTCATATCGATTTGCTTCCCAAGGCCCTTGGGGGCACCAGCCCGGATCGGTGGGAGAGCACTGAGGCATTGTAACCAGACCGCTCACGGGGGTTCCACCCAGGGCGTAGGCGATGGGTCCGAATGAAGGGGAGCATGAAGACTGAAAGGTGGAAGGAACCTGACCAAGCTGAACCTGACCCTCCTGGCAATAGACCAGAGTACTCTTGACACCGGTGGACCACTACAAGGGGTCGAGGGACACGCATTGAGGGTGAACCGAAGGTGGCGGATTCCCAAGAGAAGGGGGAATCTTTAAGAGGTGGGGGTTGTACCCGAAGTTTCAAACATCCAGGCGTTCCTACGTATCCCATAAGGACGGGAATCAAGACACACGTAGTTCTTGAAGCGCGGTGCAACACAATCGGGCACCAGTGCGGGGAGGGGTGCGGGTCTGGCCCTCGCACCCAAAAGAAGCGGTATTTGATATTTCTTGTTTGTCCTTAAAGGTGGATGGTTTTTCTTTGTGCAACGACATGCCTGTGATTAAGAAATCCCTGGCGTCGCCACAATAATCAAGCTATGAGAGGCATTGATAAATGGCGTGGTTATTAACCAGCGCCCAACATGAGTGTCCCCTGAGGAGAACATCACAATGCAGTGCCGTTTCTCGTCGGGCGGGCAAGACGATCACAGTTTACGGTCGTGTGGTAAGACCAAGCAACACAGTTTAAGGTCGTGTGGCTCGGACCATGGAGGAATCCGATTATTGCGGTACGGCAGACACAGCGAAGGTGGGGACACATCCCAGCCCTGCGGTCACGCACAATTCTAGGAGAAGGATCCTGGGATAGGGGCCTGCATATGTCTATCAGCCGAGGGGCAGAGATGCTAGCCTCCAGCTATGCTGGGCCCAGAACGCGATTGTTCGGGCGACTCCTTCATCCTCATGGGGACAAGTGGTCTAGCTACACATGGCCCTTAGGGAGGACATTAACACATATCCTTGGTGCTCAGATCGTGGGAGCCCTGAAAGACACCATTACCCTGGTTGGCCTGCCTAATGTGTAGAGGTGTACTGAAGGTCAGTATGAAGAGAGAGAGTGTCGAGATTCCACTACAACGCACAGAGGCGGAGTGTGATGAGGACTTCGCAACCAATGTTCAGAGCCTGAAAGAGCCGACATGGCAATCAAGGACGTTGCTGACCACACTCGCAACACAACATCTGATTGCGTCAGCCTAGGATGAGGCAAGAAAACGAGAATCAACCGCTCAAGCGCAGGATTCACATTGATTTGCGGCCCATGAATCGACCCGGAGCGGTAGGAGAGCACTGAGGCATCGTATCCAAACCGCTAACGAGGATCCCTTTGAGTGAAGGCTTGAACAAGAGGAAGCACGAGGCCTGACAAGTAACACATGACTTGTCGTGTTGAATCCGACACTACAGGTCATAGACTGGAGTACCCAAAACATGTTAACAGATCACCGGAAAGGGTCGGAGGACTCACCATGAGAGAAACCAAAAGACGGGGCTGGACCTGAAACACAAACGTCCAGGCGGTCCTACGTATCCCATAAGAATGGGAATCAAGCCATATGTAGTTCTTGAGAGGCAGTTTAACGTCATGCAGGACGATGAGGTGTGTGAGGTAGTCCCACACACGGGGGAGGCGTACGGAGCGGCCAGTAGACCGGAGTGAATGAGGACACAATCCCCCGCTCACGCCATACACCTCGCACAAAAAGGAGGGGATCTTGGGGCAGAGGCCCAATGCGGGATAGAGATTCCCGGGAAATGGGGCTGGGCCCGAAACATGAATGTTCAGGCGGTCCTACGTATCCCATAAGGATGGGAATCAAGCCGCACGTAGTTCTTGAAGTGCAGTTTAACTTCATGCAGGACGAATGCTGAACAGTTTAACGTATTGTAGCTTGGACGTGGTGCAGTTTAACGTCGTGCGGGACGAATGTAGTTTAATGTCGTGCGGGACGAATGCAGTTTAACGTCGTGCGGGACGAATGCAGTTTAACATCGTGCGGGACGAATGCAGTTTAACGTCATGCGGGATGAATGCAGTTTAACGTCGTGCGGGACGAATGCAGTTTAACGTCGTGCGGGATGAATGCAGTTTAACGTCGTGCGGGAAGAATGCACTCAGGAAAAGTACTGCTTGAGGAACCTAGCGTTGGTGGGAGGAGTAACACGCTCACCATCCATAGTCTCTAGGGAGTACGCGCCATTGGGATAGACCTTGTGTATGACAAAAGGTCCCTCCCACTTGAGCTCCAACTTGGGCGGCTTCCTGCCGGGGATCATTGGCGCTCTTAGGGCCAGTACTAGGTCACCCTATAGGAAAGAGCGGAGGAGAACCTTCTTATTGAAGGCTCGAGCCATTCTGCTTTGATGCCTCTCCAAGTTGTGCAAAGCGCGAAGCCTATTCTCATCCAGTGCTTCCAACTCGACTAGACGGGCTTCAGCAGCTCTGTCCAGCGCTTGCTGGTCGTAGACCGTAGCGCGCAAGGATGGTAACTAGATCTCGATGGGCAGGACGGCCTCAGCTCCATACACCAGGGAATAAGGGGTCATCTGGGTGGAATTGCGAGTCGTCGTCCGATAAGCCCAGAGGGCGTTGGGGAGCTTGTCCGGCCAACTCTTCTTGTTCTGACCAACCATCTTTTGCAGAATGTTAGAGAGGGTTTTGTTAAACGCCTCAATCTGTCCATTTTCCTGCGCATGATAGCGAGATGTATGGTTCGAGCGAATGTTGTACTTAGCGTACAACTTCTTCAACTCGGCTGCTCGGAAATTGGCTCCGTTATCCGTGAGGATAGCGTGAGGCACTACAAATCGAAAAATGATGTTGGAGGTCACGAAGTCAGCGACAGAACAGGATTTGACCTCTCTGAGCGGAATCACCTCCGCCCATTTGGAGAAGAAGTCTGTGGAGGTCAGAATGAACCGGCACTGGCGAGCCGTCGCCGGCGGGTAAGGTCCCACAACGTCCATCCCCCAGACTGCAAAGGGCCAAGAATACCTGGTGGTATGAAGAGTCTCCGGCGGCCGATGCACGATGTTCGCGTGAACCTGGCACGCATGGCACTTCCTGGCGTACTCGATGCAGTCATGGATCATGGAGGGCCATAAGTATCCCAACCTCCGAATCTGGTGGGATAGCTTCGGCCGAGTCTGGTGGGAACCGCATGAAACAGCATGAACCTCTTGCAGGAATCGTGGGATCTCAACTCCCTGAAGGCAGCGGAGGAGAACACTATCAAATCCGCGTTTATAGAGGATCTGCTCCAGGCTGGGACTTCTCTGGAGGACAAACTGCGATGCGCGGCGTCGAACGCGCTCACGCTCGGCCCGATCCGACGGGAGAATGCCATGTTTGAGGTACTCAACCAAAGGCGTCCTCTAATCAGGGGCTGGTTCGACTGCCATATCTGTGGTACTCGGGGCTCCAGGCACAGTGGCAACCGTGGTGAGGTTACTTACCGACGGGCCGCGATCTCCCTCCGGGATAACGGGAGCGATGAGCCTGCGGTGCGTCACGCGGACGATCAGGTTGTCCTGTTCAGGCTCTGCGAGTGACGCAGCAAGGCTGGCCAAAGCATCTGCTCGACCGTTCTGCGACCGGGGAATATGGACAATTTCTGTCCGAGAAGGGAACTGGGCCATCAGGAGGAGTGTGCACTCCAGCAATGGCACAAGTTCCGGCTTCCTGAAAACATAGTCGCTATTGATCTGCTTAACGACCAGCTCGGAGTCCCCTTTCACACACAGATGGGGAACGTCGATCTCGAGGGCTAACACGAGGCCAGTGATGAGGGCATGGTATTCCACCTCATTGTTGGTACAGCCCTCTGACAACAGGAAAGAGTATGGCAGCACGGCTTGCTCTGGGGTAATGAAGACGATACCCAAACCCACTTTGTTGAGCTTAGGATCATCGAGTCTTCTACCGGTGGGGCTCCGGGAAGCACCATCAAAGTTCATCTGCCAGCATGGATCGGCACGATCGACCGAGAGAACGGCCTCATCAGGAAAGCCTAGATCCAGCGGCTGATCCGCGGATGTTGGGTGAGCAGCCAGAAAGTCTGCCAATGCTTGCCCTTTGTTGGCCTTCTAAGACACATACCTAATGTCGAACTGCTGGAGAATCACAGCCCACCGCGCTAGATGGCCAGTCAACATAGGCCGGCTCAGGATATATTTCAACGGGTCTACCCGAGAAACCAACTGTACCTCGTGGTGCTGCAAGTAGTGCCGTTATTTCTGTACGGAAAATACGAGCGCCAGGCAGCTCTTCTCGATGGGGGAATACCTGACTTCTGCATCGAGGAGCATGCGACTGAGGTAATAGAGGCTATTCTTTGTTCCCTCGTTGTTCTTCTGGGCGAGAAGGGCACCCAGGGACCGTTCCAGGGCGGTCACATAAAGGACCAGCGGCTTCCCGGATACAGGCAGCATCAAAACCGTAGGTTGAAGCAAGTGCTGCTTGATTTCCTCGAAAGCGGTCTGACACTACTTATCCCATACATAGGTGGCGCCTTTCTTCATGAGCCGAGAAAAGGGCTTACACTTGCCGGCCAGATTCGCGATGAATCGGCGGATATAGGGTAAGTGGCCTTGGAACCCTTGCAGTTCCCGGATGTTACCTGGGGGAGGCATCTGGCTAATCGCCCTGATCTTCTCTGGGTCGATCTCAATACCCCGGTATCTTACCACAAAGCCAAGAAACTTCCCGGATGTGACCCCGAAGGCACATTTCAACGGGTTCATCTTCAGGCAGCGAGACCGGAGGAAGCCGAACACTTTCTCAAGATCTTTGAGATGGTCCTGACGCTGGCGCGATTGACCACCAAGTCGTCGACGTAGCATTCCACCAGTGTGCCAAGGATTGGCTTGAATATGCGGTGCATCACCCGTTGATAGGTGGCACCTGCATTCTTCAGGCCGAAGGGCATGACCTGGTAACAAAAGATACCATGGGGGGCCCTGAAGGCAGTGAACTCCTCATCCTCAGGGGCCATCCAGATTTGGTTGTATCCGGAGTATCCATCCATGAAGGAGAGGGCATGGAATCCCGCCGTGGCGTCGATCAACAACTCTATAACCGGAAGGGAAAAATCATCCTTCGGACAGTGGCTGTTGAGATCGTGGAAGTCGATACAGACTCTGATCTGCCCGTTCTTCTTCCTGACCGGCACAATGTTGGCCAGCCATCTCGGGTACTGAACTTCCCTCACGAAGTTGGATTTGATAAGCTTGTCAACTTCGGCCTCAACCATGGCACCGTGGAATGTGTGCATCTTCCTGGGAGGCTGCTTGAACCCGCGATGGTTCGCCGGGAGACCAAGGCGGTGGACGGCTACCTGAGGATCTAGCCCCGGCATCTCGTCATAGCCTCAAGCGAACACATCACGGTGCTGTCTGAGGAAGTCCACGTACTGCTGCCGCTCCTCAGAGGGCATGACGGCACTGACCAATGTGGGTCTTGGATTTGCTTCGGTTCCAAGGTTCACCTATACTAACTCATCGACCGTGGCGGAGACGCCCTCCTTAAAGGCTGGGGGTGCATCTTCCACGTCCTCTCCACTCGGGGAGGGATCGTCCACGGGATAGACTACGTTGGAAACTGCATTGGGGCAACCAGATCCTGCTGGGCCGCTGGTGCTGGCATGGGCGGTCGCGGTCATCTCATCAGGAGACTCACAGGCCGTCGAGACCATGGCTACGTCCAACCGATGGATCGGGAGGACGTAAGCGTCATCCAAACTGGCCCAGGGATCACTTGCAATAGCGACAGGCTCAACCTCACCTGCCAAGATCTGCTTATCCTTTCTCTTGTAATAGTCCGCGTCCAGATAGCGGGCTTCACATGAGGCAAAAGGAGAGGCATCTCCCTGAAGCACGCCTACTCGACCATTAAGGGAGTATTTAAGGAACTGGTGGTATGACGAGGGAACCACCGCATGAAAGTGGAGCCATGGCCTGCCCATCAATGCGTTATATGCAGTGTCCTGAGAGACCACCATGAATTCGGTGTTGGCAACCAGGTCACCGAACTGGGTCTTCAAACGTATCTTGCCGACCGGAGTTTTCTCGGTGCGGTGGTACCCCTGGATCCTGAGGTCGGAGGGAATCAAGTCATCCTCAGACAATCCCAATCTCCGGAGCGTCCGAGTTGGAATCAGGTTAATTCTGGACCCCGTGTCGACAAGACAGCGCCGGACTTCAAGGCCATTGAACTGGCCAGTAACATACAGCGGACGAATGTGCCCATGTATGGGAGGGTCTTCGTCCTCACCAGAGAACGAGATAACTGCCTGACATTCTGCGTCCTCAATCGTTTCGGCGTGAAAGGACTCAGCAGCCGCAACCTCCGTCTCAAACTGGAGGGGGCTCTTCAGGGATTCAGCGAGCGCCCCGCGCATCTCAGGTGACATGCGTAGAGCCTCAAGGATGGAGAGCCCTGCTGGGATGTCGGCCAAGTTCTTCAGGACATCATACTTTTTTGCCAAGCGCGAGCCCCTGGTTGCAGGAGGTTGCTCTGCGGTTGGAGGCATGACGGGCCTTGCCGGTTGGACCGGCGGCCGACTAGTGCTTGGCGCATCTCGCTGTTCACTGGTTGAAGCCCGGGAAGTGGTCACCGTACTGGGGCCAGGAGGCCGGGATGGACTCGTGGCAGGACGGAGCTAGTCGCGGCGCGACTGAGGCGGTTGTGCCTGGTCCCACACCACAAACAGTGGCGGAGGCGAATCCGTCATCCCCGGATGGGGGGGCTACGCGCGCTGAGCTCGGTTTTGAGCCTGCTGGCTAGTCTCAGTGGCGTGAATGGCCTGGCTGGAGGTACCAACTGCCGTGCCCCAGCGACTCCTGTTGTTGTGGTTCCTACGACGGTGGCGACGACCGGGGACACTAGGAAGGTCCACCTGGTGTTCTTCAACGTCGGGAACCGAAAAGGGATTTACCAGCTCGACGGTATTAACCGAAGCGTACCCAACACTGCCATCGGACGAATCATTCATCACTGGGTGGATCCGAGGAGGGACCCCCACCTCCGGGGGCATGAAATCGCTGAGAGTACGGGATAGTGGCGGAACTGGCGGGGCGCGCTCTTCCTTCTTGCGCCGCCGCCGTTTTCTCTTCTCGGAGGAGGCAGGCTGGGACGACGATGCCGAAGCAGCACCCGCAGATTCTGGGGGCTCAGGCTGATTCAAGCGCGCACGGATGATTCCATGGGAGCGAATGATCATCTTGTGGGCCATCCAGTTATTATACTTCTGGGATCCGCGGTCGGAGAGCAGCTGTCATTCGTCCTCGTCGCCACTATCTTCACCTGCTCCCACGAACACACCCGCCACTTGCACTGGAGCTGGGCCCAACCTGATTACATTGTTGTTAATCTAGACTTGGAGCCAGTCCTTAAACACGTAGCATCGCCGGATGGTGTGCCCCAGGGCCCGATGGTAAGGTAAGTAGCGGGGGTTATCCGTGAGATGTGCCTCCTCTGGCCTCCAACACTCAGGCAATCGCACAATCCTCTGCTCCAGGGCGCTCCGGAAATAACAGGGGACCTGATCCTCGTGAAATGAGTAAGTCAGGTATCGCGGGGCCCTGGGAGCGTGGTCTTGACGAGGGGATGGAGGGGCTTGTCGAGGAGGTGGACCCTGATTATCTCGCCTGGGTTGTGGTGGTACATTACGCGGAGGGGCCGGCCGGTTCTGGGGCTGCCGCTGCTGGGCCGGGAACTGAGCCCGTGGAGGCGGATTCCAAAGAGGCTGTGGAGCTGGCCTCACCGGCAGCAACTCCAACTGCCTGGGGGCCTCTATCTGGGCAACAACAGCGGGCTCAGCCCTGCTGACTCTCCTTGCAGGGATCATAGGAGGCAGCGGGTGTGCCTGACTGGCCTGTTGCAGGGCTTCCTCAAGACGTTGAGCTTTTTCTGAGAAGTCGCAGAACCCTCTGGGGTAATTCTGAGTGATCAAGGAAGGGACCAGCTCAGTCTTGACGTTCCCGACGCACATTGTCAGCAACTGCTCCTAAGTCAATGGCATGTCAAGGGAATACGTGAGACCCTTACATCGGGCGACGAAATCCGCGACTCGCTCATCAGGCCTTTGATTGCACTTGAAGAGGTCTGTGATATTCGTCTTCCTGGTCATGGAACTGAACTGATAGAGGAACTGTCTACGAAGGTCCTCCCAGCTAGTTATCGACCCGACGGGGAGCTGGCTGTACCAGACAAATGCTGGCCCTTCCAGTGTCTAGACAAAGCAGCGAAGCTTAGTGGCCTCCTGCTGCGCCGGAGTTCCCAACATAGGCCCGCACCTCGAGTTGAAATGGGCCAAATGCTGTGGCGGATCTCCAGTCCCGTTGAAGGGGGCGAAAGTGGGGTTCCCGAATCCCGGAGGTGCCGGCATGTCATCCACCCATGCTGGGTATGGCTTGCCGTCTGGTGGGATCGCCACTTGCTGAGTCTTCAAGGCTTCCAAGCGAGAGATGAGTGCCGCCATCGGATCGTCCGGACATGGGTTCCAGTCCGGGCGAGGATCTATAACCACGAGCGCATTGCATGGCCCTTCAATCGGGTCGTCGACCGGGTCGTCGAACTCGGCAGCTCGTGGGATGGGGGGCGGAGCTGCCCTTGGGGCAGCGGGAGGAATCCGAGCGGGGTCTCTCAGGTAGTCACGCCGCTCGGGAGGGTGTGCTGAAACATACCGCGCCCTCTTGCCATAGGCAATGGCCTCTCCCCTGTCGGCAAACACGGCGTAATCACGGTTGCCCGGGAGAGTCTCGTCAAGGAGCGGTTGTTCCTGTCCCTACTGTCCTGGCCTAGGATCACCGTAGTCGGGCCGCCGCTCTGCAGCGCGCTCGGCGAGGAGCTGGTCAACTAGCTTCTTCTGCTCGGCGAGCTGTTGATGTAACACCCCAAGATTTCATAGTGTGTTATTTCTTCAAAATAATTCAATAACTTTCACTACACGCAACACCGAGTTCAAGCGCACCATGACTTACCAAACAAGCCGTTCAAAAGAGGTTATGAATAGTATTAACTAAATTTTAAACTTTATATAATCCTTATAATTTTAGAATCCATATTATGAGTTTCTTAGACATAATGTAAGAACAAATTCATTTTCAGTATAGCAGTTTTACCAACTTTTAATAGTGAACCCTTTTTAAATAAAATAATTTAATCTTTTTGAATAAATGGGGACATCTAAAAAATTTAATATAAAACATCCCATGCTTCCACGGTACGCTTTCCTTTGAATAAAACAGTAGCGTGTGTTGTACGCAACTTCGAGTTTTAACACACACCACAACCGATCAAACTAGCCGTTATGAATAGTAATACCTAATTTTTGAAATTATATATATTTTATATTTCAAAATGGACTTCATTTTTAAATTCGGAATATCAAATTTCGCCTAAGGTGAAATTTTGGTACTTTTCGGATAACTTTCATATTTTGATGAATAGTGAAAATTACTAAATTTTAATTAAAAACAACTTTTTTAATCAAAATAATTAATAGTGATAAATTGTGAATTTGAGTGATTTTAAAGTATATTTAGAATATATTTTTACCATTTAATATATTGTTGGTCATTGGACAGAATTTTACAATTAAACCGAATATAAACACGTGTCAATCTTTTGATAGTTATTATCTTTTAAAAACACGCTTTTTGTTTTGACAGCGGAAATTAATTTTAAATTAATTTCTGCCACTTCTATGTTTTGAATTTAGAAAAATGGATTCCATATTTGTAATCAGGATGTCCAAATTGTGTAATTAGGTAACTTTTATTTTTAGACATTTTGAATAATTACTGCGGTAAATATTTTATTTACCATGGTTAAGGGTAAATCCGGTAAATTAGGGTTAAAAAATAATATTATAATAATACTAAATTACCCTAAAACGTGTCTTAACCCTATTGGATGATACATGGTCGACCATGGGTATCTTTGGGTCGATTTTGGGACCCCATGGATCCACTTGTAAGTGATAATGACACTTTATTTTAATTAAGTTAAAATGAATACAAAAATGATACAAGCATATATCTTTTAGCAAAACAATTGTTACATAGGGTTATATATGTTGGATTTTAGATTATAAATATTAATTAGAAAGATAAAACGATTTACTACATAATGATAGTTTATTTATAATTTTTAGACATTAAATAAGTTATTTTATTTATGACACAATGATGATGCAGTAATTACTATAATAGTGAAAAATTAAAATAATTGATATTATAAATACCCAAATAAATGTAATATGAATCTTTTAATGAATTAAACTAATTTTATAGGATAATATGATATATTAGGATTGTTTTAATTGACTTTGTTCGAAGTAATCAATCTGTTATGAGTTTCACAAAAATCAACTATTGAATAGTGTCAAAATTGACATAAAAGAGTTCTTAAAACAAATATTATATTATTAATTAATATTAAATTCCTAAAAATCTAAGGTTCGTCCAAGAGACTTATTTCATGATAGGTTCATCATTAATGGACCACTTGGGGGTATCTTGGATGTATTTAGTAAGTTTATTAACCATATTATATAAAAAACAAAGAGACGTTATAAAAGTGAAACTAATTAACTTAGAGTTAATACTTAAAGATAAGGTTAATATAAGTACCCAAACCTGTCTAAATTCTATTGGTTGAGTTTTGTTCGACCCATACCCACCTTAACCTTGGAATATTAAACTTTGGAGCCATTAGAAACCGAATATGAATTTATTATAAATTAATATTTCTAGCTTTTCAAAAGGTGCCCCTCACCCCTCTTATAAAAGGGCACTCCTCCTTCTCATTTCTTCACACCTTCAAAGCCTTTTGGTTCGGCCAAACTCTGCCCAAATACTCTCCAAACATCCCTCACTACATCCTAGATTCCTTAGTTTGATCAGAAAGCCAACCTAAGGAGCACTTTTGATCAAATCAAAAGGAAGAACCCGAAGAAGAGGTAATGATTTCACCACCCTTTTCTAAGTTCATTTCTTCTTCCACTTCTTCTTCCTTTGTTGTTACCATTATAAAATAATAAATCCAGTATCATATATATACTGTGATGTTATTATAAATATGGTACAACCATATTCAGTATTCTATCCACCTTTTGAATAACATGTCACCATACGTGCGTACGTACGGCTTACCGTCTCCACGTCGTGGTGTAATTGTTATTCAATATAATATTATTTGGATGGGTATAATAATGATGTGTAACTCATGTCAATAATAAAACTAACATGTTAAGGATTCTGTATATATGATATACCATCCATTATATATTATTTTAATATCAAAAGAATGATATTGTCGCTCGTGCGTACGTACGGACTACCGTCTCCACGAACGCGATGAGATTCATTCTCCATCGTATCCATTCAAGTGTAATTATCATTTGATGATTTAAAAAATAATGTTTAAGGACTTGATATCATTCGGGATATGAATAATATAAAACCTATCCTTTACAAACATGTCTTACGTAACAAAACATATAAAAGAAAACAAGTAAGTTAACACCCGAAACAACGATAATACTAAGATATTATTATCAAATAAATATTAAAAGATCATATATGATTTCATATTAATGTATATGATTATTGTATAATTTAATAACAATTATTTCACCATTATACAGGAGTTTAACCTATCCCAACCAAGGAAAAGTACAAGGTAAGGTTTATTTCACAATCTCTTCATTATCTGAGGTTGTTTATATGTAATAATCTATTGGGATCTCTTTATCATCCACATCCATGTTTCTTCAAAATGTATTTCAAAACATTTTTATTATTTACAAGAATATGGGTTAAAGTCATTTATACCCTTGTTTGACTTTTTATAAGAGGAATCTTTCCGTCGTTTTCAAAACAAGGTCTTTTTAACCTTTTCGACAGAATTAAGGTAAGAATGTTTTTTTTAACTTATACGGCGAGTGCGGTTATCTTCTGCCATTATAAAATCTTCAAAGTTTTCATTACAAGCTTATAAGAATATTTTCAAGAAAATGTTTTATTTTATATGGATCTTAAATGATTTCATAAATAGAAAGGGATATTTATCTAAAAAGTGTTTTGATTTCATCTATGTCAATATTCTTTGATGGATTTTACGCTTATTTGAAGTTGATTTATTATGATACAAAACTTATATATTGTATTGAAGGTTTTGTGATATGTTTGACTGTGGATGTTATATTTTTATACCATTCATAGTTTATGGTGAAATTATTGACATTTCGTATGCTAGTTTTAATATGAATGATTATGTTATGTTTAAACCATTTCATATGGGAATGCATTGGACTTAATTTGTGACGGGTGGTGCCCACTATAGCTCCTCGATGCATCGGTTGGTCTCATGAGACAAACTAGTGTCTTGGCACAAGGCCTTGACAAAATCTTATTTGTAGTCTTGGCACGAGGCCATGACAATGTGGTTATGATAGTCTGGCATTATGCATTCCAACATTATGAAAGTGGTTATTGATTTTTGCATGTGATTATTCGATTAGTAGAATATCCATGTGAATAAGTAAATGGCATTATTTCATTTTACTTTTTCCATACTATGTTGAAGTTCAAGTTTAAAAGGCTTTTTTTAGTAATGCATTGACTTAAATGTTTATTCTTATTTTGAATGTTCCGCTATATTGTTATCCTTACTGGGCATTTGAGCTCACCCCTTTTTTATGGTTTATTTTTCCCAGGATGTGAAGAAGTAAGTTATGAATGACCTGCAGAGATATTATGAGGGGATAATAGTGTGGACTGTAGAGACATTATGTTGTTGTAGTAGTTTTTCAATTTATGATGTAATGTAAAACTTATGAATATATCTAGTGTTTCCAAGGCTACTAAACCAATCGGTCTTTCGAGATTTGATCTTTCTTGTGATCATGCCAATGTTATGTAATAATGCACCTACTCTGGGTAACTGGGGTCCGGGCATTACAGTTGGTATCAGAGGAAGTTTAGTACAAACCTTGGAAAAAAGATTTAGATAAACTCTGATTAGAGAACGTAGACCTAAGATGAACTTTGAGGATTAGTATAGAAGAACTTTCTAAAATTTTGGTATTTTAGAGATTTTGTGAGTTTTCCGAGCGATACATCCCTATCTGGATACGAGCAGGTAGAGGCGGCTCTGGCACAGATGTACCTAGGGGTAAAACCCAAAAACACCGCTTTGAGCTAGACTCGAACGGGAACTGGTGCACGAAAACGGGGCTTGCTGCACTCTTGGTTACGACACTCCCAGGGGATATGCTTAGGATAACTCTCATTTTCTTTATAAATCATTATGAAGGGGTTATGAGTATATAATTCCTCGAAGAAAACATTTTTATGATTATGGATTATATCCATAAATAGTTCAATTTATGTTTAGTGTTTTATAAGTTTGGGATTATGTATTTTGATTCATAAACTGATCTAGTGTATTCCATTGTTTAGAAATGGCGCCCAGTAGAAGGAATGAGAACTCCAGAAATGCACATGTTCCAAAGAGAAGGAAGGATCATATCTTTCATGGCCTTAAGCTAGAATTTATAAGAGAAATAGTCTCCCATGTATTATCATCATATGAAGAAATAAAATCATGTGTTGATAAGATAAGTAAAGAGTTTACTAAGTCCTATGGCTTTGAAGGGAAGCAAGAGAAGAAAAGGATGGAAGAGAGAAAGATGGATAAAGGGAAGAGGGAAAAGAATAATTTTCCCATATGTGGTAACTGTGGATAGAAACACCCTGGAACTTGCCTGAAAGGAATGGGAGTTTGTTATAATTGTGGAGGAAAAGGTCACAAAGTACGTGACTGCAAGGGTAAGAAAATGGTTTCAAATGTACAATGATTCATTTGCAAGGAGTTTGGACACTACGCGAACCTATGTCCCAGTCATCAGACTATGCCGCAAATGAAGCTATTGGATAATAATCAAGTTATGATACTACCACAGATGAAGAGGAATGATTAGAGTTCTTATGTAGATTATGTCAATTGGGTGTTGTATCAACAATGTACTTGTTATAATAATTATGGAGTATATAAGGATTGTACTGCATTACTATTTCATTAAGGACTTGAGATTATGTGGAACAAAGAAAAGTGACTCAATAGCAGGATAAATTTTTGGAAAATATATGGTTGAGAGAATGATAAACCATAATATAGTTCTGATACCGAAGTAGTGATTTTGGAATAATACATGATTGTTTTGGATAAATTATATTGGATATTCTTGACTACCTTCGAACTGATTAATGATTTGTATATTCCATCACTTTTGGGGTTTAAAACATTTTTGTATTAATGAAGTATATCCAGCTTTCTATATGGAATAAGGGGGCATGAATGTAATCAATAAGAAATATGGTAATTCAGGATGTTTCAGTGTATTAAAAGAATACATGATGAAGGTATTCATATGCTATTACGGGGTAAAAAGGTTCTACATTATGTTTACCTTACTTATAAATGTTGGAATGTGAGTTTGGATAGAAGTATTTTGGATAGTTCTAGTTTGGATTATTTTGGATTGCCATAAAAGGACAACCCGGAGGTCAGGCGGCAACCCATCGCGTCCGGCAAGGCTGTGAGACTTGAACCCGCAACCGAAGGGCAACAAGGGTGTATCACCTACCACTGGCCCACGAGATGTCCTGGATTGAATAATGTAGTTTTTTTAAAAGATCTGGTAGATGAATTATAAATTCATTTATTTTGGAACCCTGTACGAATAGTATAAATAGAAAAAAAAATTACATTCTATTATCTTTTAGAGTGAAAGATGAGTTTGTGGTAGAAATTTATTAATGGATAAAACTCTAATTATAAAGTATGTATATATCCTTATGATCTTAGCCAATCTCATAAATAAATTCCTCAACATTAATAAAAGAAACATAGAACAAAAATGTTGTCCTAGATGGTACCTTAAATCATCACTAATTTATGACTTTGGGATTGTTGGACTTTTCATAGCCATGTTATTTACCACTCTCCATCAGATAATTGATGGTTAGATTTCTCTTCCATATCCATATTTTCCTACATGGAACCCTAGTATGTGTTATTTTCGGTAATCTTCATACTTTCCACTCTTTATTTTAAATAGAGGCCTCATTAATTCATTTTTCGATGTGGGATTTCAACTAAGATATTTTGAAACGTCAAAAATGTGTTATCCCAATACCCTATATTTTGTTGAACCGATGGTACTTCAAATCATCATATATTGATGAGTTTAAGGACCTCAATTTTATACTTGTTTGTGATTGATGACCTCAATCACTACCTATAAATATTTACGTTTTTCCACCAATTATATGTCTCTAATTTCCACCAATGATCTCCTAATCGAGATCATAATTTGGTGGTGACCCTTTCATTTCTCTTTTCCTCATATTAAGACTAAATTTTAGTAACCCAATTTCCGATGTGGGTTTTCCCACAAATATATTTTCTATTTTCAACCTTTTATTTTTGAAAAACAATTTCAAATTGCGAGGACGCAATTTATTGAAGGAGGGGAGAATGTAACACCCCAAGATTTCATAGTGTGTTATTTCTTCAAAATAATTCAATAACTTGCACTACACGCAACACCGAGTTCAAGCGCACCATGAATTACCAAACAAGCCGTTCAAAAGAGGTTATGAATAGTATTAACTAAATTTTAAACTTTATATAATCGTTATAATTTTAGAATCCATATTATGAGTTTCTTAGACATAATGTAAGAACAAATTCATTTTCAGTATTGCAGTTTTACCAACTTTTAATAGTGAACCCTTTTTAAATAAAATATTTTAAAATTTTTGACTAAATGGGGACATCAAAAAAATTTAAAATAAAACATCCCATGCTTCCACGGTACGCTTTCCTCTGAATAAAACAGTAGCGTGTGTTGTACTTAACTTCGAGTTTTAACACACACCACAACCGATCAAACTAGCCGTTATGAATAGTAATACCTAATTTTTGAAATTATATATATTTTATATTTCAAAATGGACTTCATTTTTGGATTCGGAATATCAAATTTCACCTAAGGTGAAATTTTGGTACTTTTTGGATAACTTTCATATTTTGATGAATAGTGAAAATTACTAAATTTTAATTAAAAACAACTTTTTTAATCAAAATAATTAATAGTGATAAATTGTGAATTTGAGTGGTTTTAAAGTATATTTAGAATATATTTTTACCATTTAATATAATTTTGGTCATTGGACAGAATTTTACAATTAAACCGAATATAAACAAGTGTCAATCTTTTGATAGTTATTATCTCTTAAAAACACGCTTTTTGTTTTGACAGCCGGAATTAATTTTAAATTAATTTCTGCCACTTCTGTGTTTTTAATTTAGAAAAATGGATTCCATATTTGTAATCAGGATTTCCAAATTGTGTAAATAGGTAACTTTTATTTTTAGACATTTTGAATAATTACTGCGGTAAATATTTTATTTACCATGGTTAAGGGTAAATCCGGTAAATAAGGGTTAAAAAATAATTTTATAATAATACTAAATTACCCTAAAACGTGTCTTAAACCTATTGGATGATACATGGTCGACCATGGGAATCTTTGGGTCGATTTTGGGACCCCATGGATCCACTTGTAAATGATAATGACACTTTATTTTAATTAAGTTAAAATGAATACAAAAATGACACAAGCATATATCTTTTAGCAAAACAATTGTTACATAGGGTTATATATGATGGATTTTAGATTATAAATATTCATTAGAAATATAAAAAGATTTACTACATAATTATAGTTTATTTATAATTTTTAGACATTAAATAATTTATTTTATTTATGACACAATGATGATGCAGTAATTACTATAATAGTGAAAAATTAAAATAATTGATATTATAAATACGCAAATAAATTTAATATGAATATTTTAATGAATTAAACCAATTTTATAGGATAATTTGATATATTAGGATTATTTTAATTGACTTTTTTCGAAGTAATCAATCTGTTATGAGTTTCACAAAAATCAACTATTGAATAGTGTCAAAATTGACATAAAAGAGTTCTTAAAACAAATATTATATTATTAATTGATATTAAATTCCTAAAAATCTAAGGTTCGTCCAAGAGACTTATTTCATGATAGGTTCATCATTAATGGACCACTTGGGGGTCTCTTGGATGTATGTAGTATGTTTATTAACCATATTATATAAAAATACAAAGAGACATTATAAAAGTGAAACTAATTAACTTAGAGTTAATACTTAAATATAAGGTTAATATAAGTACCCAAACCTGTCTAAATTCTATTGGTTGAGTTTTTTTCGACCCATATCCACCTTAAACTTTGAATAGTCAACTTTGGAGCCATTAGCAACCGAATATGAATTTATTATAAATTAATATTTCTAGATTTTCCAAAGGTGCCCCTCACCCCTCTTATAAAAGGGCACTCCTCCTTCTCATTTCTTCACACCTTCAAAGCCTTTTGGTTCGGCCAAAATCTTCCCAATTACTCTCCAAACATCCCTCACTACAACCTAGATGCCTTAGTTTGATCATAAAGCCAACCTAAGGAGCCCTTTTGATCAAATCAAAAGGAAGAACCCGAAGAAGAGGTAATGATTTCAACACCCTTTTCTAAGTTCATTTCTTCTTCCACTTCTTCTTCCTTTGTTGTTACCATTCTAAAATAATAAATCCAGTATCATATATATACTGTGATGTTATTATAAATATGGTACAACCATATTCAGTATTCTATCCACCTTTTGAATAACATGTCACCATACGTGCGTACGTACGGCTTACCGTCTCCACGTCGTGGTTTAATTGTTATTCAATATAATATTATTTGGATGGGTATAATAATGATGTGTAACTCATGTAAATAATAAATATAACATGTTAAGGATTATGTATATATGATATAACATCCATTATATATTATTTTAATATCAAAAGAATGATATTGTCGCTCGTGCGTACGTACGGACTACCGTCTCCACGAACGTGATGAGATTCATTCTCCATCGTATCTATTAAAGTGTAATTATCATTTGATGATTTAAAAAATGATGTTTAAGGACTTGATATCATTCTGGATATGAATAATATAAAACCTATCCTTTACAAACATGTCTTACGTAACAAAACATATAAAAGAAAACAAGTAAGTTAACACCCGAAACAACGATAATACTAAGATATTATTATCAAATCAATATTAAAAGATCATATATGATATCATATTAATGTATATGATTATTTTATAATTTAATAACAATTATTTCACCATTATACAGGAGGTTAACCTACCCCAACCAAGGAAAAGTACAAGGTAAGGGTTATTTCACAATCTCTTCATTATCTGAGGTTGTTTATATGTAATAATCTACTGGGATCTCTTTATCATCCACATCCATGTTTCTTCAAAATGTATTTCAAAAAAATTTTATTATTTACAAGAATATGGGTTAAAGTCATTTATACCCTTGTTTGACTTTTTATAAGAGGAATCTTTCCGTCGTTTTCAAAACAAGGTCTTTTTAACCTTTTCGACAGAATTAAGGTAAGAATGTTTTTTTAACTTATACGGCGAGTGAGGTTATCTTCTGCCATTATAAAATCTTCAAAGTTTTCCTTACAATCTTATAAGAATATTTTCAAGAAAATTTTTTATTTTATATGTCTCTTAAATGATTTCAAAAATAGAAAGGGATATTTCTCTAAAAAGTGTTTTGATTTCATCTATGTCAATATCCTTTGATGGATTTTACGCTTATTTGAAGTTGATTTATTATGATACAAAACTTCTATATTGTATTGAAGGTTTTGTGAAATGTTTGATTGTGGATGTTCTATTTTTATACCATTCATAGTTTATGGTGAAATTATTGACATTTCGTATGCTAGTTTTAATATGAATTTTTATGTTATGTTTAAACCTTTTCATATGGGAATGCATTGGACTTAATATGTGACGGGTGGAGCCCGCTATAGCTCCCCGATGCATTGGTAGGTCTCATGAGACAAACTAGTGTCTTGGAACAAGGCCTTGACAAAATCTTATTTGTAGTCTTGGCACGAGGCCATGACTATGTGGTGATGATAGTCTGGCATTATGCATTCCAACATTATGAAAGTGGTTATTGATTTTTGCATGTGATTATTCGATTAGTAGAATATCCATGTGAATAAGTAAATGGCATTATTTCATTTTACTTTTTCCATACTATGTTGAAGTTCAAGTTTAAAAGGCTTTTGTTTTAGTAATGCATTGCCTTAAATGTTTATGCTTATTTTGAATGTTCCGCTATATTGTTATCCTTACTGGGCATTTGAGCTCACCCCTTTTCTATGGTTTATTTTTCCCAGGATGTGAAGAAGTAAGTTATGAATGACCTGCAGGGATATTATGAGGGGATAATAGTGTGGACTGTAGAGACATTATGTTGTTGTAGTAGTTTTTCAATTTATGATGTAATGTAAAACTTATGAATATATCTAGTGTTTCCAAGGCTACTAAACCAATCGGTCTTTCGAGATTTGATCTTTCTTGTGATCATGACAATGTTATGTAATAATGCACCGACTCTGGGTAACTGGGGTCGGGGCATTACAGTTGGTATCAGAGGAAGTTTAGTACAAACCTTGGAAACTAGATTTAGATAAACTGTGATTTGAGCACGTAGACCTAAGATGAACTTTGAGGATTAGTATAGAAGAACTTCCTAGAATTTTGGTATTTTAGAGATTTTGTGAGTTTTCCGAGCAATACATCCCTGTCTGGATACGAGCAGGTAGAGGCGGCTCTGGCATAGATGTAACTAGGGGTAAAACCCGAAAACACCGCTTTGAGCTAGACTCGAACGGGAACTGGTGCACGAAAACGGGCCTTGCTGCACTCTTGGTTACGACACTCCCAGGGGATATGCTTAGGATAACTCTCATTTTCTTTATAAATCATTATGAAGGGTTTATGAGTATATAATTCCTCAAAGAAAACATTTTTATGATTATGGATTATATCCATAAATAGTTCAATTTATGTTAAGTGTTTTATAAGTATGGGATTATGTATTTTGATTCATAAACTGATCTAGTGTATTCCATTGTTTAGAAATGGCTCCCAGTAGAAGGAATGAGAACTCCAGAAATGCACATGATCCAAAGAGAATGAAGGATCATATATTTCATGGCCTTAAGCTAGAATTTATAAGAGAAATAGTCTCCCATGTATTATCATCATATGAAGAAATAATATCATGTGTTGATAAGATAAGTAAAGAGTTTACTAAGTCCTATGGCTTTGAAGGGAAGCAAGAGAAGAAAAGGATAGAAGAGAGAAAGATGGATAAAGGGAAGAGGGAAAAGAATAATTTTCCCATATGTGGTAACTGTGGATAGAAACACCCTGGAACTTTCCTGAAAGGAATGGGAGATTGTTATAATTGTGGAGGAAAAGGGCACAAAGTACGTGACTGCAAGGGTAAGAAAATGGTTTCAAATGTACAATGCTTCATTTGCAAGGAGTTTGGACACTACGCGAACCTATGTCCCAGTCATCAGACTATGCCGCAAATGATGCTATTGGATAATAATCAAGTTATGATACTACCACAGATGAAGAGGAATGATTAGAGTTCTTATGTAGATTATGTCAATTGGGTGTTGTATCAACAATGTACTTGTTATAATAATTATGGAGTATATAAGGATTGTACAGCATTACTATTTCATTATGGACTTGAGATTATGTGGAACAAAGAAAAGTGACTCAATAGCAGGATAAATTTTTGGAAAATATATGGTTGAGAGAATGATAAACCATAATATAGTTCTGATACCGAAGTAGTGATTTTGGAATAATACATGACTGTTTTGGATAAATTATATTGGATATTCTTGACTACCTTCGAACTGATTAATGATTTGTATATTCCATCACTTTTGGGGTTTAAAACATTTTTGGATTAATGAAGTATATCCAGCTTTCTATATGGAATAAGGGAGCATGAATGTAATCAATAAGAAATATGGTAATTCAGGATGTTTCAGTGTATTAAAAGAATACATGATGAAGGTATTCATATGCTATTACGGGGTAAAAAGGTTCTACATTATGTTTACCTTACTTATAAATGTTGGACTGTGAGTTTGGATAGAAGTATTTTGGATAGTTCTAGATTGGATTATTTTGGATTGCCATAAAAGGACAACCCGGAGGTCGGGCGGCAACCCATCGCGTCTGGCAAGGCTGTGAGACTTGAACCCGCAACCGAAGGGCGACAAGGGTGTATCCCCTACCACTGGCCCACGAGATGTCCTGGATTGAATAATGTAGTTTTTTTTAAAAGATCTGGTAGATGAATTATAAATTCATTTATTTTGGAACCCTGTACGAATAGTATAAATAGAAAAAAAAATTACATTCTATTATCTTTTAGAGTGAAAGATGAGTTTGTGGTAGAAATTTATTAATGGATAAAACTCTAATTATAAAGTATGTATATCTCCTTATGATCTTAGCCAATCTCATAAATAAATTCCTCAACATTAATAAAAGAAACATAGAACAAAAATGTTGTCCTAGATGGTACCTTAAATCATCACTAATTTATGGCTTTGGGATTGTTGGCCTTTTCATAGCCATGTTATTTACCACTCTCCATCAGATAATTGATGGTTAGATTTCTCTTCCATATCCATATTTTCCTACATGGAACCCTAGTATGTGTTATTTTCGGTAATCTTCATACTTTCCACTCTTTATTTTAAATAGAGGCCTCATTAATTCATTTTTCGATGTGGGATTTCAACTAAGATATTTTGAAACGTCAAAAATGTGTTATCCCAATACCCTATATTTTGTTGAACCGATGGTACTTCAAATCATCATATATTGATGAGTTTAAGGACCTCAATTTTATACTTTTTTGTGATTGATGACCTCAATCACTACCAATAAATATTTACGTTTTTCCTCCAATTATATGTCTCTAATTGCCACCAATGATCTCCTAATCGAGATCATAATTTGGTGGTGACCCTTTCATTTCTCTTTTCCTCATATTAAGACTAAATTTTAGTAACCCAATTTTCGATGTGGGTTTTCCCACAAATATATTTTCTATTTTCAACCTTTTATTTTCGAAGAACAATTTCAAATTGCGAGGACGCAATTTATTGAAGGTGGGGAGAATGTAACACCCCATGATTTCATAGTGTGTTATTTCTTCAAAATAATTCAATAACTTGCACTACACGCAACACCGAGTTCAAGCGCACCATGACTTACCAAACAAGCTGTTCAAAAGAGGTTATGAATAGTATTAACTAAATTTTAATGTTTATATAATCGTTATAATTTTAGAATCCATATTATGAGTTTCTTAGACATAATGTAAGAACAAATTCATTTTCAGTATTGTAGTTTTACCAACTTTTAATAGTGAACCCTTTTTAAATAAAATATTTTAAATTTTTTTAATAAATGGGGACATCAAAAAAATTTAAAATAAAACATCCCATGCTTCCACGGTACGCTTTCCTTTGAATAAAACAGTAGCGTGTGTTGTACGCAACTTCGAGTTTTAACACACACCACAACCGATCAAACTAGCCGTTATGAATAGTAATACCTAATTTTTGAAATTATATATATTTTATATTTCAAAATGGACTTCATTTTTGGATTCGGAATATCAAATTTCGCCTAAGGTGAAATTTTGGTACTTTTCGGATAACTTTCATATTTTGATGAATAGTGAAAATTACTAAATTTTAATTAAAAACAACTTTTTTAATCAAAATAATTAATAGTGATAAATTTTGAATTTGAGTGGTTTTAAAGTATATTTAGAATATATTTTTACCATTTAATATAATGTTGGTCATTAGACATAATTTTACAATTAAACCGAATATAAACAAGTGTCAATCTTTTGATAGTTATTATCTCTTAAAAACACGCTTTTTGTTTTGACAGCGGGAATTAATTTTAAATTAATTTCTGCCACTTCTGTGTTTTCAATTTAGAAAAATGGATTCCATATTTGTAATCAGGATTTCCAAATTGTGTAAATAGGTAACTTTTATTTTTAGACATTTTGAATAATTACTGCGGTAAATATTTTATTTACCATGGTTAAGGGTAAATCCGGTAAAAAAGGGTTAAAATATAATTTTATAATAATACTAAATTACCCTAAAATGTGTCTTAACCCTATTGGGTGATACATGGTCGACCATGGGCATCTTTGGGTCGATTTTGGGACCCCATGGATCCACTTGTAAGTGATAATGACACTTTAATTTAATTAAGTTAAAATGAATACAAAAATGTCACAAGCATATATCTTTTAGAAAACCAATTGTTACATAGGGTTATATATGTTGGATTTTAGATTATAAATATTCATTAGAAAGATAAAAAGATTTCCTACATAATTATATTTTATTTATAATTTTTAGACATTAAATAATTTATTTTATTTATGAAACCATGATGATGCAGTAATTACTATAATAGTGAAAAATTAAAATAATTGATATTATAAATACCCAAATAAATGTAATATGAAACTTTTAATGAATTAAACTAATTTTATAGGATAATATGATATATTAGGATTGTCTTAATTGACTTTTTTCGAAGTAATAAATCTGTTATGAGTTTCACAAAAATCAACTATTGAATAGTGTCAAAATTGACATAAAAGAGTTCTTAAAACAAATATTATATTATTAATTGATATTAAATTCCTAAAAATCTAAGGTTCGGCCAAGAGACTTAATTCATGATAGGTTCATCATTAATGGACCACTTGGGGGTCGCATGGATGTATGTAGTATGTTTATTAACAATATTATATAAAAATACAAAGAGACATTGTAAAAGTGAAACTAATTAACTTAGAGTTAATACTTAAAGATAAGGTTAATATAAGTAACCAAACCTATCTAAATTCTATTGGTTGAGTTGTTTTCGACCCATACCCACCTTAACCTTTGAATAGTCAACTTTGGAGCCATTAGAAACCGAATATTTATTTATTATAAATTAATATTTCTAGTTTTTCCAAAGGTTCCCGTCACCCCTCTTATAAAAGGGCACTCCTCCTTCTCATTTCTTCACACCTTCAAAGCCTTTTGGTTCGGCCAAACTCTGCCCAACTACACTCCCAACATCCCTCACTACAACCTAGAGGCCTTAGTTTGATCATAAAGCCAACCTAAGGAGCCCTTTTGATCAAATCAAAAGGAAGAACCCAAAGAAGAGGTAATGATTTCACCACCCTTTTCTAAGTTCATTTCTTCTTCCACTTCTTCTCCCTTTGTTGTTACCATTCTAAAATAACAAATCCATTATCATATATATACTGTGATGTTATTATAAATATGGTACAACCATATTCAGTATTCTATCCACCTTTTGAATAACATGTCACCATACGTGTGTACGTACGGCTTACCGTCTCCACGTCGTGGTGTAATTGTTATTCAATACAATATTATTTGGATGGGTATAATAATGATGTGTAACTCATGTAAATAATAAATATAACATGTTAAGGATTCTTTATATATGATATACCATCCATTATATATCATTTTAATATCAAAAGAATGATATTGTCGCTCGTGCGTACGTACGGACTACCGTCTCCACGAACGCGATGAGATTCATTCTCCATCGTATCCATTCAAGTATAATTATCATTTTATGATTTAAAAAATGATGTTTAAGGACTTTATATCATTCTGGATATGAATAATATAAAACCTATCCTTTACAAACATGTCTTACGTAACAAAACATATAAAAGAAAACAAGTAAGTTAACACCCGAAACAACGATAATACTAAGATATTATTATCAAATCAATATTAAAAGATCATATATGATATCATATTAATGTATATGATTATTTTACAATTTAATAACAATTATTTCACCATTATACAGGAGGTTAACCTACCCTAACCAAAGAAAAGTACAAGGTAAGGGTTATTTCACAATCTCTTCATTATCTGAGGTTGTTTATATGTAATAATCTACTGGGATATCTTTATCATCCACATCCATGTTTCTTCAAAATGTATTTCAAAACATTTTTATTATTTACAATAATATGGGTTAAAGTCATTTATACCCTTGTTTGACTTTTTATAAGAGGAATCTTTCCGTCGTTTTCATAACAAGGTCTTTTTAACCTTTTCGACAGAATTATGGTAAGAATGTTTTTTTAACTTATACGGTGAGTGCGGTTATCTTCTGCCACTATAAAATCTTCAAAGTTTTCCTTACAAGATTATAAGAATATTTTCAAGAAAATGATTTATTTTATATGGCTCTTAAATGATTTCAAAAATAGAAATGGATATTTCTCTAAAAAGTGTTTTGATTTCATCTATGTCAATATCCTTTGATGGATTTTAAGCTTATTTGAAGTTGATTTATTATGATACAAAACTTCTATATTGTATTGAAGGTATTGTGATATGTTTGACTGTGGATGTGCTATTTTTATACCATTCATAGTTTATGGTGAAATTATTGACATTTCGTATGCTAGTTTTAATATGAATGTTTATGTTATGTTTAAACCTTTTCATATGGGAATGCATTGGACTTAATATGTGACGGGTGGAGCCCGCTATAGCTCCTCGATGCATCGGTAGGTCTCATGAGATAAACTAGTGTCTTGGCACAAGGCCTTGAAAAAATCTTATTTGTAGTCTTGGCACGAGGCCTTGACTATATGGTTTTGATAGTCTGGCATTATACATTCCAACATTATGAAAGTGGTTATTGATTTTTTCATTTGATTATTCGATTAGTAGAATATCCATGTGAATAAGTAAATGGCATTATTTCATTTTACTTTTTCCATACTATGTTGAAGTTCATGTTTAAAAGGCTTTTGTTTTAGTAATGCATTGCCTTAAATTTTTATTCTTATTTTGAATGTTCCTCTATATTGTTATCCTTACTGGGCATTTGAGCTCACCCCTTTTCTATGGATTATTTTTCCCAGGATGTGAAGAAGTAAGTTATGAATGACCTGCAGGGATATTATGAGGGGATAATAGTGTGGACTGTAGATACATTATGTTGTTGTAGTAGTTTTTCAATTTATGATGTAATGTAAAACATATGAATATATCTAGTGTTTACAAGGCTACTAAACCAATCGGTCTTTCGAGAATTGATCTTTCTTGTGATCATGCCAATGTTATGTAATAATGCACCGACTCTGGGTAACTGGGGTCGGGGCGTTACAGTTGACGTAGCGTGGCCTTTTCGGGATCCTCCTCTGCCCTCTGCATGGAGGAAGATGGGTCGGCGGGCTTTATAGCCCCGCCGTGCTCTTTACCTTTGCTGACGTTTTGGCTCAACATTAGTGCTTCAGTGGGTGCGGGGAGACCCAGGAGGCTCCTCTGGTGACGGGTAACCCTCACTGACGGATCCAACGATGGCTTGTCTTTGGGGGGAGAGCCCCCGTCGAGAAGTTCCAAGTCGTTCCCTTCTCTGGACAGGTCAGCCATATTGACCGTTTCCGTCCCTGGGGATGTACCCTCAGGGCCACCCAGCGAATCGGGCTGTCGGAAAATCGCACTGAAGCGTAGGGAAGCGTACTGCCCCCATCCACGGATATACACGTGGGGAGTGGCTTCCTCAATAACCTTGCGGAGTACTTGAAAACACTCAACGCATCGTTGTTGGAGGGCCCTGTGGTGCCCAAATGACCCGGGGTGCCGAACCGCGGGGAGCGTGGCCAGGTCAATCTGACGGCACTGCTCACCAATATCCTCCTGGTGCGCTTGACTCCCAGGATATGGCATTTGTAGGCGGTGAAGACGAGAGTGAGTCTCCCGGAGAGTTCGGCGGAAGCATTCGAACTCATCCGGGGTGAGCGATTCGGGTGCATCAAAGTCCGGTCCTGCGACTGGCCAAAACTTCTCAGGGAAGTGGCCCTCTGCAAGGACGATCCAGAAGCTCCACGACTCAAACTCGGGACCTAGGTCTCCTTGGTCCCCTTCAGCGACTGGGAATGGATGGGGAACCAACAGTGGTGCCGAGGCGGGCCGCTGGGCCGGCGGTGAATACGGCGAGCAGGCCGATTGGCCTCCACATCCCGGGCCGCCCTCTGAGGGTTGCGGTTCCCCGGCTACCACATCACGGTAGGACGGGCCAGCGAGAGAACATCCTGCCGTAGCATCGGTGCTCGCCGAGGGTGCGCTGGATCGTGGCTCGACCGTCGGTCCCTAGAAAAGGTCTCCGACTTCTCCGATCGAGGCAGAAGGCGCTTTCGGAGGGGCCGGTACCAACCGCAAGCTTGATCCTTGGGGGTCTACCAGGCCCTCGCTACTCCGGATATAACTTCGGAGAGAAGCGGGGATCATATAGATCTCGATCTCGGGAAGTACGAGGCTGACGTGCCGCATTCCAACCCCTGCCCCTGACTGGCGGGATCGGGGGGAGGGCTCTGTCGCCGAATCATACTCCGCCTCTGTATCAGAGAAACGAACCGGTCGGATCTCTATCCGGAATTCCGTAACATTCCTCCCTCTATTCGACGCCTCGCCTTCCTGCCCCTGGGTGGTTCTTCGGGGCATGGCTGATCTCTGTCTTGGCGTCCTCTGGCTGCACCGGTGCTGGGGCCAAGAGGACTAGAAACCAAGGTGCGAGGAGCACCGGGACAGATATCAAAGGGGACACGGGGAGAGATGCTTCTGGGCAGGCCTCCGGGCCGGGATCGGAAGGTGGGATCACCCATGCCTCTTGGATCGGCCACACGTAGTGGACCCTGCTGGTGAATAGCGCTACCGCGAGGTGGTCCGCGGTGGCTATTGCCTGTGCCCGCAACCGGGAGAGTCAACCCAACCTACCTTTGGGGCGGTCGGAGCCTCGATCCAGGTCGGGCAGAGAAGTGCCCCTGCTCAGGATGCGCAGGGGCCTGGTGACTGGAGCCAGAAGTGGCTTGGGCCAACGCGGCCGCCGTTGCTAGGGCCCCAAGGTGGGCATCCTCTTCCACTCGTTCCCGACGTTGGCATCGGGATAGACGAGTCGGGATCAGCGGCGCAGGCAGGTGGAGAGCCCGTTCTTCGACTTGAGAGGCCTGTCGGCGGTGTCGACGTGGCCTAGAAGGAGACCTTATCGCGGATCCCTGGAGAGAATCTCGGATAGGGTGGTCCCGGACATCCTCCACCTCATCCGCATAGGGGAAGGATCTGTCGGAGCGTTCTGGGGATAAACTCCCGATGCGGTTGGACGTCGAGGTAGGAAGCGGTGCCTCCCTGCGTGGCCCTCGGGGGTGGCGTTGGTGGCGAGGTGCAGCTTCCTCGAGGTCTAGGAGAGCCATGTCCCGGGTGGGGATGACTCCCTCTTCCTCAAATCTCCGCACCAAGTTGTTGATCACCCTTCTCTGGATGACCTCCGAGGGGGAGAGAGGGCGTGGTTGTCCCGCAGCTGCGGCTGTTGGGACGGCTGTGGAACGGGCGGGACCGCGCGGAGTAGCCGCGTCGGTGTTTACCCTACCTCTGCGCCAGTGGGCGGGCGGCGATCGGGCACTGGATCGGGTTACCTGATTCCTAAAGATAGGGAGAAGAACCCATTAATACTGACAGAAAAGGAATCGACTACCAATCATTAGTGCCACAACGCCTTCCGTGGGGGGAACCCAGGCCATCGACGTCGTGAGACGGAGTTCCCGATTTCCCGTCCCCAGCCCCTGGCGGGTTCCGTGCCCCGGTGCTGAATGCTCGGCCGGGCAACATGCTAATTTTACAACACCTCTGAAAGCTATCGGTCTTCGTATTGAGGAGAAGAGATTCACGTCGGGTTCACCATTTTTCTGTTTCGGTGCGGATATGCGTCGGGTTTCCATTCCGACGCTGTTCCGCCAGGACGCGTTCGCGCGTGCTCCCGTCGACCCGAGGGGATGGGAGCGCGGCTTGTGGCCCCGCAGTCCCGCTTTCCAAAGGCGGGGGGCATCCGTCCCTCATTCAGGGACGTCTGCTCCTTGATCGAAACCGGGATGATGGGACGTCGACTCCTCATTCCGTGGACGTCTCCTCGGAACTCATCGTCTAATCCGGGTCTCCCTCATAGATTTATGAATGTTCGTGAATCTCGTTCTCGGCGCCATATCTTCATGGACACCGGTTAATTACGCCGCTTCCGCCCAGACGCTCCAAGGGTTCTGGTCGGGGCAGCAACCTGCGGTGAGGAGACCGGGTAGCTCTGGGTGCTGGGGGCGTGTCTTAACACTGTGGCTCTGCATGTCTGCCTTCCGTCCCTAATAGGGCTTCTCGAAGGCGTGATGGCCTGAGGCATCCTGCGATGGGTGCGGGGAACTGCGTTACATGAGGTTTTCCTCAGCTTCCCATGTTTAACACGGGGTATGCCGCGAGTTTAGCGTCCAGCGGGGACGACATCGGACTGATCAACACGAGGAGTGGATCAGATGACAGAACCCCTTGCGGGGAACCTCCGACGCTGGGGCCAGCACATGGGCGGCTTCCCGAGTGAAGTGGAGTGGAATGAAATGGCATGACCCCACCGGGATGTGGCGGCCCGGGTAAGGATCAGGATGGATGATGGAGTGAATACCTTGGACCCCGTAGAGGCTTCCTACGTACCGCGCGTTAGCGCGGATCAAAGTCAACGTAGTTCAGATATACAGTTTAACGTCATGTTGGACGATGGAAAGCCGACTCACGAAGAGGTCGAGGCTACCGGGCGGAGGATTGAACTGAACCACCTCACACAGAGGGGGATGGAACGGCCGGGTGGATCAACGCGAATGTGAACCCGGGAGGGGTCCACTGATGGAAGAACCGACGTGAATACGGCCGGGACGACCAGGTGGTGGGCTTGAACCTCAGGGAGGCTTCCTACGTACCCTGTTTAGGAGACAGGGATCAATGTCCACGTAGTTCATTCTGTCAGGACTTACGCACCGAGGCAACCTGAGTGCGGCAATACTCAGTTGGAGAGGGACTTGGGCCGAAAGTAACAAACACCTCGATCCATGTCATGCCCTCTACTGGCTTCGGCAGTGGGAAAGCACAATGGAGATACACATGTGCAGTCCCCACAAGAAACTAGGGGTTTGTAATACCCTACCCCCGTGGGCGAAGGCCACTCCAATCCCGACATCCCTGCAGAGACGAGCGGGTGGGGTCTATATCCAAACCGGGGGGGGGGGGGACCCTGCGTGCGAGGCACGGGATCGGGTGATGCGGACGGTATAACATCTTGCCGGACGAAGTACAGTTTAACGTCGTGTGTTGAGGACGAAGCGGACGGTTTAACGTCTTGCCGGACGAAGTACAGTTTAACGTCGTGTGTTGAGGATGAAGCGGAGTTTGGGGCTTACACCTTGGGGAGGCCAATATGCTAGGCAATTTAACGTCATGCAGCTTGGACGAATACAGTTTAACGTCATGTTGGACGAGGGATGCCTGGCAGTTTAACGTCCTGCAGCGCGGACGAAAGCCGCCGCCGATGGGTCCGTGTCACTTCGCGCGAGCCTGGAGGGCCGCACGGGAAGACAACGCACGGTGCAGGCACCCAGGATGAAGATCATCGGGTGCCACGCAGGCGGGTACCCTCAGGGGGTTAAAGGGGGGCGACCCTGGCGGTTTACGCGCAAAAGAGGAGATTGGCGTGCAATACCGCGGGTCGGCGCGCAATTGGGCGGGCTGGCGCGCAATTGGGCCAGCCCTTTGCACGCGGAAGGTTGAGATTGTGCGCACCGGGCTTCGGATAGCGCGCGGGGGCAACGGCCCATTCCTTAATCGAATGGCCACTTTAGAAAAGGGGGGTGCGCGCAATCAGGCTGGATTGCGCGCACCCGGGGGAAATTGCGCGCAAGAGGCTTCTTTTGCGCGCGGAAGCCTTCGGGTCAGGGATTGGTCAAAGGAAAGAAGCCAAAGGGTTGCGCGCGAAGGCGAACCCCGAGGCGTGCTTGCGCGAAATGAAGGAGTTACCTGAAGATCGGCATTGCGCGCGGAGGGGGATGGATTGCGCGCACGAACGACCCTTCGAATTCTGGCCACCCCCAAAACGTCGGGGGTCGCCTTATATTTATAGGCAACCCCGGGCGTGGAGTCCGGTTCGCGGGCGCGAAATCTTCTTCGCGGGCGCGGAATCGGGCCCCGGCGCGCAAGGGAGTCGCGCGGGCCATGGGCGCGGAAAATTACGCGTCGGCCCGGCGCATTCGCACGCATCCCGGGAGGATTGCGCTCCGTACTTCAACTCTGCGCGCGGCCCTCCAAAATTCCGCGCAAGGCCTCCGGGCCTTCCGAAACCTGCTTGTGACTTCAAATATGACCTCGCTTCCCGCATCCGGAACTTCGTCTGGGAGCAACGGACTTTTCCGGTGTCTACACCCATATAAAGATCACATAACATATAGAGGTACCTTGGGACATAATCATACATAAGTGGAATAACCATACGGCCGACTTCCACACATATCACATAATGGAATAGCCATACGACCGACTTCCATACCCAATGCATTGGAGGTTATAACATAACCAGCCATGTTGGTATTCACGACACCACCCATCATATGGTTTATCACGTAACAACCTGTCAAATGTCCAAGTACCATTATAAAATCATAAGACATAAATCAAATATAATGGAAATAAAAAATTTCCACACTTTTACCATAATATATCACGTAAATATATTGACATAAAAAATCCATTATAAAAAACATTTTCAATACCCAAATACATAAAAGAGTATATGGTATTTATTTTATTTTAAAAACATTACGGCTTGTTGAGGAATCCAAAGAGCAAATAATACTCGTGGCAGCGGAAAAGGTCGTTGTCACCGTGTACGTTAAAAGAAACATTCCTTTTTGTCGTTTAGTAAAACGCTTCGTAGAAAAAGACTCCTTTTAAATGTAATATTCAAAGGGGTTTATACACCATATAAAAGAAAGTTCTATATAAAATGAAATATGCCTCAACGAATGGATATTGAGACGAAGTCCCTTACCTCGGGTCCGACTTGACTCGATCATTCTTTAACATCCTGAATAATAAACTTGATTTAATTTCTACTTTCATAAGAACATTTTTCAAGTTATTTATTTCTTTTATATCACTTATTACCATGTTATAAACACTATGTAATTATTTAAGTTAATAATGTTTGTTTTGTCAATATTTGGTTCTTAAGTCGAAAGTGGACTTCTTACAATTACATGTTGTTCATGTGGTCAAAGGTTCTTTATATCCAGAATGATATTCATGATTTGGATATCATATATATCATATATATCCAGCATATACATTTATTTATAGTATTTCATAATCATTTAGAGTTAAGAAATGAAATGCAATGTTCATGGAGACGGTATGTCGTACGTACGTATGAACACTACTTTCATTTCTATGTCATATTAATGGAATTAAAACTAAATGAGATATATGTATATTTTAATTATAGAATTATATTAATCATTTATATGTAACATACATAATATATATATATATTATATATATGTACTTATAATAGTACATTACTTTTGGGGATAAGAAATGAAATGCACCGTTCATGGAGACGGTGAGCCGTATGTACGCATGAACGCTACTTTCATTTCTATATCATAATTTAATGGAAAGAAATAATAATTATATAAAGGTATATTATAATTCTAGTATAACATCATATATAATATCATTAAATCTATCCTTTATACGTAACACATATGCTATTAACGAATCAAATCACTTTGAGGGGGCGGTAGTTCGCACTTCCCAAAATGAAGATATCGCGTTTACCCATAATGGAAACCATAAAGGTATGCCATAAATGAAAAAATACAGATTTTTTAATAAAAACATAAAAATATTATATATCATATATAAACATAGTGACATCTTAATGGCCACCTTTGAAGTTGTTATATGAGTGTTGAACAATCATCGTTTCGTGAGGCAGAAATTCACCATCCATAGAAACAGTATGTTCTTTAACCATTAGATGTAGGTGTGTGTAAGGGTAGCTCGAATCCTTCATATAACAACATCCTAGTATATTGTAGATACTGGTTTTGTTACAAAAGAAATGAATAAAAAGAGTTTAGGGGGTTGGAGAAGCAAAATAAAACCAAAGAACACAAGTGAAGACATTACCTTAAAATCAGGTAACTCTCTTAGATTTGAGCTCAATGGCTTCCTTGGGAAAACTTATGCCCAATGTGAGGCTTCTAGGAGTAATAGAGGGATGTGGAGAGACAAAATGGGTAGGGGTTGGCCGAGAAAAAGGCTTTGGAAGTGTGGGTAAGGTGGTAGAGGTGGGGGCATTTTATAAGAGGAGAGGAGGGGCGCTCTTGGAATGTTATAAAAGGTTACTTTATCATAAAATTCATTTCGGATTTAAAAGGTCACAAAATTATAAATTTCTAGGATAAGGTGATAGGAGTTAAAAATATACTCATCCAATAGGTTTTTGACATGTTTAGGTCTTTGATTTTACATTATCTTTTCATTTTATTTAAATCGTTAAATAATGAGGTTATCGCAGCATCATCATGATGTCATACATAATTTAATTTATTTAATGTCGAAAAATTATAAGAAAAATATCATGATGTAAGAAATAGTTTTATATTTCTATGGAATATTTATAGTCAAACATATGACTTGTATAACCCCACTTAAATTTTGTTTTAGTAAAACAACTCATGTTTGTGACATTTTTACTTTAACATTAAATAAAAAGATATTAATGTCATTTTCCTACCAAAGTGGCTCCATGGGTTCCCCTAGATGACCCATTGATTTTATTGGACGGAAATGACACGTAAAATAAGGGTAGGACTTTTTTCAAGTTAATTTCATATTATTAAAACATTAATTTTACATTAAACTACACTAATTAACTCTAATCGTGATTAAAAACTTAAAAGTTACTATTCACCAAAAAATTATTTTTTTATCCCATTGAACCAAATTTTAATTCTTAATGACAACCATGTATGACGGATTTTTGAAATTCAAAACACAGAGGTGGTAAAATTTCATTTAAACGGAAAATCAGTTTTTTTTAAGTACCACTTGGTGGATTCACTATTCATCAAAAATTGGAGTTTTTCAGAAAAATACCAAAACATCACCTTAAGCTATATTTGATATTCCGAATTAAAAAATGAAGTCTATTTTAAAAAAATCAAAAATTATATGTTTCATTAATTAATTTAATAATTAATTCCCGCTATAAGAGAAAATAGCGTGTTTTTATGGAACAATAAGTATGAAAAGATTGACACTAGGTTAAGTCCGATTTCAAAGTGAAATTAATTCCAATGACAACTATTGGATTAAATGGTAAAAATATATTCTAATTGAAATTTAAAACCAATTCAAATTATAATATAATCATATAAAAAATTATATTAGAAAGAGGTTTTGAATTAAAATACAACATTTTTCAATATTCATTAAAAATGAACTTTATAGGAAACATACCAAAAATTTACACAAAGTAAATTTTGATGTCCCGATTCTAAAGAAGCGGTTTATTTGGTCCAATATAATGTATAAGAGTGACCAAAACTATATTTAATGACGGTTCGCCATCAAAAGGCAATAAGTGAACCTTTAGTGAAAATTAGGGTATATATGCCTAAAATTGAATTCTTTCTGTATTTTAAGCCTATATCTTTTATTGGAAAAATGTAAAAACATTTAAAAACATATGTAATAATATTTTATTTATTTCTATCCATTTCCGACAATACAATGGCTATGTTTTAACTACCATTTAAAATAATATTATTTTATTACTAGTGCGCAACATAATATTTCAATGAAACTCTTTATTGCGTATCAGGTACGCTATCAAACATAGAAAACCCATTAAAGTAAAATTAATATTTAATTCGTAATTATTAATAAATATGAAAATTCTTTATTCTTTATTTACCTGGGATGTTACAAATGACCCTTTTCTCAATAGTTATAGCTGACTCCCTTTCCTTTAAACCTTTTTCGAGATGATTCTTTCCACAGTTTTTTCATAATGGTAAATTCTTTATTTCCTTGTTCTTCTTTGGTGTTTCACCTTTCCCTTGGTTATCAGAGTACCTATTTTTATCTTGGTTTCCCTTGAAAAAATTTTATCTATCAATTTCCGTCTCTCTTTTTATGGCACTTGATACAATTTCATCATATGTAAAAATGTTTGAGAAGACAATGACCTTCAAAGGATTGTATTAAGACATTCAAATAAATGATCAATCTTGTTTGCTGACTCACGTACACAATCTAAGACATACATGGCTAGCCTTGTGAAGGTAGCCTCATATTTTTCAAGACTGTCTTCTTCCCTTTGCTTTAATCCACAAAATATCCTCTTCATTTCAGTTCATTTGTCACTGGGGAAATATTTTTCAAAGAATATTTCCTTAAGAGTCCTACATTTAATATATTCAATTACTTCTTATTCCTTGGTATTATAAATCAAGGACTAACATTGATCAGCATCGCCCTTGAGATAATATACTGCCAGTACTACCTTTTCATTTTAATTGCATCTTAATGCCATGAATATATTTCAAGGGACTTGATCCATTGCTCAAAGACCACTGGATTAGTATTCCCACTAAAATATATGAAAT
Organism: Viscum album; assembly: GCA_963277665.1. NCBI lineage: Eukaryota > Viridiplantae > Streptophyta > Magnoliopsida > Santalales > Viscaceae > Viscum > Viscum album. Next base: position 1,240,691,969 of record OY728129.1, read on the forward strand.
TATGCCACATGAAACTGTCCAACACAGGTGTGGAATGGTTATTCATTACAACCTAAGTAAGTTGTCCCTAATATGGTCATGATCTGATCTACTCCAACATTGACAGTGTTGACTTGCTCTGTGGGGCGATCCCTGCGTTTCCCACGATTATTGATTCCACTTCTTCCATTAGACTCCATTTATAAATAAAGTAATACACTAGATTAGGGTATTCTCATAATGTACAATCATAATTTAAAAAAATACTTAGCATAAATTGAGAACATATGTGTGGATAATCCCACAATAAAAAAATTTGTTACTTTGAGGCATAATTTACATTTCAGTCCTTCATAATGGATTGTAAATAAAATATGAATTATCCTATGCATATCCCAAATGAGTGTCATTACCAAGAGTGTTGTAAGGCCCTTTTTCAGGTACCAGCATACCATGGATCAAGCCTGAAGCTCCTTGTCAGGGATTTCACTCTTAGGTACCTCTGTGCCAGAGCCACCTCTACCTACTCGTATCTAGACATGGATGTATTTTCTAAAAGGATTTACATAATATATTTTGTACCAAAATACCAGGACATTCTTGTACGTTTATCCTCAAATACTACCTTAGAGATTTGTTCCCTATTATAAATATCCTACTCTAGTTTCCATGTTTTCTACTAAACATTCTACGACACCAACCTCGACTCCCCGACCACTCTAGACTGGAGCTGGTGAATTACTAGTTATATTGTCATGGTTAGATGGAATGAAAATCCTAAAGGAACAATCAGTTTAGTAGTCTTTATGAAACTAGATAAATTAATCTAACTCAAATTACATTGTAAAAGTTTACAAAATACAATACATAACAGGTACTAAAAGCTGCATCCACATGAACTCAATAAATGATCTCCTCTTTGTCACCTGTCAAATGTAAACAATGAAAGGGGTGTGCTCAAATGCTTAGTAAGGGGTAAAAATGGCTGAATCATGAATCCATAAGAACTTAATTGTAAAAAATTTGACATAATCAATATGGTATGATGAATAAATGAAAAACTCACGCCATTAATATACTGAGAATGAAACTGAATCCATAGATTTTGTCTTAGTGAAAACATCTTGGATAGTAAAAACTAATAATGAATAAAGAGAATGCTTATTAATTGGACGTAATGTATCTAGCACATGAAACCATAATACCGTTAAAATGGTTTAGTTCTTGGGGTTGAAAATTGTCTGATTTTTGGAAACAAACTCAAAGGGTTTTTTGCCAAACTGACTTGTCTCATGAGACCTACTGATGCATCGAGGGGATATAGCAAGCCCCACCACCCACATCATTTCCAAATAATATTTTTTACATAGATTCAATAACATTGAAATATACCTTTTCAATATTTTTATAGAGTAGTGTATACCGATTTATCAATATTTTCATAATTAAAATAACATTCCAAACAAACACCGTATGTAAAATGGTATACAGTTTAGAAAACAAACATAACCATGGAATGAGATTACAAATATTTATTTTAAATATAATTTCATATTAAAAGTGATCTCAAATGGGTAGTAGGTGCAACATATAAGGAATATTATGTGCACAATACAAAGTCAGTCACAACAAATTTGTAGTTGAGACAAAAGCCCTTACCACAATGTAATCGGTTGAATCATATGACTAGAACATAATAAACCTCAAATGAATCATTGATTAAAATGAATATAATGGGAATAATGTTATTATATATAAAATGTTTGTACACATATATCATATAAAATAAATAAGAGGCGAACTATGAAAATATCACAGAAATGAAAGTGAGATGAGAAACCGTTTACCTTTTGCTCGAGTGTGTTCTTCGTTTGTTTTAATGGACTAAATAATAAAATTTAGCAACATTAGTTAATAACTAAATAACCTAATATACATGTAATTGTTTTATTATAACATTATTAGGTTCATTAATGGCCCTTTTTATGGATTTCAATGGTTCAAGTTTCTTGTTTTGGAAGCATTTTGACCCTTGGTTTTAATAATTAATTTTCTTGTTTTCATGAATAGAAGTTCATTTGAAATGTGGTTAAACATCCATAATTGTTAATATATATTATTAAGGAAATTAAGGATATATAATTGAAGTTATAATTTTTTGGGTTATATACCATGATGACGATTTATTAGTTAAAAGTTTATTACAAATATTTGGATTAACTTGGGTGTTTTGTTCATAATGGACTTGTTTTGTATTATTATTTCATATTATGATTGTGTAAATATTTCCGAACATTAATAAAATGAAATAAATATATTCCTATATGGTTAAAACATTAAAATGGGTTCATGAAAATTAATTAAGGATAAAGTGAATTATGAAACTCCGTCATCCACAATGGTTATAAATTAGAACCTCATAGATGTTGATTTCGTTTATACAATCAAAAGGGAAGGAGTATGAGTATTGATGATGGTTCTTCCATTAACATTTTATAATTCCATTATATATATGATAATGTTGTTTATCTTGGTTATTTTGATAGAGGAGGTGAGTAGAGAAAAAGAAAAGAGATGAACTTGAAAATAAAAGAAAAGGTGAGAGATCCTTTATGAAAATTCTGCAGCCTAACGACATCGCTTAAAATATCATAAAATGAAATGATAAGAGAAAAAGGCTATATCATCATATTGAAATCAAAAGAAAAGTATGAAGAACACATAAAATAAAACCCCATAATATGATAATGATAAAATCAAATAGATGACATAAAGGAAGTGTCGACTAAAAGAAGAGAATGAAGGATTCCCTTACCTTGTAGAGTAATTCCAAGATCTTGAAGAATGAGACCTTTCGGCTTAAATTCACATTGGGAGGACTCATAGAGAGGTAAAACATAAATATAATTTATTATGATTTATTTATAGTGAACTAAATCAAATGGATGAGTGGTTATTTATATAAAAAGAGCGGTAGTTTTTTAAAAATTTCTAAGGGACCACTCTTTTGTGGTTTTTGCCAAACCATGGGTGTTACCATTGTATTTAACCATGTATTAAGCTAATTAGGACACCTCATAAAATACGTAACTATAAAAAATTATACCATACTTTTATATTCAATTATTACATCATTAAGATGTCATTAAACCACCGAAAACTCAAAACTGTATTTTTACTATTTACGAAAAAATCAAGTGTTTTAGAAAAATCCCAAAAATTTACCGTAACCAATTTTTGATGTGTATAATGAATAAATGACATCCATTTTCAGAAAATAAATTTTTACATTTTTTTAATTTAATTTTTAAATAAAATCATAATTAATTATAAAAATAACAATTTTAAAAGTATAATTAGTTTTATATAATATTGGAAAATTAATTAAGATCTCATTTTCTTATTTCCATAAGAAAATAAAATATTCTCATTATTTAATATTCATAATGGACATTTTATTATTCATATTACTATTCATTAGGGTGTGTTACTATTCATCAAAAAATCAAGTTGGTTCTATCTGACTCCAAATGACTAACTAGTCACAACTATAGATGGCTGTTTTTCTAAATTCCAAAACATAGAAGTTGAAAATTTAGTTTTAATGGCTTGGTGTTGACTATCTCATAAATAACCAAGTTTTGTTTCAAAGGAACACATTTCTTTAGGAAATATAGGCTATGAAAATAGTGTATTTAATAGAATCATACCATAAATTTTTTTAGTTGTTATAAAGGGTGTGTTTTTATGATAAACTATTTACGTGTGAATAATTTTTTTTATAAAATAATAAAATCACAATTTTTGGATTATATTATTGAAATCTAAATTCAATTATAATGTTTAAAAATTATATTATATGTTTTATAGGCATGATATGAGAAAAAAATACAACTTCATGCATAAAAAGATCATTTTTTAAAAAATGCATTTTTTCCAATTTTTTATAGAAGACCTATTTTAAAAAAATAGACACTTTTATATGTTCTTTTTCTAAAAATAAACATATTAATGTTAACCGGGACATAAAAATTTATTTTTGTTGTATTTTTCATATTTTTCTGAAAAATTATATATTTTAATGAAAAATGAAAAGTATTGGGTTTTAATTCAATACGGCTTTTTCATCTGTTGTATTTATATTAATAGATTATATTTATAATATTTATAAAGTATAATGAGATTATTTTTATCCTTTAATCCAATGTATGTAATTGGGAAAATTTTATAATTCAATTAGATACAAAATATTATTGGAATTTTTGAACGTCTTTTTTACCCACCTTCTTGACATATCTTAGAGATTAGTGCTGAACATAATTTAACCACTATTATGAGTGTAATTTAAAAAACTTGTTATACAGGGTATGATAAATTTTATCTAACATGATCATCTCAATTGTTTTTGTGATTTTTAAATGTGTTTTTATTTAACATGGTTAATGTCAATTCAGGTAATTAAAGGAAAAATAATATTATAATATTATATAATAAGCCAATCCATTTCCCTATTTACATTGGATGAGTGTGATTTGACCTAATGAAATAGGATCCTTAAATTATTTCTTTTTTAAGACACTTTTGTAAGAATATGACATTTATTATATTTTATTTAAACATAAGTTGAAAATTTCATACTCATATTTTTAATAAGTAAATTTGTTTTCAAATAATGTTATATAAATTATAGATTATATTTATATATTAATTTTATATCTAAAATTTTTATCTACAAAATTATAATACAATTATGATTTTTAGACATTAAATAAATAAATTTAATTAAAACACTGTGCATATGTAATAATTATAATTTTAAAAGATGAATCCAATAAATTATATTCATAAAATTAAAATAAATATAATTTTAAATATTTGATTCCATACATGAATTTTCTATATTACATTGAGATATACTAGTTTAGTTAATCTAGTTTTTTTAAGGAATTAAATTTTTATGATTTTTTAAAAATGACATGAAATGAATAGTATCAAATCAACATATTTCATATCTTAAAATATAAAATAATGAATTAAATGGTATAAAATATAAAAAAAATTAATATTCCTAAAAAAATTAGGTATGTCTAAATTTTCATCAACTACTCATTAATTGGCTATTTTACATGATTTTGTAATTATGTTAACCATCAAATTAAAAATACTTGATAAAATTGTAAGAGTTAAAGGGGTTAAAATGAAAAAGATAAGGGTTAATAATATTTAAAACTTTTCTAATATTAATTGGATGATTAAATTTAGATCCATAATCATTGTATAATTTAAATAAATTAAATTGGACACATTTTTAATAGAAATGAACTTATATTAATTTTTGACTTTTAATAATTCCAAGAGTTCCCCTCCAATCTCCTATAAAATGGAACCCATTATTATCTATTACTCACAATTTAAAAAACATTTGGATTTTCCATTACCTACCCAAAACCCTTAATATAATCTTTCTACACATTCATGAAGCCTTAGTTTAGGTAGCACAACCTCATTATAGGTGTTATGGTGTTAAAGAAAGGTGATCATCCAAATGCAAGGTAACATTGTTTAGTAAGTATATCTATTTTTATTTTACATTATCTTTTGTCAAATATTATTACACCATGATGAGATAATAACTATATTATAATAAATACAATGATATTTTATTACTCTAAATTCATCTCCTAAATTAATATCCAACTCCATCAAATGCGAAACCTATTAATCCTTCGTTCATATGTGTGGATTATCGCCTCCACAACACGATATAATTCTCTTTCCATAAATTTATCTCATGGATAGTTATATTGATGGAAATAATGTACATATGTGAAATTTGTGACACATTAATCATTTTAAAATAATAATTTTTCAATTACATTATTTCATTCCATACACAAAAAAATTATAACGTTGTTCATGCATATGTTAGAACTATCACCTCCACAAATTAATGTGATTAACTTTTATACAAATAATAATTTTTATGATATATATATATATATATAATATTAAATTAAGGATATTATATAAATTATTTTATGATCATTCTGCGAAGATAAAAAAATTCATACCTTCTTTCCATAACGATAAATGAAAAATGGATAACGTTACTCATGCGTACATACCACCAACCATATCCATTATTATAACATTGTTAATTTTTCTTAACAATAATAAATGGTGTTATTTAAAAGTATAATTAATGTATAATAATGATCATTATGTTCAGAATATTATTCTGAAGATGATGGAATTATGACCACATGTACTATTGACATTATACCAAGTTCATTTTCGACTCATGTATCTAATATCTACAAAATTTCTGATATGAAATTGAATAATTATGTAATTTTTATAACTTGTTAATAAGTGGTATAAAAATAATAATAAAAACGAAAATGGTTCTCAAGAATTAATAAAATTTCCAATGTTTATTATTTATTAATATAAATAGGGTACATGATAAGTCAGACTGAATGTAGGGGACATTGTCTCAATCTCTTTTAATTGATGAATTAATTGATGTTATAAACCACCGTATTGTATATGGTGTCCGTTAGAACACATTTAATTATTAATTTAATTTAAATGTCTTCAAAAGGAATCTTTTTATATGAATACATTTTCTAAATGGAAAAAAGGAATATTATTTAACTTAAATGAAAATAATGAGTTGTCTTCTACCATAACAATTATTTTATATTTGGATTACATTTCAAGCTGTAATGTTTATAAAAGAAAAATAAATATCATATTCTGATATCATGTATTTTGGAATTGAAAATGATTTTGATAATGTATTGATTATATCAGAATGTTGAAATGATATCTTGTGATTTCAAAGAAGAAATTTTATTTTTCCTTTATGCTTGTTTTATGTGTTATTATTATGTTAATGTTCTTGTGAACTATTTAAGTATACCGGTGGATCCCTAATATGAATAGGGTGGGTGAGCCTGTGATAAATCTCCAAGTACATGGTTAATGAGACAGAATTAACTTCTTGTGATTTTCCTAATAGATTAAGAGAAAATTATGTGGTGTGTATTGAAAAATGTAACCATAAAGGTTACTCCCTATGTAATCATGAAAGGCATAATTTAAGAATGACATGGATTCCAAAAGTTGCCATTATTATTTATTATTTCAATGTTCTTATATGAATATTATGATTTCATGAATTAAGATAAAGGGTTTATGTTTTATAAGTGAAAAGAATAATTTTGTGAAAAACAATTCATGAGCTAAAAATAGACATGGACTAACAGTTTTATTTGATATTTTATATCCCTTACATATATTTTTTTCTCATTCCAGGAATATGAGGTTTTTCCATAGGGCATAAGGATGGGTAAGAGAAAGGAAGAAGTCAAGATGAATGTTATAATTATTTCTATCAAGATAAAGAATTCATGATTTATTTTACCTAGTTTCAATTTGTGAAAAAGTGAATTGTGATTAGAATTGTCTATTATGTAATATTTTAGATCTTATGTAATAGTCATGGCCTAGTTCTCTAAAACTGTAAACTTTAAAAGATCCTAAATTTAAATGGATTTAAATTATTGATTAAAATATGATATAATGTAATGTTTAAGGACATGATGTTATAATTTATAAGCATGAAATATGTCCCATAGGTATTTGTGTAGGACTATGGGACTCAAGATGATTAGTTATGGTCATTCCTTATATAAATGTTTACATAATATTCACATGTCCCTGTATAAATATGTTATTTATTCCCACAAACCATTTAAATATTTTATGTTGTATATGAATCATCTCAAACATTTCTATAAATTTACATATCCGAGTATCATGGTCATTAATGTTTTTAGTATCATTTATCATATTTAAATATTAACATAATGTGTGAAAAAAAAATTTATGTTATATTTTACACTGAACACATTAATTTATAAAAAATATATATTTTAGGGAGACTTAGTTAAAAAAATTCATTAAAATTCCTTAAAATTGGAATTTTTTCCAATATAAATCATTATGGTATGATTATTCTATTCCATACCCATAGGGTGCATAGTATTATTATTTATTGATTGAACATTATAATTGAAATAAATTAAAAAAATTTATATGTTCCCATATGAAATGTCTAGTATGAAATCATATAAAATAATTTACTAATATAATTATTGATAATAAATATTTGAATTTATGGGTGTATTATTAACCTTTTTAGCTATAGGAATTGGAATATTTTCTATCTATCTCTATATTTCTATTATCACCTTGTAAAAATTTAATATATATATATATATATAAAATAAGAATATTGATAAAATATTTATCATACTGAATCATGTTTTCATTATTTATGATATAGTTGAATACTTGCCAGTATATATTCAATTATTAGTAGCCACATATTATTATTTTTTGATCATTTTTAAAATAAAAATAAGTAAAATTAATATTATTTCAAAAAAAACTAATTTTTATGGGTGATAAAAGATAATATTTCTTAATTAACTCCATAAGGATAAATTATTGGTTCTCAACTATTCCTATTTTCATTAATCTATAAAAATGCAATACAATAAAAAATTTATATTAAATATTTATAATGAATTTAAATTTATAAAAATTTATTTTTATGTATAGTAACATATATATGTATTGGATCACCTAAATCATTAATTTTAAGTTACATTATTTTGTCCAAATCTCCTCCAATATTAGTATATTATATAATTTTTTTGTATCACCATTAACTAGATTACCTAAAATTTTATCATTAATTGTATAATAACTATTAAACTGGAAATAATAGCCAGTATTAAATACATTAATTTATCCTTTTCTATCAATATCAACTTACTTAGATCTATTGGATTTCCACAATTCCTAAAAAATGTTAATAATATGTTATATATTAATTGTAATTTATTTCGGATGTCTAATATGATTAGATATATTCCACTCAAAAAATATACCACTTTGTAGTTTACAGATTTTTTATTTGGTGATATTATTCCCAATGTAGGTTATCCCCTTAATTTTTGTTAATTTCATCAAAAAATAATTATTCTTATTTTTGGGAATACTCCTAAAAAATTAATTGTAATATATATAAACAATCACCATTTTTATCAAATCCAAAAACCAAAATATATTTCTACATCCTTATAAAAAACATATATCACTCTAAATTTGGTTTTTTTGTGTTCATATTTTAATTAAACACTTCTATTATATGTTATTTTCTCTCATTCTAAATATATTATATATTTTTCATTAGTTTACTCTATAATTGGGGATTTTATTATTATTATTCTTTAAAAAATATACTAAAAAGGTCCAATATTTTATTTTTTTATTAGATATATTCATGATACGTTAAATACTTTTCCTCCAAACCATCATGTATTTTCCAATCATAAATTATTTTATATAAAAATATTTTTAAAATTTTATTTTCCCAAAAATAATTTATATGTTTACCATTGAGTTCTCATTCAGAGGAATTTGGATTCATTTAAACTTATAAAATTACAAAACATGGATTCAAATTCACTACCATTTTACAAATTAATTTTATAAAAATTTATTGAGTTAACCTTATAGTGAAATTTCAATACTTTATAGGGGGTGTCTCAAAATATTTTAATAGTTTATAAAATAAATCCCATAATGGTTTATTGTTTTTACCATCCTTTGGAAATATTTACAATATATATAAGTGTTTAATGGTATTTATGTCCCCTTTTGTAGATTATATATAGTGCTTTGGAATTTTTCTATGAATGCATTCTATTTATAACAATAAATTTCATTTTTCTTCTTGATTTTATTATTCATATACTTTTTTTATAATCCCCATCAACGTAAAATAATTATATTTCCTATATTGAAATAATATGATAATTTTCTATATTCACACATATGAGTTATACTAAGGGTTTATTTCAATTAACATATATTATATTCACAATATATTTATACAATATATAAATTAATGTTTTATTATTCTAATTAATAACATGTAGAGATATAAATGAAAACTAATTTATTATATATGGGTAAATATTTTAACCATTATTAATGAAAAATTATTGTATATATTTTTTATCAACATAACCTTAGCTATTGAATAACTCCAAATATCTTATATTTTTTTGAGACATATTTTATGAGAAAAAATTATATACCAAAACATGATTAATTGTCCATTAGGTTTTCAAGGAATTACATAATGATAGTATTAAAGTAATCTCTTATTTTGAATATAATTAGGAAATCCTAACAAAACTATTTACATTTTTAAAATTTGTTATTTTTTAGATGGAGAGTAGAGTTCCACACAATAGGATATAACAATGAAATTTTTTTAGGAATTTATTCAATTTTATGGTTCTTTGAAGGAAACTCTAAAAAAGGTTAAAAATTTTTATAACATTTTGAATTTAATGATAATTTATTTTGGATATTTAAATAAAATTAAACAGTAGAACTATAATTAAATAACAATCATATAAATAACAATACCATAGAAAAAATTTCTATTAAAAACTCTCGATAATTTATTCAGCTTACAAAGAAAGTTGACATGAAATTCAGTACAAAATAATTCATATAAATTAAAAAATTATTGTTTTTATTTTGGTTAAGATAAAAAAAATTTCCAAATAACTTTTTTTTAATTGAATTATGTTATTGATATAAAACTAATTCAATAATAATATAGTTATATTAATAATAGAAATATGCGATGGTTTTTTAGATCTATGAAATGATTTAATATATATATATATATATGTAAAGAAACATTTATGAAATATTTGGCATCATAAGATTATTTTGTATTAAATATATTCAAAATAAATATAAACGATTAATAAATAAATCATCCATAGGATGACATGGTGATAACACATATTAATTTTATAGTATATTCCCTAATTATACATCACCACTAATAATTAAATTACACAATATCAACACAAAGGATTTATATATTTAATAAGTCTATACGTATTTATATTAATAAACCATTAAATATTAATTTCGTCCACAATATTCATTTTATGTCACTCAATTATAGGAAAATGAAAGGAACTTTTCTCCTTCATTTTATAGGAAATGGTAACCATAAGAAATTGTTGATCTAAATATTATCTGTGTTGTAAAAAATACGAGCCATCAACGGAATAGACATAGATGATCATAAAGGTTGTAAAAACTGGTTGATAAAAAAACATATAGATATAAAATTATAATTTTGGAACATGAAATTTTGAAGATAATTTCATATTTAATGAACTTTTCTCTAGGGAATCATAAACAAGAATAAAAAAAATAAGAAAGCAACATTTTATAATATGTAATGTATTAACTAGTGAACTAGGGGACATTTTTTTCTAAATAAAATCCTCACATTAATTTATCATTCATTATGTCTATCAAATGAACATGAATATAATATTAAATTATTTAAAATTAATAGAATAACTAATATATAAAAATAACAGATATATGGGACTAGAACCTTCATGAACATTAATTTACATTTTATTGAATCTTATTGGGCTTGGAGAAAACTTTTTTAAATGACTTTATTTATTCTACATAACAATTTGGAATATTAAAATGAATATTCTTTCAAATAGGAATTCTATCGATGTTGGATTGCATGGTTTGTGCTACCTCAATGTTGATATATTAAAAATAATAAATTTATTACATCACTCATATAGAGTTTTATAAAATAAAATATTATCTACAAAATTATTTTCTATTTCGAAAAAACGATACTGCCAGTAATTCTAGAACACATATATCAACATGTGAGTGAAATATGATTATTCAGAATCATAAATTCATGAAGAGCTTCGTAATGGGAGGATTGAATATTTTAGATTAATTATTAATATAATATCTAATAATTGTCTAAAACTAGATAATATTAAATATGAAACTCACATTGGATAGTTCCCTAGTGTTAGCTGTGAAACCACAGTGTAATTGGAGGATTGAGAGATAGATCTTATAGTGTGCGTGTTAGTGAGTGACATTGGAATCGAGGATCCACCATGAATGAACATGTAAAATTGAGAATTGTTAAACGATCATGGTTGATCTCATCAATATCTTTAGCATGGATACATTCTTCCATAATGATTGATCTAAACTCATGTTGGAATACTTTTTTGGATTATTTTTCCATTAATTATGTACATGATGAACATGAATTAATTTCCCACACATTAATTCATTAGTAATAATTTTTTAATTATTTCTATTTCCATTTTTGAATTAGTAATTTTATATTTAATTTTACAGTTTTAATAATTTTTTATACTCTTTGTTCTTTAGTTTCCATATAAATGGACTAATAAACATGGATTTTTTTGGATGATCACATTTTTTTCCTTTACATTGACACTATGTCCTTTAGTATTTATTATAGATATTTTAATTTTTTGTTGACTCAACTATTAATGGGAAACCATATGTTTTCAATTAAAATTTAGTGTGTAATATCATTATTTTAGTTTCATTTTTTCATATGTATTTGTGGATAATCCCTGGTATAAATGATGAGAATCTATTTGATCATGATATAGATGGTTGTTCCATTATATTAGGAATTTATCTCTAGAGGCCTGATGATGTTAAATTTCTAGGTAATGGGTGGATGATGTTTTTCTAAATATGATGATTCATTCCATTTTAATGCGTTTTTGGTTATTACAGACCTGAATCATTGAGAAATTTAAAACAATAGAGGTATGAATAAAGAAGCGTGAATAAGATTGTGTATATGTTACATTTGACACTACACAGTTTGTATTATGAATAACACAAGTTGTTCGATTCCATCTATATAGTAGATATGGTTTTCATGGATATCTATATATCACACAATTTTTGGGGGAACAATATGTTATGTGACCATTATCTAGACAACTAGATGTGTACTGAGAGTACACGCCCATGATTCATCCAGTCTCCCGTGTCATTTGTGTTTGGGGAACCATTTATAGCTTGGTATGTACACAAGAATGGTTAGTCCTCACACACTCAAGTGTTGGACAGACCTATATAAATCATCTATCATAAAAATATTCCATTTATTCCGAAGAAAATTTCATTAGAAATATCAGGAAATAAAAAATGACATAATTTTTTTTGAAACGCCATGTTCCCCAATATAATACATTGTATACATTCATTTGAACCTAAAACCATCCATTTTTAATACAAGGGACTCATATTTGGTCATACATGTATCATATTCGTAGTGGATTTCCATATACAACATTACGGAGGTGTTTTTTTTAGAATACGATATATTATAGGTGGTGACATGATAGGGAAAATTCATACAATGATATTGAGCTAATGGTATTGTTTGGTTTGATCTTCAGAGTGGTGATGTGATCATTGCTCCCAAGGCCAACTAGGTAGTGGGTCCCCCATATCTTATATATAGATTGAGTTGGTACTCCACCACACTATTGTGGGAATGGGTCTGTAATATATGTAGTGGTTCTCCCATGTAATTGAGATCTAGTGTAGAGTAGTTTCTCTATTGAATGTAGTTATCCCTTGGATGTGGTGAATAGTGGTGAGTATTTGGTACTCCGTTTTGATTCTTATGATATCTCCACTGGTTCAATGAAACATATTTTCTAACTATGTGTAGCAGAATAACAATGTGAGTAAATCAAATGAACATTATTAGTTAATTAATGATACTTCATTTAGATAATGACGTCTATGACCTATCAGAATGAGTGTTATCAGTATTGTGAGACCCAATGGGTGATTTAGGCCTATCAAATGTTTCAATAGAGCCTTGAGTAGTATCCATCGGATAACTGTGAGTACTTAACTCACTTCTAGAATATTATTTTATTTCATGAATATAATGGGGATACTCATCCTATCTTTAGTAATTTAATATTAAATACCTAATCGATGATTTATATTTTTCAATATGTGGGTGTATCAATGGGTGTATTTATACACACCCATATATGGGATCTGACCATATGTCCATGAAGTATTTTAGGAAAAAAATATTCAATGGAGTCCTAGGTGGACGAAGAACATGTGTATATTAGTGGGGGTAGTTGTAACACATGTACATCCAAGAGTTTCATCATCATAATTTACCCCTTTCTACGACATATTTAGACTCTTATTATTTTTATACTTGGATTATATTCAACCTTTATATATTTTTGTACTGTTTATTATACTCTAATTTGGGATTAATTAATAGCGATGATTTTACTGATTTTTTTAATCCTTTCCAAATTATACTTGTGTATGGATATGTGTGTGTGTTTATAGATATGATGGCTATGTCCTCCAATGTATGTGATATCACTAATCAGTTAAAGTCACCTTCACATGTCCTATTTGAGGACGAGCACACTAGGTATTCAACTAGCCAGGAATCCGATTTTGGGAAATGTAATGACGACGTTAAGTTGTAGGATTTATTATTAGAACCAAAGTATGGAAATAGTTTAGTTTTGATGATTTGGATGGGGAACTAGGGAAAAAGTGATAATTTGATTTGTAAATCGATCTTTGTATAGGAATCCATGTATTTTTCTGATGAAAAATGTATCCATTTACTGTGAATATAATATCTATATTGTTGACACAACACATGTATGCACTGGTTGGATGGAAACAAATTTTACATGCATCACATATGAAAGGGTATTTGTTTTATGCACGTCAATTTTATACCGAGACATTTTATTTCAATATAGAAGTTAATAATAACATGCCATAATTATTCACCACATCAATAGCCAACAATTGATTCTGTAGAATGATAATTATGATGACCCGCCTAGATATTTGACATTAGTGTTGGGACATTATCCTATGTTTACACTGCATGGTGGATAGCAGGTGGCGCCTCCACCCATTAATCAATAAGATACCCCACTGTCAATTGATTATGTGGATGCTCGCTCTATATTTGAGTAGTATAATTTCAAGTAGTACTATATGTTGATGGAAGTAGGATAAGTTAATTTATCAGGATTCGAAGACATATAAAACCATGTAATTTGGATGATCTTGAGCCTCTAGTGGTAGAGGAATGTCTTATATCAATGGTGTGATTATTACACTAGTTAGGACCTCATTTGAGAGTGGTAATGGGGTTAATCCTTATTTATGTAAACATAATGAATTGATGTATCCATTGATAATGTATTTTCCTATGTTCGCATTCTTGAAATTAACAGGGTTAAATTACCAACCATAAAAATTCTCATTTGATGCATTTTAAATAAATGCATACAGCTCAATGATTCCAAATGTTAAATATATAATGTTGTGATGGATGAGTTCCTTTGATCTGTTTGACTTACAGTTTTTTGATCATCTAAGGTACCGAAGTGGTAACTAGTTGTAGAGAATTAGTGGGAATGAGCATCGAAAACTGCATGATATGAAGGAATATAATGGAAATGTTTTGTGTATTATATATTTATTCTCAACATTCAATTTTGTTTCAAATATAGGGTCTCATTACACCTTTTCCACCCCTAATACATTTTTCATGACTAAATGTTTCATGTGGAGAATTTAACTTGACCCTTTCATTTAGAGACAAATCCATGGGAATTCACGATGATCTCTTGTTTCTTCAGCTAGTGTGACCTAACTATTGTGGGACTGAGTCTTGTTTAGAATATAACCATAAGTATTGTATTCCCATATAATTTTTACAATTAATATCATTGTTGTTAATAGAGAGGTTTACAGTGTTCTCGAGTTAGTGGGATCCGGTTTTCTTTTATTGTTGGTAATGAATCTTAATAAGAGAAGGATGAGCTCATGTGTATAATGATACAACCAATATATCATTAATTATCTAATATATCCCTTGGAGAATAATATTCTATGAGTATTCAGAATCAAATATTGTGGTAGGAGGATTGGTATTTCATCCCTATGGACATGATGGGATTAACTCCCTGTTGGGAGTTAATTTCATGTATAGGCCAACAAAAGGTATGAAACCAACATCTACACTACATTAACAGATAGAACATGAGAATTAGTGATATATGAGGATGAATTTTTAAAATCCACATAGTTAGGGATTTTCTAGAGCCCCTTAACTCCACTGGGAATCCCCAATTTTGTTCTCCAATGAGGTGGATTGGGGAATGATCGTATTTTTTTGATTGTCATCACCCAAAATGAGTGACATTAAGTAATGTGTAATAGATTCCATAAAAATTATTACCACTTCAAAAAAGATTTTGGGATTATTCTATTATATATGTTTTATATTATTAAGGGTTATCAACAACACCATTTTCAAGTGAAGGACATATAGAGTTTTTAATTATAGATTAGTTGAATTTCATTTGAGTTATTACTGATTCCATTTCTAGCATAAAGAATTTATCTACAGTGTTCAAGGGACTCAATTACAATATTATTAAACACTTATTTGACTAGTTTTTGTGGTTTTAATTTATTACATATTCATACAATATATTCCATTGAATGATCATTGAGTTATTTTATGATATTTATAGAAATATTTATGGAGAACCAGATTTATAAGAATATCTCAATGGTTTGTTTTGTTTTTTATATGAGATATTGAATTTCTAATAATTTTTATTTGAAAAGAAGTAATAATTTTGAACTCCATCAATATCAAGGTATTTCTAGCTTGGGATCTACTCAGGAGTGTAGCTGAGGTTTATGAAATCCAATATTTTGAATATTATTACCAATTTTAATGCCTAATTTCAAAAGTATTTTAAAATCTAAGACTAAATTTGAAACACGTACTATTTCATTATGTAATGGGTAAATTTTATTATAATATAAATCAAATTTCAAAAAAAATTATTTTGATATGGTGAAAACTGATATTGAACTTTCTATATCCAAATAAGAATAGAATAAATTTTCTTAAAATATGGTTTTTGAATTATTAAATATTTAATATTTAACAATAAATCATTATGTATATAACAATTTATTATGATATTTAAAATTATCCTTTTATTTATTATCAATTTTTAGAAATAAATATATGATCATTTGGAGGAAAACTGAATTACTTCCTGAAATAACTATTTAGTGAACACTATTTTCCATTTTTATAAATTAACTTATTTTTAAATAATGAAATATTTCAATTAAATTTATATATAATATATGAACATATAAAAATTTTAATTCCCACAATTTTGATTACTAGTTATATATTTTAGTTAAACTAATCAAATTCATGAAAAATTAAATTTCAGGAAAAACTATTTTTAGCACATATGGTGGGTTAATTTTTTAAAAATATATTCATTCCATTATATGAATATAGTTTTATAAAATGGATTCTATATTTTCCATTAGGAGGTTGAAATTTTTTCAATTGGGTCTTTTTATATTTTACGATTACAAATACTAATCGTGGTAAAATTTGTCTCCTTATTAACAGTAATCTGCGTAAAATTGAGTTAAAACATAGGGATAAGGATATAAAATTTCCCTACCATATTAATTTATACCGTTATATTATGGTAGTTTTGACATTACAATCCAATTATATAAATTATTTCTAATATTCCCTATTTTATTTTATTTTGACATGCATATTATTTGAAAAAATAAAAAAAAAAATTCAACCTCATTATTATAATATCTCTAATATTTTAATATGTAGATAAATAGAGATCATGATCAGTTATAAGTATTTTGAAATATTATGATTTTAACATTGTTATTTATTTTTAATTTTTAGTAATTAAATAATTAGATTGAATTCTTCTGAAATGTCGGAATAATATTTCATTAATTCGTTGAATAATAAATTAAATGATTTTACGATTATTAATGTTATAAAATATTAAATAATTGTTTGTTTCCATCATTTTTATTGATGAATATATAATATTTCGGATGTAGTAATGTCTTAGATTATAATTCCCTTACAGTCATTTAGTTTTCCAAAAAAATTATATGAATTGGTCCAATAATGGAAATAATTAAATTTTATAAGAAATACTATTTTATAAAATTTTATAAAAATCATAAAAAAATCATCATCCATGTAAATGGTCTATGGTTTTAAATATTAATCATGATACATTTAGAGTTATCTCGTCCATTTATGGTTTCACGGATGACCCTTAAATGGTAGAAAACCATTATATTAAGGTAATTGTCAAATGAGCTAGTGGGGGTTAAAACATAGTGATATTGGTGAAACATAACCTAAACAAGTAAAACTTTTATTTTTTTGAGATGATTATGACTATTGAAAATATTATATTTCAATAATTTAATAATTTATTTATTTTTCATGAAATTTTGTATTTATTAATTTATTACTTTATGTAATTCCAATAGTGAAACTCTCATCTCTTATTAAAGGGAACCTATTCCCCTCTCCTATTCCAACATTTTGAGCCATATATCACATCAAGTCACTTATATAATAAATTACTACCCTTTTTAAACACATTATATATCTTATTTTAATTCCAATTGTCAAACCATTCAAGGATTAATGTTGAAACCAAAAGATGATTCAGAACAAAGAAGTATATATCATTAAAAATATTTTTCATTTTTATTTAACATTATTACTCTTTAAAATTTATGGTATTAATTTTGAAATAAATAATTGAGTATTATAAATATTCTATGTTATTTTTATGATTATGGGAAAATAATATTTTACCTCTTTTTAATCTCTTGGAATTCGAAAACAACATTTGTGTGTACATATGGCTGATCATCTCTACGTAGTTCTATAGATCATTTTTCATCACCGTTTGGCATTTTCAGTTATAAAAATGGAAAAAAAATATTATAAATGAAATTTAATACATAATAAATTTCTTATAATTTTAATATCAAATGTACCTTCTTACCTTCTAATCTGTTGAAACCAATAACGTTAGTAATGTGTACATATGAACAAACACCTCCACGAATAGATGTAAATTTTTTCCTGAAATATTGGGATGGTAATAAGATAATATTTAATGAATATATATGATAAATATAACATATAAATGAATCTATAATATTGAATTTATACTTGCAATTATTTTATTTAATCCATCAAAAAATGAAAATACCATTCATGTGTATGCACAGTTTATGTCTCCATGAACATAGTAATTAAATTTTCTAAATAAATAATTTATTCATGAACATATATATGTAATATATATGATATTTATGAAATTATTTTCATTTTGAAGATTATATAGCCATAATTAATTTATAATTATGGGAACAATAAGGATGAACCATATGTGAGAAAATAATTCAATAAATACCTGAAACAATTATAATTATGAATGACTGTCATTAAAAGGTTCATAAGTTATTATAAGAGGATTATTTTTTGTTTTATCAATGTTAATGTCTATTCTCTATAAATATTAAAAATATATTTGATATATATGGGGCTAAATCACATGAAACTATGGTGAAATGTGAGAAAAGTGATTTGATATAAATTTTAAAATTATTGATATATATTTCGTCTTATAAACCTATATACTTTTATGTGTTATATATACATCCACAACATTGTATTTAAAATGAATATATATTTACTCATGAATATTTATGTTTCAATTAAATTGAATCTTTTTGGGCGATACAATTTAAAATATAGCGATGAGGTATGAATTATATTTACAGTTTCATTTTCTTTTATGATTTCTAATATTGAGGGAATATTATAATATTTCCATCATAAACACTATCAATTATCATATACTATTGAAATTATTGGATATTGGATATTTTCTTCCAAATTTCATTTTCAGTGGTTATAGAATATAGAAATGAAATATTTAAAAGAAAATCAGATCTTATTTCTCCTTTTATCGGTTATATTTTCCTATCATTTCGATATTATAGAAAATTGGTTTAAAAAATTCCTCATTATTTACTGAAATTATTTAGAACATACATTTCGTGTTATCGTGGAATTTTTTAAAGCATTTAAGGGAGATTTTATGTTGTTTCTCAAATGATGAATTTTTTAATTTCATTATAAAAATTGAAAAAAATTCCTTTTGTTAAGCGCATACAATGTTGAAAAATATTCTTACATCCATAACCTTTTTAATCTATTTAGAATATTATATATGTTTACAATAGTTTTATAAATAATACTCATTAATGAAAACTTTTTTAATGTTTTTATTAGTTTTAATTTAATTTTTAAAATACATTCATTTAATAAAGAACTATTTATTTGATGAATTTATGGTCATATTTTATCTCTTATTAATTTTTAAGTCATTCACTTTATGTTGAAAAATTAAATTTATTTTAATATTATTTAAATGAAAAAAATTTATATTATATATCCACATTCTTTTAATAGAGTATATTATTATTTCTAGATATTTATCTCATTTATATATATGGTGTTTTACTAGGAATGTTATTTGATTCACTTTATAATTAATCATATTTTGTATAACGTACTCAAAACATTTTTTATAGGGAATATTACTTATAAATTAAATTAACACCTAAATACATGAGTAGTTAATTAGACATGCAGTGATTGGTGGGGCCTATAATTATATATCCAATTGATGCATCTATATGTATCATGATAAAAATTTGTTTTACTGTATCACATATTTAGTTTTAGGATCAGTCCTACCTAGAGTATAATAATTATTCTTATAAGTTCATATATATAAGGATATATAGATTTTTGAGATAATCAATAGATCATTATAAATTTCCATTATTATGAATTTAGATATTATTGTCAATGATATTATTATACTCTGAAGTGCCCAGATCAGTGTGAATCACTGAGAGGGGGAGGGGGTGAATCAGTGATCCCTTAAAACTTTTTACTAATTGATTCTTATCAATTAAACCTCTATGGCTGGTTAAAGCCTCGATCCACTCTTCTTGTATCTCTCAACCTTTCCCGGATAATGCAGTAATGAAAAGGCACAGGACACAAGGATTTACAAGGTTCGGCACCAAAGGCCTACATCCTTGCCATGCTCTCCAAGCATGGATTCTCCCATTATAATCTGTTAGTATTACAATGGTTGATACAGCTTCCCACCGTATCTCTCCTGAGTCCCACTGGAGGGTCTTTATACTGCGTCCCACAGTGTTACCAGAGTCCCACTGGCCTGCTCCAGAATCCCACTGAAGACTTCTTCTCCCTGAGTCCCACAGGGTCTTCTCCTGGATCCTCGAGTCACACGAGTAGCTCTTCTTCTATTTAGGCTTCTTCAAGTATCCTCAGCAGTCTGGGATAAAGACTGCTGGCCTTGCTCTGTACCTCTGATCACTTGTGATGATCAGGGTCTTCTCAATCTACTGAAAACTCAGACAACCAATCTCTTTAACTTCAGTCTGGCTCAGTCTCAGTCCTGGTCTTGGACAACTCAAATGCACACCACTGATTTGGCTCTGTTCACGTGTGCACGTGCATGCATGCATGCATGCACTTTCCCTTTCCTCTTCTTGGTGCAGTAGACCCACAAAGGGTGTAGTATCTTTAAGCACACACCTTCACTGAACTTCACACACTTAATTCAATTTGCTTACACACTTGAATGTGTGTTATACAATAGTGTGAGTGTCCTCTTCTCCTTCTTCTAAGTCTGTACACACTTCACTTAGTGCACACACATAGGTTCGGCCTTCACTTGTTTTGCACACACAATTTATTCTTCATTTTGCACACACTTAAGCTTGGCCTCTTTCCTTCTTGTACTCTTCCACTTTGCACACACACTTTGTTTTTCTCTTTTTAATCTTCAAGTGTTCACAACCACAAGGCTACAGCCTTCACTTGTTCAATTTGCACACAAAGGCACTAAGCCTTGGCCTTCCTCTCTTTGCACACCCACTGCCCGTTGGGCCTTCTCCTCACTTTGCATACACACAAAGTGTTCTTCAATTTGGCACACACACAAGGGCTACGGCCACTTGTTTTCTTTTTGCACACACCAATGTTTAGGACCTCCTCCTCTTTTTTCACACTCCAAAGGCTATGGCCTCTTCTTCAAATGCACACATAAGAGGTGTTCTTCTATTTAGCACACACACAAGGGCATGCCTCGGCCTCCTCTTGCACACACCTGAATACCATCACAAGGGGATACGGCCTCCTCCTTTTCTTTTTACACAAAAGGCACAAAGGCCTCGGCCTTCTCTTCTTCTCTTACCACACACACGAGGCAAGGCCTCGGCCTTCTTTGGCACACACACAATGTGTGTAGAGCACAAGGAAAACAAGCCTCGGGTCTTCACCTAGCCTTCGGGCGCGCAAGGTGCACGGCACAGGGGCGCGCAAGACCTCCTACCCGCGGGGCGCGCAAGTGCAACACCCGCGGGGTCTTCCTCTTGCCGCGCAAGGGTGCGGGCAGAGAGGGAACAAGCCTCGGGCGCGCAAGAATGCTGCGGCCACGAGCTCCTCCTGCCGCGCAAAGGATTAGCGCGCAGGGGACTTCAGCCGCGCAAATATAATTTGCGCGGGGCTTCAACTTCGCGAGGCAGAGGTGCACTCACGGTTCTTCGGATCTTCAACAATGGATCAGCAAGCCTTACCGTGCTTCGGGTTCTCTTTTTATAGGCAGAGGGATGCTTCACCTCTTCCGCGGGATTCAAATCCAAACTCCGGAAATATTCGGATCTTCAAGATTTTTTCAAATCTTGAACTTTCTTTCCTCTGTTTCAACGCGGCTTCCCTTATTTTTCGGCCTTCTTCTCATGCATGCATTTTCGAACGTTTGCATGGCCTCCTTTAAGTCGATACATGCAAAGCATAAACCAACATGGCCTCGCACCTTCGGGTAGCTTCGGCCGAACACGAAATTCTTCATTTGTTACATGCAAACCCATATTTATGCATGGATAGGTTCAGTAGGGCCAGACGAACCGAATGGAGTCTTCATCTTCGTCGGAGGTGGCCGGACACTCCATTTCTATCCTCGGGGAGGTCTCTGGTTTGAAGGAAGCTCGCGGGTGGCAGTGGCTAATCGCGGGGTTGAAGACAATGCCCAGTGCCGTTGGATCCATGTTTTAATGACCTCGGACGGCTGTGATTAAATCATCGTCGCGCAGATGGTTCGTGCGGTGGAGATTAGACGCGCGATGAGATGTGCGGCTCAGATTCAATCCCAGCGAAAAAACTCGTTCCCACATCGAAACGGCGCGGGATTTTGCCGCGGCTTATTACCCAGCCGCTGCCACAACTCGGCAATTGAATCTCCTCCCCTCTCGGTGCCGCCCCGCACCGAGTTCTCCCTGCGGGCGCGCTCTGCGCCCACTCTCTGCTCCTGCGGGCGCGCTCTAGCGCCCACCATGCACACTCGGGTGCGCGGGCTTCACCTCCGCGTGCCCTCGGGGCTTATACACGGCCCCGACCCTTGCCTCTCGGGCTGTCCACATGGGATCCCCCCTTGGGCGTGGCGCCTTAGGCCCACATGTGCCTTGGGGGTTGAACCCTTAAGGCTGGCCCTTGGTGGCTATTTTTTTGCTAAGTATAGAACAAGTCCTTTGTTAAGGACTAAGTGTAAAATGCCATGTGCCACAACTCTTCTCCTCCATTTCTTCTCTTCTCCCACATTTCTTATTCATTTGAATTCTTTAATGCTTCTTCTTAGGAATTCATCTATTCTCTTTTCATCATGTATTCAATATTTAAGAATGGAATTCTCGAAGGGTCTTCCTTCAACCGATGCTCTTGAATCAACATGAAATCTCCAATGTGCTTCATTGATCTAATCAGAGATCAAGTTGGAACATCTTCTGATTCACATGCACTAAGAGATACTGCATGGACTTCTTCAGCTCACTTCATCCACTTAGGACTTGTGGATGGATCTTCTTCAACTCCTCATGCATTGTCACTACAATGCATGGTCTTCAATCATTGATGTGACTTTGTATCATCAGGATACAAGTTCTATGAACTTAATGATCAGCTCAACAATCGTCAGATTTTCATGGAGAATGTTTCAACCATATTCTCCAATGCCACTTAGTGAATCTCCTAAGTGACATTCATCTTAGTACCATGGCCATTCTCCTTCATCACCATCACCATCACATCCTTTGACATTCACATCTTGACTCCTTGACATCCATTCATTCCAGGACAACTTCATGCCTCATTGACAACAAATGCAACACAATGCACTTCAATCTCCCCCTTTGTATTTGTTGTCAATACACTCCTTCAGCACATATGAATGGGTCAATATGTGTGCCAATATTTCTCCCCCTTATTGGCAATCAAATGCAAAGGTGTGGTGTGGTTCTCTTTCAAAAATATCTTCCTCCCTTTGAATAGCATCTTCTTGAAAATCACTAAGAGAGGGATGATGCCACATGTTCTTCTTTAGCAAAGAACCTTTAGTAAATCAACTCTAAGTCTACTTGGGCTAACCCGGTGTAGAAAACAAGAGTGATGTAACCAAGGAACTCAATGCTGTCCACAATTCTCTACACATGTGAGATCATGCTTAGGGGCTTGAAATTTTTCAGATATAACAATGATTTTCTAAATCATGCACATACTTCACAAAACTCATTAGAAAGTTCAGTGCTAAGATAAAGCTCCCCCTTTCATCCATTTGTCTTCAATCCATACTCCCCCTTAATTGACAAGATAAACTCAATTAAGAAACAAGGGATGAAAGTATGATTAGAATACCTTCACTTTCTCAAGATGATATTAATTTTAGAACATCATCTTCTTCAGATTTGCTCCCCCTCAAGGGGTGCACTCCATTCTGTCCAAACCATCCTCCAGATGAGAATGATCGTCATCTTCAATTCCCTGCAATGTTAGAACATGTAAATACAAGTGTATAAGGGAATAAGATGGGACCTCCTTGGTTCATCAATGTGAACAACAAGGTTGAGAAGATTCTCTCAACCGAGATGTCCCATTTTCACCAGTCTTCACACTTGCACATTTGATCTTCATTGATGATTGTGCTGGTGTGGTTCTCAAAACATCTTCATGTGAAACCTTCTTCTTCCTTTTTGCTTTAGCAGTTGCCAGAGCTTCATCTTCAGCTCTTTGCAGTTCTCTGGCAAGTTGCAACTGATTTGGCCATATGACTAGTAAATCATTTGGAAGTGTGGCCTCAGTTCTAGAAGTTCCACATGGTTCTTTGGATGCTGCTAAGCTACCTCTCTTAGGCAACTTATTTTCAATCAGTCCCTTCTTCTTCTGGATTGATTGTCTTTTGGAGTTCAGTCTGCTTCTATTTAGTTTCATGGCTTCTTTACAAAGGTCCATGATGTGTCCTTTCTTTCCACAGTAGAAGCATTTCTTGGTGGTCCTTCTGGATGCATCACCCTTCTTGGACTCAGACTCCAAGGACTTCTCTTCATTCTTCAAACTCTTCTTGGGAGCATCTTCCACTTTCTTCTGCTTGCTTCCCAAGGAATCTCTCTGAGCCAGGTTCTATGATCTTTTCTTCTTTTGAGCTCTGGATACAGTTGGAGATTGACATGTATCTATTTGACCACTTTTGCAATCATCCCAGATGTTGTCAAGTAATCCAAATCTATTTGCAGTAAACAGATGTCTCTGGACCTGTGGATGCTGCTTCTTCTCTTCTGGCTTGCTCCCCCTTGGCATGGGCTTCCTCTGTGCTTTGGCATTCAGTGTATTGTACCAACAATCCTTTGCACAATGCCCATACTTGTTACAACACCAGCATTGTCCCACGAATCTTAACCTTTTCAGTCCTTCTGATTGTAGGGTACTTTTCTTGACCTGTTGTGCTGTTTCAGGAGAGCTCTGCTTCATTACTGTCTTCATCCATATTTGTTTGGATTCATTCTTCCATCCTGCACTTTTAGTAGAAACACTTTTAGAAGCATCATTACAAGATGGTATGGATGGTACCTTCTTTCTAGAAGATGTTGCCCTTTCATTAGAGGATGTCTTTCTTTTAGAATCATCCTACTCAAAGCATACTTGAGTAGAAACATGTCTTCTTCCAGCTGACTGGGAGGATTCAGCTTTAGGTGATTGCAGATGTTTCAATATCACCTCCAGTTCTAAGCACTTCATGTTAAGGGAGTTCTTCTCATCCTCAACAGCTCTTAGCTTTCCTTCCCATTTCTCTTCCAGTTGTTTTATCTGGTCATCATGCACCTGCTTCATTTCAAGCAATGAGTTGTCAAGCTCCTTCACCCTTTTGACTTTGTCTTCTAGTTGAGCATCTCTGACAACCATTGACACTTTGTGCCTCTTTTCCAGTGCATGGAAAACTTCTTTGACCATTACTTTAAAGAATTCTTTCTCAGAAAGACTTCTTTGCAATTCTTCAGTAGTGTCTTCATATCTTTCATTGCAAAGAGATACTGTTTCATCTTTGGCATTTACCAGCTTTCTGAGAGTGTTGGTTATGCCAACCCTTTTAGCCAGCTGATCTTCCATAGCATTGGCTTCTTCTTCTAACTGTGATTTTTCTTCTTGAAGATCATGGATGCCTGTAGCTATACACTTTGCCACTTCTATGGGAACTGTCTTCTGAAGATATTTGAGTGCACTCTGAAGATCATTCATTGTTTTAACTTCATCACAGCTAGGACAGGATATCTTCATCTTCTTGGCCTGTTTCTTCTTTCTATTTTTCTGAGTCTTGGCAGATATCTCCATTTGAGGCTGGTCTTTCATTTCCTCAAATCTGCACTTCATAAAGACTCCCCTGGATCTTTTAGAGGTAACCTGGCTCTGATACCAATTGAAGTGCCCAGATCAGTGTGAATCACTGAGAGGGGGAGGGGGTGAATCAGTGATCCCTTAAAACTTTTTACTAATTGATTCTTATCAATTAAACCTCTATGGCTGGTTAAAGCCTCGATCCACTCTTCTTGTATCTCTCAACCTTTCCCGGATAATGCAGTAATGAAAAGGCACATGACACAAGGATTTACAAGGTTCGGCACCAAAGGCCTACATCCTTGCCATGCTCTCCAAGCATGGATTCTCCCATTATAATCTGTTAGTATTACAATGGTTGATACAGCTTCCCACCGTATCTCTCCTGAGTCCCACAGGAGGGTCTTTATACTGCGTCCCACAGTGTTACCAGAGTCCCACTGGCCTGCTCCAGAATCCCACAGAAGACTTCTTCTCCCTGAGTCCCACAGGGTCTTCTCCTGGCTCCTCGAGTCACACGAGTAGCTCTTCTTCTATTTAGGCTTCTTCAAGTATCCTCAGCAGTCTGGGATAAAGACTGCTGGCCTTGCTATGTACCTCTGATCACTTGTGATGATCAGGGTCTTCTCAATCTACTGAAAACTCAGACAACCAATCTCTTTAACTTCAGTCTGGCTCAGTCTCAGTCCTGGTCTTGGACAACTCAAATGCACACCACTGATTTGGCTCTGTTCACGTGTGCACGTGCATGCATGCATGCATGCACTTTCCCTTTCCTCTTCTTGGTGCAGTAGACCCACAAAGGGTGTAGTATCTTTAAGCACACACCTTCACTGAACTTCACACACTTAATTCAATTTGCTTACACACTTGAATGTGTGTTATACAATAGTGTGAGTGTCCTCTTCTCCTTCTTCTAAGTCTGTACACACTTCACTTAGTGCACACACATAGGTTCGGCCTTCACTTGTTTTGCACACACAATTTATTCTTCATTTTGCACACACTTAAGCTTGGCCTCTTTCCTTCTTGTACTCTTCCACTTTGCACATACACTTTGTTATTCTCTTTTTAATCTTCAAGTGTGCACAACCACAAGGCTACGGCCTTCACTTGTTCAATTTGCACACAAAGGCACTAAGCCTTGGCCTTCCTCTCTTTGCACACCCACTGCCCGTTGGGCCTTCTCCTCACTTTGCATACACACAAAGTGTTCTTCAATTTGGCACACACACAAGGGCTACGGCCACTTGTTTTCTTTTTGCACACACCAATGTTTAGGACCTCCTCCTCTTTTTGCACACCCCAAAGGCTACGGCCTCTTCTTCAAATGCACACATAAGAGGTGTTCTTCTATTTAGCACACACACAAGGGCATGCCTCGGCCTCCTCTTGCACACACCCGAATACCATCACAAGGGGCTACGGCCTCCTCCTTTTCTTTTTACACAAAAGGCACAAAGGCCTCGGCCTTCTCTTCTTCTCTTACCACACACACGAGGCAAGGCCTCGGCCTTCTTTGGAACACACACAATGTGTGTAGAGCACAAGGAAAACAAGCCTCGGGTCTTCACCTAGCCTTCGGGCGCGCAAGGTGCACGGCACAGGGGCGCGCAAGACCTCCTACCTGCGGGGCGCGCAAGTGCAACACCCGCGGGGTCTTCCTCTTGCTGCGCAAGGGTGCGGGCAGAGAGGGAACAAGCCTCGGGCGCGCAAGAATGCTGCGGCCACGAGCTCCTCCTGCCGCGCAAAGGATTAGCGCGCAGGGGACTTCATCCGCGCAAATATAATTTGCACGGGGCTTCAACTTCGCGAGGCAGAGGTGCACTCACGGTTCTTCGGATCTTCAACAAAGGATCAGCAAGCCTTACCGTGCTTCGGGTTCTCTTTTTATAGGCATAGGGATGCTTCACCACTTCCGCGGGATTCAAATCCAAACTCCCGAAATATTCGGATCTTCAAGATTTTTTCAAATCTTGAACTTTCTTTCCTCTGTTTCAACGCGGCTTCCCTTATTTTTCGGCCTTCTTCTCATGCATGCATTTTCGAACGTTTGCATGGCCTACTTTAAGTCGATACATGCAAAGAATAAACCAACATGGCCTCGCACCTTCGGGTTGCTTCGGCCGAACACGAAATTCTTCATTTGTTACATGCAAACCCATATTTATGCATGGATAGGTTCAGTAGGGCCAGACGAACCGAATGGAGTCTTCATCTTCGTCGGAGGTGGCCGGACACTCCATTTCTATCCTCGGGGAGGTCTCTGGTTTGAAGGAAGCTCGCGGGTGGAAGTGGCTCATCGCGGGGTTGAAGACAATGCCCAGTGCCGTTGGATCCATGTTTTAATGACCTCGGACGGCTGTTATTAAATCATCGTCGCGCAGATGGTTCGTGCGGTGGATATTAGACGCGCGATGAGATGTGCGGCTCAGATTCAATCCCAGCGAAAAAACTCGTTCCCACATCGAAACGGCGCGGGATTTTGCCGCGGCTTATTACCCAGCCGCTGCCACAACTCGGCAATTGAATCTCCTCCCCTCTTGGTGCCGCCCCGCACCGAGTTCTCCCTGCGGGCGCGCTCTGCGCCCACTCTCTTCTCCTGCGGGCGCGCTCTAGCGCCCACCATGAACACTCGGGTGCGCGGGCTTCACCTCCGCGTGCCCTCGGGGCTTATACACGGCCCCGACCCTTGCCTCTCGGGCTGGCCACATGGGATCCCCCCTTGGGCGTGGCGCCTTAGGCCCACATGTGCCTTGGGGGTTGAACCCTTAAGGCTGGCCCTTGGTGGCTATTTTTTTGCTAAGTATAGAGCAAGTCCTTTGTTAAGGACTAAGTGTAAAATGCCATGTGCCACAACTCTTCTCCTCCATTTCTTCTCTTCTCCCACATTTCTTATTCATTTGAATTCTTTAATGCTTCTTCTTAGGAATTCATCTATTCTCTTTTCATCATGTATTCAATATTTAAGAATGGAATTCTCGAAGGGTCTTCCTTCAACCGATGCTCTTGAATCAACATGAAATCTCCAATGTGCTTCATTGATCTAATCAGAGATCAAGTTGGAACATCTTCTGATTCACATGCACTAAGAGATACTGCATGGACTTCTTCAGCTCACTTCATCCACTTAGGACTTGTGGATGGATCTTCTTCAACTCCTCATGCATTGTCACTACAATGCATGGTCTTCAATCATTGATGTGACTTTGTATCATCAGGATACAAGTTCTATGAACTTAATGATCAGCTCAACAATCGTCAGATTTTCATGGAGAATGTTTTAACCATATTCTCCAATGCCACTTAGTGAATCTCCTAAGTGACATTCATCTTAGTACCATGGCCATTCTCCTTCATCACCATCACCATCACATCCTTTGACATTCACATCTTGACTCCTTGACATCCATTCATTCCAGGACAACTTCATGCCTCATTGACAACAAATGCAACACAATGCACTTCATACTCGATATTATCTATTTATGTATTCCATGATTAAGTTAATAATTAAATGGAATTTCAGTAGTTACATACAATTTCTTATTTATTATTCATTATTTACACATAGTATCATCCATTTTAAATGTCTATTGATTAGAATTTGATATCACACTTATTTTGGTTCAACCACCTATTAAATTTTATATTATTTTGATTTATATTTTATTAAAGACATAAAATATGAAACATTTATGAAACATGTTATTCCAATCAAATTACCTTACCTATCTATTGGGATAGGATCCCATTTATTATGTAATTAAATGAGATTTTACATATGGGAAATACTTTTTTATTTAAAAAAATTTAGGTTATGAAGTTTCAATTATGTACTTTAACCAGAGTATCCTTATAAGAAAAAAATAATTTTGTAAAACACTGGTCAAAATTAGTTAATTAGCTGTAACCCCATTACTGTCAACGCCGTTATATGAAAAAATTTAATTTGAAATATGTATGTGTGATTTTTTTACTCATTATTGTGGAAATTTACCTGAATTTGATCCAACCATCAATAAAATTCCATTATAGATGAATAATATGTATTTTTTTTGGCATTCACAATAGAGGTAGAGTCACATTTATAGAAAAAAACTGAACTAACAACATTATGATTCATTTTCTTATATATTGATTATTCCATGAATTTTACAGCAAGAGAGGTTGAATCTCAACACTGAATATAGAGGAATACCATGACATTATTTTTATTATTATGGATGATAAATCCAATGTGATGAGGTCTTCTATTCAATCTTGATTCCTCATATATAATATAATTAATAATTTCATAAAAAGGAAAAGTCCTTATTTCATCCAATGATGTAGATGATTTTCAAAAATTAAATACAATTCAATTATTCTTATGATTGGAATAAAAATGAATAAAGTTATTTCAATTACATTTTTGAAGTGAATTCTCATTTTTCACAGCAACCATTATATGAACAAGTGATGCTTATAGATTCAATGAAGTCATAAAATAATTATTTTTTCTAGATATGGATAATAACATGATTTTGTTTTGTATTAACCAAAAAAATATTATTGAGTACCTACTATGAGAGAGGAATCACGGGGAATTCATTAATGTCTTCCTAGATATAGGATATATGGGAAATCAATGCATAATAGTGATCAGAAACAACATTTCAGTATGATAAAATTTTATAACCTCCATGATGCATATACTTATGGTATTCAATATATATATAGAAAATAATGAATTTATTGTAGATATAAATGACTATATATTGATTGAGTGTATTAGTTAGGAGTTTAGAGTGTTCCAACTTCTATATGAGTATGAATTTAGAAGGTGATATCCATATCATGTTCATCCTTAAAGACTAAGAATTTGGAATCCCTTCTTCAACATCATGGTTGAGTAATTTATATGTGATTATCCCTTTTAATAAGTTTACCATATTAGTATTACAACAATAATAATGATGTTTTAATTGGTGACCACAATTACTATCAGAACATGAATCACATCTTAATGGGTTTCTGTTTACTCTTTAATTGACACACTTGTTCCTAATAATGGATTAAGATAATTGATAAGATTATATTATTGTTTACCTATCAATATTTCCAGCCAAATATTGAGGAAGGAATTAATATTAACCAAGAAATGAGATTTCTATATAATGTTAAAAACGAGTAATTAAGTGCATGCCATATAGAGGAATCCAAATAATTTATCTTTCTGTATTTCCAAAAACTAGGATATATAGATATTTGAGAGATAATAATATCATATTACACATTTATTACAATCCACATAATAATTTTTGTAATGATTAATTAAAATAAAAATTATTTTTAGTATAATGTACAACAAGATAACACCATTGATAAAAAATCTACCAAGGGAAAAAATGAGACTTATTTATATGGTTCTAAAACTCTAGATAAATTTTTAGGAAATATATATACACATACATTGGGTTGTTGTAATTTATTTGACCATAAAAGAATATTAAAATTTTGAAACAATAACTTTTTTCCTAGGGTTGACCCTAATAGACTGTAATAAACCATTTCATTTTAGGTAATCCAATTGTTTTTTAATTTTAAAACAATATTGTTGAGGTGTTAATAAAAAGTTCTTATTGAAAATATTGGGACACCAAGATAAGTGAAGGTGAACATGCATTCTCATTTTCTAGATTCATTAATAATCCAAACCATTCTTGTGGCATGCATATTCTTTCTATATATAATAAGGATTTTGCTAATAGATCTTTTGAATTAAAACCATTTCACATAGAAGATTAAAATCATTGATATTAATGATATTTTTATATCTATAAGTGAGTTGAATTATTCCATAAAAATACAATAATATACTTGGGAAAATAATGACATCAGACACTCTAATAGGTATAATCTTATGTTTATATGCCAAATTTTGATTATATATTCATAGATATTATTTTTCAATTGATAAAAGTTGATTGGGAGATTATCACCTTGTATGAAACCCATAAAACATGTGATGTAACCATAAAGATATCTATTAAAGTTATAAATTAATCCACAATAGACATTAGCACTATGATAATGTAAATTGGGTTGTTACAATTGGTTTCAAAGGATGTTTAGTAGAATCCATGGAAACCCGATTTTAAATGAATATAACAAATAAATTGAATTAATATAGTCACATATAATATTTTATTCACTTAACATTAATGATATTTTTATTTTATGGATCAATATTCTTGGGGATTGTGAGTTAATTAATTATGTACTATTATTTAGTGATGAAACTTAGTGGATGAAATGGAATCAACACAAGTAGGAAATTTATTTATTTCCATATTGAGATATCTGATACAAGTGGGTTTCAGAGATGATAATTTCATGTCCATATTAAGAAATATGATCTATGCTAGTAGTAATAACCATATAAATGTGGATAAAATTTATGTTCCACATTTTTATAAACCTATATTTGATAATTTCTAGGAAATATGCCTCCATATATTTGTGGATCTAAAAATCCAGTACTAGAAAAATAATGGATTACGATTCTTGAAATGATTATCATAATATTTGGATGAAATGAAAGAGAAATGGTGAAGAAGGCCATGCATTATCATAAGGCGATTATATTTATTTTTGGTAATTGATTCAAAATACTAGGGTGGAATAAGATAAAACATACCAAATATATTTTTTAAAAGAAAAAGTCTTCAATTAATATTTCCCTTGTGATAAACTAGGGAATATTTAGAGAATGTTACTTATCAAATAATAAAATGATTATGGAAGGTTATATGTGATTGTGAATACCTATATAATAACATTGAAGTATTTTATGAATTATATATGCAATCATGAGAGAATAATTGATTACATCTTTAAATACGCAAAGACATGACTATAAAAGGGAACTAGTTTCCCAAAAAAACTCTTCATATGATGGAAAATGTATAATATAACATGAAATAAAATATTTAGTATTTTATATCATATATATAAAAGGGAAATCCTAAAAATATTATGTTAGATGAGGGCTAAAAAAATTAATGCGTTGTAGAGGAAGAAGTGAATGAATAAAATTCCATCTTGTGAAAATTGTTTAAATAAATATCTTAAATTTTTTTAAGGGAATGAGAGATTATAAAAATTGTTAATATAAGGTAAATATGGTTATTTAATGTATTTTGAAGAAAGAATAATTTTTTTCACTTCTTCAAGAATTGATATGTGGAAAATTATTCACACTAATGTCCAAATCATCAAGGGAATGATGTAAAAAATGTTTAAGTAAGAAGGTGAAGGTTATGAGATAACTATTGTTGGGGTCATATTCATAAATATATGGTGGATATTATGTTAATCATCAACTAAAAAATTTAATTTAAGATTATTTGATTGTAGATCAACATAATATGTTATATCGTCCATGGTTCAAAAAACAATATATTTTCCTTACACCATATTAATGGAATTTTCAATCAAAATCCCTTAATGAAATATCATAGTAATAAGGATTTGTTAGTTAGTCTACATTATGACATATAATCATGGAATATTTGAATAAAAGATTATTATTCACAAGGTTGATTTTCAAATATTCTTTAGTATGTATTTTCTCTAAAAATATAATGACGAAATGTATTTAAAGGAAAAGGAAAAAAAATTCATGATGAGGATGATTAATTACTTATTATTATAGGGGATAATCCATTATCAGAGCCATATCTATATCCACCTACAATTGCTCTAGTAAATGAAATTCTAGGAGAATAAGAGGGGAAAAATCATTGGATGTAATAATTAATAATCAATATTAGGATATAAATATATTGTATAAATATATGGATGTTTTAACTCTAAAATTACAGTGAAATCCCCTAAAATGTGATGTTCACTTTTACATTGTTTTAATCCATGATGAGAGACCAATATCAACGAATCAATATAGAATGGAAACTATGTAATTAGAGGATTTGATAAAATATGTAACACCCTAACACTAGGTACCAAAAGATATTTCATATTTTACTACATTAGCACGACGAAAAGATAATAAAATCCATAAGGACCGATCAGTTTAGTATGCATGGAAATACTAGACACAAATATAATATTTACATTACATATTTAAATGAAAAAATAGTGTCTCCATTAAAAATAATCATATCTGTTAGATTATGCCTATAGTTCATTCATAATATACTTCTACGAATCCTGGGAGTTAATGAAACATATGAAAGGGGTAAGCTTTGATGATCAATAAAGTTAAACAATATAGAAAAGTACATCATAAATAATAATAATTCTTTAAGAAAATATATAAAACTGAAACTCAATCCTTTTAAACATAATATTATACATAATTGGGAAGGGAGAAACAGATAATTCAACTTAAATATTCTCATGGATATTCAACAAGATGAATAATCACATGTAATATCAATTACTAATATCATAATGAGGGAATTTATAATGTCAGACATCCTAACCATAATGTCCAGACCACCTGACAAAAACATAAATAACCATACCATCATGTCCTTATTCCAAGACAGTATATTGTCTCATGAGAACTAAATATCCATTAATGGGATATAAAGGGCCCCACTTTTAACATACTATGTCAAATGCAATCCTCATATATAAAGGGTGAGATGTAACATAAACATTCGTATTAAACCCAACCTACGAAAGGTTAATACATTAACTATAATCCATAATTTGTAAAAAAAATAGAATATCAATAGGAAAACATATCATAAAACCTTCAATACAATATGGATTCTTTTATCATAAAAAATAAACTTAAAAAAGGCATGAAATTCGATAAAAGATATTGACATAGATGAAAAAAATCAATTAAATTCATTAAAACTCTTTGAGATAAATATTCTTTTTTTACTTTTATACTATTTAAACAACATAAAAGTATAAAAGAAACATTTCATATGAAAACAACATTGTAATATTATAATGGATTATCCAAAAGTTAGGGAATTAATTATGAAAAAAATAACTTCTTGAACCATATAAGTTAAAATACAATATTATTTTAATTTTTCGAAATTGGTAATAAAGTACATCGTTTGGAAAAAGATTCAATGATTCATTTCAAAAAAACGATACAATTTAAAATATGGGTAATAATGTATTCCGAAAAATTGTGGGTAATATTTTTAATTACATTTCATGAATCATGTAATGGATAATATAGATGTCCCAGTAGATGAATTCATATAAACATCAAGCAATAATTAGATTGTGAAATTAACCCTTACCTTTTAATTTCCATTAGTCAAGGGTGAATTAACCTCTTGTATAACAGTTAATTTTTTTTATTAAATTACATAATGACCATATCAGTATTTATTATTTCATATATTATCGTCTTATAATAATTTGAAAAAAATATTTCCATAGCACCATTATTTGTGGTGTTCACTGCTTCTTTTACCCATTCATATTTTACTGTGTAAACCATGTTTTTTAGGAATATAATTTATTTTATTCATTTCCTGAATAATATTTAGTTTAAAATTGTTATTATTCTTTATCATTTAAATTTTATATTAATTTTTAATGGTTTACGTGGAGAATGAATCACACCGTGTCTTAGAGACGGTAGGCCGTATGTAAAAACAGGTGACGATATCATTCCCTTAATGATTAAATTGTGTATAATTGGATTGTATATTAATTATACAGAGTCATAATAAAGCTATATAATTTTTTTATATACATTATACTCATCATTATATACATAAAAATAATGTAGTATAGAATAATAAATTACACTATAATGTCGAGACGGTAAGATGTACGTACTCACACATTGTGATATTGTTATTAGTAGGATGAATAGATGGAGGAGTACAGTGGTTAAATTATTATAATAAAATATAAAACAAATATGATATTTTAGTTATTAATTTTGTATGGTAACAACATAGTAGTTGTACGTAGATGAAGTAATGAAATTGAATTCAATTGGAAAAACAATTTCCTCTTCTTTTAGCGTCTCCTTTTGATTTGCACAGAAGGACTCCACATGATGGATTTATTCCCAAATTATAGACTATTAAGTAAAGTGAAGGATGCTGGGAGGATAATTGGGATGGGTTTCTCCAAGCCAAATGGCGTTAGAGTTGTGAATAAAATTGAAGGTGATATGCCCTTTTATAATGTTGGGGAGGGGATCTTTTGGAAACATTGAAACTATTAATTTATTTTAAATTGATTTTTGGTTTAAAATAATGAAAATTTGATTTATTTAGAATATAATATGGGGATGTTTGGAAATCATCTCATCTAATTAGTTGTATACATGTTTCAGTCAAATAATAAACCTTATCTTTTCTGTTTAACTCTTACTACATAATTTTAACTAGTATCGTGTCTACGTGTCTTTTTATACTATAGGATTAATATAGTTACTATTCAAAGAAAAAAGAACCCCAATTTGGTCACTATTGACATATATAACATTATCATTGATAATTTGATTAAACCTAATTTTTTATTAATTTTTTAACAATTAATTATATTTTATTTATTTTAAAGTATCATTTATGTCATTTTTGATACAATTCAATATTATCATTTTTAAAAATATCAAACCAACATGATAACATAGAATAAATAATGAACATATATCACTAACATGTCTATGTTATCAATAATATTCGTGGATGTTATTAATTAGTTAAAATTTTATTTATTTTAATATCACTCAAATATTTAAAATAATTTAATTTATTCTTTGTTTAATAATTCAATTACTGCATCATTATTATGCCCCCAATTTAATTTAAATAATTTATTAATAAAATTATAAATAAATTAACATAATTTAGACAATAATTTTAGCTTTCAAAATACAATTTATAGTTGACCATATCATTTATATATCATCGTATTAAAAATGATATTTTTATTAGAAATTTAATATGACATTTTTAACTCATCATTAAATGAAATATAATAAACTTTTTAATAGAAATAAAGTGGCATTAAAAATATCATATTTTAGTACTATGGTTTATTTTTCTTTAATAACATTTATCCAATAAAAATTGATAAGTAGTAGGTTAAAATTATATTATTATAATATTATTTTTAAATTTTATTTCCGTATTTATCATTAATAGAGTTAAATAAAATTAAAAAGTTACTATAAAACAAAAACTTATTTTCAACCTCTTAGACCAAATTTTTTATGTTTTTTATAATCATTTTTTTCAATTTATCGTAATTTAATTCACAGAATCAATAAAATAATGTATAATTATAATCCGCATATGTGGTTAGAAGGTGTGAAAAAGAGAGGTTCAAAAGATTAATGGCCTTTTTATATCTAAGTCTATTATAAAAAACATTCCAATGAACTAAATTTGGAAAATATATTTATTATTAATCTATTGTGACATTAAAATAGATTAAAATTAAAATTATTATTTAAATTAAAAATTCAATTTTTTAATAATAATGTAGTATTTTTCACTATTCATCGAAAATTGATACCTTTCAAAAAATACAAACAATTGACCATAAACTAATTTTTATATTATGAAATGAAAAAATGAAGTCTATTTTGTAAAATTATAATTTTCAATATCATATTTTTGTTAATATAATTCATAACCACTTTTTAAATGGGTAGTCTCTTAGGTTATGGTGCGCTCAAACTTCATGTTGTGTACTTTACAAATTATTGAATTATGTGAAAGGAATAATATCGTGGAAGAATGGGGTTTTACATTCATTTTTGTTACGAATAATTTCATCCTCTAGGTTTCGATAATATCACTTTATAAACAGATTTATATGGTTCTTCATCATATGTTCCTCTGGTTCCCATATAACCTCTACCATTTTATATTTTCTCCAAAAATATTTAACTAAATGGGACGTATAATTTCTCAAAACTTGTTATTTGGTATCAAGTAATTTAATTAGATCATCACTATAATATTAACTAAGTTCTGGTTCTATTTATTAATTCGTGAGTACATGCGTTGGGTCTGGAATGTATTTCCTCAACAGTGATTTGTGGAACATATCATGAACTTTGAAGAGACCTGGTGACATTTCCAAACAGTAAGCTACACCTCCAATTAATTTCAAAATCTCAAAAGGTCTGATGTAACTAGGACATAATTTACCTTTCATACTGAATCATATAACACAATCTCTTGGGTATAACATCAATAAAACAATATCTTCTACTTGGAATTAAAAATACTTCCTTCAATTACAAGCATGTAAAATTTTCCGACTTTGTGCTGTTGTGATATGGGTCTGAATATCATCACATTTTTTGTCTTTTCATCAACAAGTTATGGGCCTATGAGTTTTATTTCCCCAAAATCTTCCCAATTTGTTTGGTTATGACATATCTTTCGCTAAAATTCTTCATATTGTGCCATCTAAATACTTGAAAGGAAGATACTATTATAGGAATTTTATAATAGAGTTAAATATTCATCCCACATACCCTAAAGCTAGAATGGAATCGCCATTTCAAGAAGTTCAAACTGATATAAATTACTATTCGTGTGATGGTGGCCAAGCTTCCCCCAGATTCTCTCACCTTAGCACACCTTACACTAAGGTCCTATGCTGGTGTGATAAGGGGGCTATGTAAAGAGACCGTAATTGCCATCTGTAATCCATTGTTTAAAATAAAAATTTTTATTTCTTCTTATAATAATGTTTATGAATTTTTAAATGTTCGGATAAATATATATTTCATAATTTTGATTAATTTTAGAGAAAGGATATTTTAAAAATGTATATGTAAACCTTAAATAATTAGAATTGTGTAATGATTTTCAAAGAATGGTCTTCTACAATTATGTTAAGTAATAAATTTAGAGTCTAATAAGATCAACTTAATTTTTGATGAATAATAGATTATTAATAGTTATTTTATGCTTAGGATTGGTAATGTGACTAAATGGATTAGTAATCTCACTTAGAGAAAGCATTAATATAATCTAGGCACCTTGATTAAGTAATGTGATTCAATAAAATAGGTAAATAACTATTTTAGAAATTATTAGTCAAGTATTAGTTTTTGCGGGTGAATAGTACTTTTTTAATTAAAAATGAAATTAAAATATTTAGAAAATTATTTATATAAAATGGATTTCATTTTTGAACTCCGAGCATCGATATTATGTTAAGGTAACTTTTGGGGATTTTTCTAAGAAAAATGAATTTTCGGTGAATAGTATATTTATTTAAAAATTAAATGAAAAATATATAGGAAATTATTTTTATAATATGGAATTCATTTTTGAAATCAGAGCATTGCTATTTTGTTAAGGTGAAATTTTGGGATTTTTCTGAGAAAGTTGAATTTTCAATGAATAGTGAAAATACAGTTTTAGGGTTTCGGTCTGTTTAATGACATCATAACAGTGTCATGATGATTTCATGAGATATTTTAACTGTTGGCCGACCAAAGGTGATGAATTATTATATGGGGGAACCATGTGGCCAGTACCATGGGAAAATATCATGGGCAAGCCAATGGTTTTTCCAAAACCACCAATGAGGTGTCCCTTGGCCATTAATGCCTTGTCCCCTCACTTTCCCAATATATACCAATCCATCCACTCATCCATTCGACTCCCAACTATCCCCCAACAGTGCTATGGTCTCACTACCTCCCTCGGAGTCCTCCCAAGGTGCCCCCAATTCCTCAAGGTCCCAACCTTTGATTTTTTAGAGTTACGTTTTAAGGTAAGGGATCCAACCTCTCTCTTTCTTTTCAAGTAATCTTTTTTATGTCATTTCTTTTATTCTCCATGTTATTATATTGGAGGATGTTATTTTATATTGCTCTTAATTCCCTATTTATGTTCATATGATGAGATACTCCCTTTTTCTCTCATCAATTCATTTTAAGGAAGATTAAGTGGCGCCGTTAGGTTGCTGAAATTTTAAGGGATTCATTCACCTTTCTCATTTTTCAAAGATCTACTATCAAGTCGTGTCATTCATTTACCTTTTTATTATGTTGGGGTATGGTATATATATCAATAATACTTATATTTTATGTTCATATGATGAGAGACCCTATTTTATCTCTTCATTGCATTTTTTTTGATGTTTAAGTGACGCTGTTATGCTACCGAATTTTTAAGGGATTCGTTCACCTATCTCATTTCCAAGTTCTATTTTCATGTCAAGTCTTTTAAGTTCCTTTTATTATTTTGGGGAATGATATTTATATCTATCATACTGATCTTTTATGTTAATATTATGAGAGACCCTATTTCATCTATTCAATTCATTTTTTTTGAAGTTTTAAGTGGCGTCGTTATGCTGCTGAATTTTTGTAAGGGATTCTTTCACTCTTTCAATTTTCAAAGTTCTAATTTCATGGAAAGTGATTTATGTTCCCTTTTCTTATGTTGGGGTATCATATCTATATCCATCATACTTACCTCTTATGTTCATATGATTATATACCATATTTGATCTCATCAATTCATTTTTTGAAGTTTTAAGTTATGTCGTTAGGCTGCTGAATTTTCACAAGAGAAATATTATTTTTGTATTCCTTTCACGATTTTCAATTCATATGTTATGTCTTTAAAATTTCATTACTATATTTTTATATCCATTATATTCTGTCCCTCTACTATTTTATGGATCATTTATGAGTGGGTCACCCATGACCCCTCTCTTTTCAATTTTTTTAAACCTTGCAACATAGCTGTTATGCTGCTGAATTTCCGTCTCAAAATGTCTCACTCTTTTTCCAAAATTATTTTATTTTATTAAGTGAATACTCAAAGTTCTTTAATCTAAAGGTGTATTCAAATATATACCAAAATGTTCTATTTTAAATTCTGGGATTTACATACATGAGACCCACTTTCCGTTTCTGTGGGTTTTAAAGTGACATAAAGATCATATATTTAAAGTAGTTTTTAAAATGTTATGATTATTAAATTAAACCAATTTATTTTATTCTATATGGGTTTTTTATGAAATGAATGATGATGATATATGTGGATCACATGATAATAAATGAGAATTTAAAGGTGAGCCCTGATTGCGCTCCAATGCATTGGGTAAAGACTTAATCTCTAGAGATGACCATTTTGATTGATACCTTGGTGAATAACCTTGGTAATTTTTATTGACACCGTGGGGATGGACCTTGGTGAAATAGAAATGATTGCATTTGTTAAATTTTATAGACACATCATTATGTTATGAAATACGTTATTTTTATTATGATATGACCCATGATTTGATTCTAATTCCTTAATGTTCTTTTCATGACTTTATTGATTATCTCAAGTTCACATGTTAAATGTTTCCCTCATTTCCCTTACTGGGCCTTCTTCTCACCCTTTCTATTGATGTATGTACCCAGGTTATGAGATGCAGTAATGAACCTAGGAGGAAGATAAGTAAAATCTTTTCAAGTTTTTAAGAAGAAGGTTTTTTTGTTTCATTTATTAAGTTCATGGTTTCCATGACACTAAACCTTAAAGATCCTCAGTTTTGTATAATGTAATGAATGATTATGTGACAAAAAGGTGGGATTCTAAAAAAAGGCCCCAAATAATATAGATTTGGTACACTATATTTTTTTTGCACCATTTGAAGTAGAATAATGAGTTTGATTCTTATAATTTATTACATTTATCTATTACATGAGTTGGAAAGGTGTTTTACACATGATTTGGTATATGTATGAATGCATAAATAAGTTCACAGTGACGAAGATTGATGTTTAGAA
Organism: Viscum album; assembly: GCA_963277665.1. NCBI lineage: Eukaryota > Viridiplantae > Streptophyta > Magnoliopsida > Santalales > Viscaceae > Viscum > Viscum album. The sequence goes on from OY728129.1 coordinate 1,240,734,382, forward strand.
TCATCTTGGAAATAAGATAATGAAAAATTGACTGGATCAAGGCTATAAATATTGTGACTAATAGTTTATCAAATCTTAATGGGAGTTTATTATTTTATTTCCACTCACTCCACCTTATACAATAATGTAAGATAGTTTTTGTTAATGGAGTTACCATACCTTGTTGGAAAAAGTATGGTTGATGATGATTCAAAAATTCCTTCAAATTATCCATAAGAGTAAATTCATTATGATTGAAAATATTCTTACCAATTTGTGTACTTGATAATGTGTCAAATTGTTTTCCCTTATAGTTATAAAATTATAAGAAACCATTTTTTTCAAATATTTATGTATGGGGTTAGAGGGAATATTTTAAGGATTTATTAAGTGGTAAAAATGAAGCCCTTGGCATGAAATGTATATTTATATTGTATTATAAGGAAATAACGAGACACTATTTAAAAAACTCCTTAAACAGGAATGTAACCTTTGTATGACATATCATATTTCTTGAGAGAGAGATAACACACTAAAGGGGGTATTTGGAGAGTGATTGACTTCCATGAAGTTGATGCTCATGAAAAAAATATGATGGTACAATAAAATATTCAACATGACCTCATAGAAGAATTTTTTTCGCAAAAAGGTTTGTGTGTTGGAGCTATAGAGTGGTAAGACAACTAGGGAGACATTATTTTTTAGTCATTGTTGATGATGACTCATTATAGGTTGAAAATAATAAATATATCCCCTATATGGAAGAATTTTAGATCTCAAAAGATACAAAATGCTTGGAGGAATTGAATTATATGACGGATTCCTTGTATCAAAACAAACTTAGGGTAATCATCAATCCCATAGTTATTGTAATTCACTTTGGATTAATTTGGTTATTGAAGAAAAAACAAGACATGGTCAGTAAATTAAATACCTATAAAACAAGGCAAGTGGGTAAAAAGACTAAAATATGTTATTTAATTGAATATAAGGTAACATTTTTTCATTTTTCCATTTTTAAGACCATAATAATATTTCATTTCATAATAGCATAGAATGGCTATAAAAATTGAAAAATGGATTTCAAAACTACTACCCTTAAAAATAACATTAAAGATGATTTTCAAAAGACACAACTAGATATGGTTGAGACTCAAGGAATGTTCAGGATGTTATTCAAGTTTTTGAGATCCATATATAAATTAACGAAATAATATATTTTATGGAATATTCAATTAGATGATCCCATAAATGGATTTGGATACAAAAGGGGAAAATGAGATCTATGAGATTATTATATAATTAGATAGTGTATATTTATATTTATAATAGTATAGATTGATTAAATAATAGTAAATGTCAACAATATATCATCCTTATAAGAGATTAATGAATGAATGAGAAAAGTATTCAATACTAATAAATTCTATGAAGTTGCATATATATTTAGGATAATGATTTTACATTGACAGAAAACTAAATGGGTTCTATTTAGAATAATAAAATAGAGAAATTGTTTTAATTTAATATATAATACGTATTTTCAATGAAAATGTATCCATAGAGACAACAAGAAATATTTATAATGTTTAATATCCCAAAGTATTCTCTAATAAATTCTGACATGTATTACATTATATGTGTGAAGATTGATTTTTCCGCTCATCTTTTCATAGAATGAATATATTATACAGATATAGGTGAAAAATATTGGACTATTGTTAGGGTGATCATAGAGTATGAAATTTGAGCTTAGGATATTGTCCCGATGTATATAGGTGATGATTATTCATTCATGAATGATTGTAAATATTATATATTTTAGATATATTTGAATAATATGATGACATTTTATGAATATATAATGTTGTATACATAGTGGATTTATGATATGGATGTGTTTAATTTAGCTTGTTATCTTAATTTCTACTAGGGAATCTGAGTATATTGTAAAATATTATATATCCTAAGATGTATTTTTGATTATTCCATTTTCCAATAGTATGAAGTTGTGTCCCATAGTCATGAACATATGATAGTTTTTTTGAAAACATGGTAATGACTGATTTCTTCAAAGATTCAATGTCATGTCTATTAACAAAAAAAACAAAAATTAGATGATCTATTTCATGATAGACTATTCTCAATGAGGTGAAGTTTATTTGATCAGAGTACCCCCATGGTAAATCATGGTATTCCCCTTGATGACAGATCTATCTTAGTACTGGCATGAGTATCATGTTAGTTCTTATGGGCTAAATGTTTCAATTAGTTGGATCATGTGAAATTGATATTTTCTTGGAGTTGGTTTTGTAAATCTAAATTTATTATTACATCATTAAATGTTTCTATTAATAATTATTTTTGATAGCACATTATTAATTTTACTATAAAATAAATTTGTATGTGAAAATGTCCTAGGAAAATATTCCACATTTAATCGTCTTAGAAGTTTCTATTTATCATTATATTTATGAGGATCCAATGTTTTTTTCAAAAAATATTTTTTATACATATATATGATATCAGTTAATACAGAATATTATAATATAGTCTATCATATGGATATACATAGAAAATTGATGCACCCTTTTATGGTGTACACCCATGTAAATTTCCAATGTGGAAGATTATAATAATAGATCATCTAATAAAAATTCATTTTATTAGTTTTCATTTCATTTTTATATATGTGTATGTTTGTATTTATCCATTGTCATTAAATTTTTCATTAATTGATATTATGACTCATAAACATTGATTTATTGAAGAAAAACATAAAGAAATGTGTTTGGGATGTTATAATATATGTTGGGTGAATCATGAGTAATATTTCATTAATGGGAAACGGGAGAGAGGATTTATCTAATTTTCCCCCTTTTCAATGTTTACATTCTAGTACCTTTTACGGAAATGGAACTCCATGGATAAAACAATTCCCTTGGGTTTCAATGAGGATATTGTTTTTGGAATACTATATATAGATTATGTCACAAACCATCCAATATACCCTCACACCAATATACCAGAGACTTCACCAAAATAGATTGAAGGGTGTTCCTAATCCGTAAGGGGTGGTTACTAGAACAAGTCATCCTATAATAAAATATTGATAATGAATTTTCCACATTAACAGTGGAAGAAACAGATAAATATCAGTATGCTCAAAAACACCCAAAAGAGACAGTACTAGAAACAAAAGTGGAATGTCCAAATAAAAAAAGTACACCATTAATGTACTAAAAAGTGACAAGAAAACCCAACATCCCAAAAAGACATTGCTCCTATCCCTAAAGCATCAAGAACATCATCCTCATATAAGAGGTTCTTTCTATTATCTCGAACATTGAAGATGATATTTTACAAACTCCCAAAGGAAAAGAAAGGTTGTGACGTAATATCCCAGTAGTGTCTCACCAAGTGTTCCATAATTACTTTCCATAATAATAAAATAATATATGCATTAAATTTTAAATAAAACCAGTGTCGTAGTAAAACATAATTTTGAAAACAACATGATTTTCATTTCAAATATTGGAAACAATTCATACAATTTATTTAGAATAAATTTTATATTAAATGGTTATATAATAAACTCTGCATGTGTAATGTAGTTTCAAAATACATGTAATAATTATCAATGAACTCATAATAAGTACCATTGTCATATTCCATATTTTATTATTGTTTCTAACTATAATATCATATCCCTCTCCTATATGTGATCATGTAATATGTTTATACATGTCCCTCAAGCTTATGCTAAAAGGACTCATCAACATTCTTTCAATAATATGTCCTACCAAACTATATTTTATTATTGTTTTCATCATCATTATGTCACTAGGTAATTACACTCTTAGTGATCTTATAAAAAATAAACCACTAACTACCTAGGATATCATATTATAAACAAATAAATAAATAAATTGAAAATATTTTTAATTTTCAATTTCCCTATTTTGAGTTTCAATATTCTAATTTCATTACAATACTGAAACATAGGGTTTTCATCATTTCCTGAATTTCTAATTAAAAACCAATAATTAGGTTTTATCAATTCAATTTGACACTTTTTTCTCAAAAATAAATCCTCAAATCATTTCAAAATTACTTCACTTTTATAATATACCACAATTTAAAATTATGTTAGAATTAAGGGATTTACCAAAAGTCACATGCCTAATACAATTCATTGTCAAATTTTATTAAAATTGGTATTCATAAATAAAATAAAATAAATTAAAAACAAAACCCAAATTATGGTTAATTAAATTGTCCAATCATAAAAAACCACCAACCATTAATCAATGTATCAATGTAGAACACCTAGAGAGGTATGTTTTAACAAATAACAATGAAAAATGAGAAATAGAAATACATGCCAGATTCAATATTCATTTCAAAATAATTTTTATCCATTAACACTATAATGATTAATCAATATTAAAGGGGAAAAATGTGAGATCCCAAGAGAAGGAATGGGGGAAGATCCATTGACTAGAGAGAGATTTAACAAGTCTCACTAAAATTAGATCATTATAGGATGGGGTTTGAAGGACCCAAAAGGGTATCTTGAGAGACTTAATGTACTATAATTTCATGTTATTTGTGTTTGGGTTTAATAAAAGGACAAAAAAGGTGTTTGGGTATTTCAAAAAGAATCCTAAATAAAACTTATCATTGACACGATTAACTGGGTAGGGCCCCATAGTTTGAAAAAACATGAACTATAACTATGCACCCCTTTACTAGGGTTCATGTAATAAAATATTTGGGAACATAGTTTATTGAGTTCTATACTAAATATGAAAGCCCCCGCTTCTTAGGGATTCACGAAATTCCTTGGTTGGGAAGGGAGTTTGATAAAACCGTCATCCAAATATCCACTACATAAAAGGCATCCGATATTTTTGAAATTTCACAATATTTACCCCATATAAAATCCCTACAAATGATTCAGTAAAAACAGAGTTTAATAGTTTCTAAAAATCAAAAAATGGGAAGTTACATCCTCCCCACCATGTAAACATTCTAACCCAATAACCCCTTTAGAGATGTTTCTATATTAAAAAGTTGATTCCCACTCTCTCTCATCAGGGCCTCTATTTACGATGTCTCATGCATATCAGAACCATTCTACCCATTTTTATAGTCCAATGGTAGAATACACACAATAATTACATTTATCTCAAAAATAGAAAATCCAAATTGGATTCTCATTCATGGTTAAATGAAGCACCACATTAAGATCACTCCTGCCCAAAACATTATATGTGTCATATATATTCTTCTATGGCTAGGATTAAAGGGAAACATTATGTATCAAGGCAAACTATGGTGGAAGTGAGAAATCATAATACACTTTCCACATACACTCAAAAACCTCAAAATATCCCACAAAAAGTCAAACAATCATCCCTTTCCTCGCTAGATTTTTATGACCCAAATGAGATGAAACATTAATGAAAACATGATCACATCTATTAAATCCAATTATATGTGGATATGTTCAATATAAGATTTATATCATCTATGTTCTATCAAAATTTTATGAAGAATCACATAAATATCTTTTTTATCTCAAAAAACAAGATTGGTCCAAATAAATAATGTTCACCAATCCGTGACTAACACAATGTACATTTACATTATCCACCATAAAATGCCTCCAACGAATCCATACTGATCTCAATCTAATAACTATTGTTATAGGAAAACTGAAAATTTTCCAAATTATAATCCCAAGCTCCATTAAACTCATGGAAACATGTAAGAATTCTATCCTATAGCAATAAATATAGTTTTATTTGTCTAAAGTTTCATCAATGGATGGTATCCAGTTTTCAAGGGAACCAAAGATCCCAGTTCCTCTTAAAGGCCACTTCAAACAAAAGAATTAAAATGCATTCTCTACCAGTTACAATAGAATATGGAACTCATTTTAAATGACCAATATATTTTACATAAATATTTTCCATCTACTCAAGAGTGGTTGTTTCACAAATGGGTATAAATTATCTGATTTGGTCAGACTATATTTCACAACCCATATCAGAATTTTCATTATCAATATTTGTGGAATCTACACCACAATTTCCATAGGGATCTCATCTCACTTCAATGTTTTCATTGATTGTGGATGAAGAAACCCTAAATGATTCTTTAGCTCGATGTTGATATACTAAAAATTATGACAATGAGGGACAAAATCAACAATGTATTTTCTCATAGATAGCCACCATAATTGGCTCATAATATCATAAATTATCTTTTCTGTTCCTAGGTGAACTTAGGATATGATTTTATTTCAAGCCCACATCATAGATTTCCAAATAGATAACAAAAAAATGATCCTATTTTAAAAAATTAAAATATCATCCACTGAGAAATACTAATATGAAAATTTCTCCCCACTATAAAGAGATTATCTAATTGTACAGAAATCACTATCCAACTATTGTTTCTGATTAATCATATTGTTAATTGTGGGGGTAAAATAAACACAAGAAAAGGAATACACAACTTATGTTTGCTAAACTTCTTTATGTAACTTTTCAAAAAGAGCCATCAAGTTTCACTACTATGAGGATTCCTTAATGTCCGAGGTCGGATGTTTCTTGGTCAAATAATTAGTGAAAATAATCCATTTCTTAAGGGTATATGAATGATTGAAATTAGAATACTATAGGTACTCCACCCACCACGTTTAGCTGATATTTACATACATTCTAGAGAATACTAATATAAAAGTCATGAGTTTATGAAACACTATAAACAATTATTTAAAAAATAAATTCTACAAAATCATATGTGAATGAATTACTATCATGATTTCATGGTTAGTGGTACACTAATTCATCTTGAAAATCCAAAGAAACCAAGAAAAATTGGAAATTATTTGACAAAAATGTATAAGAACACAACTCAATCTCAAAACTGATGCATCATTGAAGACATATTTTCCTATTCGACATCTAGAAGAGCCTACAGTATTGAATAATTCCAAATTAACGTGATCTCAAAATGGTAACACATACATTTATCATCTATGTAAATACTCACCCTCTTTTGAGTTATATTTATAATCATAGAAGAGAATTTCATGAAATCCTCTAAAACCGGTGATAATATCATCCTGAACACATGTATTTATGAATATCAAAATTATTACACATTTACTCCCAATCCATGATATATTTTACCTTCTTCGTATAAACTGGGATACCATGTTTGGACAACACCTATCCAAAAAAATTCACTTCTATAATCTAGAAATTACATTTCAAAAGATTGTAATAATGTCAATTATTAATCAACATTTCTAGAACTTCTCTTAGCTGATTCATAGGATCCTGCATGGGCATGCTGTAAACTGGTATTTTATCAACAATATCCACCATAAAAGTATCAATTTACTCATGGAAGATCCTATTTATGAAATCCATATAGGCATTATGATAACTGTAGGGAATAAATGGAATGAAAATATAATCATAAAGGCTATAAATTCTCTAGATGTAGGGTAAAGGAATGTTAAATACTTTTATTCTTAACTAGTTGTAACCAGATAGATTATCAATTTTTAGAACCACTTTTTCATTTTCATCTTTCCTAATAGATCATTAATTCCCCACAAAAAAATTATTTAGAAAAAATCGATTGAGTTTTAGGAAATAAACATATATTTTATGTGTTACATAGACATTATTATTAATGAGAATGGGAAACACCCATGGTGACACATTTGTTTTTATAAATCATTTATCTATATTATCCTCAAACTGATACTTCGGTGAATTTTCATCTTCTAGTTCAATGAGGTACGAAGTTATAGATATTGTATAAGTACATGGAATTAAATTAAGATGGAACTATACCTCCATTATTTATGGAAAACTATAATTGCTTGATGGAAAAATAAAATAACTCAACAATCACTGTAGTAGATTACAAAAAAATATTCTCACTACATATCAAAAGAAGGTACTAATGAAACATTCCCTAACTCCGGATAGGATGTTCATGATATAGTAATCCTTGGGTATCATTATCCTTGAATAATATGGCACACCCCATTGGTAAAAATAAAGGAAAACTATCAAATATAACAATCAATTCAGTCATTATTATCAATGATCCAATCCATCAAAAAGATTCTAACAAGAGGGTTAGTGTAACGAACAATAAAATACCATGCAAGATAAATCTTTGAAAAAGAGCATACAAAAAAGGATAATAGGGACTAAACTATATATTTTTATTCAGGGGTATTGTAATATACATCCCATAAGATAAAAGATCAGGAGGAATATTATTCAGATTCTTAATATGTGTCTAAATGAATGAATGAGATAATACAGTATCAAATAATGTAGTCGGTAAACCTAAAACTATAGTGATGGTACCTCTCAACATCACTAGACCCATATCGTCTTCATCTAGAGAGTCTTCAGCTATGAAAGGATGATTAGTTTCAGATTCCTATTTTTATGACCCCTTAGATCCGGAATAATATTATTTAACCATAGTAATGTTTGGTTTTGATGATCACATGACACTATATGAGGATGGTAAAATATAAGAAAATGTCTGTATATCTTCTAAATGTCCATAGGGAATATATATTGTTTCCCCCAGTGATCACTTGGTTCGAATGCCCAAGGATTACACACATGAAATCTACGAGGAACATCATTATGTCTAGAAGAACATTACTATCATGATTTAGCATGAGATTCATCACACTTCCTCTTTCCCATAATAGAACTCACATTACATACACATAGTGAAAAATAAACTCTCATTAACCCTAACTTACCTTCCAGCTCATGTTCTCCCATAATCAACCTATTTTTATCGTAAATATAAGAAGAGAGAATAAACAAGAAAAACTTATAATGAATTTCCAATATATGTCCCTTATCAAACCAACATGTATTCATATTCTCATTTGATATAATATGTTCAATAAATTGAACTAGATTAGTGAATATGTTTTCACATTCATTCATTGTCCTATCAACCTGGTCGTGTATGTAAAACTCCATAGCCTTACCTAGGATTTTAGATACTAGATATAAATAGGAAATGATGTGAACATTAAAGTTCTTCCACTCCAAAACCTAATGATTCTTTACTATCACCATAATGTCCCACAATCTCATGTTTGGTCCATCCATAATGATGGTGGTACATTTGACCTATATCACATCAGGTGTCTCCCTAAACTCAAGAAATAACTCGATTAGTATCAATAAATTATACATCCTTTTTATGATCATTAGTTCATTGTTTCATTGGTGGCTTCTAGAGAAGGATCATATGAACACAAATCTAGAATTCTCCCCCATGTGGTTTTAATATAGGATCCATAATAGGAATAGGTGCATGTTCCTTTCATAGAGAATGGAAAACCGATAAAATAATCCCAATGATATTCTATTCCCTGGGAGGATTCAATTAATATGTTTATCTGAAGGGTTCTCCTAGAGCTGATGAACATATCTACTCAAATGAACGATCTATTAAAACATTATCAAACATCATTGAATACATCCGAATATTACTCAGATCAATACTCAAACAACATCAATTAGAAAATAAACCATTCCAAATCTGAGAAAATATTAAGTGATAAATTCACTAAATAGGTGTACTGTTCGACATATGAAAAATATTAATTATATAAAATAAAATCACACAAAATTAACACATCCATAATGTAAAATTATCCTTGTGAAATTATGGTATGACATGATAAAATCACTCAATATGATATATGATTTCATATATAGTGAATTTGTTAAAATTCATTATTATATAAAATTACATATGTTATGATATAGCATATCATAGTCTATTTTAGCACTGCATGGATTCTATAAAATATTTTATCACTTATGTTGTGTCATAATTTTTATATTAACAATTTTTTATTATCAATTAGTTTTTCAAAATGTATCCCATGATTTTTTGGGTGATGAAGGAATTATCCACGCAATAATGAAGATGATTATGTTCCTAATACATGGATTGGTAAATTTGATTCATTGATTGGATAATAGTGTATCAAATAATACATTCATGATTTATTAATAACTAAATTGATGTGGAATTTCATTGATGAATCATCCTGTAATGCTAAGATAAATTACATGATAAAACACAATTCAATGTTATGAGATGAGACATCTCAAATAGTGGGGAAATCTTCATTTTGAATTTGATCATGTTGGATTATATATTTATTTATTAACAAAAAATCTATTGAATCTTAAGATGTATAATTTCAATAACGAATGTTAAGGATTTGAGGTTTTTTAATATAATCTTAATTTAATGTGTATGATATTTGTATAGTGTGTGAAGAAAATTTTCGATGGGAATATTTAAATGTTTTGTAGTGTTTTAAAAAAAATTTAACACAGAAAACATATTTTATAATAATGTGTAATATTTTTGAGATCCCATGATGTAATGTGTAATATGTTAATTAGATTAAGAACCATCAGTAATTTATTTCATTATATTAATTGTAATATGAAAAATAATTATTAATGGAAGGTCATATGCAACATAAATTTCTAAAGAGAAATTATAAGTGTGACATTTTTTCTATGAAACAATTTATATTTTAGAAACATTACAATAAATAAATATTATATTTATATGTCATACTATGGTATACATGATACTTAATTTGTTATATGGGATTAAATAGTAAGACAAAAATGATATTATAAAAAAATGAATTACAATGATTTGTAGAAATAAATATTTTAAAGATTCAAAAATATTATGATGAAAAAGATATTATTTCATTTTCAAATTGTCATTATTGATTTTTATTCCATTATCCAACCTTTGAATTAATCAAAATAATAACTAGGTGACTGATGATATATATTTTTCATTAATTAAATGATATTCAAATGAAGATAATTTAAAATAAAAATTTGTGATCAAGAGGTAAAATAAATTATATACATCTTGTATTTAATAATATTATGATAAAATGTAAAAAAAATATTATTCATAACAAAAATAATCATAGAGAAATTTTGATATAATTTTTTGATTTAAAAGAGAAAGTAATGGCCATACCCTAGAAAAATTTATTGTCACACTATAAATAACTGTCCCACCAGATTGACATATGTTGTATGATTTCTATGTTGAAATAGAGAATTGTTTACTTGTAGACGCTGTGGATTAATTTTTAGATGAATAAAATAGTTTAGGATATTGTAATAATTTATATACACTTTAGCGGGAAAAAATAGGATGGGGGATGTAGAGGGTATTCATGGAAATTCAAGGGGGAAATGCAATTGTGGAAAATGGAATTTTTTTATTTTCCCCAAATACCCCATGTATTTTGATTTATTAAATTAGAGGATATCAGGCTCTCATGGTTAAGAATATCCTAGAATAAATATTATAAATTAAAAATCTATTGAATCTTGTAATAATGACATTTATATAATGTCATGAGTTGATGAATATATTATAATTAGAGGAAGATAAAAGGGAAGATGTTGGTTCGTACCAGACAATATCTCTATTTAAAAGAAATGAGGAAAATAAAATAGATAATACCAAACCAGGAAATAAAGAAAATCACCTTCTATAATTATGATGAAGAATATTAAGATGAAGATGTTGAACTGGTTTTACTAATCAGGTCCAATCAATGGAGAAAAAAAGAAGTAGTTGTTCTGGTGATACTTACTATTGAAATAGTTTGAGACAGAATAAGTATAAGAATAATGACAAAAGATGATGTGTAAAATGGATCAGAAATTATATTTCACCAGATCAAGACCATTATTGCTAAGTGATGGAATCTAGTGAATATTTTTTGAGGATGATCTGGTATTTAGGGTAATATATAGAGATAGATTTTTATTCCACTACTCATAATGATCATGTGGTTATTGGAGACATTTTTTGAGGATTCATATACAATAATATAGATTCATTGACTTTCTATGAATATTTTCAAACTAAATTACAAGTGGTATTATCCATTTGAAATTTCTTATGTGAGTATAATATTTAAGGATGCATTATAGTATATGATGATCATAAGTTTTGGACAATCCCTACTCATAAATTTTCAAGATGATAAATGGATAACCACCATGTAATTGATTATTAGATTAGATGTGAAAAATCTATGGAATGGATGATACTAATGAGAAAGTATTGTTATTCCTACATCAAGGTGAAACCTTATACAAATATCATGATTTTTTCCTTCTTTACTATTATTTATTGCAATAATAAATTTCTTGTTTTTTGATGTTTACAAAATCTTTATTCATATCGAAAATAATTGTGTATCAAAACGATTGGTTGTAATATTTTACTAGAAATTTATAATGGGATAAGAAAAAGGCATAATTTATTCACCCCATCCTAGTTAACTTCAACTTTTAAACAGGACCAAAAACAAGTATTAGGGAACATGTTTATCATTGATTTTATCTAAAATATATTTGACATTTGCATTTTTTAATAAATATGCACGATGTGAATATTTGAGTGTTTATAGAAGATCCTAATTTGGATATCTAATTTTCCATTCCAGTAAAAAATGATATATTGGGTTTGAACCATAATATACAAAAAAACTAAGAAAAACAAAGGCCAACGAACATCATATTATGTGATACAGATTAAAGAACACACTTGTTAAATTTAATATACACATTGAAATTTATGAGAATACAAATCTGTTAAAAATAAATGAAGGATGGTTCAATGAATTGTAAAATACACATAAATATATATTTATATGATGGGATCACATTTGACATCACAGGTAAAATAATTTAGGATCATCATAATTCAATAATTGAATTTTTAAAACATCATGAAGATAAATTTTAAATATTTTGAATAGAATATATTAATAGTTTTTAAGAACATTAATAAAATTATAAAAATTTATATTCATAAATGAATCTAATTTTAAGTAAAAACCAGAAATCTATAAAAAAATTAGATGAATATTTCAAAAATATTTTAAAGATAAAATATTGCCTCAAGTATTTTTGTTAAGTGTGAATCTTAAAAGAAGATTAAAAATCATGTAAAAAGAACATGATTTTTTTGGTGATCTATCTCTGTATACTATTATAAGATATTATATCATAATATAGAGAAATATATTTTTTACTAAATCAACTAAATATTCATATTTAGGAATAAAAAATCCAAAAAATAGTATTTGAATAAAAATATTGACAAAACTAAGAAATGTGCTAATGGTGGAAGTGAGGATATCAATTAATTGAAGATCCCAAAATGGTGTAAAAATTAATTGGGTTTCTATCCATAAAATTGATTATCAAAATTTTAGTTATACTATATTGACATGAAAAGGATGAGATTTAGGGGCCAATTATAGTTCTTATTGAGGTTTGTAAACATAGATATATATTATTTTAAAATAATTTAAATATGTTCCTATGATAAGGTATAATGAAATGGATATTTTAACAACCCTAATATAAAACCTTATATTCCAAAAACTAAATTCATAGAAATTACTGATATATTTATCAAGACGAAGGATGAATTCTTAGAGAAAAATATGGATATTAAGAAAATGTCATTCCATGTTATGGAGAGTGTTGTTATGCACCATCCAATAAAAATTCAAATGTTGAAGTGAAGTGAATTTCATAATGGAAAAAATAGTGATAAAATAAGAAAATATATCCTTTGGGAAGATACTAAATATGAATATCAAACTATGTGTCCTGATGAAGAATATTGAGAATGATATAATAAATAAATATCATAAAATTATTCTATTTGACATAAAGGAACACATCATGGACTATTGTAAAAATTCCATGAACATAATAATAAAATGAAAAAAATCTAGAATACACAGATGAATTAGTGATGAAAAGTACTAGTATAAATATTCTTATAGAATAAATCACTATTGAGGATTTTTATAGGCTTACAATTAATGTAATGAAGAATAAATAAAATTCATCATATAAGGACATTAAATTATTGAAATATATTTACAAAATGAATGAAATTAATTCTAAAATATGATATGGTTCTAATGAATACACTAAAAAATCCAATGTCTACAAAAGACTAGAACATATGTTTTTGAATGATTATATATATAAGAAAATAGATAACAATAGTCTTCAAAAAAAATTATAATTAAGGAAAATCTAGTTTGAATTGGATAAAAATATAGAGAAATATAAATAAAAGAATTTATTTATTTATTGTAAATAATGTTGTTATAACTAAAGAGAAAATAAAAATGAAAGAGTCTTATACTTATTAATGATAAATATATTTTTTAAATAATATGTGAATATAGGATGAAGATATCTCACCATAAAAACATCACAAATAATGCAGTTATGGGTTTAGATCTGTGTGTCATCTTTTATTATCCTATTAATGAGTTGAGGGAGACTCAAACTATTGCCAATTTTATTTACTGGTACTATATTTTACTTTGAATTAAAGATGATATGTTAAATGTAGATCTCATTTTAAGGTGTTATTATTATAAAACTACAAAATTCATCCATCATTGAACAATAAAACTGGAAATCATCCACGAAAATGACATTAAAGGAGAATCAATTGAGGAGGACCAAACAAAGAAGAAAATATTCGAAATTTTAGTTATTTTTGTTAAATATTAAATTTAGGAATGACTTGATGAGTTTAAAGGTTTAGGTAATATTATTATATTCTTATAACTGTATTTAATTATTATTTAAATTAATATGGTGGATCGATTACTAAAATAACAAATGGAAATAATTTTCATTGTTTTTCAAAATATTATATTTTTTATGTTTAGTTTAGGTTTATGAATATTAATTAAAATATTATTGTTAACATTTATTATTTAAATTAAATAATTTTAACCCATTTTGGATTATACATGGAAAAATAATTTTTCTAAATTGATCACAGTATTTTTTCACAATTGGTTAACCTATTTAGGGGTTGTTTTTATTGGATAAAAATAATTAATAAGATGAATTCAGTTCTATCTTTATATGAAAATGAAATGAATATTTACTCAATAAGGGGTAACATAAAGAAAGAGTTATAACCAATGGTTTGTAGACATTATTTTCCCAATATATAGATATATGATAAAAAATAACCTTAGATTACTCTTATAAAAAATCATAGAGAAAATCATCACCGTATATTTATTCTCTAAAAGGGTGAGAAGAGAAACAATGAAATGCTAGAGAAATATAAACATGAATTTAATAGTGGTTTTCAATGATATTAAAAATAACAAAAAAATATTATTGGATGTTATTTTAAATTTAAATGATTGATTCTAGATATTCATTGTTTAATATGTCTAATTCATTGATCAAAGTTCTATATTTAATTAAGAAAGAAATATTCTAGGTGTAGAAAGGATAAAAAATTATTAATGATGTTGGTAAAAATGATATTTGATTAAATGTGTTTCAAAATTTTCAAATGGAAGTAATATTTATTATAGTATTAGTCACAAAAAACAAATTTGTTGACTCCTTCAAAATAAAATTTTAAATGCATTGATGATCCATATCAAATTCATGTAGTTTTGATGTTTTTTGAGATATTTACATTTAAAAATATGAATTTTAATGTGGTTTTTCTTAGGATCACTATGAAATTACAAATTGAATGATGATTATGATGTTTTCATCATATATATAATATTTTCTGCATACTTAACATATCTTCTACTAATATGGAATAAATTTTAGAGATGAAGGGGTAATGTGAAAAATATTTATCCAAAGAACATTATTTCTTTCTATATATATATATATATATATGGATTCACATTAATATGTTTGTTATTGAACAAATACTATTCTTATGTATTATTTTACCTGAGTGATGATAATAATTTCAATATTTTTCTATAATGAAATGAATATTCTTTAAATATAAAAGGAAATATGTATCATATTTTTCACTCAAACATTGAATTTAATAAATATTATTATTTTACAAGAGATTTAACATATAGGGAAATATTGATATTCTAGTATTATTAAAAAGATCATAATTTCATAATTTGTTATTCTAAATATTCAAATATGAGATGCTAATGAAGATGTTATTTATTGTTGAAAAATAATGATGCATTTTCAATGTAGGATTCAATTTGTGGCATGAAAAAAAATATCTGGGATGGTGAGATTTATAAGATCAATGTATATTAAATTATATGTAATTAAAATGAGTATATTTGGATATAAAAAATTTCTAATCAAATGATTAATGAAATAATCTGATTTTCGTACACAACATTGGTAAGAATAAATATAAAAAATTAATATTCAAATTATGAATGAAATATAGGAATGGAATTATGTGATGTTATTTTGATTTAAAAGTTAAACAAAATATCATTATAGAGTATTAAATACTATCAACCCAAAAATTACTTGGTCATTCTATGTTGTCAATGTTCTATGATTTTCATAAATAAATAATGAAATGTGTATTTATTTATATTTATGAAAAATTTTAGATGAACAAAAGGACAATGTGTTCTATAAAACAAGAGATAGGATCATTTTTTGATATATAAAATTCAAACAAATGGTTAATCTAATAAATAAACTAGAATAATGATATTGAAGAAAATGAGATATTTTCTATTATGGGAAAAACATAGGCTATATCATTGATAAATTGAGATGATATCACTATTTTAGGAGAGATAATAATTTTTAAAACATATTATAGAACAAAATTCAATAAAATTATATAATAATGAATTTAATTAAAATCAAGATCGTATAAAAATATATATGATAATGAATAGTAAATAAAATTGGTTGGTTAATTTTTGACACCCTCCCTATGTTAAAAATAAAGGAATAGAAGTTTGGGGAGAATATATGAAACCAATGTTACTCTGAAAAATAACATCATCTACTGTATCAAATGAGATGATGACTAAGATGATGTTCAACATGTTTTGTTAATCAAATTTCATTGAAATATAAGTCAAAGTATAATATGTTATTATAATTCATATTATATATAAACTTTAGATATAATAATAATAAGAAAAGTATAGAAAGATGAAATATATTATGAATCAATAATATTCTTATAGTAATTAATTTATTTGATGACCAACTGAGATATTCTATTGAATAGACTCTGAGAATGATTTAGGAACATGGATATCATGTATTGGCCAAGTTGATGACTATGGCTTCTTAATATCCATTGTAAACAAAACAATATATGTTATGGAATTATATTAGATACTTTTGATGAATTTATAAAGAGGGACGATTGGTGATTACATCCATAGTGGAATATTTTGTTCAAAATAATAAACCGTAAATATATTCATGATAAACTATTTGTATTATAACATGCATTTTAGTTTATGGTAATCCTTATTGACATGGTTTGAGGATATTACAAATTCAAAAATAATAAATTTTTTAAAATATTACCAGTATAATATCTGTGTACTGGATTATACCAATCATTTCAAGGAGTAGGTTACCTAAAATGGGATAAACCTTATAAAAATATAGTTTAATTTTCAATGAATGTCAATTATACATTTCTGGTGTGTGTGAAACATTATTTAAATAATTAATATCTATTTATCATAATCATAAAAATTATTAAATAACCAATAGGGTGAATATTTAAATATCATATGTAATTTAGTAAAATAGTTGGAATAGCTAATGTACACCCTCTTATAATAGTACACTAACCCGTAGAGACTAAAAAAATCCATAATAACGTATAATGTATAAAATATTAAATGATTTAAATGAATCATGGGGTCCACCATATATGACAAAATACAACTTTTGATAATATATGTATGATATTTACCCTCATGAATTCTATAAAGGCTATTGGTACATTGATTTAATTGTATTGGTGGCACCTATTATACATTGTGGTTAATAAAATATTATATTTATCATACACATGTTACAATGTGTTGATTTATTCATATATAAGGACAGTCATATGAAACAAATTCTATTATGTTTATGTTTTGATAATATATAGTCCTTGAAACTAAAATATTGAGGTTTTAAGAAAGAAAACTAAGTTCTATAATATATATGGCATACAACAAAGAGCCTAAACAAACATTGGCATGCTATTATTTAAATAAATCCTTTTTAACATAGTCATTAAATTGGTCAATATATATAATATTAAATACCTTATGAAATATATATAATTTTCTAACTCAATTTAAATGTATTGATATATTATTACTTCATCAATTAAATTTTATTCTTTAAAAATATGTTTTCTTCCAAAATGGGTTTTATTTATCTTTTTATAAAATATTATAGATATTTTCTAAATATTTTAAAATATTTATTTTTTTAAATTTTAACCATTTTCATGACAATAACATCCAAATTATTTTGTTGTAAATTTTTTATATTTTTATAATAATTTATTTTTCTAATCAATAGTGAAAAATATTGATTTATAATAAAAATTGTATTTTTTGTGTAATTGTTTATTAACAAAATTATATTATGGAATTGTTATTAAATTTTATTACTTCTTTTATGTTGCTTAAAATCCAATATTTTTCATTAGTATACAGTTTATAGTTGAATTTGGTATAAAAAAATTTTTATAGATAAAATTTCGTTCCTCTGGAAATATGTAATTCATTTGGATGTAATCATAAATTAATTTTTTCCACATTTATAAATTTATTTATAAGAAACGGAATCCATATTTTGTATCATAACTTAAATTTTTTTTAAATTGGATTCTTTTATATTTGTTCATTTTGAATTGTTACCGTAATAAAATATTGTCCCCGCAATAAGGGTAAATCAAGTAATTAATGTTACAAATGATATGATATGGACTAATAAAATTACAAAAAAAATGAATTGATCATATTTTATCATTGGATTTTAGCTATATCCATCCATTATATGAAAATATTGAAACACGGTTCCTAATATTGTTAATTTCATCTTTTATATTATGTTATTTAATTAGAAATCAGAAATATCACTCTTTATGAATTATTATCTACAAATTTTCTATATTGGGACAAACAAATATATGATATGGTCTAAAAAAGTTATATAAAATATATTTTATTTTTTATTGAAATGGTAATTTATTTAAAATTTGTAGAAATTAAATAATTATCATCAATTCCCACTCAACGCCAATACATTATCTATTCAATTAATAGAAAAATAAATAAAATGTATTAAAAAATGTGATGAAATAATAAAATTTTAATGATTTATTATTGTCTATTAATTTTGGTTGTAAAGATAAAATCTTATAATGATTTTAATGGATTATATTCTATTTCAATTAATTTGGTGTTGTGTAGAAATTCATATTAACTGAATTATTCATGTAATGAAATGAATTTATTTTATAATATATAATATTTTAATAAATGTTTTAATCTCACTAAAATTCATTTATTATTTTAATTGATTGGTATAAATTTTTAAATCTGATATATGGTATATATAGTGTCATATATTCTTTTTATAGTAAATAAATTAGACCCTAATAGCTAAAACCTTATTATAATGCTAAATGTAAAAATAATTAAATGCCACTAAAAACAAATAAATAATGGTAAAAAATGTATAAACATCCTACAATTATATTTTAAGCTATAATTTAAAGATATTATCATACTATATTCTAATTATATCTCTATTGTTTTTACAAGAAGATTAAATTTTTTAATTTAATATTTTAACTAATTCCACATGTTCTTCTCCCCTCACAAATAAAAGGGAACCTCCTATTAAGTGTTTTTCACACATCCATAGACTTTTAGTTCAACCATCTACTTTATAATATCATTATTTAACCTCTCTATTTAATGATTTTGAATTCTTCTATATTATGTATTTTTTCTCTAACATATATTCCATTCAAATAATTCATTATATTTATGGTCCAATACATTCCAAATGTTCATTTCTCATGTTTCTTCTTTAATAAATCTATTTTTTACGATGTTTGGAAAGATTAAGCAACTCATGTCATTCCATGGTAAAAAATAATGTAAATGCCTAATGATATATTTCCATTTTTGGAACATAGATTATTTTATATGTTATAATAATTTCACTAATACATTACTTGAATTAATTGGGAAATTGTTTATCATGATACATTATGTATTGGATTAAGGAGTTAATCTAATCTGCAATGTGACTATTTCCACTATTTGGCGTTGTCATAGAAGTAAGCATGAGCTTATTTTTATTATTTTTTTTAATTTCTTCAAAATGTTCTATGATTCCATGATATTATGATACCATGTTATATATTTTTTTATTCACTTTATTTTCAAAATATCTATCTCTTTTGTGCTATCATGTTAAACCTTTGATTCACAGATTTCGATTCATTACCATGATTATTCCCTTACTAGGCTTTTATTGTCACCCATTTTGAATATGTACACCTCTTTATATCCCCTAAATTTTTAGAAGATCAATGGTATATGGGGGACCAATTTTCTATTACAATAAAGATGTCATATATTTATGTTGATGTTGTACATTCAATATATTCCATAAAATCCAGGCCTTTATATCGTTGTTTTTTATTTAATGAGTAATAATTTCAAAAACCATGTAATAATATTTTTAAAAGTATTGGGTCACTATTATTGAAATATTGTGATGGTCTAGTAATTTTTGGGAACTAATACAAGAATAAATCATTGATAACCCTAGATATAATTCCATGTACAAAAAATAACCTATATTTTTGATGATGTATAAAGAGAATGTTTCCCTTAAAATTAAATACCCATCAGGATAGTACAAGATGACATGGATGTGGAAATAGTGTATCTATGGGTAAAAAACCTAAAAAAGAAAATGATAGAAATTGAATTACTAATTACATACATGACATGATAGAGGCCTACTGGACCCCATTATTGATACTCTTGGGGGATATGATTTTTAAATTCAAATCCTAATTTTGAACAACTATGAAAGAGTTGAAGAGACAGTTATGTTAGAAACAATGATAGTAAAAATACAATAGATAACCTATATTGAAACCAAGATAATCATATATTAAAATACACTTATCATTTATATGTTATTCCATATATATCTATACCCTTTTATTATTAATGTTTATAAATTAATTTATTATATTTTTTTCATTCTTTATAGAATATTTATAGATAGATGTAATTGTTGCAAAAAATGAACATGTTAGAAAATGTACTGATATCATTAATGACATTCCTATAACTATGGGATAATGATATTAAAAATTCATTTATATAATATCTCAATTGACTCTTTCTATAAATATTAACATGGACTATGCTGAATGCCCTCCTTCTCTTATGAATGAGTAAGATGTGAAGAGTATTTTATGAGAAAAATAACTCAAACCATTAGTGGAACATCTGATCCCTTCATTGTATAACAATCAATGAAATCCATTTAGGACAATTTAATTATAGACTAATACTTATAATTAGATAATGTTTTGTCTTTCGTTTTTCACATAGAGGGAGATGTAGATAAATAGTAGATACTGACCAAGAAAACCCAGTACAAAGAGGATATTGATTCCATTGAATGGAATGAATTCATGATTTTTATTAAATACTTTCCAAAATATCTATATATTCTAATAGTTATGTAGTTCTTTATAAAAAAGAAAAAATAATATGATTATTTTATTGAATATGATTAAAACATAAAAATTAAAAAGTGTGTTAAGAAGTCAAAACATCACAAAGATGGAAATTATATTAATACTGTGGTAGGAAGAATCCGTGAAAAATTCTGAAGGGAACTGAAAGATTATACCTGTTTTTAAAATGGTGAATCTATATAATCAGTTATGAAGATACATAATGAAACACATGAATGATATATATAAAAATATGGCCTAGATCAACACATAGCCTATGGTATGTCATTTTAATTGGATGGAAAAGTGGAATTGTGAAAGGTAATGTATAAATAAAAATAATTTTTAGAGACAATCATATATAAAACCCACCATAGACAATAGGTAAATATAGGGAATATGATACCAATACTAAAAACTAGATCTTGGAAATTATTTATTGAAAGGTTTATTTGTTATTTTTCCATTAATATGGAATTCATGTATTGATTCTAGTTCAATTTATTTTTCATATATAGTATTTTTAGTGAAACAATATAAAAACACCGTCAATAAATATGGGTTCAACTATTTGTGATAATATAAAATTGATCATTTGTTTTATCATAGGTATATAACACCTCCAAAGACCATATTTGTGGACTGAAAATTCTATAAAATTTATTATTACTTCTTTTTCTATGTTATTATTCAATATTTTGTATGGATTTGTTGTAATAATACTTTAACTACCGAGAGAGGGATATAATTCATCACATCCTAATAATTCCTCAGATTCCATATAAGTTATGAGGATAATAAAACTACCCTATAATAATCTAATTAAGTGTTTATCTTATTTCCTTTTTAGAATGAATACATAGATTTAATAATTGTCAAACAGTATAGAATTATACATGAATACATGTAAATTTCCATAGATTATATATTTTTACTCTAAATGGATTATTATTATTCTTTCTAACTGAGTGGTTGAGTTCTCAGTTGATATTATACCAAGTTATTTGTACATATCCAATAATCCATAAAAATGGACTATATTGAGTTGGGTGAACTAAAAATGTTTTTAAAATAGAATCTAGAAAATGATTTTATATCCTTTTCAGATAATATAAAGGAAGATCAAAGAGATTATATGGAAACATCAAATATGGTGAAATATAAATGAAATATAAAATAATAGGAGTTCAGAATTGAATAAGTTGGAGTTTTATGGTTTGGGTTACAAGTATGTGTACTATAAAATCTATATGAATAGAATGAGATGTTGAGTGATGCACATAACTCAATCTTATCAATTAACCGAGGTAGCATAATGATGTATCAAGATATCAAATAAAACTATTGGTGGGACAATATGAAAATGGTTATCCAAATATATAGAGAAAACTATTTGATATTTCATCAATTAAATGTATAGCTGAAAAATTTTAGTGGGATGATGAAACAATTAACTCCAATTATAAAAAAAATTCAAAACATCACCATTGAAGTTCTAATTTCTCATAAAAATTAAGCCTGAGAGAAAAGGATATACGAGATGATATATATGTTATTAAATTTTTTTGTTAATTAATTGAAATTATATAAGACTTTTCAATTGATCATAATACAAGGATATACATTAGATAGGTCGTGAGAATACATAGAATATTATTATTGATTGTATCTGACCAAGATCTAAGATTTATCTCCATGTCCTTGAAGAGTCTCCCACACACCAATAATACTATGTTTAATATTAGTAAGGATTATACCCCATAGAATATTATACAATACAACTATAATTTCTAAACACTGGAATACATGTTGATAGAATTCAAGATTAACATAAAAAATGACATTATATACTACATCTTTCCTCGATTGAGTTCTCATAAAATATTTGGGTTCAATCCATCATCCATATAGATTCTTATGAATAACATTACTGGAAGTATTATAGAACACCTGGATGTTAGGATGATGTTGGTGAATGATCATTCAGGGGAATTTGAATGGATATGGAAACTGTAAAAAAATTCAAGAGCAATCAACAGAACATGAGGACCTTAATTATCGACTTAAGAGCTATGTAAACAACTGTTAGTGAGATAAAATTCGAGTTTAAGTATAAAGGGTATTTCTAAATATCACTAGGGATTTGAGTAATGATATGTGGGATGAAGGTCAATCTATTTCTTATATACAAATGAATATTTCATATTTTCGATCACATTAGAGCTGCTTCTAATTGACTATAACACCCACCAACCCTCTCTTAAATATTGAACATATTCCACATAACCATACTAATTATAAAATAGATGTATAAAAAATACTGGATTCAAATATGGAACATATAGGGAAGGATATATCTAATTAAAATTAGTAGTTGAGTAACACAGACAACAGAGATAATGTTATGAATAAAAGGACAACTACCCTAGTCAATGTACTATGAAAAAAATACGAGGAGGCGATATCCGAAATGAAAGAAACCATGAAGTATACCTTTTCTCATCTATTTGAACTTTAATAAGTAATATAAAATCTCCATGGTCAAATTTAATATGTGGATAAAAATATGACACTTCATCTTTGTTGGAATAAACAATGTTCCATAGCATATATGACATCAAACAACAAGCCTAAAGAAACCATGAAATATTATTATTTAAATATGATCATTATAAATAAGAAATTAAATTAGTGGATCTGAATAGGATTAATTTATTATTAAATATATATAAATTACCTACAAAATATAATTTTATTTATAAATTCCAAGAAATTAATAAAGTAATTTTTAGTAATTCAATTTTAATCATTAATAAAAATTTTCATTTTAAAGGGAATTTATTAATTTGTTTGTAAAATTATTATAATTAATATTCGGAAATTACAAAAAATTATAAAAAGGAGTTTAGTTTTAAAATAATATATAAAAACAAATCTTGTGGTGATATATTAATACTTTGCAAAAAAATTTATTTTTTCATTTAATATTGAAGAATACTAGTATTTATTGAGATATTTTTTTTAATATATTTAAAAAAAATTAACATTCATATTTGTTTTTAAATTTAATTTATTTCCTTTTTATTAAAAATAATCTAATTATATTATTTAGATTAATTATATACATTATTTTTATATGAAACACATTTCCTTAAAAATAAAACTTTTATGAAAATAAGTATTTGTTGTGTTTTGGGTTTCAATAATAAATTAATTTATTCCGAATATAGAAATAAAATCATAAAAAATGGATTCCATATTTTGAATTTTGGTTATATTTTTTTTAAATAGGTCATTATATTTTTTTAATATGTATAGTTGTCACACCCCGACCGCGGATGTCCATATTTGTTCTCCTTTCTTTGTCCCGATTTAAATTTTTCGGAGTTTAATTTCGATTGGTGGTTTTGCGCCGGTGCGCGGTCACCGCATCGCCAGCAGTTACCGTGCTTTCAGCCCGGGTGACTATGTGCTCACTCGGCGTTTTAAATACTAATGTTTTAGTGTTGACATTTTATTACTCTCACTATTTAAATTGTGTTATTACTATTATATTTATTTTTAATTTTATATGTGTTTATATATGAATATATGTTATGTATATATATGTATATATATACATATATCTTTGTTGTATTTATGTTTATATGTTTTTATAAAGGTATATGTATATACATATATCTATATATATATTTGTGTTTATATATGTGTGTTTTCTTATTATTATTATTTTTTTTAGTGGTTTTATTATTCTAAATACTTTGGTTATAATAATCATTATTATAATTAGCTAACTTATTATTTTATTGTTATGATTATTATTATAAAGTTTTATTATTATTAATATAAGGTTTTACTAATATTTTTGTTATAAATTTTTATTTTTATTAAGATTAGTTTTCATTATTTTTATTTATCCTTTTATTATTATTATTATCAATTATATATATATATATATAAACCTACTCTAACCCTACCCCCTATCCCTCTTATCTCCCGCAGCCGCCACCTCCCTCTTCCCCGTTTCTTTTTCTTTCTTCTTCTTCTCGTTTTCTTCTTCCTTCTTCCCTACCCGCACCGTTTCCTGCTCCCCGCTGCACCGCCTCGCTCCGGCCAGCCCCGCCGCCCCGCTTCACCCGCGAACCCCCTGCTTCCCTTTCCCTCGCCGCACCCAGAAGTCGCGCCGCCTCCAGCCGTCGCCGTCCGGCGACCCCGTCGGCACCCCTCCAGCTCTCCCACTGCACGCAGCACCCCCGGCCGCGCTCTCCTGCTCCGCACCCCCCCTCCGGACCTCCGCCTCGCCTCCTGCTCTCCCCCTCGCCTCCCTCCGCCTTTTCCCGACGCAGGCCTCCTCTTCCCGACCCCTGCTCGCCCCGGCCTCCCACGTATCTCCTCCTTCAGCACCGCCTCATCCGCCCTCTTCCCTGCACCCTCCTCCCGCTCACCTCAGCGCCGCACCGCCCCAGCGCCCTGCTCCTCCGCCTTGCTCCGACCCCGTCGTCGGCGCTCCGCCGGCCTTCCCTCCCCCTGTCCGACTCCCTGCTCGCACCGCTCCTGCGACCTTCCTCCGCCTTGCGCCGCCGTCCCGGCCTCCCCATCCAACTGGCCACGCCATTCTCCCCCTGCTCCTTCGCCTTGCGCCGACCCCGACCGCCCGCGTGCCTCCAGCGTGACCTGCACCCCGCTCAACCCCCTCCCTCCGTGTAAGTTTGTTTTATTTATTTATTTGTTTTTATTTTTATTATTATGTTACCATTATTATTATACTATTATTATTATTGTTATTATTATGTCAATATTATCATTTATATTTTTATATCATTATTAAAATTATTATTATGTTATCATTATTAATACTATATTATTATTATTATTATTATTATTATTATTATTATTATTATTATTATTATAAATATATTTATTATTGTTTTAATTATTATTATATTATGTTGTTATTTTTATTATTATATTATGTTATTATTACTATTTTTATTATTTTCATAATTATATTATTATTATGCTTATGTTATTATTATTATTATTATGTTAATATTATTATATTATTATTATATTATTATTGTTGTTATTTATTTATTCTCTTGATTATTTTTGTATGTGTTATTTAACTATATATTTGTTTAATTGCTTATTTGTTTACTAATTAATTGATTAATTAATTAATTCATTTATTTATTCATTTATTCTACCTTCGCGGAATCTTGGTGTTTACATTTAATTTATATTAATCCTTTTTCTGTCGCGGGTTGAGTGACATGTACCTTTTCACTGTTCAGCGTACGCAGTTAGTCCGCAAGGATCCGTTCTACTTTCCATTGATGTTCCGCCGTCTCCGCACCTCAGTTTCGAGAGTGTTGGACTTTATCACGTGGCTTCGGACACACGTCGTGTCATCGCGCCTTGGTGCCAAAGTCGTTTTACCATCGCGCTTTGATCTTGAGGTAGGTCTCCCTTTGCACTCGCCTTTAAATTTAGAATTTATTTATTCCTTGACTTTTTATTAAGTTTCAGCAAATTCAAAAGTATTATTAAGTAGTTATCTATAGTTTGGTGATCTGCTGATGATAAAAGTTGTTTTAATTCTAGCGTTTCATTAAAAGAGTTTTCTTGGATTTAATTATGTGCTTCCATGGTAGTTTTGCTAGATGGTTCTTCCTGAATAATGAAAGTCATGTTAAATTGTGTTTTGAAATGTTTTTGGCGTGTGTAAATTTGTAGATGTATTGTTTATGGAAAATGGTGTTTTCTTAGAACCTCGATTAGAGAAAACGTCGTGTGACCTTTGAACTTGTTTTGGGAACCTTATGTGTGGCTCTTGGTTGATGAAAGATGTTTTCCTTTGTTACGCGAACAAAAGTTTGGTTTTCATTTGGGAAATGGTGTTCCTTCAAAAAAATGATTAAAGGCCCGTTTGGCTCTTGATAAAAGTGGGGTGCGTTTGGTGATTGGAAAGTGACTCTACTTGTGAAACAAATGTGTTCCAGGTTTAAGATGCTGATTTGAGTTTCTTAAATAAATTTCTAAGTGCGTTTCTGGTTTTCAATGAAATGGCGTGTGTCATCCCTCTTTAAAAATGCTTTGGTCTTAGATGATCGAAATGTAAGTGATATGACGGCCCGGTTGGCACTTTAATAAATGTGAAGTGATTATACTTATATTTATATATATATATATATATGTACTTGTGAGGGCACTTTTACAGGGGGACTTCCCTTCGAGGGTTGTCGTGTAGCGATGTCCGTGTAAGGGGTTGGCAAGTGCGGTGAGATGAGTCACGCGTGCGCAGGTCTCCCACTTACACAGTGTTACAAAATCTACTATGGGTTCCTGGGCGTCTTGTAGATTATCGAGTGACGGTTGCTTGCTAACCCTGATTAGACGGGTTAGTACCCCCCTGGAGTTACAGACAGGCCAGGAGGGATGTGCCACTGGTTGGCTGTTAGGGCGACCAGTTGGTTATTGACTATGGAGTACCATGCCGGCAGGTAGTCTGAACCCGAGTACGTCCAGGGGTTTTCTAGGGATGTTCAGGATCGCCCATAGTTATTGCTGATAACTTCTGGTTTACTTTTGCTTGCACTTGGTTTTCTTTGCCTGCTTACCTTCACTTGCACTTGTTTTCCCTGCTTGTTTGCCTTCAGTCATATTTCACAGCCTATACTGTTAGACTTTGGGAAAAATGGTTTTCAAATGAAAATGCTTTATTCTCTTTGGGTTAGATTTGAAAATGTAAAACTTTGCTTATCAGATTGAGATTAAAACCAATGAAATGGAACTAACTTTCGAAAAAGGAATAAGGGAAATGTCTCGTGTTTGATTTTCAAGTAAAGCATTGTGAAAACATACTTTTATACATTATAGTTCTAACCTGGATTATGTAGATTCTTTATTTACTGGCGGTGCATTGGGATTTGTTGTGGGGCTCACCTACTGAGTACTTTTGTGCTCACGCCTATCTTTTACCATTTCAGTCACAGGTCTTCTGTTTTGAGTCGCTCAGTGTTGGAGCGAGGTTGCTCTCTAGTTGGGTGGTGACCTGAGAGGTCACATGGAGGTACGTGGTTGTGTGGTTTTTATTTCTTTTCCGCTGTTAGTGTTTATTTATTCTGTTCTATTTACTTTTGTTTTGGGCTGAAATCATTCCCAATGATCAAGTCTTAATGCCCGGCACTGGTTGCCATCCCGGGGGGATCGGGAACGCCCCTCGGGACTTGCCGCGGACCGGCTCGGGTGACCGGTTCAGGGTCGACCCGGGCTGGTTCGTGACAAAATGGTATCAGAGGTGGTTCTTGTTATTTTGGGTTGTTCGGTAGAAGGAGATTAGGACTGTCGGAACTCGAGGGGTAGGTACGGGAAGAGCGTCGCGAACTCTTGCTCGCACTGATCTTCGAGTTACCAGGGGTAGTTCGGGAATTGTGTCTTTATCTCTTTCTGGTTGTTTTGGATTGAGAGATGGCAACGGAGGCAAGCCGATGTTACGTCGTGATTTCACATGGAGTAGTGACCCATGTGGAGTCTGAGTACATGGTTTGAATTCCTCCTAGTGGTCGACGCTGACTTGGGACATGGCCCACTACCATGTCGCCAGGTTGAGCGTGACTACTAGTCCCTCATTTCAGTGATTGATGCAAATTTGGATGTTGCTTTCGTTTTGGTTTGTGTGAGTACGTTGTTTGAAATGAAAAAGGGTTTTTTAAAATTTGACTGGTTTCTTTAAAAGGACTTTATATGTATAAAATGGGTTTTGAAACTGAAATCTCTTGATTTGAAAATCTGTTGTTTGCTTGGAATTGGATAAGAATGATTTGGGTTGAAACCTCGGTTCCTCTTTATGAACGTTTGCACATGTGTGAGAATGCATGGAAAGTGTGTGCTGATGCACGTATGAATGGAATGTGGATGAAGACATGTGCAACGGTTCATGAGATTACCTGGGTGTGTATTTGAAGTTAAAGGCTTGACTTTGTTTTCTAAATTGGTTTTAAATTGAAATGGTTTTGGAAAGTTTTGGATTGAAAGTGGATTGGTTTTTGGAAAGTGATCTTGAGAAAGGGTGGTTTTGAAATCTAAAATAAAAAGGGGAATTTGAAAAGGAGACTTTATTTTGGATTGTGTTCGTATTGGTTTGGTCCTTGTGTTGACTGGTTTTGATGAAGACGCTTTTATTGATGTTGCTTCGATTTGATGTTGGTTTTGGCTTTGAGTTTTATATATCGCTCAGGAAATGCCGCCCAGAAAGGTCTCTAAGGATTCGGATATGTCATGCCCAGTTTTTGGTCCTCCTCAGACTTTGCCTATTCTCCATGGTGATCAGGGTCCGTTTGAAGCAGTGAAATGGCTCGAGGAAGTGGAGCGTGTCTTTAGAATATTGGGAACTCCCGATAATGTTATGGTTCGTGCAATTATGACGTTGTTCAAGGGTCCAGCTCTGGACCAGTGGAAGAGGGTTACCCCATCATCAATGTAAGGTGAAATGACGTGGGATGTCTTTAAAACGGTTTTCATCCAATGGTTTGTACCTGAGGAAGTGAAGCTGGAGAAAAGAGGGAGATAGTGCATATTCAACAAGGTCAATGGACGGTGAAGACATATGTTGACCATTTCAAGGAACTGATTTCCTTTTCTCCAGATGTAGCGTTGCATGAGCTCATGAAGACCTCTCTTTTCAATGGGGGTCTTCGTCCAGAGATCAAGGAGCGAGTCCTCCCTTCTAAAGACCTTTGTTTCGAGAAGCTGGTGGAGGAAACTTTCTTGGCTGAGTTGGTTTCCGGTGTGCGGGTGGTTAATACTTCAGCGTCCCCTGTTGTTCGTAAGAGTTTCCCCTCTGGTGGGGAAAGGGCGCCAGAGATACCCGTTCCTAAGGAGTTATCCCCTTTGGTCCCAGCTTCCAGTTCATCAGATCGTTCGATGGTATGCTTTCAGTGTGGTCGTTTCGGGCATTTAAAGTCGTCTTGTCGCAGCCCTCCGAAGACGTGTCATCGCTATGGTTGTCTGGGTCATCTGGAGAAGTTTTGCAAGAAGCGTCGCTTGAAGAGGAAGCTGTGATGGGAGAATGTCAGTACCTGACTGTGAGGCAGAAGATGCTTCAGCCATCAGAGCCCCAGCCACAAGTCTCGGGGTGAAGCTCGCGCACAGTCAGGAGTCCCCAGGGGTGTGAAGCCTTGGTCCAGGTTTTGTGTTCCGTGTTAGTAGTGGAACAATCAGGATCTTTTAGTGCTTGTTTTCCTGCTACTGAAGTTTCAACAACGTTGTAAATGCGTAGTTTTTCTATAGAGTGATGATGGACTGGTTCTATGATAATCTAAGTGGACTTGTTGTGTGAATGTAATATTCTAAATCGTGTGTCCTTCTTAAAAGTGTGTTTGACTCTCGTGTGGGTAGACCTCGTTCTAGTTATTTTGTCGATGTGGTTATGCTTTGTGGACTTCGGTGGATCAAGTCTCCAATTTGATATTGGTTAAATGTTTTTCTATGGGTTTTCCCTGGTGTTGAAGTTGTTGACTCTAGTCGTGGGTTCAAGGTTTCAACAGAGGTGTTGTAGTAATCGTGCTATGAGAGTTGGTTTGAATCGGTTGGGAGTTCCGGCGTCGACCCCCACCTTTCCTAGGATTTTCTATTTAGATGTTCAACTTTCCTGCACTAGTTATGTTCTTGTGGTGGGGAGAACCCCTTCGCGTTCTCCCCTCAATCTCGGACCCCAGTTCTCTCTTGAATCGGTCGGGTGTGACCTGTGCTGAGTAAGGTCATCCCCGAGATTCTCAGTTCTCTCTGGTTTCTTTAGTTCCGTTGGGGCATGGACTTAAATCTTGATCGACTTTTGGCCTGGTGACTTTCTGGGGGCAGAAAGTGTCTGTGGTGGGGAGAATTGTCACACCCCGACCGCGGATGTCCATATTTGTTCTCCTTTCTTGGTCCCGATTTAAATTTTTCGGAGTTTAATTTCGATTGGTGGTTTTGCGCCGGTGCGCGGTCACCGCATCGCTAGCAGTTACCGTGCTTTCATCCCGGGTGACTATGTGCTCACTCGGCGTTTTAAATACTAATGTTTTTGTGTTGACATTTTATTACTCTCACTATTTAAATTGTGTTATTACTATTATATTTATTTTTAATTTTATATGTGTTTATATATGAATATATGTTATGTATATATATGTATATATATACATATATCTTTGTTGTATTTATGTTTATATGTTTTTATAAAGGTATATGTATATACATATGTCTATATATATATTTGTGTTTATATATGTGTGTTTTCTTATTATTATTATTTTTTAGTGGTTTTATTATTCTAAATACTTTGGTTATAATAATCATTATTATAATTAGCTAACTTATTATTTTATTGTTATGATTATTATTATAAAGTTTTATTATTATTAATATAAGGTTTTACTAATATTTTTGTTATAAATTATTATTTTTATTAAGATTAGTTTTCATTATTTTTATTTATCCTTTTATTATTATTATTATCAATTATATATATATATATATAAACCTACTCTAACCCTACCCCCTATCCCTCTTATCTCCCGCAGCCGCCACCTCCCTCTTCCCCGTTTCTTTTTCTTTCTTCTTCTTCTCGTTTTCTTCTTCCTTCTTCCCTACCCGCACCGTTTCCTGCTCCCCGCTGCACCGCCTCGCTCCGGCCAGCCCTGCCGCCCCGCTTCACCCGCGAACCCCCTGCTTCCCTTTCCCTCGCCGCACCCAGAAGCCGCGCCGCCTCCAGCCGTCGCCGTCCGGCGACCCTGCCGGCACCCCTCCAGCTCTCCCACTGCACGCAGCGCCCCCGGTCGCGCTCTCCTGCTCCGCACCCCCCCTCCGGACCTCCGCCTCGCCTCCTGCTCTCCCCCTCGCCTCCCTCCGCCTGTTCCCGACGCAGGCCTCCTCTTCCCGACCCCTGCTCGCCCCGGCCTCCCATGTATCTCCTCCTTCAGCACCGCCTCGGACGCCCTCTTCCCTGCACCCTCCTCCCGCTCACCTCAGCGCCGCACCGCCCCAGCGCCCTGCTCCTCCGCCTTGCTCCGACCCCGTCGCCAGCGCTCCGCCGGCCTTCCCTCCCCCTGTCCGACTCCCTGCTCGCACCACTCCTGCGACCTTCCTCCGCCTTGCGTCGCCGTCCCGGCCTCCCCATCCAACCGGCCACGCCATTCTCCCCCTGCTCCTTCGCCTTGCGCCGACCCCGACCGCCCGCGTGCCTCCAGCGTGACCTGCACCCCGCTCAACCGCCT
This sequence comes from Viscum album, assembly GCA_963277665.1. Lineage (NCBI taxonomy): Eukaryota > Viridiplantae > Streptophyta > Magnoliopsida > Santalales > Viscaceae > Viscum > Viscum album. Next base: position 1,240,767,321 of record OY728129.1, read on the forward strand.
CCCTTCGTGTAAGTTTGTTTTATTTATTTATTTATTTTTATTTTTATTATTATGTTACCATTATTATTATACTATTATTATTATTGTTATTATTATGTCAATATTATCATTTATATTATTATATCATTATTAATATTATTTTATGTTATTATTATTAATATTATATTATTATTATTATTATTATTATTATTATTATTATAAATATATTTATTATTGTTTTAATTATTATTATATTATGTTGTTATTTTTATTATTATATTATGTTATTATTACTATTTTTATTATTATCATAATTATATTATTATTATGCTTATGTTATTATTATTATTATTATGTTAATTTTATTATATTATTATTATATTATTATTGTTGTTATTTATTTATTTCTTGATTATTTTTGTATGTGTTATTTAACTATATATTTGTTTAATTGCTTATTTGTTTACTAATTAATTGATTAATTAATTAATTCATTTATTTATTCATTTATTCTACCTTCGCGGAATCTTGGTGTTTACATTTAATTTATATTAATCCTTTTTCTGTCGCGGGTTGAGTGACATGTACCTTTTCACTGTTCAGCGTACGCAGTTAGTCCGCAAGGATCCGTTCTACTTTCCGTTGAGGTTCCGCCGTCTCCGCACCTCAGTTTCGAGAGTGTTGGACTTTATCACGTGGCTTCGAACACACGTCGTGTCATCGCGCCTTGGTGCGAAAGTCGTTTTACCGTCGCGCTTTGATCTTGAGGTAGGTCTCCCTTTGCACTCACCTTTAAATTTAGAATTTATTTATTCCTTGACTTTTTATTAAGTTTCAGAAAATTCAAAAGTATTATTAAGTAGTTATCTATAGTTTGGTGATCTGCTGATGATAAAAGTTGTTTTAATTCTAGCGTTTCATTAAAAGCGTTTTCTTGGATTTAATTATGTGCTTCCATGGTAGTTTTGCTAGATGGTTCTTCCTGAATAATGAAAGTCATGTTAAATTGTGTTTTGAAATGTTTTTGGCGTGTGTAAATTTGTAGATGTATTGTTTATGGAAAATGGTGTTTTCTTAGAACCTTGATTAGAGAAAACGTCGTGTGACCTTTGAACTTGTTTTGGGAACCTTATGTGTGGCTCTTGGTTGATGAAAGATGTTTTCCTTTGTTACGCGAACAAAAGTTTGGTTTTCATTTGGGAAATGGTGTTCCTTCAAAAAAATTATTAAAGGCCCGTTTGGCTCTTGATAAAAGTGGGGTGCGTTTGGTGATTGGAAAGTGACTCTACTTGTGAAACAAATGTGTTCCAGGTTTAAGATGCTGATTTGAGTTTCTTAAATAAATTTCTAAGTGCGTTTCTGGTTTTCAATGAAATGGCGTGTGTCATCCCTCTTTAAAAATGCTTTGGTCTTAGATGATCGAAATGTAAGTGATATGACGGCCCGGTTGGCACTTTAATAAATGTGAAGTGATTATACTTATATTTATATATATATATATACGTACTTGTGAGGGCACTTCTACAGGGGGACTTCCCTTCGAGGGTTGTCGTGTAGCGATGTCTGTGTAAGGGGTTGGCAAGTGCGGTGAGATGAGTCACGCGTGCGCGGGTCTCCCACTTACACAGTGTTACAAAAACTACTATGGGTTCCTGGGCGTCTTGTAGATTATCGAGTGACGGTTGCTTGCTAACCCTGATTAGACGGGTTAGTACCCCCCTGGAGTTACAGACAGGCCAGGAGGGATGTGCCACTGGTTGGCTGTTAGGGCGACCAGTTGGTTATTGACTATGGAGAACCATGCCGGCAGGTAGTCTGAACCCGAGTACGTCCAGGGGTTTTCTAGGGATGTTCAGGATCACCCATGGTTATTGCTGATAACTTCTGGTTTACTTTTGCTTGAACTTGGTTTTCTTTGCCTGCTTACCTTCACTTGCACTTGTTTTCCCTGCTTGTTTGCCTTCAGTCATATTTCACAGCCTATACTGTTAGACTTTGGGAAAAATGGTTTTCAAATGAAAATGCTTTATTCTCTTTGGGTTAGATTTGAAAATGTAACACTTTTCTTATCAGATTGAGCTTAAAACTAATGAAATGGAACTAACTTTCGAAAAAGGAATAAGGGAAATGTCCCGTGTTTGATTTTCAAGTAAAGCATTGTGAAAACTTACTTTTATACATTATAGTTCAAACCTGGATTATGTAGATTCTTTATTTACTGGCGGTGCATTGGGATTTGTTGTGGGCCTCACCTACTGAGTACTTTTGTGCTCACGCCTATCTTTTACCATTTCAGTCGCAGGTCTTCTGTTTTGAGTCGCTCAGTGTTGGAGCGAGGTTGCTCTCTAGTTGGGTGGTGACCTGAGAGGTCACATGGAGGTACGTGGTTGTGTGGTTTTTATTTCTTTTCCGCTGTTAGTGTTTATTTATTCTGTTCTATTTACTTTTGTTTTGGGCTGAAATCGTTCCCAACGATCAAGTCTTAATGCCCGGCACTGGTTGCCATCCCGGGGGGATCGGGAACGCCCCTCGGGACTTGCCGCGGACCGGCTCGGGTGACCGGTTCAGGGTCGACCCGGGCTGGTTCGTGACAATAGTAAACATTGAAATAATTTTCACCATGGTAAGAGAAAATAATCTTACTAATTTAAAAACATTAAATGAAAAGAACTAAAAATGTCCATAAAACAATACATTATTGTTTTTTATTCTATTTCAACCATTTGGATAGAATTTTATAATATATGGTAAATTGTTTCCTTACATATCTGATTTTTTACGATTTTATTATTTTATATAATGTAAAGTAAAAAATGATATTCTATCTTTTGTATTATCTATAATTTATTAAAATATTCATAAACATAGTATATGTTCTATTATAATTTTTTTATGTGAAACTAAAAACATTTATTAAACATGGTAATTTATTTTTAATTTAATAATAAAATAATTAACACTAATGCATACGAAAAGCCGAAATAAATTTCCCCAACTAATAAAAAATTAAAATAAATTCTTTCCCAATTGATATAAAGTAATATAATATGAATTAATTAATATGTTTCAAAATATTTATAGAAAAAATAAATTATTCTAGATTATTTAAGGGATTATATTAGAATTCAATTTATTTTATGTTGTTTTCATAATCAAATTAAATGATTAGTCTGAAAAAGGTAATTAATGTTATTTTATAATAAATAATTTTTTAAAATGATTTAAAAATCATATAAATTCATGGTTTTTCTATGTAATTCCTATAAATTATAAAATATAAAATATTTTCCATTTATTCCCAATTTATACTTTTATAGTAACTATATTGACTCTTAAAGAGTTTTACTCTTCTATTATGGTATTTGTTAATAATGGTTAGTGTTGGTTTACACAAAGAGACAACGGTAAAATATTAATATAAAATTATCAATTTTGGGGGTGATATTATTCTAAATTATAATAATCTTATAGTAACACTATATCTATTTGGATGATTTTCTCAATGAAAATATATTTATATAAATTTAATATTTTAGGGGATTATAGGAGTTCCCCTGCCCTTACATATAAAAGGGAAACATCACTCCTCATTTATTCACATATAAAAGCTGTTTATTTCTAAAAATAAATACCCAAATACCATCCTATAATACATTCAGACATTATAGAGATCTTATTTTGGGTATAATAACATCATTATAGGGCTTAAGGTGAATAGAAAAAAAGGGATTTCCAGAAAAAAGGTAGAGTCTTAAACTAAATGTCTAGCTTATATTCCTTCATAAATAATGTTGAATTACTCTTAAAATGTGATTAAAAAACATTAATACTTCATATACAAGGAATTTATTATTTTATTTGAATTAGTAAAATACATCTCCTCTTCTATCAATGGTTATGGAAAGTCATCGTTCATGTGAACAATTTACTACCACCTTGTGAACCGATTTAATTTTTCACATCATTGAATCTCATGATAGCTTATAATGATGGATTAAATAAAAATATAGGTTTTTATTATATTATTACTATTATTTAAATGTGAAATATTTATTACCTCTATTTAGGTCCATCTATCAAATATGGGTAAATAATTCTTGTACATATACGACCCACATTATCCATGAATATTGAGATTCATTTTTATCTCTACTTATAAATAATGACTAAAAATATATATATAATGAAAATATATTTTATTAATATCACTACTAATTTTTTAGAGTTCAATATACCATGGTCAATGAAAAATACTTTGACTTATGAACCAAAACATGCATAAAAATGATTTTAATTTTGAATTGTTAATAAACTACTGGTAAGATGTTATAAAAGTATAATATAGAGTAATATATATATATATATATATATATATATATTTGTGTATTTATTTAATATCCAAATATTTTAATATAAGAATACCATTTTATATAGAATATATGAAACATAATAATTATATTAGACAAGAAATTAACACAGCAAAACATCGAGAAATATTTCATTATAAATAAAATTAATCTATAAAAAATATTCTGGTACATGAAACATCAATATTATAATTTTCCATAAATTAAAATGCATAAAATAATGAGCTTTAATGAACCACATAATAAGATTATTTATAATACAGCCATTATAATCTAGTCGTTAAATTGGATAGTATGAATTGTTTTAAATAATTTAGAATAAATAAATATAGATAAATTAATTTCAAAATAAATATAAATAATAGATAAATATTGAGTAAATAGTCAAAAAAAATTATCAATGTAATATTATTCCCCAAAATTTTGTTTTCATTTAAAATAAATTTTCCTACATCCCTTGGAATAAATATTAATATAAATTTATTTAAAATTTTAACATATTTTTTGTTAAAATAATCTTATTTCTTAAATATTTCTTTAAAAATTACATTGAGTTATTTTATTATATTTTTTACAAAATATAAATTTTTATTTAATAATGAAACATTCCATTTTAAAAAATGAAATTTCATTCCAATTAATTAAGAAATTTTATTGTCCCATTATATTTTCAACACTATTTCATGTAACATAAATTTAATTTAGTTATATTTTTTAAAAATATCTTATTTTTAATCATTATCATATAATATTGTTTTATATGCTTGTCTTTGGCATAAATAATGGATTTTTCTGAAAACTATTTTAACATGTGTATTATTTATACATTTAATTTAATTAAAAAACTATAATAAAGATTATTTAAATAAAATTTTTATATTATATATCAAAATATATAAATTCAAATTCAAACAAATATTAGTATTATTTATATTGATAATATAAAATCTTTTGTTCTATGAAAAATAATCTTTTGGAAAACATTATTTTCAATGTGTATGTAGAATTAATTTAAAAAAGAAATTTTAACATATATTTATTGACTTTTATAAAAGTAATTCAATATTTTAATCCACAATATTTAATATTACCTAATAAGATAAACTATATTTTGGGGAATAATGAACTGTAGGAAAAGTATAAAATAAATTATCGCTGAAATAGTGAAAATGAGTTTACTAGGGGTTAAAATATAAATATAAGTCTCCAAATTACATTAAAAATTGAATTAAAACTATTCTATGTCCATATTTTTTCATTATAATTTTTTTTAATTATCAGTTTTTGATCCTTTTAAAATGTGAAAAACATGGGTACACCTTTTTAAATAATATAAAAAGTGTGACAGTCATGTGACTTATAAAATCCCACCCATATCCACTAATATTTACATCTTAAAAACATTTTGGTTCTTCCATTACCTAAAACAATAGCTCCAAAACATCCATTACTAAATTATAGAATGATTTTTTTGGTTATAAATACATATCATAAATACTTTCTGTATAATCCAGAAAATGTGGTAAGATAAATGGTAAAATTCCAAACAATGATCTTTTTTCATATTTAACCTCCTTCAATTCATCCTCAAGTATAATCTCATAATTACTAATGTCTAAATATTTAATTTTAAATTATTATATTAGTTTAATAATCAATATTCATATCTTATTCCATTAAAAGGTATATAAATCATCATTTACGTGTTAAACAGACTATTATCTCACGAATTGATGTCACTCATTGTCGATCATTTTCAATCATGGCATGTTGTAATTATGAATTAAATTTTATATATTAAATTTTTAACAAATTTATACATATATATTTATGATATGACAGATACATTTTTATATTCTGTTACATGGTGGATACAATAATGTCACTTGTTTGTACGATGAACTACCTCCTCCCAAAAAATGATGTGATTCATTTTTTACGAATGTTTTAGATGTGTAGTTATTGAGACAATGTTAATGAATATATATAACATAAATGAAATTTAATTATACTTATTAAATATTTATCATTCTGAAAACATATTATATCATTTTTATTTTTACACAAAAACATATAATTTCATTCAAGTACTTGCAGACTACTGCCTCTACGAAGTGATGTGATTATTTTTGCACCAACACATTACATGAATCAAATATATATAATTATATTTATAAAATTAATATTTAATTTATAATTTTTATTTATTTATTTAAATTTAATATGATACACTCATTCATTCAAAAGTTGTCCTTGAAAAATGGAAATTTTACTCACTCATTTGTATATACGACCACCTCGATTATCACAACATAGTTCATTTTTCATAACCACCATTCATGATTGGTTTTAAAAATAATAAATTATTAATTAATGTAATAATAATTTTATTTTTTTTATTCTATATATATTGAAATAATTTCTTCTTTGACCAGGGTCACCACGATGAAGCCATTTGAAAACAATTATCTTAATGTCCTCAAAACACATGAGTAACACTTAATTAATTATGTATTTAAATATGTATTTAAAAATAAATAATAATATTTTTTTGTAAAATATCTATTAACTGGTAAAGGGTACTTAAATTTTTTAAAAAATAACATAAACTTATTATAATAGAATTAAATGATAGTCGTGGTATTTTTGGACTCATGGTATGTATTTTTCTCAGTTCCCATTTATTTTTGTGTTATATAGGTCATATAGAAAAAATTTCTATATATTTTTATTTATATATTTCCCTTTTTATATGTAAAATCAAAAATCCCTAATAAATCCAGGAATTTTCTGTTTGAATTTGAATTAAATAAATCATGGGTGTTTTGATTGAATGTTAATAATTGGTAAATTATTTGATAACTCAAATAATTTTTATTAGGTAATATTAATTATTCATTGTATTTTATATTCTATGATTATAGTTTTAATTAATTATTATTATGTTATAATATATTCACACTTTTTTATTTTTATATACATTTAAAACACATACATGGTTCACTGAATATTTTTCAAATTAAATTGTATGATTTTTATAAGGGTTATAGGATAATTATTCTATTTTAGTTGTACACATGTTTATTATATTCATACATATTAATATTTGGGGTTTATATACATAACATTGGAATTTTATATCTTGAAAATCCTTATGTTAATAATATTTAAATTATCATTGTTGTTATTCCTTTCATGGGTATTGTAATTGGGGAGTTATCAATGTGGAAATGGCTTTGTGTTACAATCCCATTTCATTGGGGATTATATATATTAATGGTTTATTGGAAGGATATATAGTTATATTATTTTCATGAAAAAAATAATTTTTATTATCCTCTAGTTGTGAATGTGGTTCACATGAATAATTAACATTTACTCCCTTATTGAGTGAAGAAACCTCCAGAATGTCACTTATCAATGATATTGGTGTCAAAATTTTATCATGGTCGGGTATCTTTATCTTCAATATCCTTGTTTTCTAAAATTATTTCTATAATGTTTTTTATAAATGTTTTTTCTCCCAAAAAATTATATTATAATTCAATTTTTAAATATATTTATCATTCTATTTTATTGTTTTAATATGTAGTTTCTAAATGTTCCCCAAATGGACCAATTTGGACTATGTTTTTTGAAATGTTTTTATGTCATGTTTATTTTTGAAATTTTTAATTTGAATGGATTTCCATACAATAATTTTTTATATTTTCCTTCATTTTAATATTATATGTTTCCATTATGTTTTTTAAAACAAAAAATATTTTCTATAATTTTTGAGGTTTTTAAATTGTTTTTCAGAATTAAATGAATATTTTTCTCAAGACTATTTTTAAAGATATTTTTATCATATTTTCTTTTTTCATTGCCAATAACTATTATTATTAATTAAGCTACATTATTTTTATATTATATTGTTATCATCCACATTATCTCAAAAATCGGTATAGTAATATTTCAAAGTGTTTTTATAGAACTAGGTTTTTTTCCTTTGTTATTCATGTTTTAGGGAGACTGTTATAAAACCCATTTATTTTCTATGTATTATCAATTTATGAAAAAAATGGTTTTCTGATATTATTTTATGTTGAAATTAATTTGTTTTTTATTTTATTCATGATAATAATATTGGACATAGATTATATGGATGGTTGGTTACATAATTAACTAAGGATGGGTGGTTCCCTGATAAAAAGAATGAGTGGTTCCATTATATCCCACTAATGCATTGGATTCTCTGGAAATATAAGTCAATCATAATTGTCATTTCATTTTTATAAGTGATATGAAGATAATATTCCACGAAACAAATATGATTTATGTATGATTTATATGCGTTTATAGTATTTATAGTAATCATTATTCACATCACATGGATTGGGAATATTGAATTAGATAAATCTTCGCTTTATAAAATCCTTATTAGATTTCTTCATGTTTTCTGACCTTGGTATTGATGGTCATTAATATTCATATGTTATTCTCATGAACTTTGATTATTTTCTAATTTCTTTATGATATTCTGAGTCTTCCATATGACTTCAATTTTATAATTCCAATATTTACCCTTATTGTGAATTATATATGTCTCATCGTATAACTCATTTTCCCTAGTTTATAAAGAATTATCATTAGATTGTTTTTGAATATAGTGGATTATAAAATTTATGAATCTTATAGAATAAATTTAATTAATACTTTGGAATATGAAAAAATGTGTACAATGGGAGCATATTTTCATAATTATATAACATTTGTTTATTAATAAAAAATGTTATGAGTTTTTATTTATTTATTTGGAAATACAAACTGAAATAGTCCATAGATTAGTAGGTAATCCATTTTTTTCATTTGATATTTTCATATTTGTATTTACAAAATTGGATCACATTTATCTGTATCGATCATGGAATGTAATATTTTCATATCATCACCAGATCCAATAGTGTGGATTTGTGTGTATTATAGTTTCTATAAGGGAAATGGTATTAATAACATTAAATATTATTATTCTTTAATTTAATGTTTTTATAATATTTATGAACTCCATGAAATATATATAATGTTTGGTTCATTTATAAGTTCAATGTTTGAAACACCTCTATGACGATTTTTTTGTATATATTGTGATTTTTTTATAGATAGGTTTTTTTAACTCTCTCTATTATTATTTAGATTACTTTATCACTTAATAATATAATTATTTTGTTAGTTTTGGAGTTAAATAATTTTTTAATAATTTTATTATAATTATTTTCCAATTAAATGATAAATATATGGGTATAGTTTTGGGAATAATGTGATACCTTAAAATTTTATTTTAATTCTTTAAGAATAATAAATTCCTCATGAAAAATAATTGATTAGAGAAAAAGATGTTATTGAAGAGAGAATTTGTTAATGGATAAAATTATACACATAAATTAACTATATTTATTTATATTCTTCATGTAAATTGTTATTAAATTTCCAACATTAGAAAAATGATCCTAAAAGTAAATGATTTCATTTAACAACATATTCAAATGAAATAAATGGCCTTTTCAGACCTCTATAATTACGGTTTCAATATGTTTAACATTAAATTGAACATTCAATTTTATTTGAACTACGATATATATCACTCACCATATTTATTTGGACATTAATCATTAATTCCATGTCTAAATAATCACATCCCACCAATATTTTCCCATTTGGAAACCTTGTATGTGATATTCTATATATCCTTTGTAATTATATTTTCACTATTACCAATAAGAATATTTATTAAATAATTTTTGGATGTGGGTTCCAAAAAAATGTTATTTTCATATAGTGAACCATTGATCAATGATAAAATTATTAAATTCATAAGACACTATTTATTAAAGTGTGTAAGATGTAACATCTCATGATTTTAAAATTATAAGACTATTTTTTATAGTGTACAAGACAGAAAACACCATGATTAGTTCAGAATGTTATACCACAATACATTAATATATATTTATTTTTAAATAAATAAAAATAAATTCAACATAATTTTATACATTAAAAACAAATATTTTATGCTCGATGGAATACATTATAACTAACATAATGATTTAATGTACAAGGAAAAAATATTAAATTCTATATAACCATTATAACCATAACTTCAAATTGGTGGAAAGTATTACAATTTACCAATTTATGAAATATGTGAATAACTATATGTATATATTACTCAATATATAATATTTGGATAAGATTTTAGTATATAACCAACCATTTTTAGAAAATTAATTTTTTCGTTAATAAATATGTTTTCATCAAATATGTTTTTTACATATTTTCATCTCAGAATATTATAATTGTATTTTAAATTTTCTGAAAATGTATGTGTTAAAAAAATTCATTTTAGAAATTTAAATATAAAAATTTATCTTGGTAGAAATTATAATTCTTTTCGAAAATAATGATATGTCAAAGAATAATGAAAAATAAATGTTTTTTTAAAAACAATATATAAATATATTAAGAAATTTAGAAGATAAATTATGTTTTTAATATTATTGAAATTAAAAAATTTATTACTTTCATATATTATATCCATTTAATTTATTTTAAAAAATAATTATATTAGATTTTAGTATAATATAACTTTGTCAATAAAAACAAATGTTTTCGGAAAACTGTTTCAAAGTACATCATGAACCCCCTTTTTATTAATTAAAAAACTCCTAACAATGAATTATTTAATCAATATTTTTAGATTATATATCAATATAAATAAATTTAAATTTAGGAAATTTTTATAATTAATCATAGTTTTAAAACAAAGTCAACTTTTCCTTGAAAATTATTATTCTTATAGACCCATTTTTTATGGTGTTTGTGATTTTAATTATAATTTATCTTTTACCACTTATGTGAATTGATTTTTCTAAAATTGATTTTATATATTTATTAAGAATTAAAAAATTATCTAATTTGGAAAATATACTTTTTTATAAAAATGAATTGTGGAATCATAATAAATAAATTTTCAAAGTTAAAGTGAAACCGAATATAACAATGGGATAAACTGAAACAAAATAGGTCTAAATGGCCTAATATAATCTATAAAAACTATTTTATTTCCATATATAGACCTAATATTTTCTATGTATCAACAATTATTCTTATGGGATACTATTTTAATGTTAAAAACCTTGTTAAAAATATTTATTTTAAAATATTACATGCATTCCACTCACCTCACTTATAAAATGACTACCCGCTCCTCTCCAATATATAACGAAAAAGAATCTTGGATCAAACAAGATATTACAGAATAATTTCTAAAATACCAAAAACTCAGCTGATAATCAATTTTTTATTAAATATAATATTTTAATTCATTAGAAATAATCCAATAGCGTTGATATGAGAATAGTTAATATTCCAAACTATGCATTTCTTTTAATTTCTTCCCCCACGGCTATAAAATCTATTTTAACATCTTTAATATGACATCAAAGGGATGTAATATATACTGCGATTTAATTTTATTAATATTATAACCAAAATAAATCTACTCTTCCTTCAAGTTTTATATAAATTATCATTCTTATGTACGTCAGACAAGAACCTTCTGAACTGATGTGATTCATTTTTCTTCATCTCCTCTCACAAATTGTTTTAAGGAATGATTTAAAATATATAATTATATATTATTTATTAACAAAAGAATACTTATCGAGTTATGATATCAACTATAATTTTTTCATTATCATTCCATGGGGGGTATGATAATATTGCTCGTGTCTATGGAGGTCTACAACATCACAATGTGATATGATTCATTTTTCTCTAATAATTTACATATAAGGATATAAGGGAGAAGTTAATTAATATATGTGATATTAATTAAATTTTAATTATACATTTGACATATTTTTAATTATGAAAATCTAATATATCATTTTATTTCTTACACTATATAATGATAATGTCATTTGTGTATGGGTGGACTGCCACCGCACTGAAGAGATGTGATAATTTTTTATAACCACAACAAAAGAATGATATATATATATATATATATATATATATATAATATTTTATTAATTTTATTATGATATTTTTTAATGAAAATATAATACATAACTACTTTCAAAAATTATCATTGAAAAATTGAATCTTTACTCATGGATATTAAAGACATACCATCTCAATTATTGAAAGATAGTTCATTTTTTATATCCAAAATTCCAGGATAGTTTTTAAAATAATATTTTAAGTATAAATATTATAATTTTTTAATTATCAATATTAGAGTTATATTTATATAATTTTCTCTTTGACCAAGGGCAATACTTCGAAGCCATTTTTAAATAATGAATTGAATGTCCAGAAAACACCCAAAGTAGATTTAACTGATTAATTATATTAATATGTTTGTAAAAATATAAATATATTAAATGAATCATTTATTATGAATTATATTTTTCAATGGATCTTATAAAATAATAAAATTAATATAAAAATTTTATATTGGAGTTGTTAGACATTCATTGATTGACTTGATGCAATGTAAAGGGTTTTCTCATCTCGCTTTTATTTTTGGGAGGCATCTACCATACTAACTAATTATTCATAATTTTTTATATACAATTTCACTTAAAAAATTACATTAAATTTATTTTTCATTTAATTTCCATTATTACTTTGTTTTTTTGGGTTTCCCATTCATTTAGGTGGAAATGGTGGCCTTTCAAAATTTGGGCCAAACATAGAGCCAATTTCCAGATTTAAAAATTAATTCTCTTTCTTTTATAACTCTTTCATATTTCAACATTTTACCCCCATTCTACATTCCGATTGTCATCCCCTAGTATTTCAGAACCATAATTTCAAATTGGACCCTATTGGAATCCAAAATATTATTGGATTTAGGGTTTTTATAAAGGCGTTGGGCAATCCCAAATGCATATTTCCTACTTTAATTTTTTTTATTCATAATATATCATTCAATTTTTTAATTTTTATTCGTTGATTCCAACTATCTTCCAAGACCAATTACCCAAGTGGTTCTCCCACGCTATGATCTCCCTCTTTGGACATCATCTCTGATGTGGATTAGGGTGATATTTCTAAATCATTCTCAAAATGGCCTGATTTGAAGAGGTAATTTTTTTTTCAAAACTTATTATTTTTTTTTCACTCATTTCCCCCAAATTCAGTCCCCACATGACCTACTATGACTCCAAAATGTGGTGTATTTGTGCCGATTTCCTCATGATTTCTTTAAATAAGTGTTTCTGTCTTCATTTCCTTCCTTACCCTTAGGGTTTCCTCTCTATTTCCTAACGTTGTAAAATATACAAAAGTTCTTGTGAAAATCACATTTTTGATATGTGTTTTGTGGTCAAATATTTGGGTTTGAGGTTGGATTTCACATCCTTGTGGTGCGGTGGTGGTGCGATTGATGTTTCACACTATGATCTGTGGGTTTTGATCCAAAAGGTAGTTGATTCCATGAGTGATAGTTTTTTTCATAGGTTGACATTCATTATTTAAATATTTTTAATTTTCCCCACATGATGTGCATTATTAGGAAACCATTTTTTATGTTGTTTGTGATGCAGTTATTTTTATAGTTGCACTTTGTTTAAAATTGGGTGTTTTCCATTTTTAAACTTGGTGGTAATATTTTTGTTGATGTAATAACATAGGAAAGTGGTTTTTTAAATATTATTTGGGCTTTAAATTAATATTTGGTAGGGTATTTGTGTGATTTGGGGTTTAAAATAAGGGTTTAAAATAGTTTTTATGTGTAAAACATTATTTCACTCCTTGAAAGTGTTTTATGAAAATGGGTGTTTTTAATGTGTATCTTTAGTGGAATAATTTGAGGTAATTTAATAGTACATGAGAATGGTTTAATAAATATTGAAAGGGGTGAAAATTCTCTATTTTTTTGGTCTTTTATTTATTTAGTCCAAGAAAGGGGGTTTTGAAATGGGTTAAGTATGATATACATAGTTATAGCCATTGGCATTGTTTTGGAAAAATTGAAAATATTTTATTTTGTTTATGAAAGCGGGAAAAGGGTGTATATATGCTGTTAGGGACAGTGATTTCACATAATATGGGGGTTTTAAAGGTAAATTGGGGATTTATGATGTTAAAAATTTTCATATTGTTTAATAAATTGTTGAAATATTCTATCAAATGGCAAGAGAGGGGAAAAACACGTTTGTGGGCTGTTTTGTGTTTGTGTAATGTGAAAATTGTATTTTTAAGATGAAAGAAGTATTATGTGATCTTTGTGTGGCCTGTTATGTGATTTGGACTAACATGGAATGTTTTTATAAAATTTTGTAAAGGATTTTTGGATCTGTTAATGATATGTGAAAAGAGTTGAGGGATATTATTGTCTGAGTGTGATTTCAAAATGAATTTGAATGAAAAAGTGGATTATGTGAATTGCGTGATATACATGAGGGATTTTTGGTGAGTTTTGGATGTGTAAGTGTTATTTTCAAGTGAAATTATATTTATTAACTTGTTGAACTTGTTTGAGCATAAGAGGGAAACCTGATTATCTTGGTGGGTGGACATATACTAGTATCCTATGATCCAGTGAGGTTTGGCCTCAATTTCATGATGCACATTTGATTCTTACAACACTAACATAAGTATGATTATGATGATGATGGGGGACTACTGGGTTATGGGTATTCATTCAACTAGTGGATCTTGTGCATGATAAAAAATATTGTAATGGTTATTCTCACTAAGATTTTAGGTACCTTGGACCGACAACATGCTATTGCCTAGGGGTTACATTCCCATTTCCTGTCTGCATTAGTTAATTTTTTCTTTCATTGAAAAATGGTATAGTTTTCTGTAAAATTCAGTAGTGTTTAACTTATTTGTAAATGTGTTTATTCTTTAAAATATCTCACTTGAAAACTTCTTTATTTTAAGTTGAATATTTTAGAAATTTTTTCTAGAATTTAATGTCTTCAATACATTAATTTATTTAATCATTGAATTTAAATCACATGTATTCTCTTTATGTTGGTATCCTATTGGGTTTTGAATCTCACCATACATACACCATTAGGTGTACATATACTATGTTAATTTTCATTGAAGTTTTGGGTAAAAATTTTGTGCAAATGGTTCGGGTTTTTTGCAGTCTACCGTGATGTGGTGCTGTGGAGATGGCTTAAGGGTAGTGCCTCTCGCCATGTGGAGGTTCTTTGGTTGTTCTTTTTTGTTTTATTAATTTGATATATTCTTTGAGAGTTGTTTAAAATTATGTAATTAAGTTCTAAATGTTTTTCAAATATGGTTTTGTGGGAAAAATCTAGATTTTTTATTGGAATTGTTTGTCATTGTATGTTTATAAACTAGGGTAAATCATTCCCAATTTTTTTTTGATACCAGGGAACATATTCCAACCCGTGGGGATCGGGAACCCCCTTATGTCTTTGTCACGAGATAGGTTCGATGCCATTTTTTATGGCTACTAGATTCAGTTCGTGACATACTACCCATTTAACATGTAATATCATTAATACTTCATACACCATGGTATTTTAGGTTTCGATTTGAATTAATTAATCTAATGCGATTTCAAATTAATGTTAACTATTTTTAAATAAAATATTTACTAAATTTTTTTCATTATGATATATTATATATTAATTGTATTTGATATTCTATTATTATTTGTATAAATAATTTTAAATATATATTATTTTATTTACACTTGTCGTATGTGGATTTCATTTGCTACAAATAATTGATTCATTTATTAATTCTCAAATTCAACTGCATGGTTTTCATAAGTGTTTCACATCTCTAATTATCATTCATTAAGACATATGTTTAGGATGTGTACCTATACTATTTTATAATGTGTATATACTACTCTTTTTTATTTAGTATTATGAAAATACTTTCCCTACAATGACATTTATTTTGAGAGTGAATAGGATTAAGTTTTTTTGGAGTATATAATGTGATATTATTTCTTTGAAACCCATATATTTTATTCCACTCTTCTTGTGAATTTGGATCACATTTTTAATTTACATTTCCACCCTTATTGATTGAAGAAACATCTAGAATATCATTTTTAAGTGGTAAATGTCATTTATTTTATATTATATTGGGTATCTTTTTTCCATATCCTTAGTTTCTGATAGTTTTTCTGAAATTCTTGCAATAAAATTATCTTCTTGAAATAGATATTTTCCCAAATCCATTTCACATGATCATTTACAATCATTTAAAAGTATGTAAAAGGAAATTTCTTATCATTTTCAAAATGTTACACTTTTGAATCCTTTTTGTAAAAAATCTAACAAAATGTGTTTTAACAATTACAAAATGATCAGATTATCCCACATCATATCCATTATTTTATCTGTTGCATATTCAATATGATTACAAAAAAATTCTATTGAAATTATTTTTTACTATATTTTGTGATTCATTTATTTTTTAAAGTTATTTTCATAATGAAAATGATAATTTCTTAAAAATTAATGGTCTTTTTTTGGTATTCCCATTCCTCAAATTCATCATCCCTTGTTGTTATATATTCTCTAACGGGGATCTATGGTAATTTCACCATACAAAATAAATCTCAATATAGATAAGTATTTTAATAAATATTTTTATTGAACCCATTTCATTTCAAAATATTAATCTTGGATCAAAGAGATTTTTATGGAAGAAAATTATTATCCATGGGCTAATCAATTTCAAAATACAATAAATGATATTTTAATGTTTCTATGATTAAATTAATTCAATATGTACATTATTCATGATAACGTGTTTAGAAATTGTTTTTATGGATGGGTTGTTATATTATTATCCCAGGATGGGTGGTTCTGTGATAAATGAAGGACAATTGGCTCTATTATAGCCCTAAAACACAATATGTTCTTTGTAGAAGGAATATGACCATATTAGTTATTCAATTTTATGGTTATTCTATGAATATAATTTTTCAAGACAGCTTTATGTTTTTCAATGGTTTATATGTTTTTATAATATGAATTATGATCAATATTAATATCATATAGATAATTATTATTGATTATAATGACTATTTATTGTGTTAAATACTTATAATATTCTTTCATGATTTATGATCTAGGTACAGATGGATATGAAATTTACTTTGATGCTATTATGCACATTGATTATTTTAGTTTTCCATTATAATCTTCTTACGATCCCTGATAATATCCAATTTTAAATTAATATATTTCTAAATACTGAGCATTTGAGCTCACCTCTCTTATTATTCCTTTAGTAAAGGTATTTAGGATTGGTGATTAATGATTTATGTATAGAACAGTTTCAAACATGATGATATTTGTTATACGTTTTGAAGACAAAATATAGAATATGAAATGTTGGGTATAGTGGGACTTGATGTTCATCATTAAGAAATAACTTTTTGTTACCCTATTTAGTTCAGATAGTATCCCCATTCTCAAAATATATATACCTAAATGGTCATTGGGTATTTCATTGTCATATTTTTAATTTTTATATTGTAATATTTTAGTAGAAAAATAGAACACTTTTATCAATATCGATCCAAAAATGAAATTTTAATTATTTAAACTCCAGATATGTTATTGTGGTTTTTGGTTGTTATAATGGTTTTGGAAAATATTGATAATAAATCTATAGTTATTATAGAATATTTTCTAATGTTTAAAAATAAAAATTGATATAAGTTTAGGGATCTCTCTAAATAGACCCTTTTCATTAGGTTATGAAAATTCTCTCTCTAACTTATATTCTCTTTCTATACCTCACTCACATTAATGTCATTATATTCTTCGAAATTTTAGTTAATTTTTTATCTCTTATATAAATAGGTTATTATAACTTATATTTTTGGGATAATACATACCTTATGTTCGTTGAAAAAATACACTCATTAAGAAATATATTTTTATTATAAAATGAGACATGATTATGAAATCCATTTCAGTTCATGGGATATTATTATATTTATTCATTTCTATTGATTTCCCCTTGGGAAATTCACAATAATTTATATGTAATAATCTATGAGACAATATAGTTCTCAATTTCATTGATATATTTTTTTCCTTATGAGGTGTTATTTAATGGATTATGGGGTAATCATAATCTGTGATGACACTATCTCTACTATGTGATAGTGTCTTGGCAGTTTTCATTATCTTATACATATTTCATGTTTTTTATTTTTATCATATTTCCAATGTTTCCATTATCTAATGATACCATGTTCTTTATTTTATTCTCATATGTGATTACTCATAACCATTCTTTTCTATGATATCATTTTATACCACATATTCAAATGTTATACATCCATAATATATTGATTTCCTTACTGGTTTTTTAGATTACACCATTTTTCTATGTATTAAGTAGGATATACAATATGGTTTTCTTCTCCAAGGTATTTAGGTGTTTATTTTAGATATTAGAATGAATAAATTTTATTTTTTGGTTGATGTTTGATATACATATCTTTCTATGGACACTTATACTTTCAAAAATTGTTTTGTATTTTTTTGATAACTATGTTAAAGAGTTATGTAATAATATGTGTAAAAGGATTGGGTCATTATGTCGATGCATATAATTAGTGGAACTTGATAATAATAGTTCCATATTTTAACATATGTAGACTATGTTATCAATGTTGTAATGTAATTGATATCACTAGGTGTGAGAATCACATTTCATTGATATGTAATTGTAAAAAATTAATTGGACTCTCCATAAATTCTATTCATATAATTTGTTTCTTCTAAAATACAATTATGAAATAAATTATACAATTAAATATTTTTTATAAATTATCGGAAAATATATGTCCTGATATTTATTAAATTTAAAAATTTTCTTATACATTATTTAATTATAAATTTTTTATGTAATTAATTATAAATATAGTAACCAATAAATTAATTAATATACCATATTATTTAATTTTACTATATATATTACTTCTCCACATTTCATTTCCCAATGAAAGGTTTTTTTATAAATAGTTCATATAGATATAAAAATTTAAATTTCTAAAGGGATTTGATATTTTTACAAAATATTAATATAAAAGTTATTATATCTAAATTATGAATTTCTCATTATTATTAAATTGAGTAGTAAAATATTAAATTTTTTATTTTAGTAAATAATTGAAAATAAAACCAAAAGATTATTGGTAATTAATTTGAAAATGTTTTTATATAAATTTAAAATATGTAATATTTACACAATATAAATATCTTAAATAAATTATATGGAATATTTTATTATTATATATCCTTTAATATCATTTCGATCATGTAAATTTCATATAATAAATAATATGAAAGTATTCATTTTTGGAATAAATATAATATTATATTATATTTTAATGTTATATATAATCCCAAATGGATTTCTATATTGTAATGTATTTCTATTTACTGGTTTATTAATTATTTGAAAATAGTTTCATCAAATATAAATATATTAATTTATTATATATTTACTTCATTCTTATATTTTATTCAAAAAGATAATTTTCATATTGTTTTAATGAGTAAGAGTTAGTTTATGTAGTCAAACAACATCTAAATTATAATACAAACATTGTTAGAGATACATATTTTAAGTGATTGATTATTTATTTGTCTTCTACCATGATATTTTCTTCAATTGAAATATTTTAAATATTTATGTAGTTAATTATGATATATGAATATTCATTGTTAAAATTCTAATTATTTGATATCTCTCTTGTGTAAAGGATCCATAGGTAGGGGGGTTTGGGTGGGACATGTCAGAACACTAGAGGTTTATTCCTTGTCTCAAAAACATGGGATTCAATATATTTGAATACAAATTAATCATTAATGGATTTTTTATTTTAGATAATTCATTGAATTTAAATGCAAATAATTTTTTAATATCCCATTCATCATTGTGTTAGAAAGCATTGAGTGTATTTAATTATATTTGTTATGGGATTGGAATTTTTAAAACTAAAATTTAGATCCGGAATATAAAATTTGGAATATCTTAATGGGATGTCTTTTGAAATTTATTTTCCATTAAATGTGCATCAGGTTCGTAGAAATTCCATTGGAGATTAAGTTAGAATTTTTGATATTTATGGATGATTTTATCAAAATATTATGTTCTAATGTGAAAATGTTATGTGAATCCATGGATAAACCTATGGTAAGATTAAATTTCTATATAGTTTGAATAATTAATGGGTTGTTGGAATGATTATCACATAGGTTAGAGGAACAAGTTCTATTCATAAAGTTAAATATATGGGGTGGATGGTATTTTTGATTTTGAAAATGATTAGATGGTTTCTTTAAGTATAGTAGATGGTTCCAAAGATGATCCACAAGTTTATGACATAATAGGTATTTAATGTAGACATACAACATGTTTAGGGTTGTCTTGAGAATGTGGCGACATCTTGGTTGGAACCCAGTATGGAAAACCATGTAACTTATAAATGGAGGAGAAATAAATTTCATCCATTATGATTTTATAACTCAAAATACACTTTTCCACTCTCTTATAGCTAAAACATATCGTTCCTGAACCTCCAGTCATAAATCTAAACCATGGTGATATATAAACGATTAAATTTTTATTTTTCTTCTCCCATTAAAACTTAACTAAAGGCTAACTTTGTACGTGGGGTCTCTTTAAATATTAACTTATGTAGCCCCTCAATTTCACCTATAGTGTCCCCTCTTTTATGAATAGTCCCATATTTAAGTAATGGTTTATTTCCTACACATTTTCTAGGTTTGATTGATAATACATATCTATTTTTTATAGTTAAAATTTCAGATATAAATATCATATAGATCATAATTTATAGATATGGAAGGTGCTGGTTTTTTTCATTTGTTGAAGAAATAATAAAAAAAATTTTTGGTAATTTTTAATGGTGAACCATGTTTTAAATATGTTATCGGAAATATTATTTGATTTTATGACTATGAAATGAAATTTCCCAATTTTAAATGACCATGAAATGTAATGAAAATACTGGTATATCAACCTTTTAATAGAATCATGTGTTTACCATTTCATTTATAGTTTTAGTAATTAAATAAGTATAATTGGATATATATTTTATTTAATATGTTATTGATCAGTTCAAATAATAAATTTAAATTTATAAATTTGAAATTACAAGAAGCGATTCATTGGTATATTGTGACATAATAATGGTAAATGAATTTTTTTTATGCGAAATGATAATTAGTAACAATGTGATTTGATGTTATAATAAACCATTTTTTGTAAATTATAATTGTAAAATGAATTGAATATAGTTTTTATTTATGGAATTTATAATTATGATTGTTAATTATTTTTAGATGAAATTAAAACATAATTAGATTGGGTTGGTTTCTTCATTTGATGATTAAAATGGGTATCTTTTTCATATTATATGGGTATAAAACCATGGGTAAGTCTTGAACTAATGTTTAAGAAATTTCTAATCATGGGGGGTCTATCATACACTACTGAAAAATCCCATCGAGGCAGTCCATTGTACTATACATAAAAATTATTCCATTACAGTTGATGAGTATCTAAATGAATACATCTTCATAGTTAGTGGTGAATTACTATATGATGATTCCCTCCTAGGTGGTTTTGAGTTTCTAAATATAAATTTCCTCATATATGAAATTTATTTTCTACATAAAAAAACCCTCATACGTGATATTGAGTGAGAAATAAAATGTTACATAAAGAAGGACCTCATATGATGGTTGGAATAGTCCACACGACATCCTAATCGAATACTTAACACTGGAAAATGTACTTATAGTTTATTAGGGTCACTTTTATAATGATTGATAATGGTATATAAAACATTAGGGTCCCATAATGTATGCTGAGCATTGGTGGTTATATTGAAATTTTGTATTAGATTATTAAACTATTAAAAATTTATAATTGTATCACTAAATTATTGAATATTATTTCAAATAGGATATAGTTTAGGGAAACCATAGGTGGTTTATATTTTATTTATACTCATTTCTTTCTCAGACCAATTTAAGACTTGGTTTCTTAAGAAAATGTTTCTTGATTATTGGTATGGTTTCAGAAACATTGATGATTGATGGTTTGTTATACATGGATAGAGCATGGGGGTATAGAATGATATATGTCTAATCACTATTTATAATGTTTTTATAGTTTTGTTTTATTGTTTTGTATTTATTTTTTACATGATCATTTTTCCATGTTTTACTATGTGAAATAATGAACATAGCTTCATTGGATATATTTTGTTTTATTTTTTTTCTTTTCTATGTATGTTGGGTTTTCCTTTAACTGTATTATCTATCTATATGAATTTATGTGTTTATCATTTATGCCATTGAGTCATTATATTTTTTTGTTATACATTTCTCCACCCTAAAGCCACCATATACCCACACTACTTGTCTACCGCCTATCACGTACATTAAATAAAGCCAAAAATATAATATCAATGAATAGTAAGGGACCCAATTAATGGTCTATGTGGGGACATGGAACAAATATATAATATGGGATCCTTTTTTCTCAATATTATGAAATGATAGAAATAATAAAGGATATTTTAAAACAAAGAAAATATATTTTGACCACGTTTTTCCATCCCATATATTTGTGTAGATAGTGTTTCTTGGGATGACATAATGGATCAATTTAATATATTTTACTATTAATATGATTTCACGTCTACTGAAAAAAATGAATATTATTTATTGAGATATGGGATTTTTATATATTGGTCAGTATGATAAGTGGGTGTCTGTTCAAATTTCAAAAAATTCATGTATGATTCACATGTTATTTTGATGATATACTGTGATTGTTTACCTAGAATATGTCATAGGTTAGTTATTTAAAGTTTTTTAATTCATTTATATTTTTTCCATTATATGTTTTAGTGGATTCACACATAACAAGCATTATAAATGAAATAAAAAATAATTTTATTTGATCTCCTACATTGATTCCTATATGATCCCCAATTAAAAAAATCTAATTAAAATATATAGATATTTCACCTCTACAAAATGAAATTTACATTTCATTGAAATAATCCAAACCATTATAATTTATAATTAAATAAATAGTTTCAATGTAAATAATGTAATTTCTTACATTTTTTTATTAAGTGGGAAGATTTAAATGAAAATTAAATTAAAACATAAAATGTGTTTTATTATATATATTTCAATAGAAATTTCCATTAACTAGTCCCAAATAATGATAATTTTAGGAAATGAATATTTAAAAGGACTAGAATTGTGAGTCCAATGTATATATAAGACATATAACTAGATGGAAATTACTATCTAAAAACATTCCCGGGTTTCTAGGGTTGTGAGTGTTCCAAATTTATTTTATATAATTATTATGTTATATATAACAAATAATGTGATGTGTTCCTATTATATTTGTAATTATATTTAGACCCTAAAAACATTATATTTATTGGGTTAATATGGTAGAGGGATATAATTAATGGGGATATTCTGGTTTTAATTTTGGCCTTGATTCTTTCATAAGTTCGGGTTGTCAATAATAATTTTTTGATGTTCCTAACCTAATATATGGAATGACATAATTGGATCGAACATATTTATGGGATCCTTGATTGGCTAGTTAGTCATTGATTGGTTGATGGTTCATTTTTCAATAGGTGAGTAAGAACTCAACATATGAGTTGTTAATTTCGTGACACATGGATTATAGTTTGATTTATAATAATAATGTGACATTTTATGTACAAAACAAGATGGTATTATGTCCTCAGTATTTGATTGTCAAGGGAAACTTGATAGTGGGGTTTTCCTGAGAGTGTGCATGATTGTTTAATAACTATAATGTTGTAATGTATAAATGATTTCAAATTTGGATTTTAATATTCGAATGGATATAGGGAAGATCATGGTACTCCAATAGTGGGGAGTCTGATGCAATCATGAGGTTCTACATGGGAAGGATCAAGGATTATGTGAGACTACATTGTGGACGATCAAAAAGGATCCTAAATGGTTTTGTTTATGAAAAATATGTTTTATGTAGTTTTTATAGAAATATTTGATTATATTTAATGTAATAAGTAGTTTAATGAAATATGTGTTGATATTAGAATGGGTCCAATCAATTGTGAATCAGTGGTCATGATATTTTATGATGATATTTTTTCTTCATGAGATTTTTTTTATTGACACCTAAATTCAGGGCCAAACATTGGTGTGAATGCCTGACCATTCTCAGGATGACATGAATATTGAGGAATCGTATATGGAAAATGTAATAACATGTTCCTGCTTCAGGGAATACATTTGGAGGACTATTGGCTGACAAGTGATATTGTCTTAGTTGGTTATGGTGTGGTTGAGACCCTTTTGGGGTCAACCATAATGTGAATTGTTTGAGGTTTGATAAGAAATTATGAAGGTTGGAGAACAATTAATCATAGTCGGATCATTTAATGAATCTATTTGGTTGATAGTTCTATTAGATGGTTGGTGAATTGGTTGGTACATGTGTGATATGTCATGATTGATGCACATGGTAAAGAATAAAATAAATGTCCATGTGATAGTTATAAGATGATTCTTTTTAATTTTATAATGGAGAACCATGTGTTTGATATCATTATGAAGGATATTGTTTACATCTAGGATGTAGAACCCATAACTATGGACGTTTTTTGGTGATTAGAATAGGTTGGGATTCATGGATTTATGGTTTTTGAGACTTTGTAGGTATAAGAAATTTTATAGTTTGGGAGGTTTTAAAACCACATCACAATCTGAACTAGGAAATTATTGGGGGTATGGAATATTTTTGTAAGTGGATGAGCAATTATTGAAAACCATGTTTTGGATCAAGAATATATGTGTTTTAATGTATTAAAGGGATTATTTTGATATGGTTTTAGACATGAGATGTGCCTTCAGATATCAGGTAAATCTTGAGTAAATTTGGATGAATATTTGATGATTTTTTATACTTCTTTTTGTGGTGCATGACTTTCTTGTAGGTTTCGGGCACAGGGGAAGCACGTTGCAGGGTTAGCCCAACTTTTATTTTAACGTTAAACAACATTCAATCCGAGATCCATCACAATATAAAACGCCTAATCATCAGAATAGAATGAAGAACGAAAAAGAAAAGAAGAGACCCAGAACCCTTGAGATAGGATCATCATATGATGATTATAATTAATTTAATTAATGCATAGGAATTACCTCGTTGGAATTCTTTCTTCGTTGATGTGTCCGGTCATGATTCAGTGATCCGTCGTTGCGTCGTAGAATCCAACTGTAGGATTCCTCTAGCGGTGATCCAGAGGTGTGTCAGGTATCTCCGGATATCGCCGAAGGGATCGTCGGGTGCTAGCATGGAAGAACCTTCGCTTAAAATGTCCTCCTTCGACTGCCTTGATCCGGGGGAGGATCTTGCTCTCGTAACTTGAGGGTGTTCTTGGTGGAAAGGGAATTCTCTCTTGGCTTGAGAGTATTTCCAATCCGTTGTGCACAATAATGTCTCTTCAAAATGTAGGGGTTGCAAGGATATTTATAATCAGGTTTGAGGTTAATACAGTTATGACAATAAATAAACACGTTACACATTTTACTTATTTCATTAACTCTTATTGAAAACCCCCATGTGAAATTATTAATTCCTTAACATGTTCCCACGCTGATTATAATAAATATCATTTATTAAAACAATATTAAATCCTCAAAATCCCAATTATAAAAAAAATACGGAGTGTAATAATTAATACAGGGTGTGTACTTGTTTTTCCATAAAACAACACGGCCTATATATTTAATATACATGGAGTGTACTTTTATTTTTCATTTTTCTCCACCACATTTATTAGAACATCAGTAATGACAATTTATTTCTTAAATAAATGTAACTACATTACTCACAAATAAATATATTATTTCGTCCACAATTTATTCTCTCGAATAACTAGTGTCAAAATAAATGCGATCAGACATCCTTAAATAATTATTAAACCACAGTCGGGAATAATATTTATTTAACTTGTTAAATTAATATTCAACTGAGATACATAAACACACATAGTGTGTGACCCTCTAGGCCTCTTTCTCAATGGCATTACGATGAGCGAGCCTAAAGTCCAAGGTTATCATCATGTAACACGCCAAGGCACCCATAGAGAAAGAAGTTAACACCGCAATGACATGTCACCTCATACGAACACTTACCATGTAATATAATCCATTTGTCTCGATATGTCCAATCAAGCTGGTTGCATGCTAGTGCCATTAAACCATGTGCTTGATTATTCTTTCTTTGACTTCCCAGAATTGAACTTTCCCATACCTTACCAAGGCCATGGATTTATTTATACTATATCAATTCCATCAAAGGGCCTGAGATATCTACTTCCGTTATGAAACAAAAGGGACAAATGCTTTCTCGCATAATCTATTAATGTGGTATTACTCGTGACGCACCCAACATATCCTACCTCGCTGTGAACATTGTGTCATCACAGTTTTTGTCAATACATCCAAGTGCGTGAGTTGTAATACCCATTAATAATAATATTAATGTTTAAGGACCAATACACACATCTGTAGATAGGAACATCCAATGACACTATTATCTGTGGATTTTCTACTGGCGGGTCTCGTTATCATAATATCCTCCTGGATATTACCAACGGCGCAAACCATGAGAAGGTGCCTCAAAGTTTTATGATTCCTCACCCCTAATGACCTGTATTATTTGTGTCCATCAAATAATATCATCCAGCCATAGAACATATATTTAAGAATACTGTTATGGATCTTCTGGGTTCTCATCATAGTAGGGATCCGCTATGACCCATTAATGCAACAGTTGTCCTTAGGACATTATCACATGCATTGTCACGCAGAAGAACAATCAATATGTGATAAGGAATTTATTAATGAATAAAGTACAAAGTAGTCTGTTCTAGGCCACCAACTCTAATAAACTCCCACTTGGACTATATCCAACTACTATCAACCATTAACCTGCTAGCTCTCACTTGATATTCATGATTCTGCTGAGATAGGCCTTTAGTCATGGGGTCCGCCACGTTCTCTTCCATAGAAACTCTGCCCACTGCAACTTCACCCCTTTGATAGAAATCCCCCAAGAGGTGATACTTCCGGAGTATGTGCTTTGTCCGTTGATGTGACCTTGGTTCTTTTGCAAGAGCCACCGATGCTGTATTATCACAATACAATGTAATGGGATCTTTACTGCTAGGCACCACTTCAAGATCATGGTCAATGTTCCGAATCCAGACGGCTTCCTTAGCTACATCAGAAGCCGCTATATACTTGGGCTCCATTGTAGAATTAGCGACAACTGGATACTTTGAACTCTTCCAGCTCATAGCTCCTCCATTGAGACAGAAACCCTATCCAGATTGCGACTTCAGATCATTATGATCTGTTTGAAAACCAGCACCAGCATAACCTCTGATGACAAGCTTCTCGTCTCATCCATACACTAGGAACATATCCCTAGTTCTTCTCAGATACTTAAGGATTGTCATAATAGCAGTCCAATGTTGTTCTCCTGGATCTGCTTGATATATGCCTACCATGATCAGTGCATAGGCAACATCATTCCTAGTACATAACATGGCATACATGATGGATCATATAGCTGAAGCATATGGGATCTTTCTCATCCTATCTATTTTCTGTTGTGTATGGGGACAAGTTTTCTTAGAAAGATTCAATCCATGTGACAGTAGAACGAATCCCCTCTTAGATTTTTTCATACTAAATCTCTTTAGTATCTGGTCAATGTATGTACCCTGACATAGTCCAGGAAGCCTCTTAGATCTGTCACGAATGATGTTGATCCCTAGAATGTAGGCTGCTTCTTTTAAGTCCTTCATGGAGAAACACTTGTTCAACCAGTCCTTAACTGACTGTAAGGCTGGTACGTTGTTTCCAATAAGCAATACTTCATCAACATATACCACTAGGATGGCGTCCTCATTCCCATTAAACCACTTGTAAACACATGTCTCACATTCATTGTTAATGAAACCAAATTCCTTTACAGCTTTAACAAATCAAATGTTCCATGACCTGGAAGCTTTCATCAATACATAAATGGATTTATGCAACTTTCAAAACCATTTGGAATCACCTGGTGTCACAAACCCTTCTGGTTGTGTCATATAAACATCTTCCTAAAGGATCCCATTAAGGAATATAGTTTTGACATCCATCTGCTAAATCTCGTAGTCATGGTAAGCTGCTATGTCAAGTATGATTCCTATGGATTTAAACATGGAAACTGGCGAGAAGGTTACATCATAGTCAATTCCTTGACGCTGTCTGAATCCTTTAGCCACTATCCTTTCTTTATAGGTGCTAACTTGACCTTCCATGTGCAACTTTCTTTGGAATACCCATTTGCATCCAACAGGCCATACATCAACTGGCTCATCGACTAGAACCCAAACTTGGTTCTGATACATGGAATCCATCTCAGAATTCATAACTTCTAGCCATCTTGCAGCTTCTGAGCTTTCTACTGCTTCCTTGTAGGATAGAGGTTCATCATTTTCCAACAATAATGAATCACCATCCTCGGTGACTAGGAAACCAAATATCTCTGGTTCCCTTACCTCTCTTGAGCTCCTACGCAGTACATGTGATTCTGGAACCTCTTCCACGGGATCCTGTGTAACTTGTTTCTACAATAACTCTTGTGTATCTTGAGCATCAACTTCGTCAAAGTCAACCTGGCTCCCACTATCCTTCTTGAGTATGTGCTCCCTCTCAATAAATATAGCTTGCCTGGAGACAGTCACTTTCTTGTATTGAGGGTTATATAGGTAATATCCTTTCGTTTCCTTGGGATATCCTATAAAGATACACTTCATGCCCCGGGATTCTAGTTTGTTTCCTGAGAAGGCCTTAAAAAATGCCTCACATCCCTATACACGTGTGTGCCACAATGTGGGTTTCTTTCCATTCCATAACTCAGATGGAATTCCATTTCCCGCCTTAGTTGGTACTCAGTTTAATGTGTATGCTACAGTTTGTAATGCATATCCCCAAAAGGATAATGGAAGATCTGCATGACTCATCATCGACCTCACCATGTCCAACAAGGTTCAGTTCCTCCTTTCACTAACACCATTCCACTGTGGTGTATAAAGATGAGTGAGCTGAGATAGAATCCCAGACTCCCGTAGAAGATCGATGAAATCATGGATCAGATATTCTCCACCTCAATCTGATCGAAGCCTCTTTATCATCTTACCAAGCTGATTCTCTATGTCATTCTTGAAATCCTTAAATTTCTCTAAGGCTTCTGACTTATACATCATCAAGTAGACATATCCATATCTACTCAAATCATCAGTAAAAGTAATGAAGTAAGAATATCCACCTCTAGCTTCTACTCCAAATGGTCCACACACATCCGTGTGTACCAATACTAGAAGATATGTGGCCCTTTCACCTTGTCCACCAAAAGGCGGCTTGGTCATCTTTTCTTGTCAACAAGTGTGACATCTATCAAGTGGTTTTAGCTCATTAGAGTCTAAATAGCCATCTTGGTAGAGCATTGTCAAACGCTTCTCATTCACATGACCAAGGCAGTGATACCATAACTGGGTGATGTATGAGTCATGTGAGTTTGTTTCATTATCGATTGCCAACACTTGGTTTTTGTAATACAATACATACAAACCATTATTTAAATGTGGCATACAATAACATTCATTGTTCATATAAAATACACAACCCTTATTTCAAAATTTTAATACAAATCCATCCATATCCAAACAATATACATAAATTATGTTTTTGGTAACACTAGGAAGATAATAACAGTTATGTAAAACCAAAATCATCCCAGTCAGCAATGAGAGGTGGTAGTCGCCAATATCCAATGAAGCCAGCCTTACGCCAGTGGCAGCTTGATGATCCAACTCTCCTCTGGCGATCTTTCTAAATCTACTTGGTTCCGGCATTTGAAGACAGATGTGAGCCCGCAAGCTGTATCAAATACCCGATGTGTAGAAATAGAAATATTGCACTCGATAACAAATGCACCTTTAGCGTCCCCACGCTTCTGGGTGCTGCTCCTCTTCCTGTGGCCCTGCTTGCCACATGCAAAATTCACTACCTCCCTTTCCTTTCCCTACCTCTGGATATTCCCATTTTTGGAGGGATGATGCTCAGGGGCTTCAGACCGTTTATAAGTCTTTGGTCCCTTTTCCTTGTCCTTCCTTTTCATATTCACCATAAGGACTGCGGGTTTTCATGCCCCATGTCCTTATCTACCTGGGGAATCAAGGTCAGAAGCTCCGATAGACTCTTCTCATTGCTTCTCATGTTATAGTTGAAAATGAAGCCAGAGAAGGTCTTGGGTAGTGATAATAGGATGAGATCTGTAAGAATCACATCCGAGAATTTTATCCCTAAGATGTCCAGGCGTTCAATGTAGCCAATAATCTTGACTACATGAGGCCCAGCTGGCGCAGACTCTCCAAGCTTTGTAGTGAACAAAGCATTGGAGATCTCATACCTCTCATATCTCACCTTCTCTTGGTAGAGATCCTTAAGGTGATATATCATGCTTTACGCGTCCATGTTTTCATGTTTCTTTAAGAGCTCATTAGACAAGGATGATAGCATAAAACACTGGACATCTATGGTATCATAAATGTGTTTCATGTAGATTGATAATTCATCATCACTAGCCTCTTTCCCTGGCGCAAATGGAATAGGCTCTTCCAGCACATACAATTTCCATTTGTGGCGAAGGACGACGCGTAAATTCCAATGCCACTCTTGGAAATTGGTGCCGGTGAGAAGGTTTTCCTACTCAAGTATGGTGCACAATGATATGTTTTAAGTCATTTTCTTGCCGTTTCTAAAAATTTTGATGAGAAAAGGTTTTAGTACTTTATTACAAAAAATTGAGACAAATAAATAAATTAATACTTATTTGTCTCCCACTATTTTATCGAAATCCAATAGCCCTCATTATTGACTTCGGAATATTCAGTTGCCTGAATATTCTAGTGGCAAGGATCCATATTTCCCATTACCTTACCCCAACTAGGGTTCGTCAAGCAACTTAAAGGGTTTTATGTAGGCATTCCAAATGCCAACTGCATTAACTCGCACCTCCTTGATCTGCTGAGTGGACTACCCAATCCTGAAATCCCTTTATTTTGGATTTCCTCAACCTTTGACTCTTGGTCACACCATGTCCTGTTGTGGCAGTCAACCCTTGATGCAAACCATGTCATGTCAACCCAAAACCTAGAATTAGAATTCCCTGATAATTGAAAGCACCCCAACTAGGGTTGGTCAAGCACTATGAACTATGGTTTGATTCTAACCATGATTATGGAAGGATATTCCGACTTAATATTTATTTTGAGGGATTTTATCCTTATACATAAATAGCCATTTTATTATCTTTGATTGCATTCTTGTTAATATCAAGTGGGATAAAATTAAGTGATTAACCATGTCTAAGATAATATTTATGTATAAGCCGGTTTAATTTTAGTTTCATCTTTCATGCTCGTT
This sequence comes from Viscum album, assembly GCA_963277665.1. NCBI lineage: Eukaryota > Viridiplantae > Streptophyta > Magnoliopsida > Santalales > Viscaceae > Viscum > Viscum album. The sequence continues at coordinate 1,240,799,296 of OY728129.1, forward strand.
TAATTCATTAATTGTGTGATTGTGACAACAAACCCATAATAAATAAACCATTCAACTGTCAGAAATAAAATAAATGGTATGACAATGAGATTTTCTATTGGTTAGTTTATCTAGTGGTTGATAAACTAACCCAAGACCTAGGGGAGAAACACCATGAACCTTTCGGGTTCATGTTTACAGCTTTCCACCAATCCTCCTTTGTATCTCCTTGGATTGGTTTCACCTTGGCTCCTGAATTGACCCGCCTCCACTAGCTTGGGAGCGCCTTCCATTACAGATGCATTTATCTCACACACAGGTGAGGGGTAAAAAGGGGTTTTTATATAAAAGAATCCTTGGGCACGCAGGCCCTACATATTAATGAAGAGATGGCTCATAGGCCAACAAATTTAATTTAAATTAAAAGAAATCATTCACATACAAAGGTCTCAGTCTATCTCATGATAAACCATACATGAAACAATATTTACGCATAAATAAAACTAGCATTAAATTCATTAGTCATTCTTGTTTAAGATAAATCATGCTTGAATCAATTATTTATCTATAATTAATCAATCCTTTTATCTTAAATCCATTTTTATGAATTTCCTTGAGATTCTCATCCATCATAATTTTAAACAAATAAATTCATTTAATATTATCCTTGTATGTAACTTGTACCTTGATGGCAACCGGGTGAATTCCCATTTATTATGCAGATGTTAAATAAAAAACATATATATAAAACACCTATCACGTGTTGTGCCTCAGCTTTATGCATGCACCATGGTACACGTCTCAAGGGTTTGTATAATATAATAATAAATTTTAATAAATCTGCATAATTTGGGTGAGTACACAGCGTGTAGTTCCGACTACACGGAGTGTACTTTTCATCACCGTCCATCCGAAGTACACGACCGGGGATAGGGCGTGTTAATGTACTTTGGAAATTTTTGGAGTACACGACACGTACAATGGGGAACACGCCGTGTAGTTTCCGTGTTATACGGTTTCTAGCCGGGCATGTCGTGTACAGAGTACATGACCCAACCCTAACCCGAAGGGACTACACGCCGTGTTCATTGGACCACACGGCGTGTATTCTGGAAACTGTGTGCCACCTATTTTTTTACAACACACGGTGTCTTAAATTCTTATAAAGAATCCAATACACGGCCTGATTTGGCATATCAGTCAATGCATTGAACCTAGACTAAACGGTGTGTACATCCGAATACATGCCGTGTATTCTGGTGTCATATGTCTAGAAATGTTTGGCTCCTCCGGATGAGTTCCTCTATTTTATTTTAATCAAAATTAAATGAAAAAGTTGTTTCTGTGTGGTGAACGAGAAACGAGGGAGGAGGAATAGATCTCGATATTTAGATTTCCCGAACTATTAAACTTGAATTGAAATAACTAAATTATTAAATGCATAAATTACCAATGAAAAACTAAATAATTATAATCAATGATATGACACCTCTAATACCACTTGTAGGTTCGGAGCGCAGATGAAGCGCGTTGGAGGGTTATCCCAATTTTAGTTTTAACGTTAAACAACGTTCAATCCGAGATCCGTCAAGATAAAAAACATCGAATATTCAGAATAGTACGAAGAACGAAAAAGAAAAGAAGAGTCCTAGAACCCTTTAGATAGGATCATGATATGTTGATTATAATTAATTTAATTAATTCATTGGAATTACCTCGTTGGAATTCTTTCTTTGTTGATGTGTCCGATAAAAATTCGGTGATCCGTCGTTGCGTCGTAGAATCCAAGTGTAGGATTCTTCTAGTGGTGATCCACACTTGTGTCACGTATCTCCAGACGTCGCCGAAGGGATATCCAGGTGCTAGCGTGGAAGAACCTTCACTTGCGATGTCCGCCTTCGGCCGCCTTGATCCGGTGGAGGATCTTGCTCTCGTAACTTGAGGGCACTCTTGGAGGAAAGGGAATTCTCTCTTTGATTGAGAGTATTTCCAAATCGGTTGTGCACAATAATGGATCTTCAAAAAGTTGGTTTTGCAAGGATATTTATAATCGAGTTTGGGGTTAATAGATTTATGACAATAAATAAACATGTTAGGCGTTTTATTTATTTCATTAACTCTTATTGAAAACCCCCATGTCGAATTATTAATTCCTTGACATGCACCTACACTGATTATAATAAATATCATTTATTAAAACAATATTAAATCTTTAAAATCCCAACTGGAAAAACTACACGGCATTTTATAATTAATACATGACGTGTACATGTTTTTCCATAAAACTACACAGTGTGTATATTTAATATACATGATTTGTACTTTTATTTTCCATTTTTTTCCACCACATTTATTAGACCTTGAGTAATGACTATTTATTTCTTAAATAAATGTAACTACATTACTCGCTAATAAATATATTATTTCATCCACAATATATTCTCTCGAATAACTATTGTCAAAATAAATGCGAGCAGACATCCTTAAATAATTATTAAACCAGAGTTGGGAATAATATTTATTTTTCGTGTTAAATTAATATTTAACTGAGATACATGGACACACTTAGTGTGTGACCCTCTAGGACTCTTTCTCAGTGGCATTAGGATGATCATGCCTAAATTCCAAGGTTAGATTCTAGCAACACGCCAAGGCACCCATAGAGAAAGAAGTTAACGTCACAATGACGTGTAACCTCCTACGAACGCTTACAGCGTAACATAATCCCTTTGTCTTGATATCTCCAATCAAGTGGGTTGCATACTAGTGCCATCAACCCATGTGCTTGATTATTCTTTCTTTGAATTCCCGGAATTGAACTTGCCCAAACCTTACCATGGCCATGGATTTATTTAGACTATATCAATTCCATCAAAGAGCCTGAGATATCTACTTCCGTTATGGAACAAAAGGGAAAAATCCTTTCTCACATTATCTATTAATGTGGTATTACTCGTGATGCACCCAACGTATCCTACCTCACTGCAAACAACATGTCATCATAGTTTTCGTCAATACATCTAAGTGCACAAGTTCTAATACCCATTAATAATAATCTTAATGTTTAAGGCCCAATGCACACGTCCGCAGATAGGAACATCCAATGACACTATGAAATATGGATTTCCTACTGGCGGGTCTCGTTCTCATAATATCCTCCTGGATATTACCAAGGGCGCATACCATGAGAAGGTGCCTCAATGTTTTATGAGTCCTCACCCATAATGTCCTCTTTTGTTTGTGACCCTCAAATAATATAATCCGTCCATAGAACATATATTCAAGAATAGTGTTATCGAACTTCCGAGTTCTCATCATAGCATGGATCCGCTATGACCCATTAATGAAACAACTATCCTTAGGACATTATCACATGAATTTTCATGTAGAAGAACAATCAAGATGCGATAAGGAATTTATTAATGAATAAAGTACAAAGTAGTTGGTTCTAGGACACTAACTCCAACATTTCTGTGGTCACTTTTGGGGAAACAATGAAATACCATGATCTTGTAGCATATTTAAATTCAATTATTATACTTAACGGTGTTCTATAATTTTATAACACTAATTTATAGAAAGTGAGTATATCATAGAGTAAACCAAGCAGGGTTGTTTGGATCAAATACAAGTTTAATGGTTTTCACAAGGTTACATGAATACAATGTATGATATGTTTTTAGAGATATCATTGACCACATGTTTCTGAAAACCATTTATGAATGCTATGTGAACCTTAATAATTGGAGAAATATATTTTTTCATTAATATTTGATCAATCATTCCCCACATTTTCACCTCTCTTTCTTCCAAACACCCTCATGCAGAACTATCCCATTCAATTATCATCCACTATTAGATATGTACTACATCATGGTTGTTGCTATAATAAAAAAAATTCAATTATAGTGTGTCAAACATTAATCATAATGGAATAATAATTCCCTTACCATTATAATATTTCATTTAAAAAATTTAAATGTTTATTGGATGAAAATAAATTTTGAAATTAATATGTCAAAATAATACTTGAATGGATTTTTGAAATTTTTCTATTGAAATAATTTTTTTTGAAGTTACTAAATTGTTTTTATAAACATTATACTTTTATTTATAATAATGTGTTAAAATAATTATAATTTATAAGATGTTTATGACTAATAATAATGAGGAGAATATAATTTGAGGTGAAATGTAAATTATTTAGAAAACACATTTTATATGTATATAGTATATCAATATTAATTAATTAATATTATCCATAATTATGAATGATTTATATGACTATTAGATATCATTTCCAATATATATGATTATAAATTCATATAAGCATTATTACAAGTCATAAACATAATTTATGGTCATTTTATTCTTGAACAATACATTTTCATGACAATGTTTTTTTCATCAAAATTTTTGGACTTACTTTTATATTGATTTATACCACATAGAAAAATTAAATTTGTTAGGAATTATATATTTAGAATTATGAGGATAAAATTGGGTAAATAGGTAAATTTTATTTTTAGGTAATATAAATAATAACCTTATTAAATAATTTTCAATATGGAAAGGGTAACCATGATAATTAAGGTTAAATATAATGTGATAAAGCATTAAAATTTCTTTGTAAAAAAGAATTGTTTATATTGGATTAAATATTTCTTGTATAGTTCCATAGTCTTCTTTGATTTTTCAATTTGGAGAAATTTGCCTTTTATAATTAAATTTATATTATTTTTATTAATTGAATATACCCAAATTTCACTCCCTTACTTTTAATGTTCCCTTATGTGTTCACTTAGGGATAGCAATACATTATCATGGAATTAATGTTTTTTACATTAACCATAATTTAGTTATTTTTTAAATGATAATTTATTTATTTAATTTTTTTTCTATTATTAACTTTGATGCATATACAATGCTTAAAAAATTCTTATGCAAGAAATAGAAAAATAGTTAATGATTTTAAAAACATTCAATGTAATATATTTTGATGTAATTATTGTCACATAAAATTTATATTGTTTATAGTAATTAATATTTTATTTTTAAAGTGGTTATATTCTAAAATTTCATCGATTAACCTATTTTGTTCCAAATGTTACCATTAAATTCAATTTAAAACCCACTAATAATTTAAAATTTGTTTCCATGGGGAAAATATAATTGGTTAACAAATAAGTATGACTAAAAAATCAATGATCAAAATTCCATATAAACAACTCAAAATATTATTTTTGGAGGTATTTAAACCATATACTATCATATTTTAATAAAAATTAACCCTTGGTTCCACTATCAAATGAAAACCATTTTTATATATTTAAATCATTTAATTAATTACAACTATGTCCTTCCCCTAACTTATAAAATTGATCATCATTCACAATCATATTCAAACAGTACGATCTATTTATCTTGACCAATCCATCCAAAATCCCTTCCCAATATCCTTATCCATATTCTATTGTTTTTGGAATTATAATGAGAACATACATATGGTAATAAAGAGGATATTTGTAATATATTTTTAAAATATATAGATATCATCTTGACCAAACATAATCATATTTTCATATACATTTAACTCTACAATAATTGATTAAAAATTTAAATATATCCATGACAAAATATACCATATACTGAGATGTTATTATGTTTATGGAATAATATTAATCCATCACCTTGTCCATTAATGGGGACTAAATCCCACTACTCGTGTGTATGTTGTACAACCCCATTACGGACTGAATTAAATGTTTTCCATAATTTCTTCAAATGGATAAAAATAATGATTTAGATAATGGATATATATGGTATTTATCTCATAATTATGATTCTATATATTTATTATATTTTCCACCTTCTAAAACATTATCACATTTAAAAATGATATCATCACACATGCCTAAGATTCTGTGATTCACGCCTATCATAGGGCCTAGTAAAAATAATATCTAAATTTTCCCCTTATATATAATGATGGCCAGTCATTATTTTCTCACCTAAAGAACTTATCAGTTTATCTAATTAAACTAATTCACATAAAAAACATTTTTTATTTTTCATTATATATGAAAAAACTAAAAAATTTGGATTTTGTTTATTTTCATTAATAAAAATGACTTACTTATAGAAAATTTAATATTATACAAACATTAAATGAAAAATTTAATGTGATTAGAAAAATTTATGTGTCCATATTTTTATTTTTTACAATATCATTTTCTCTTTAATATGATTAAATATACATTGATAATAAAATCTTGAATATAATGTAGAATTACTATCATTTTATTTAATGGTGTGGAATAATAAATTCCTTATGCAATCTAAATCTTCCTCCTCCTATAAAAAAGGTTGATAGAACCCCTTAGTCAATATTGTTATATATTACTAGAATAAGTTCTAGCATAGGATATTTAATTAAATGATCAGATCTTCTCCATTATATAAGTATCTAAAAAATGGACGAGTTATAAAATAAATAAATCAAATGAGTATAAATATATTCTTGTTTTACTTCACAGGGGTAAAATAACCACACCCATGTGTGACACACACATATACCAAAAAAATAAAAAAAACATTATGAATGAAATATTGAAAACGTAGCCTACCCCGAGCCATGCCTTGGTGAACCAATCATTTTTTAGGGTGAGAGATTACAATTATAACAACCCAAGCTTCTATGGTATGCTTCCCTTTGAATAATGCAATAGCTTGCATTGTATGCAACTTCGAGATTCTAACATACCGCGACCAATCAAACTAGCTGTTATAAATAGTAATACCCATTTTTTAAAATTTAATAAAATTTATTTTTTTCAAAATGGACTTCATTTTTGAATTCGGAATATTTAAATTGGCTTGGGGTTAATTTTTGGTTCTTTCTAAAAACATTCAATTTTTGATGAATAGTGAAAAAATGAGTTATAGTTTAAAACCAAATTATTATTTAAAAAAATATTTACTATATTTAAATTTATTTAGGTCAAAATAGATACATTATACCTATATACGTTCAATTTAATTCGTTGGACTCTGTTTATAATAATTTTAGATATATAAAAAATTTATTGAACTTTTTACCTACTTTTACCCACCTCCTAGGAAAATTTTTAAATTTGCATAAAACATACTTTTACCGCTTCTAAGAATTAAATTTAAAAATTTTAGAGACACAGTTGATATCAATAAGTAAAATTTGGTTCAATAAGATAAAAATAATTTTTAGTGAATAGTTTCTTTTGACTTTTATTTACCACGATAAAAAGTAAGTAGGGTAATAAAGGGTAAAAATGATATTATTATTACCCTAAAACTTGACCTAATTCTATTGGATAATTGTTATTCGACCAAAAACATCCTTAGGAATAAAATTTGATCCTTTAGGTATACATGGATTAGATTAGGAAATTTATTGTTATTTAATGCAAAGAAGAGTTAAAAGTGTTAAAATCATAGTTTATTAATTAAACCATTTTTAATATAGTGTTATACAAAAGATAAAATCAACTATAAATAATAATTTGAAACATTAAAAGATATAATAAATAGTTATATTTTATTTATTATTTTTATACATTAAATAAGTTGATTTATTTATGACACAGTGATGATGTAGTAATTACTTTATTAATGAAATATTAATATAATTGATACTATAAATACACAAATACGTGTATTTTGAGACTTTTTTATGAATTAAAATAATTTTATAGGTTAATATGACATATTAGGGTTGATTAAATGAATTATTTTCCATGTAATAATGATGTTATGAATTTATCAAAAACAAAATATCAAATAGTGTCAAAATTGACATAAAAGAGTTTTTTAAAAAATATTATATTATTAATTGATACAATACTCTAAAAATATACAGTTTAGCCAAATGACTTAGATAAGGTTATATATATTTATAATGAACCACTTGGGGTTATCTATGATGTTTATAGTATGTTTATTAACCATATAATATAAAAATACTAAGAGACATTGTAAATGTCAAACTATTTAACTAAAAGTTAAATATAAATGAAACAGTTAAAATGGTGAACTAAACATTCTTAAAAGATATTGGATGAGTGGATTTAGTCCTATCCCCACCTTATCGTCGAAATAAATCATTTTTTATCCATTAGAAACATAAAATGATTTTATTATAAAATAATATTTCAATATTTTCCTAAGATTCCCCTCACCCCTCTTATAAAAGGGAACCACCCCTTCTCTCAAATTCACAAAATCAAAGCCAATTGGAATGAACAAACCCTTCCCAAATATTCTATATTTTATTGAAGTATTTGTGATATGTTTGAAAGTGGATGTGTTTTTCTATACCATTCATGGTTTATGGTTAATGTGTTGAAATTTAGTATACTAGTTTTAATATGATTGTTTATGTTATATTTTAACCTTTCAATATGTTTAATGTATTGGACTTAGTAACTGATGGGTGGAACCCGCTATAGCTTCTAGATGCATTGGTAAGTCCAATGAGACAACTAGACATGTAATTGGCTAAGGCCTTTCCAAATTTGATATATATTTTTGGTAGAGGCCTTAAGAATTTTTAGACGTCTTGGATGAGGCCTTGACAAAATGTTTCAAAATGTCTGGCATTATACATTCCATCATTATGAAAATAATATTGATGGTTCATCTCTTCATTCAACTAGTAGAATAACTATGATTATGTTTTATTATGGAATTATTTACACAGCTCATGTTCCTTCCATAAAAGTGTTATTGTTTATTATTGGTTCAAGCATGTGTATTCAATTATTAACCATTATTAATATTTATGTCATCTTCCTCTGTATTTATTACCCTTATTGAGTGTTTGAGCTCACCCATTTTTCATGTATCATTTTCCAAAGATATAAAGAGGTTAGTTATGAGTGACTTTCAAGAATAATCTAGGAGGCCTAGATGTTCCTAATAGAATAAATTAGTGTTATTTTTTTTTCAAGTCGTAAAGTTGAACTTATGTATGAATATCGTTTCCAATAATACTAAACTGATTGGTCTTTCGAGATATTATTTCCTTGTGATCATGCCAATTTTATGTAATAATGCATTGAACTTGGGTAACTAGGGTCGGGGCGTTACAATAATAGTGGAAATAAATAGGTAAAAAGAATATAATATAAAAATTAACGATGAGAGATGAAGAAAATAAATACCAGAAATGAAAGAAAAATATAATAGGAAGAATTAAGTAGTAGAAAAAAGGAAAAAAATAAAATAATTTAAGAAAATTTAATTCCACATAATGTTAAAAACAAAAAAAAATAAAGAAGAAGAATATGATTAAAAAAAGAAAATGAACATGGGTGAATAAACAAAATACGAACATGCATGGATTAAATTTATAATAAAATAAATTAAAAATACATTAAATATAAAACTATCATAGAAGAAAATGAAATAAAATAAAATATTAATAGGGAAAATGATGTAGTTCCCTGGCTATCAGAAAGATCTCCCCTGGGTGCCTACTCTCTCAATGGAAATGGGGAGCCCAATTGTTTTTTATGAAATGGAATTTCATGCTATATAATTATAATTTTATTTAATGATCATCTTAATCCTTAAAATATTGAGTACATAAATTACCCACAAGACCCTCATGGTCATGGATTTGGACACAATGGAATGTTTAATGTGTTAAAATATTGTATCGTGGACAAGCCATGTATACTCATGCATGGGATCAATAGTGGTGGTATGGACATGGGGCATTGTGATGGTGGGATGGTGTTGAGGCATTAAGGACACAATGCTGGTTGACTTTTGTACAACCCCTTTATCCTTCACAATGTCTAGAGATATATCAAATATTAATCCTTTTGAATGGCTAAATATTTACAGTGGATCAATAGTGGTTATAAGTCATATAAAAGAAGAATATATATAGGTCAAAATTTAATGGGTGATAATGAATATTTCCTATGATATTATATCGTGGTTGTTGGTGTCACACTATTTAGATATTGGAGATTGGTGGTTTAGTAATGTCTGAGCGAAAAAACATGAAATGACATGAAATAAAACCATTTCATTAAAAATAATAGTATCTATGATCTAATATTCCAACATGAAAATTGAAAACCATATCAATCATTGATTAGAAATCAAGGCATGCTAGTCGAGGCACAAATTCGAGTATTAGGGAGTGATTTCATAAATATATTCACACACCAACATGTGTTAAGCCTTACTGTGTAGCACATGTAGGCCTTCCACTCATATTTTCTTTTGGTCCTCCATGGGATCACTACTGACTCTGGGTTCCCTCTTCCATGGGAATTTATTTTTATGTAAGGCCCACTCAGGCTAGATAAGTGGATTCATGGCCATTGATTTTGAGGGATGAACAAGTTGAACTATATTATACCTGAAAATGATCAAATATTATTAAATACTCAATAATGTATTCAAATTAATTGCAAAACATATATTACATAAAATTTCCATTTATATTAGTTAATTTTAATTTTCTAATTATTAATTACAATAAATAAAAAAATAGTTTTATACATATTTATACCAAAAAATCAATTTAAAATTGTATAATTATTTTAATAAAATTATTTCAAATATTGAGTATGTAAAATAACCTAGACATAAGATAACATATTCCACAAGATTAAAATATCAACATTAAAATTCATATGAAACCAATATTACCATTATTCAAATAATAATTTAATAAAATAAATATATATAAAATGTTAAATAATATTGTCAAAATCCACTTATAATATAAATTTAAATTCTATATTTTGATATAAAAGTCCACATAAGTATTTTACATCCCCTCTTTTGGAAAATGATGGTACATATAATCCCATTCATTTTTATGAATGAATTTAGTATTATGAAACCTGAAAAACAATTGTCCACTTAAATTGAATCATTTAACTAATATCTCATGATGCAATTCATATAGATTTATGATCATATCATGAAAAAATTCTTATTATCCAAAGGATTTCAAAGGAACCACCTTATCAAATTTATAAATAAAAATGACACATGAAGTCGTGGATGCTTTGAAATCAATGATAACACGACTTTAAAGCATAATTGTAGGTAAGGATTGAGGTTTTAAAATATATGTCCCTTGGAGGTGGATTATCTCTAAAATACAATGCATGAAAAAAAAATTAGTTCTTAATTGCACTATCTACCCTTCATATTATGATAAATATACTATTCTCAAAAGAAAAAATAATGGTCATGATCAAATAATGAATAATGAATTATTTTTTCCCTCATTGTATTTTCTCTACTTTTATATCTCTTTTTATCAAAATACGATTTCAACGATTTTTTAATTTTATTAAATTCACTATAGGAATAAAACTCACATCTACAACACAAACACATATAAGAAAAATAATTAGTCCAATAATGTTATTTTTAAATTCTTCCACGCAAAAAAGAATTAAATTTAATTCATTCTATTCATGTGGGTAAAATAAATAATCTGTAATGAATAAATAGAAAACTTTTTTTAATACAAAAAATATACCCACCATACAATGTCCAAAGAATTTTTTGAATCCCTTCCTCCATGGCTCCCTTCACTCCCATTTTTCAACATTAAAACGTCATGCTTGAACTCAGAGGAGGTTAGTAATGTATAAAAGTAGTTTATAGTATGTTTTATTCCTATCCGGAGTATTCATGGTCTCTATGGGCTAAGCACATACTGATATAAAGGTGGTATTCAATGGAAATGGATACTAGAAGGATAACTAAATCATTTTAAATGTTTTTATATTGAATTTATCTTTGATAAGTGTCAATAATTGTTCTAGCAGTTTCATGTCCTGAGATCCCCAATTGAACATTACCAAGAATAAATAGGATAGACGTCGTATAGAATGTTTTATATACAGCTTAAATTTTATTTGGAAGTGTCTCTTAATGAATTTATAATAATAATAAATCAATTCACATAAATTTCATAAAGTATATTCTTGAAAAATTATAATGAAATTTCATTTCGATGAATTAACTAATTCCCCCAAACCAGGATTCCTCATTTTAATATCCATGCATCACTATTAATCATTTAATTTTATATTTTATTATTTCAGTATCATTATAATAGAAATTTAAAATATGGAATCATAGGATTATAATGAAAATAATTTCATTAATAAAATTCACCTAAAGAAATAATGCAGGTATGGGCACACATTTCTTATTTAAACTCAGAAATCATATCCGAAAAAAGGATTTTTTTTAAAGATAGATATTCGAAATGAACTTGATTTTATAATGTATATTCAATGAAATTTCTCTAATGTCTATGGGATTATTGTTCCATCATTTTCGTACAAAGTAAACTCAATTATTAAAACTAAAGGGAAATTTAATTTGTGATAAAAAATATAGAGGGAGTGGGATGAAGTATTGACTAACAGTAATACTGATTTTTATATTTCGATAAATTATATAGGGATAAATATTGGTGTGATCCCCTCAGTGGGCATTGTATTTTTATAAGCATGAAGAGGTAATTAATTGATTTTGTACACAGTCAGTCAACAAATGGATCATTTTTTACTTGAACCACAACATATGGATTTCTCCAATTTGAACTAGTTTTTTGGTGATGAGGAATGATCCTTGGATAGAGTATACCTTAACCCCAATCATTCACAATTATGTATATCTTACATGGAAATAGTATAATTTATTATTGATTTACCTCTTAATTTACTCATGATTATCCACATACAATTATTTATTTTATTAATCATATTTGTGTTCATCGAAATCAGCAAGCTCTATTTGTTCCTAAGTAGGTGCATGTGTTGTTTCCTCATCATCATATAAAAAATAGCAATGGTTGTCCAAATAACCATACTATATATAGTGTGAATTAATATTGAATTAATATTTAATAAAATCAATTTAAATAGAGATTGATATAATATCAAATCCCTATCTTAGTTCATATTGAATGTATACTTTTGCATACAGTTTTTATTGATGTATGAATGTGAAAATTGATTTTATTTAGGTGGTATCCACTAAATTTTCTTCAAATTCCACCAAAAGGGTTGTATATTATTTAACTATTATCAAGATATCCATTGGTGATGTATCATATACATTTTATGGACTAGATAGTTTTAGTAGTACAAAACACTCATTCCCGATGTGATCCAGATTTTTTCAATCCACCTCATATATCTCAGGTTCAAGTTACATTATAATTTAAGTAAAATAATAAAATTATAAATCAATTTTATATCCTGTTATTCTATTTCATTTTAATTTTTAGGCATTTTAACTTTATCATAATTAGTCACTTCATCATTTTTCTCCTTAACATGGGAGTAGCAGTTAAATTAAAAGAGATATAGCATGATTTGATGTATAATCAGAAAAATATTCTCAGTGTTTTTATATAAATAAAATTAAACATTCTAAATTTATAAAAAATATTATATAAACTACTGATTAGATCCTATGACACATAGTTTTTTTTGACGCACACGTGTCACGTGGTGTGGAGAAGTGAAATGTTTAAATTTTTTTAACGATGTCAAAACATATGACCAGTGTATTCTAACATGATGTGATTTTATATTTTTCTACATACATAATATTATTCACTAAAAAACTTATTCTTTTTTCTTTTTATTATTTATTAAAACACTAATAAAATTTGGTTTTTAGTATTTTCTAAAATAATGAAAATAAATTCATATTGAAAATTTAATCGCATACTACTGTGAAATGATATACACGATGGGATTTAAAAAATATCTTTGCCCTAATATGTGTATTTTAATTTTATCATTATTCTCATTTATTTGTTTAAATTTAGATTAACAATAAAATCTTGCAATATAATTATGTATTACTATCCTTGTATTCAATATTGGTAAATCTTGAATTCTATAAGCCATCTTAACTAAATCTCCTCTTATAATCAAGTTTTTGGGATGAACTCATTCAATGGTGTGACATATTCTATGTGCCATCAACATCTTATTTCATTTAATCCATTAATCTTCTAAACTTCATTGTGTGAAGATAGAATCAATAGAAGAGAGGGAAGAGAAATTAAATAAAACTATTGAAATTTATTTTAGTAACATATCATGGGTTAAAATACCATACTGATTCATGCCACTAAAATATACCACAAATATAAAATAAAGTATAAAAAGGGACTAAATAATAACTAACCTCCTTAGGTCAAAGCATCAGTTCGGACTCTCATTGTCAAAGGATAGACATAAAAATGGTTGAAGAAATTGAGAAAAATAACATAAAATAAAAATTAAATTAATGAGGTTGATAGAGGAAGAAAATAAAATCCTGAAATAATAATAAAATAAAAGAATAATAAATAATGAGATGAATAAACATAATAGAGAAACATATTAGTAAAACAAAGTTTGACTGCATGTGAAAGAAAGAAATAATAATATGATGATGATAAATAACATAAGAATATGGGTATATAAAGTGAATAGGATCTTACATGGATTAAAATTAAATGAAACTAAATATTATATACATGAAATATAAAAGAATAATGAAATAAAACAATTAAAATATTATAAGAATATATATAATAGAGTAGTTACCTTAGACATCAGTAGGATATCCCTCAGGATCCAAATCTATTCAAATCATTAGAAATCCCTCTTCTATTTTTAGAAAAGTAATTACTTGGACTTATATTATATTTTAGTTCCATGTTATACCAAATAATTAACTGTTTGAATAAATTAATTCTTTATAATACCATCATGTTTTTGGATTGGAAAAAACACAAATGTTTTAGGTGATTTATTTTTGTATCATAGACCTACAATGTAGCCTCATAGAGTGCATAAATAATAGAGACATGTATACATATCTTTGAAAATATGGAACAATTATGAATCATTATGGATGGTGTGCTAATATAATATTCCTCAACCAATATATCATTCATAGTGGATGGATAGAGCTTGAAATGTTCTTCATGGGGATCAGTTATGTAGTTGGAGAGATCAAGGGTGGTCAGAGTCCCTAGAATTGAGAATGGGATTGAGATCAATCTTCTAGCGGTGTATATAGAGATTTATAATGATAGTAGGTGGTTGTGGACGATGTTAGTTGGCAGGGATGGTGGTGTATGTTTCTTAGGTTAATATATTAGTGAATGAATTCAAGGATGAGGTGAAAAAAAAACTATTTTCCTAAACGGGAATAGTAACTAGGATATATGAATCCCACATAAAAATGAAGCAAAATTCACGTTATTGTGTGATAATCATGTCAAGGGAATCTGAGCATAGAATCCTAAATTGAGGTGGGATCCTAGAAACACATGAACACACCATTATAGTCTAGGAAACACTTCCTATAATTTATGGTCTATCCGAACACTTCTGCACAAGGACCCTCATGGGATTAGTCCTGTACCAGGGACAATTTTAACACATTCCATGCTTCTCTGTATGGCCCACACTGGCCATCCAAGATGGTTTATAACCATTGTTTTTTTAGTGTGGTCAATGTTTTCCCTCTAATTTCATTAAAATGTTCGAATATATTTATATTTTTTAAAAACATTAAAATAAATCTGAATCATCTATATTACAACCATTTAATTCATTTTGAATAATTATAATTTGATAATTATAAATTCCCAAAATTTATAAAAAAATTACTATTATGGATGTTTAGTTCATAAATCCTTTTAAACCCATTTAATTTTTTTAAATACGCATGAAACGTAAGTCTCTAAGTGTACTAACACCTACATAATGTGATGTGATTCAATTTTCATGTATGCTTTGCATTATTATTATTAAAATTTCATTATTAAATATTTATTATTTATATATCATGATTAAAATTATATATATTATAGATCCATGATCAATACATAAGGACCAAAACGGATGAATACTAAATAAACTAGAGATAACCCAATTATCACTAGAAGTAATGATAATAATTAATGGTTGTTAGAAAGAAGGCGAAATGATGTAATAAGTGGATATTATATGATATTATATTTATTTATAATGTTTTTTATGAATATTTAGAAAATTATGTTTTATTACAGAGGAGGGTGAAGCATGATCAATGAAGTTGAGTTGTTTGTTATGATTTTTCATCTCAATTTCACCTATATTATGTTATATTAGGTCATGTGTATATATTTTATTTTATTTAGGGCTTATAATAATCATATGATGTATATTAAATCCGTATCTATATATACCTTGTAATTAATGTTCCAGTTAATGTTTAACTATTCATGGGGATACTATTTATTTTATTTTATAGGGGTATTAATTTAAGTTACAATCTCATTTTTTATAATGAAGTCTTATTAAATATGCATAACAAAATATCTATATTTTCTCATCTTATAGATATTAAATTATTTTCAATATTTTATTCTCTCATTTTCTCAATTTTCATATGAAATAATTAATAATATTTTTAAATGAAAATTATATATTGTTTCAATTCTTCCAGGGTATATTTCTCATCCATGTCAACATTTTTTAAAAATCATTTAGAAAATTTCATTTTTATTTACTCAACTAATTTATGAAGTTAGAATTATATCATATTTTTTACATGTTTTAATGTAATATTTATCATATTTTCTAGTAGGTTCATTTTCAAGATTCTTTGTAAAGATTCAATAGGGTTATTTTATTTTATCAAATATAATTATAACATATTTTCTGACCACTATAACTGTTTTATAGTGTAAAAAATATTTCACAGGCTTGAAACGTTTTTCATGACAATTATATAATAAAACAGTATTTCAAATGATTCACTTCCAATTTCATTTGTTCATGTAAATAATTTATTTAAATAAACAATATACTTTTCATATAAATTTATTTTCATCCATCATCCCTTAATTTATCTTTTCATCATTAAAGGTCTCCTGAATATTTAATTATTATATGATAAAAATTCACCAATTATTATTTTTTCTATTCAATATTAAAATTATTTATATCATCTATATTCTAATTTTGAAAATATTACACCATTTTTACATATAGTGTTTCACTTTTATAGTTATTTGATTTACTGTATAGATCTAGGTATTACATATTTTTACTCAACAAAAATATTTGATGAAAAAGGCAATTTTTAATTAATTTAATTTATCATTAAATATATTAGGAATTAATTGTAGATAAATTATTATGTAGAGCTCAATTATATGTATCCTATTATAGTATCAATGTTTCTCAGAGGACTAACTAGATATACATACATATTCCAAGGGTTTTTAGTGTATACCTATGAATAATTGAACTTATTAACGAAAATGGAATTTTTTATTTTGTTTATCACTATCCATTTCCATTATTTATTATTAATTTAATATTTTACATGTTATTAATATAGTTGATTTTATATATTGATGAATTTCTCAAAAATTTATTGATTAAAAGGATTGTTTTATAGTTATCTACCTTGCTATATTTTATATTTCGTATTTACTATCGATAAGTTTCATTGAACGTAACCATTTCTATATATTCTTGTTCAATCATACTTTATTTTTCATTTCCGATGATATTTGATGGAATACTAGAATGAGTTTAATGGATCCTTACTATTTTATTTTGATATGTTTTATATTTTATTTTCGATGTATAATTGGAATCATTTATGAATCGATTTCATTTAAAATATTAAGTTGATCCCTATTTTTTGATTTAATCACATGTATCTTTTGAAATTTAAATAAATTAGGAAGTATATTTAGGTTACTGGAGTATGTTTTGTTACAGTATGTATCAATGTCTATTTTTTTAGAATCATTGTTAAATAAATTAGAAAAAAATAGATTATGGAACATGACCCCAGGAATGATTTTTATAATAAGTATTTTTAGTGGATAATATAATATCTTTCTAGAAAGTATAGGTTTTTTGTATTTATGAGAAAATAAATCACTATCTAGATACTATAAATTGGATGGACATTTAGAACAAATTATCCTATGGGTAATATCTCTAAATGGAGTGTATTAATAATTTAGCAAATCTTACCTAGTGCATAATTAGTGAGCCTAAGACTATACCGTAGTATAGTCACTCATAAGGTATATTCTTGGGTTTATTTACATATTAATTATGAGGCATTATTAAATATTTGAAAAAACATTTATTATTTTAGTATATTCCTAAATAATAGATGTTTATAATAATGAAATTATCTATGAATAAATTTTCAATTTCTGTTTTATATTACATAATATTAGGAACTATTTTCTGTGATATAATATTTAAAATTTTTTATGTTAATTAATCATATTGAATTATTTTATGAATGTTGAAAGGATGAAGAAATGGTGTCAAAACTCATGTTCATTCTAGGGAAACTCTACTAGAAATTACACTACAACTGGTGTTGGAGGTGAGTAGTTCATGGAAGAATTAGTGAATATTTCCTAGGTTTGGACTAATAACCTATCACATATGGAGAAACATGATCTTCCATGAATTGATACACATATATTGGATCCCTCATTATAATACATTCTACTATCATTTAGTGTAATTATTAATCCATTGGTACCTAATAAGAGGACTAAGTCCTTTTAATTTTTTTTATTTCCAAATTATTAAATGAAATGATAATGGTAATACTAGAAATTTATTTTAATAATAGATATATTGAACATTTTTGTTATTTATATTACATTATATGATGAATTAATAGAGAATATTAAATTAACATTTGTTAAAAATGAATTATTTTTTAAATATTTCCATTCTATGTAGTGAATTGAAATAATGATAATGATACTAAAAAAATTAAAATGGAAGAGGAATATGATATAGTGTATATAATATATTTTTAATACTATCCATGTATTCTATTGATTGCCTTCATAAATTAGAGAGTAAAATAGAAAATTCACTTAAAGTTCATAAGAGAGAACTCCAAAGGGAACTTGTTTATCGAGAAAATATATATACAAAGTTATAATATTATGTTCCACAAAAATAGAGAATGAATTTTATAGATCTAATATATTAAATAGAAATATATAGAATATGATGATGGTTGGGAACCATATAAATTTATTCATTGGAATAGAAAATAGAAGATAAACTATTTCGAAAACATAAATATTTTGGAATTAAACATCCAAAAAACACCTAATAGAAAAGTGAGTTGGTTACATGTGTTTAGATTAGAGTCATATGGATAATTGTTTATTGAGAAATAAATAAATAACAAGTATTGAGTGGTTAAAATAGATATAAATTTGGTAATTTTTCAAAACATTTACCTATGAATCATGGGATCAAAATATAAAAGTTCCCATGGGGAGAAGAGAAAGCTTACCAGAGAATTTCAGCCAGAAGCAAAGCTTCTGACCATTTATTAAAAAGAAATAAAAAGTACATTAGAGCGGTGGAAAGGGAAAAATAAACAAAAATGCCCTCAACCACAAAGAATAGTTCGAAATATCGTAGTACGACATATCATTTCCATAATCAGAGTCACTAACGGACTCCCACTCAGATTGAGACATATTCTGATGTAAGACATTAAAGATATTTGTATCCACTACCTTAGATGAAGAACTGGTTGACACGGTTATGGGAACATTAGAATAATCCTTAAGGGGTCTCCTCTTTGAGGGGACATAGGTGAACTCTTGATAATTAATCTTGTTCGCACCACTTAAGATTGCATCCTTGTAAGAGGTGTGCCCACCACTGCCCGAAACGCTAATCGTGATACCCACCATCCCCTGTTCATCCTCAAAAACGTTTCCCCATTTCCTAGGAAGTTCATATACCTTAAAAAGATTCTATATATCTTGCTGGAAATCAATTTTTTGTTGCACATCATTTTGATTTGACACATCAACCTAAGAAATATCAGGGGTCATCAATCCATGGGGTCGTATGTGAGTTTCCTCAAATGGAGTAACCTCTTTATCCTTGACAGACCAAGTATTAGAGGGGCCACTATAATCCACCTTCGGAGATACATCAACTAGAATCCCTTTTCTAGCATCAAGTTTCCCAGCAATTGTCGCATCGACAAAAATCGGAACATTCCGGTTTAATGAATCTCCATCATGAGCAGTTGACAACGTCGAGTTCTTATCCTTGGACTTCCTATGACAAAGAGCTGTTGAATGACCTCTCACCCCACATTCCTCACAAGAAACATTCTTTTGGCATAACTCTAAAGAGTGTCCAACAGCCAAACATTTATTGCAGAAGAGAGGCTTTTTTTCATACTGGACATCAATTTGAATGTTTTCAGAAGGGGTAGAAAGAGATACCTCGTAAATTAGAGTGGAGCAAAGGTCAACCTCCACCAACATCCTAGAAAAGTGACCAAACCGAAAATCTTCAGTCTCCTTATTAAGTCGAATCGGAGTCCCAATTGCCATGCCAATACCATGAAAAAATTTTGGATGCCAGAGGACCCAATTGAGTCTATGAAGACGAATCCAGAGCTGAGAAAAGGTATTTATTGCATGCGAGACATTGAAATCCAAAGACCAATCATGCAAATGAAGCCAACCAGGTTTCAAAAATTGAGTTCTCGTCCTCCATGCATGGAGCTTCAAATCATCAGATGGAAAAAATAAATGAAAAAATCCTCGTCCAATATGAACACATTTCTAGTTAGATAAACCCCACAAAGGCGAGATTCTGCGAATCAAATCATCATGTTTCCATGGCTATTCACCTTTAGGAAGAACAGTACGTGAAATCAAAGATGTTTTTCCAATTAACATTCTCTAAGAAAACGCTGCCCGATTGGCTTCAACATGAGCCGATAAACCTTTATGAAGAATTATTCTAGGACATGAGCCCTTGAACAATGCAAATGAACCATCTTCAACTGGCTTCAACCTTGGATTTGGTTTCCCCACTGCACCAGAATCAGCACCACGGTGCAAATCCCACTGCACCGTATACGTCATATCCGTAGCTACACCCAAACCAGTTGACGTCCACGAATCACCGCACCGCGTCGAAGTCATTGAACCCTCAATGGATCACTGCAATACCTCCGGAGATCTGACGCCCAACGATGAATGAAGATCGGTCAAGGAAGTCAGCATCACCGCACTTATAGGGTTACAAACTTTGACGGAAGACCGAGGGTTGAAAACATCAACGGAATCCCGAGGGCCAGGAGCAGACGTCGAGGAGGGGATCATCGACACCACGCCACTAGGAGGAGCGAGACGATCGAAGCCGAGGAAGAACAGATTCGCCATGGAAAACCCTAGAGTCCATTGTTACGGAAGGGTCCTCCGGCAGCCCGTAGCGCCATCTCAAATATCCAAATACTATAAAAAAATCAGAAGATAAAGCTTATGTATTCAAAATAACTATGGAATAATTTCTAATAGGTGTGGTTGAAGGTAATTTAAATATAACATCATGTTATTTTAATTTATTTATTCATTTTGGATGTTCATAATATTTTATATCTTAAATGGTTTTGTGGAGAATCATATATTTCCCTACCCTCTTAATAAGGGTGATCTCAATCAAGACTCCAAATTAAATATTGATCTTAAAAAATATGTCTCAGTCATCACCCATTATTAAACATATAATGACCTTATTTTTTACTTTATTATTATACATATGGTCATATTTTAAATAATATATTATTTATATTATATTTCAAATTATAAATAATAACATTTACTTAAAAGATAATATATTATAATTTGATATAGAGATATGAAATTAATTATCTTTAGAGGGTTAAAATAATTATCTTGGTCATTTTAAAGTAAATGGATGATATCTTTTCTAATTGAGAATCATGGTGTTGATGAGTAGAAAAAATATATAGATTAGAACTGTAATCCTAAAACTATATGATAATATATTTTACAATAACAGGTTGATGTGGTTCATTTAGAAATACCATGATATCTACTAGTTCTTAAGTTATGTTTCCATTTATTTCATTCTTGATGAATGATCAATATCAATTAATCCTTATAGAATTACCACAGATGAATTAGTAATGTAGCAAAAAATACTAAAGGATTTTCGTGATAATGAATTTATAAACCCTATTGTTTTAACATTGTGATCCCATGTTTATTTTTGTAATAAAAAATATTGATATAAGGGAATTTTCATTGATTATAGGAATATAAATTCTATTAAAATAATAAAAATCAATCCATTACCGCAAATTGAGGACACGTTTGATCAACTTCAAGTAGTAAAATATTTTTCAATGATTAGATCTTGTTTTGGGGATAAAAAATTGTGAGTTAATAAGAATGATATTCAAAAATATATTTCATATGATATATGAAAATTATGAATTTAGTGTATTTTCTTTTTGGTTAACTAATGTTATCTCTATTTTTGTGGATATGAGGAAGATGTTATTAATATATAATTTGGATATTTTTTTAATTTATTGATGATATAATGTTGTGATATAAATGTTATTAAGACTATAATAACCCCTTGGGGATGATTATGGAGACACTTGGAGAAAAGAATTTTTATTCTAAATCCACCAAGTTTGAATTGTGGTTTCTAGAAGTTTCTTTTATGTTCAATATTAAATGAGTTAATTGAATCATAGTCGGTCCTATAATGAAAAATTCATTCAATGAATGTTCTATACTGATTAATATAATAGTGGTTAGTATTCTTAATTCGTTTCCATGTTACTATCGACTACATTTCCCATGAAAATCTCGATTGGATAAATTATTAACCATAATTAAATTTAAAGGCATTAATTGTCTATAAAATATGGTCTGGGAATATTGTTTTAAATAATTTTTTTGATATTGGTAAATGATATGATATTGAATCTTAAATTAGGGGAGTTTTAAATTGTGATATATAGTGACACATTGAATAAATGGGGTGGCTGCATCCATGTATTAAATTTTAAACTTACTTCCTGTGAAAACAGAAATTCCAATTATCATGAATATATCTATCCAACCAATGATCTTGATTTTATACATGTAATCCATTATTAAATTATGTGGATACATTTTCTCTATGGTGAATGATATATGATATACATATCATAATAGTCTAAAATATTTCATTTCCCAAAATGAGAATAACTTCAAGAAAAAAACTATGGATCATAGTACACATGGATTATTATTTCTCAATAAACTACAATTAGGGTAGGGTAAAAATGTAACTAAGGAGTTAAATAGAAAACATCATTGAGAAATGCCTAAAATGGTATTAAAATGGATTTTATGTTGATTTATATATTAAATATGGATATTGGAATTATTATGGTAGGGTAAGAATCACTCATTTTCCAAATGACTTCCAAAATATCTATATTGGAAAAGAAAAATAGATCATACCTTGATGTTAATAATTTCAAAATGAAAATTAATGGCTAAAATGATGGGAGATCAGAAGGCTTGTTTATGAATATGGTTATCTAAAACATGGAATTAGTTCTATATATATATATATGCTAAAAAGGATTTTTCTTGATGGTGATCATAACATAAATTTCTATGAATCCCATCATATAATTAATATGTATAAGGATTTTAAGGAAGATTTTTTATATAATAAAATAGATCTAGAAACATAGAATCTTGAATAAAGAGTCAAGGTCTGTGATAAACTGAAGGCTGTGATATAGAATCTAAGGGGGGAATTAAACCCCATCAAATGTTAATGTGGAAATGAGATAAAAAATTTATTTAATATTTCACTATTTTACCAAATTCCCTATGAGTTAATTATTCTATAAATGTTATTTTTTATCACCCTACCAAATAAACACATTTAGTTGCTATAATAAATGATTTACCACTTGAACTCCAATCACAAATATATATTAATGAAGTTGCAAGAAATCATGTTTCACTTATTTCAAATCTGTATTTTCATGATCCATGATTAAAAAAAATTTAAGAATTTCTTGAGAATGATATTGATATCGATATTTACGTGATAACCACTTATCATGTTCAAGATGGAGGATGGTCTAAATGATATATTCAAATATTAAATCACATCATGAGATCAAAATAAAATTCCTTTTAGGGTATCAGGGATCATTATTTACCATTGGTGTAGTTTTAAAATTATAATTGAAATTGGTATTGTATTCAAATGAGGCCTTAAAAAGAAATATTTGCGATGAGATATCATTATCTATCACATTTTGATGAGGTTCGTGAAATAGATTATATTCCCAAAACATATTGACGATATATAAATGAAGTTAAAGACTATTCAAACCTATATTAATGTATTTATTACAATTAAGGACATATATTCCATTAATTGATAGAAATATTTGAAATTTCAAGTGGTGTATTTTGTTTTCATTGATGTATCAACGTGGAATGGTTTCATAATGTTCGATAATAAATGAAAAATCTGACCTAGATAAATCTGTCCTTTTGAAATTGTAGAATGAATTGGATATATTTATTATCCTTTAGTAATGCCATATATCCTCCATAATGTACATGAGTTATTTAATATTGAATTATCTAGGATGGGTATTCTATATGTGATGCATGTGTTAAAAAATGATGAAAAATAATTCGAATATGACCTATTTCATTATAGAGATGCTCTCCATATTTTTACCATTATATAAATTGTGTGTCTAAATTGTACTCTTCATTAGGAAATGGTAAATTTGATAAACCATAAAATAGATGAAGTTATGTGGGTAGATAAGGAATCTATAAATTATAACATCCACAATTTTATTAGATTGTAATATCCATGGAAATTTAAAAGAGATATTTTTAATAATGTAATGATGTTACACCCAATATTCCATTTTATTTAGTTGAAAAATTATCATAATGAAATTAACACAATGAAAATTTCCCTATTCTGTAGTACCAAAATTTTACTTTGGTAGAATGATTTTCGATTTTGATCTTACTAGGTCAAAAAATTCATATAATAATATTTTGAAATTTTCCCATTTCAATAACATTTTACGAATTATTATAGAAAAATTATTGTAATATTTATCCATTTTTATAATAAAATGTTTTTATATACATAATTATCCATGTATTTATTATCAATTGAATTAAATAAAAGTTCATATAGATTTAAAAGGGATATTTCTATAAAACAATTTCCAAGAGAATAATAATATTTAAATCTTATTTAAATAAATTGAACCCTAATGAAGAATTATTTCACATAAATATATTGAATATATATATATATATATCAATATGAATATAAATTCTTATATTATTTTTATTAGTGACAATGTTTATATAAGATTAGATTATTATTGAAATTGTTTTTTCTAAAAAAAATTTTTTCAAAACATTTCTTAGGGGTTTTAAATATTAATTTCATCTACTAATTAAAATTGAATTTAATAAAATAGATATTAAATTTATATTTAGATTTTTCAAATTTGGTAAATTTGTCTTTTTTATTATAATGATTTATCAATAGTAATTAAGGTAAATATTAGTCACCTCTTTAAGGGTAAATCAAGACAATATTTATAAAAATAATGTTATATGGATTATAAGATTCATTAGCACCAACAAAATTTATATTATATTTTATTTGTTACTATATATCTATAATAATTGATGATATAGAAATTTGATGCCATTTTTGTTTGATAAATAAATTATTATTTTATATAAAGGAAAATTCCAAAATGTAACTCCCTTGCATTCAATTAATCTTACATGATCACAAAGGTAAAATAAAATTTAATTAATGAATTTATTAATGAATTTAAACATAAATTGATTATTATTATAATATTAATTTTGTTTTTTTGTTTTTTATGGTATAATTACCATCAATAATTACACAACCATAACATAGTCCTTGGGTAATCATTTGAAAAGTGAAAAGAAATTATATTAAAATCCAAAAAAGTAATATTGTTTAGATGAAATATATTGTCACATAAATTTTATGGGTAATTATAATTTATAATTTATGATAAAAGATTTTATGATTTAATTCCATAATTCTATTTTTTTCTCTAAACTCATACTATTTCGGTAGTTTTTAATCAGGATTGAAGAGTATTTTATATTCAATAATATATTATGAATTGATTTAAAAATCATTAAAACATTTACATGTGACAACGGGGTGGTATATTGTATAAAATGAAAACTATTTAACTTGTGTATGTATATTTTTACCTTATTCATAAATCTATAAACCTTAAGGTATGAATGTTTTTTTAAAATTAGAGAACGGAAGGGTAGATCCAAAAGATAAGCAATAAACCACCTCATAAACCTACTAGAGTTTTTTTTTATATTTTCTGATTAAACATTAGTAAGTATTATATTTCAAGTTTTTCAAAATTTGTATATATTACCATTCAAAATAACATTTTACATTTAAATATTTTCAGTAACTCATTGTGTGTCATTTTCATCACTTTTAAAATGGCATCTCTTATACTAATTTATTGATACCTTTTGATCCATTTGTCTCCAACAAAAATGGAAACAATATCTCCCCATCATCATTATAAATGTTTTATAGGTTATTTCATAAACAAAATACTTTCCCTAGGTTCTTTAAATGTATATCTAACGTTTCTGATTATATTAATAGGTAATCTTATTAAATAAACACATTAAAATTTTAATCTTATTTAAAAACATTCAAGTATATAAAATCAATAAAAATATTATAATGAATGTATATACTATAAAATTATATTTTTGGATTTAATAAATTTTAAACATATAATTATACTAAAAATTGGAAACAATATCATCACGATTGTCTTTGGCGGACTACCGACTCTCGAATAGATGACAGTTTTTTCCACTACCTCCTCACATAGATAGAAATAAATATTAAAATAATGTAAATATAGGAAATTAATAACATATGTATGATTCTATAAATATAATATATTATATACTATGTTTCCCATCCACTTAATAACAACGACTATGCACATGTGTGGACTACCTCCTCTTAGAAGCATTGTGAATCATTTTTCATTCTCACTTTTTAGCGATGACAAAAAATATGTATATATAAAATATTTATGATTTATATAAAATTATTATGATTTCAGATATTATTTACCCATTATTAATACACAAGTATAATAATTTTTAAATAAAAAATACATTAAAAACAATGCATTTTATGCCCGAAAAAATAATACTAATGAATAATTGTTAAAAAAATAGGTGATATGATGGTATACAAGAATAATACTTGAAATTATATAAATTTATATAGTTATTTAATATCTCAATTTTAAATATAAATTTAATATATCGTTTGTTAAACCATTTGAACTATGGGAGAGTCTGAAGTAAGTGTTTTCATTACAATTTCCTCACTATTGAGACATATTTGGTATTATAAATCTAATTTCATTTATGCGATGTAAGTAAAATATTTTTGATGTACATAAATAGAGTATATATATAATGATTATAATAAAAATATACATTTATGTTTAATAATTCAAAGGTTTATAATTTAAAGGTTGAAAATGAACAAATCATTTGTCTTATAATCACAAAATAACAAGAATTATTATATTTTCATTGATGAAACATTACAATTAATATGTCATTAACACAATATATATTCTTATCCTATTTATATTTAAAGATCATGATTATTATCTTCCAAATTATCCTCTATTTTTTATTTTATTTAATCAATTAATTATTTTAAAAAGTTAGATCTTATTTCTTATTTAATTCGAGTATTTTTTTTCTTCGATGTCGATATTTTCAAGTTAGTATTACAAAAAAGTATTTTTTTAGTTACTGAACTTATTTTAAAGGGTATTTTATGATATCCTATACAATATACAATGATTTAATTTAATCATTCTTATATTTTCATATCGGGTGATTTTCAACCATCATTAAAAAAATTCAAAAGGAATTTTTCATTTTGGATAATAATGTCATAAAAATATTTCCAACCACAATAACCAAATTATCAAATTATATTATTATTCATGTTTCAAATAAATTAAAATTTATCAATTGTTAAGGAATTTTTTATGTTTTTGACTTCAAATGTTTTATATTAACTGATTACTTGATTTTAGTATAAAAATAATTTTTTAATGAAATAATAGTAATATATATTCCATTGGTAGAATTTTTGGTTATCAAATTTCACTCAATAATTTCAATTTGATGTTGTAATATTTCATTAGAACCTAAATTTGACTCCAAAAAAAATTCATTATATTTTTAACAATATTATTTTCAAACCCATAAACACTTCATATATTTTTAGTTTTAGTATGAATATTATTTGATAGATTTGATAGGTGTTTATATTCAATATACATTACTCAATATGTATAATTTATGGAATGTAATTATGTTTATAAATTTAACAGATAAACCTATATATAATGAATTTATTGGGCCTGAAATTATGGGTTAGTCCCAGTCATAGATTTCCCCTTGAAACATAAACATGTCTAATGATACAAACTAGTTTTCTAGCCATATAAAATAGGGTTTTTGTGTGTATGTTATCTCTTTTGAAAATATATTAGAATAATTCAATTATCATGATTTTGATATTACTCATTTCCTTTCGAAAAAAATTATTTTTAATTATCCAATAGATTATTACATTTTATATTATACATGGATTATTTTCAAACTCATGTTTTTTATTAAATAGAATTTCATTTTAGTTAACAAACATTCCATATTGAAGATATATAATTTGTTCATGGTATCTTCTATTAAAAATAATTCACAATGATGATTTGATAACACCCTTATTTTCTATTATTTTCCACATGATATGAAGATGGAATCATTGAATGAGTTATAATGATGAAAAATATTTTCTTTTCATAGGTTTTATATTTCATTTCCTTTTTAAAATGGGAATCATTTATGTATTTTTTTTGAATTATGAGGTTATATATGCCTTATTGATCATTGACATACTATAAAATATATGAATCAACTATGAAATTTTTTATTTTATGAGAAAATTATAAACATATTATAGCGACTAATATAATAATAAATAATTTCATGGTATTTATAGGAAATAAATGTATAAATATTGAAATAGGTTAGTTTTGAACGTTTTAGTTGGTAAATAAAGGATTAACCACTTATGCGGAATTAGTAATTGTATTTATGATTATGAAATTAAATTTCACAATCATCGATGATCATGAATTTTAATTAATATTATTTTCTATATTCTTATAAAATGAAGACCGATATTATAATTTGGTGTTTCATTTTGGGAATTCAAGAATTTTAAGGTGATGAAATAAGATCTAACAATTTATAAATGAATTAAAATATTAAATACCATTATGTATAAGTGAATATATTTTCCCAAATCTTAAATGATATTAATGGGGTGAATTATGAAATGTTATAACATCCTCAATAGTAAATTCATGACATAACAATTTTTAATGGATTTTTCTTAATGCAAAATGATAATTGGTAACAATGGTCCTTAAATTTACAGTGAATAATTTTTTTTAAATTATACTTGTAAATTTATATGAAGTTGGTATTTATTTATTGAAATAGTAATTCATGTTAGCAATTATTTTTCTATGAAACAGAAAACTCCATTTGGTTAGCGTTGATTATTAAATAAAAAATAACATCGGGGATGTTTTCAAATAAAATAAGAATCCATTCTTGTCGATGTCATGAACTGAAGAAAAAAAGAAAACACTCATCAAGGAATACCATGATACACTAAAGAAAATATACATAAAGGTTGTTTTTTATTATCTAAACGAGACACCCTCATAGGTTATATAGCATTATTATATGAAAATACCTTCATATGTGGTCTTGACATTATAAAGAAATAACTTTTAAGGGTGGACATGATACTGTTATTGGAATAGTTCCTACAACATGCTCAGAGATACTCCGAAATTGGCTGACATATATAAACTCAATTGGGGTCACAGAACTATGGTTCGATGGTGTCATAGACCAATAATGTGAGATAATTAAAAAATAAATCATTTCTTCTTATTTAATTTTTTAAACATAATTTAAAAAATTATTAACTTGTGGATCTTACATAACAACATTAACTTCGAATGGATATATTTTTGATTTTTTTGTGGGGGAAACATACTGAGTGGTACTCACAACCAATATATGATTCCCTAGAAATTGGGTACCAAAGAATATTCATGTTTAGTTTTGATCAATGTATGGTATAATAATATTCCATATGGTTTGGGATACTAGGATAAAGTATAGGAGTGGGTATTATGGTAGGACCCCAGACCAATTTTTGAGTAATTCCTGTTTTTTATATTAACCCTTTGGGTTTGATAAATATATATTATCTAATATTTATATATGAATTCATAACAAATATATCATTGTTTCAGTTGAAATATATGGGAGTATACTAATAATTTTTTATACCATTTA
Organism: Viscum album; assembly: GCA_963277665.1. Classification (NCBI taxonomy): domain Eukaryota; kingdom Viridiplantae; phylum Streptophyta; class Magnoliopsida; order Santalales; family Viscaceae; genus Viscum; species Viscum album. Next base: position 1,240,829,732 of record OY728129.1, read on the forward strand.
GGTTTCAATTTCATTCAACTTATTTTTCGGTGTATGTGGTTGCTTATTATTTTCACTACTATGACTCAATGGGATGCAGTTATAGTCACCCCAAAATCCATACATTGACTTGAACTTCTATTCAGATATATATAATTTATGGTGAGGAATGCCTAATATATAATTGGCAACATTATTCTACGAACTAATTAGTGGTTTGGTTTATAATTACATTATAGGCATTACATACTTTATGCATTGGAATCATTTGGGTGTGTATGAATGTAAGTATCTTTTTTTTTCATTCTATAAACACAAGATATGAGTATTATAAAGTGTTTCACATTGATATTTTTTAACCATATATATATTTATTTGTGAAAATTCGATTCTAAACAATAGAAATAATTAATATATGTAAAGGGTATAAGATGGTATAAAATGGTGTAACTAAATGCAATTAAAAAAACAAAGTGATAGATTCCTAAAAAGGTGACCACACATTAAGACCCCAATCAATTAAAAATATAGGTTTTCCCAAATTAGAGTGAGTCTAAATCATATTTTATATAGAAAAAATTAAGTGTTTAAACTTAATGGTATAATTTTCATAATCATATGATTTTTGGTGGGTTACACTTCTCTAGGAAACTATTATATAGGATACTAGAAAAATATGAATGATTTTATACATATGCGGTATTAAATAACATGTTATCTGATAAACCATGAAACAATCATATATAATATGATAGGGTTGATTCCGTAAAAAATAAAAAATTGGACACATGAATATTAAAGCATACTGGTTTCATAGTTAAATATAAATATTGGAACAATAATGGATACTATTAATTCAAGAGTTTTCAACATTAATGGATATGATTAATTCAAATGGGGTCATCATTTTGGTCTTTTTACTAAGGTAACATCATATAAAAAATTATAAAACATGATATCGGGCATATTAATGATTTCATTATTGATTGATGAAATTATCATCAACCTACGTAACACTAGAGAAAATCTTATAAAACAACACGAATAATGAATCAAACATTTGAACTGATTTATTGATAATAAATATTCTTTTGAAATGAAAAATTCAACGTGTTCTTGATGATTAATTCTTGTATAAAACATATTGATATTTAATTAATTCGGTTGGTCAAATACACCGTTATTTTAGGTATATAATTATTCACTAAATGTTTTGTTGTTGTTAATTTTGGTAAAGAAATTAATACTGTTGTTATGTTTTTAATCATTCCAAAAATTTTAATGATTTAATGAAAATACTATAAGATATTATCAATGAGTTAGGGATTAATTAATTATGAATATGTCATGTAGGATTGAGTGTTAGGTTTGTAGTACAATTGTTAATGATTTAAACATATAGAAAAATGTTAGTTGGATGATCCAATAATTTTATGGAATGTATTCAATCAATGTCAATGAAACATATTGTTATTATCATGAAATAGGGGAAGTGATTCAATTGGATGGTATTGTATGGAATACATAAGGGGATTATAAACTCCATGTAATCCCAATTCAATTATTATTTTAATAGAAATCAATACATTAATTTTAAATGGAATATGGTACACTATTTATATACTAAATATTCTTTTTGAATATAATAAATAAAACAAAATGGATAAAAATGACCGAAATTATTATTTATATTTATATGATGAATAAAGGTATTTCTAAATAAAATAATTTATTTTAAAGTAACATAATGATCTTATAAGGATCTTAAGAAATAATTAATATTTTTCATTATATATATCTTATATGATAAGATAATTTTTTTTAATAAAATGATTTATAATGAGTGATATGAGATGATGATTTTAAGACACATAATTGATGATTCATTATATTATATTACATGAGGAATTCACCAAACATATTGAAAATCATATATAATAATAATATTATGGATTATTCTTTAAATATTAGCAGTAATGAAAATTTGAGTATTTTTTATCATAAAAGTGTATTCATCATTTAAATATATTACGAAGATAGTATTGTGTCTACATTTTTAGAGAGAGTATATCAAATATTTAAATGTTAAAAATTCTAAAAAAATATTATTCATGTAACATTTAATGTTACCTTACTATTATTTAATATAATGGTAATTATGGTAAAACATTAATGTGTAGAGTTTCATTATTAACCATAATAATTCAAGGTAGTTATATGATGGAATATGTTCCAATGATGGTTATGATAAACATAGAATTTTTACAATGTATAATTTTTGTATTAACACTACATCATTGGTTCTTATAGTGTTGTGGGTTTTTAAGAGATAATAAATCATAATAGGATTCCATTTCCTCACAATTATCAAAATTTTATTTTTCTATATATACTAGTCACTGACAAATTTATTTTCTGTGTTTTTTTATATTCTGACAATGAGATGTAAAAAAAATTCCACATAAATATAAGATGATTAACAATACCTCTTAATATGTAGTAAATATATATCTGAATTATTTTTTCTATCATATGGGATATGCTACAGAGTTTTTTATTTTTTGTTTTGATAAAATAATTTAATAAATTTATGAATTTACTAATATCATGTTCTAATAATAGGTGATCTAAACATTATCATTGTTTCATATTTGATGCATTGATATATTTCACGATGATAACTATTAATAAACCTATAAAAGTATGACTCTGATTTATGCATAACTACTATTAGTCGTAAACTATTATAGAATTTCAATAAATAATAAGGATATACTGTGGATTATTTTTAGATCAAGATAATAAATATTCTTTTGATACATTGAACAAGATTCATGTGTAGGATAACCCATGAAATATACATGAAGGTGTGTTAAACATGTTCAATTCTGACAAATATTGGTGAATTATTCATATTTGTTTTACTCAATCATGATTATTTTGAGATACCTTGTACTTTAACCATCCTACATTGATAATTTTTTAATAAATCAATATTTATTAGTAAATTAGGTGTTGTTACGAATTCTTCTAAATATATCATTGGTCGGAGCATAACTGCGATAGTATTTCTCGTATTTTATAATGAGTATGAAATATGTTCCCCTAATTATGATAATATACGAAACAGTATGGGCATTCCATAATAGTAAAAATAATTTTATTTTCTATCGAGTGTGGGGAATGTGTTGTGAACACCCATAAAGGTAATCTACAGTTGATTTATTTATCAACCTGGAAAAAAATTAGTCAATGAATTAAAAATGTATAAGTGGGTAAAAGCGATATACAAACAATGTGTCCATTGGTTACTCGATATCTTAAATAAATAGAAATATGAATATGAATGCATTAATATTATGTAATTGGTGGAAACATGTACATAGGTAAACGTTTTTAACTGTGACAATTTTATATCCCATTATATCATAAGTCGGATTTATTATGTACATTAGTAATCAATTTTATTATAATAAGGTGATAAGGAATTTTTATTTTATTCAATAATAAATTGACCCATGGAGTCAAATTTTTTGGTTGATTAAATGTGTATTGGTATTTGTAACGCCCCGACCCCAGTTAGCCAGAGTCGGTGCATTATTACATAACATTGGTATGATCACAAGAAAGATCAAATCTCGAAAGACCGATTGGTTTAGTAGTCTTGGAAACACTAGATATATTCATAAGTCTTACATTACATCATAAAATGAAAAACTACTACAACAACATATTGTCTCCATAATCCACACTCATATCCCCACATAATATCCCTAAAGGTCATTCATTATTTACTTCTTCACTTCCTGGGAAAAATAAAACATAGAAAAGGGGTGAGCTCAAATGCCCAGTAAGGATAACAATATAGTGGGAACTTTCATAAATAAGAATAAACATTTAAGGCAATGTATAACTAAAACAAAAGCCTTTTAAACTTGAACTTTTAACATAGTATGTCATAAATAAAATGAGATAATGCCATTTACTTATTCACATGGCTATTCTACTAATTGAATAATCACATGCAAAATCAATAACCACTTTCATAATGATGGAATGCATAATGCCAGACTATCATAACCACATAGCCAAGGCCTCGTGCCAAGACTACAAATAAGATTTTGTCAAGGCCTTGTGCCAAGACACTAGTTTGTCTCATGAGACCTACCGATGCATTGAGGAGCTATAGCGGGCTCCACCCATCACATATTAAGTCCAATGCATTCCCATATGAAAAGGTTTAAACATAACATAAACATTCGTATTAAAACTAGCATATGAAATGTCAATACTTTAACCATAAACTATGAATGGTATAAAAATAGCACATCCACAGTCAAACATATCACAAAACCTTCAATACAATATAGAAGTTTTGTATCATAATAAATCAACATCAAATAATCTTAAAATCCATCAAAGGATGTTGACATAGATAAAATCAAAATACTTTTTAAAGAAATATCTCCTTTTATTTTGAAATCATTTAAGATCCTTATAAAATAAAACATTTTCTTTGAAAATATTCTTATAAGATTGTAAGGGAATCTTTGAAGATTTTATAACGGCGGAAAATAGCCGCACCCGCCGTATAAGTTAAAAAAACATTCTTACCTTAATTCGGTCGAAAAGGTTAAAAAGGACCTTGTTTTGAAAACGATGGAAAGATTCCTTTTATAAAAAGTAAAACAAGGGTATAAATGACTTTAACCCATATTATTGTAAAAATGTTTTGAAATACATTTTGAAGAAACATGGATGTGGATGATAACGAGATCCCAGTAGATTATTACGTATAAACAACCTCGGATAATGAAGAGATTGTGAAATAACCCTTACCTTGTACTTTTCCTTGGTTGGGGTAGGTTAACCTCCTTTATAATGGTGAAATAATTTTTATTGAATTATACAAGAATCATATATATTAATATGATATCATATATGATCTTTTAACATTGATTTGTTAATAATATCATAGAATTATCGTCGTTTCGGGTGTTAACTTACTCATTTTCTTTTATATGTTTTATTACATAAGCCATGTTTGTTGTATCTTATTCATATCCAGAATGATATCAAGTCCTTAAACATCATTTTTAAATCATCAAATGATAATTATACTTGAATGGATACGATGGAGAATGAATCTCATCGCGTTCGTGGAGACGGTAGTCCGTACGTACGCACGAGCGACAATATCATTCTTTTGATATTAAAATAATATATAAATGGATGGTATATCATATATACAGAATCATTAACATGTTATATTTATTATTTACATGAGTTACACATCATTATTATACCCATCCAAATAATAATATATTGAATAACAATTACACCACGACGTGGAGACGGTAAGCCGTACGTAAGCACGTACGGTGACATGTTATTCAAAGGGTGGATAGAATACTGAATATGGTTGTAACATATTTATAATAACATCACAGAATATGTAAGATACTGGAGTTATTATTTTAGAATGGTAAGAACAAAGAAAGAAGAAGTGTAAGAAGAAAGGAACTTGAAAAGGGGTGGTGAAAACATTACCTCTTCTTCGGGTTCTTCCTTTTGATTTGATCAAAAGATCTCCTTAGGTTGGCTTTCTGATCAAACTAAGGCCTCTAGGTTGTAGTGAGGGATTTTGGGAGAGTATTTGGGTAGAGTTTGGCCGAACCAAAATGCTTTGAAGGTGTGAAGAAATGATAAGGAGGAGTTCCCTTTTATAAGAGGGGTGAGGGACACCTTTGGAAAAGCTAGAAATATTAATTTATAATAAATTCATATTCGGTTTCTAATGGCTACAAAGTTGATTATTCAAAGGTTAAGGTGGGGATAGGTCGAAAACCACTCAACCAATAGATGTTAGACAGGTTTGGGTACTTATATTAACGTTATCTTTAAGTATTAACTCTAAGTTAATTAGTTTCACTTTTACAATGTCTCTTTGTATTTTTATATAATATGGTTAATAAACTTTGTATATACATCCATGCGACCACAAAGTGGTCCCTTAATGATTAAACTATCATGATATAAGTCTCTTGGATGATCCTTAGATTTTTAGGAATTTAATATCAATTAATAATATAATATTTGTTTTAAAAACACTTTTATGTCAATTTTGACACTATTCAATAGTTGATTTTTTTGAAACTCATAACAGATTGATTACTTCGAAAAAAGTCAATTAAATCAATACTAATATATCATATTATCCTATAAAATTATTTTAATTCATTTAAAGTTTCATATTATATTTATTTGTGTATTTATAATATCAATTATATTAATTTTTCACTATTATAGTAATTACTGCATCATCATTGTGTCATAAATAAAATAAATTATTTAATGTCTAAAAATTATAAATACAATATAATTATGTATTAAATCTTTTTATATTTCTAATGAATATTTATAATCTAAAATCCAACATATATAACCCTATGTAACAATTGGTTTTCTAAAGGATATATGCTTGTGTCATTTTTGTATTCATTTTATCATAATTAAAATAAAGTGTCATTATCACTTACAAGTGGATCCATGGGGTCCCAAAATCGACCCAAAGATGACCATGGTCGACCATGTATCAACCAATAGGGTTAAGACACGTTTTAGGGTAATTTAGTATTATTATAATATTATTTTTTAACCCTTTTTTACCGGATTTACCCTTAACCATGGTAAATAAAATATTTACCGCAGTAATTATTCAAAATGTCTAAAAATAAAAGTTATCTATTTACACAATTTGAACATCCTGATTCCAAATATGGAATCCATTTTTCTAAATTCAAAACACAGAAGTGGCAGAAATTAATTTAAAATTAATTCCCACTGTCAAAACAAAAAGCGTGTTTTTAAGAGATAATAACTATCAAAAGATTGACACTTGTTTATGTTCGGTTTAATTGTAAAATTATGTCCAATGACCAAAATTATATTAAATGGTAAAAATATATTCTAAAAATAATTTAAAACTACTAAAATTCATAATTTATCACTAGTAATTATTTTGATTAAAAAAGTTGTTTTTAATTAAAATTTAGAAATTTTCACTATTCATCAAAATATGAAAGTTATCCGAAAAGTACCAAAATTTCACCTTAGGCTAAATTAGATATTACGAATCCAAAAATGAAGTCCATTTTGAAATATAAAATATATATAATTTTAAAAAGTAGGTATTACTATTCATAACGGCTAATTTGATTGGTTGTTAGAACTCGGTGTTGCGTACAACACACGCTATCGCATTATTCAAAGAGAAGCGTACCGTAGAAGCATGGGGTGTTACATTCTCCCCTCCTTCAAATAATTTCGTCCTAGAAATTTCTAGAATACTATCACATGAAAAGACTCGGGTGGTTCTTCATCATAATTTCCTCGGGTTCCCACGTTGCCTCTTCCATCTTATGGTTTCTCCACAAAACTTTTACCAGACGCGTCATCCGGCTTCTCAGTACTTGTTCTCTCGTATCAAGAATCCTGACGGGCTCTTCACAATAGGAAAGATCGGGTTCCAGTTCTAATTCTTCATAGGTGAGTACATGCGTTGGATCAGGCATGTATTTCCTCAACAGAGATACGTGGAACACAACGTGAACTTTGGAGAGACTTGGCGGCATTGCCAATCGGTAAGCTACAACCCCAATTCGTTCTAGAATTTCGAAAGGTCTGATGTACCTGGGACTCAATTTACCTTTCTTACCAAAATGTATGACTCCCTTCCACAGAGATACCTTCAGGAAAACATGATCACCGACTTGAAATTACAAATCCTTCCTTTGATTATCGGCATAGCTCTTCTGCCTACTTTGAGCTGCTTTGATGTGATTTTGGATTACTTTCACCTTTTCCACCGTTTCCTCCACCAGTTCTGGGCCTATAAGTTTTCTTTCACCAACGTCATCCCAACAGGTTGGTGTACGACATCTCTTTCCGTATAACGCTTCATATGGTGCCATCTGAATACTCGAATGGAAGCTATTGTTATAGGAAAATTCTACCAGAGGTAAATATTGATCCCACATACCCTGAATGTCAAGTGAGCAAGATCTCAACATGTCTTCTAATGTTTGAATAGTCCGTTCTGATTGTCCGTCTGTCTGAGGGTGGTATGCTGTGCTCAAATGAAGTTCAGTATCCAGGGAATTCTGAAGACTTTTCCATAATCTTGAAGTAAAACGGGGATCACGATCAGAAACAATCGATAGGGGTACTCCATGAAGTCTAACAACTACATTAATATATAGTCTTGCTAGACGTTCCAGGGGTAGATCTTCTCTTATAGCAAGAAAATGTGCTGACTTGGTAAGACGATCAACAATAACCCATATTGCATCGTTCTTTCTAGGAGTCTTTGGTAGCCCCATGACAAAGTCCATCGTAATATTGTCCCATTTCCACTCCGGTATGGGAAGAGGATGCATGACTCCTCCAGGCTGTTGCCTTCCAGCTTTCACTTGTTGACAAACCATACATCTTGACACAAAATCAGCAATCTCCTTCTTCATGTTGTCCCACCAAAAATGTTCCTTCAAATCTATATACATTTTGGTGCTCCCAGGGTGTATAGAGAAATTGGAACTATGAGCATCATCCAGCAATTCCCTTTTTAGATCAGGTATATCGGGAACACAAAGTCTCTTCCCAAATTTCAAAATTCCATCTTCATACACAAAGTCTCTCAATCTCCCATCATTCACAGCTTTAATCTTCTTTTGAAATTCTTCATCATCGGTCTGAGTACTCTTAATCCTTTCTATTAAAGATGGTTTGTCAACCATTTGAAAAAGAAATGATGTTTCGCCTTCCCTGGTTATTCCCATGTCCATCTTCACTAGATCCATGAAAATTGGATCCCTTTCAATTCTCATATTGTTCAAAACTCCATGGTATTTTCTACTCAAAGAATCTGCCACCTTGTTTGCTTTCCCCGAGTGGTAGTGTATCGTGCAATCATAATCCTTGAGTAATTCAAACCATCTCCTTTGCCTCATGTTGAGTTCTTTTTGTGAGAAAATATACTTCAAACTCTTGTGATCAGTATAAATCTCACATTTTTCACCATAGAGGTAGTGCCTCCATATATTCAAAGCAAAGATCACAGCTGCTAACATGAGATCATGAGTAGGATAGTTTTGTTCATGAATTTTCAACTGTCGTGATGCATAGGCAATAACTCTATCATTCTGCATAAGGACACAACCAAGTCCTTTCTTCGATGCATCACTATAAATAACAAACCCATCATTCCCCGATTATAGAGTCAATATAGGATCATTGACTAATCTTCTCTTCAGTTCTTCGAAACATTCTTCACACTCTTTTGTCCAAACAAATTTAACCCCTTTACGTGTGAGCTTCGTTAATGGGTTTGCCAATCGGGAAAAATTCTAGACGAAAAGTCGATAATAACATGCCAAACCAATAAAACTACGTACCTCAGTTATACTCGTAGGTGCTGGACATTCTTGGATTGCCTTGGTCTTAGAAGGATCAACAGGGATTCCATCTTTAGAGACAATATGGCCAAGAAAAGAAATCTCCTGAAGCCAGAATTCACACTTGCTAAACTTCCCATATAATTCATGCCTCCTCAGAGTCTTCAAGATAATTCGCAAGTGATTTTCATGATCTTCGTAGGTTTTGGAGTATACCAAGATATCATCAATAAATACCACCACAAAATCATCGAGATACTCCTTGAAAACTCTATTCATCATATCCATAAATACAGAGGGTGCATTAGTCAATCGAAAAGGCATTACAGTAAACTCGTAATGCCCGTACCTGGTTCGAAATGCTGTCTTCATAATGTCTTCCTTCTTTACACACAACTGATGGTATCCAGATCGAAGGTCAATCTTTGAAAAGTATTTAGCTCCATGTAGTTGGTCAAATAAATCATCAATACGAGGTATGGGATACTTGTTCTTTATCGTTATAGCATTGATCTCCCTGTATTCGATACATAACCTCATAGATCCATCTTTCTTTTTAACAAAAAGAACAGGGGCTCCCCATGGAGAAACACTAGGGAGAATAAATCCCTTATTACTCAATTCCTCTAGTTGTTTCTTTAGTTCAACAAATTCTACAGTGGCCATTCTATAAGGGGTCTTCGATATAGGCCTTGATCCAGGAATTAAATCAATGGAAAACTCAACTTCTCGTTCTGGAGGATGTCCAGGTAAATCTTCAGGAAATACATCTAAAAATTCTTTTACAACAGGTACATACTCTATTTGAACATTCCTTTCCTCACCTGCAGTTATTTCATTCTCTTCCTCCCCAATAATTGAATTTAGTTGAACTATTGAGGGTGGATCTAAATAAGAATTAGGTGGTGACGATTCTGCTCTAAGGATAAGGTGTTCCTTATCATTATCATCAAGAATCGTAACCTATTTCTTATTAAATTAAATCTTCGCATCATAGTCCGAAATCCAGTCCATACCGAGGATTATGTCAAACCCAATCATAGGTATGACGATGAGATCAGTAGATAACGAACATTTATGTGCTCTAATGGGGACTGATTCACAAAACATTGTTGCAAGGAAACTTCCCTTAGGAGTTTTAACTGACAACTCCCTTGTTAAATCAAATTGGAAATATCTAATTTTCTTAGCAAACTTGGAAGATATGAAACAGTGCGATGATCTAGAATCAAATAATGCATTTTCTAAACTTGATGAAACCATTAAATTACCTGCGACCACGTCTTTCGGAGCTTCTACCTCAGCAGTAGTGATAGCATAAGCTTGGCCTTGATCCCTTGGCCTTTTCTGAGGTATGTTCTCCTGACGCTTAGGAAATTCATTCGCATAATGTCCCATCTCCCTACAATTGTAGCACTGAACGTTGGTGGATTCCTTCTTCCCTTTGCAATCATGAGCTTAGTGGCCTTTTTCACCACACTTGTAACAGACTCCCATTCCCTTCAAGAAAGCACCGGGGTGTTTCTTCCCACATTTACCACAGGATGGATATTCAACCTTTCCTTTCTTCCCCTTATTTCCATTCCCAAATTGATCAGCAGGCCTCTTCTTCTCTTGATTTTCTTTAAAGTCATAAGACTTAGAGAATTCCTTTTCGGTCTTGATAGCACATGAGACAATGTCTTCGTACGATGAAAAGGATTGTGAGACTAATGCTCGACAGAGAAATGGTTTTAACCGATCAAAGAAACGATCAATCTTACTTCTTTGGTTACGTATATAATCACCAGCGTACCTTGCTAACCTTGTAAAGTTAGCCTCATACTTTGTGACATTCTAATCCTCCTTCTGTCTCAGACTTAGAAATTGCCTTTCCATATCTTCTCGATGGTCGCGAGGAAAGTATTTTTCTAAAAACAGATTTTTGAACTCCCTCCATTCCATATTTGATACTTCATCATCTTCCTTCGTATTTTGAATCAATGACCACCATTGATCAGCATCTCCAGTGAGGTGGTAAACTGCCACGATAACTTTTTCCCTTTCACTTCTCCCCAAAGCCTGAAATATTTTCTCTAGGGAAAATATCCATTGCTCAGCTACTAAGGGATTTGTACTCCCATTGAACGTTGGTGGTTATTGCCTCATGAATCGATATAACATTGATCCTCCACACTGCAGATCAGGGTGCTCCATACGGGTAAAGTTATTATTCACAACCTGGGTAAGTTGTCCCACTATGGTGATTAGCTGATCGGCTCCAGTTGCATCACCAGCTCCACTATAATTATCTTGAGAAGGAGGGAAATCCCTACATGGAGTGCGTGCATTGATACGGTTTCCATTTCTTCCACTAGGTGCCATTTCTAAACAATGGCATAAACTAGATCAGTTTATGAATCAAAATACATAATCCCATACTTACAAAACACTTAACATAAATTGAACTATTTATGGATATAGTCCATAATAATAGGAATGTTTTCTTTGAGGAAGTATATACTCATAATCCCTTCAAAATGATTTGAAAAGAAAAATGAGAGTTATCCTAAGCATATCCCCCAGGAGTGTCGTAACCAAGAGTGCAGCAAGGCCCGTTGTCGTGCACCAGTTCCCGTTCGAGTCTAGCTCAAAGGGGTGTTTTCGGGTTTTACCCCTAGGTACATTTGTGCCAGATCCGCCTCTACCTGCTCGTATCCAGAGAGGGATGTATTGCTCAGAAAACTCACAAAATCTCTACAATACCAAAATTCTAGGAAGTTCTTCTATACTAATCCTCAAAGTTCATCTTAGGTCTACGTGCTCTAATCAGAGATTATCTAAATCTAGCTTCCAAGGTTTGTACTAAACTTCCTCTCATACCAACTGTAACACCCCGACCCCAGTTACCTAGAGTCGGTGCATTATTCCATAACATTGGTATGATCACAAGAAAGATCAAATCTCGAAAGACCGATTGGTTTAGTAGTCTTGGAAACACTAGATATATTCATAAGTCTTACATTACATCATAAAATGAAAAACTACTACAACAACATATTGTCTCCATAATCCACACTCATATCCCCACATAATATCCCTTCAGGTCATTCATTATTAACTTCTTCACTTCCTGGGAAAAATAAAACATAGAAAAGGGGTGATCTCAAATGCCCAGTAAGGATAACAATATAGCGGAAACCTTCATAAATAAGAATAAACATTTAAGGCAATGTATAACTAAAACAAAATCCTTTTAAACTTGAACTTTTAACATAGTATGGCATAAATAAAATGAGATAATTCCATTTACTTATTCACATGGTTATTCTACTAATCGTATAATCACATGCAAAATCAATAACCACTTTCATAATGATGGAATGCATTATGCCAGAATATCATAACCACATAGCCAAGGCCTCGTTCCAAGACTACAAATAAGATTTTGTCAAGGCCTTGTGCCAAGACACTAGTTTGTCTCATGAGACCTACCGATGCATCGAGGAGCTATAGCGGGCTCCACTCGTCACATATTAAGTCCAATGCATTCCCATATGAAAAGGTTTAAACATAACATAAAAATTAGTATTAAAACTAGCATACGAAATGTCAATACTTTCACCATAAAATATGAATGGTATAAAAATATCACATCCACAGTCAAACATATCACAAAACCATCAATACAATATAGAATTTTTGTATCATAATAAATTAACTTCAAATAATCTTAAAATCCATCAAAGGATGTTGACATAGATGAAATCAAAAGTATTTTTAAAGAAATATCTCTTTTTATTTTGAAATCATTTAAGATCCATATAATATAAAACATTTTCATTTAAAATATTCTTATAAGCTTCTAAGGGAAGCTTTGAAGATTTTATAACGGCGGAAAATAGCCGCACCCGCCGTATAAGTTAAAAAAAACATTCTTACCTTAATTCTGTCGAAAAGGTTAAAAAGGACCTTGTTTTGAAAACGACAGAAAGATTCCTTTTATAAAAAGTAAAACAAGGGTATAAATGACTTTAACCCATATTATTGTAAAAATGTTTTGAAATACATTTTGATGAAACATGGATGTGGATGATAACGAGATCCCAGTAGATTATTACGTATAAACAACCTCGGATAATGAAGAGATTTTGAAATAACCCTTACCTTGTACTTTTCCTTGGTTGGGGTAGGTTAACCTCCTGTATAATGGTGAAATAATTTTTATTAAATTATACAAGAATCATATATATTAATATGATATCATATATGATCTTTTACCATTGATTTGTTAATAATATCTTAGAATTATCGTCGTTTCGGGTGTTAACTTACTCATTTTCTTTTATATGTTTTGTTACATAAGCCATGTTTGTTGTATCTTATTCATATCCATAATGATATCAAGTCCTTAAAAATCATTTTTAAATCATCAAATGATAATTAAACTTGAATGGATACGATGGAGAATGAATCTCATCGCGTTCGTGGAGACGGTAGTCCGTACGTACGCACGAGCGACAATATCATTCTTTTGATATTAAAATAATATATAAATGGATGGTATATCATATATACAGAATCATTAAAATTTTATATTTATTATTTACATGAGTTACACATCATTATTATACCCATCCAAATAATAATATATTGAATAACAATTACACCACGACGTGGAGACGGTAAGCCGTACGTACGCACGTATGGTGACATGTATTCAAAGGGTGGATAGAATACTGAATATGGTTGTACCATATTTATAATAACATCACAGTATATGTAAGATACTGGAGTTATTATTTTAGAATGGTAAGAACAAAGAAAGGAGAAGTGGAAGAAGAAAGGAACTTGAAAAGGGGTGGTGAAAACATTACCTCTTCTTCGGGTTCTTCCTTTTGATTTGATCAAAAGGGCTCCTTAGGTTGGATTTATGATCAAACTAAGGCCTCTGGGTTGTAGTGAGGGATGTTGGGAGAGTATTTGGGCAGATTTTGGCCGAACCAAAAGGCTTTGAAGGTGTGAAGAAATGAGAAGTAGGAGTTCCCTTTTATAAGAGGGGTGAGGGGAACCTTTGTAAAAGATAGAAATATTAATTTATAATAAATTCATATTCGGTTTCTAATGGCTCCAAAGTTGATTATTCAAAGGTTAAGGTGGGGATAGGTCGAAAACCACTCAACCAATATAATTTAGACAGGTTTGGGTACTTATATTAACCTTATCTTTAAGTATTAACTCTAAGTTAATTAGTTTCACTTTTACAATGTCTCTTTGTATTTTTATATAATATGGTTAATAAACTTACTATATACATCCAAGAGACCCCCAAGTGGTCCATTAATGATGAACCTATCATGATATAAGTCTCTTGGCCGATCCTTAGATTTTTAGGAATTTAATATCAATTAATAATATAATATTTGTTTTAAGAACTCTTTTATGTCAATTTTGACACTATTCAATAGTTGATTTTTGTGAAACTCATAAAAGATTGATTACTTCGAACAAATCCAATTAAATAAATCCTAATATATCATATTATCCTAGAAAATTAGTTTAATTCATTTAAAGTTTCATATTATATTTATTTGGGTATTTATAATATCAATTATTTTAATTTTTCACTATTATAGTAATTACTTCATCATCATTGTGTCATAAATAAAATAAATTATTTAATGTCTAAAAATTATAAATAAAATATAATTATGTAGGAAATCGTTTTATATTTCTAATGAATATTTATAATCTAAAATTCAACATATATAACCCTATGTAACAATTGTTTTTCTAAAAGATATATGCTTGTGTCATTTTTGTATTCATTTTATGTTAATTAAAATAAAGTGTCATTATCACTTACAAGTGGATCCATGGGGTCCCAAAATCGACCCAAAGATGCCCATGGTCGACCATGTATCAAAAAATAGGGTTAAGACACGTTTTAGGGTAATTTAGTATTATTATAATATTATTTTTAACCCTTATTTACCGGATTTACCCTTAATCATGGTAAATAAAATATTTACCGCAGTAATTATTCAAAATGTCTAAAAATAAAAGTTACCTATTTACACAATTTGAACATCCTGATTCCAAATATGGAATCCATTTTTCTAAATTCAAAACACAGAAGTGGCAGAAATTAATTTAAAATTAATTCCCGCTGTCAAAACAACAAGCGTGTTTTTAATAGATAATAACTATCAAAAGATTGACACTTGTTTATGTTCGGTTTAATTGTAAAATTATTTCCAATGACCAAAATTATATTAAATGGTAAAAATATATTCTAAATATACTTTAAAACTACTAAAATTCATAATTTATCACTATTAATTATTTTGATTAAAAAAGTTGTTTTTAATTAAAATTTAGAAATTTTCACTATTCATCAAAATATGAATGTTATCCGAAAAGTACAAAAATTTCACCTTAGGCTAAATTAGATATTCCGAATCTAAAAATGAATTCCATTTTGAAATATAAAATAGATATAATTTTAAAAAGTAGGTATTACTATTCCTAACGTCTAGTTTGATTGGTTTTTAGAACTCGGTGTTGCGTACAACACACGCTATCGCATTATTCAAAGAGAAGCGTACCGTAGAAGCTTGGGGTGTTACAGTATTGGTTTGAACTGAAATTATATAATAGTGTTATTGTTTTTACAAATATGTTTTGGATAAGAATTCACATGAGATTATATATTATATAATTCATAGTGATATATAAGTAGATTTAATTCTTTTTATAAATATAAAAAATTTCATCGAAATTATTCTAAAATTTAATGAACATCATAAACTATAAGATTAAATGAAACTATGTAATAGGGAATTAATATTATTGGGATATTTAATTGTTTAATCCATAACACGATTTGGAACAAATTACATTTGGATGTCTCATAAATGAATATAGGTGTATATCATGATGTATGAAAAATATATTTCATTATATTTAATATCCCAATTTTTTATATAATTTGTAAATATTATATTAGTTTTTATATATGTAATCATATGGAATGATACAAAGGTACATAATATTATTACTTGTATTCTAACTAATAAATTTTTTTATCAATTAATTTTCCATTAAATTATTTCTTTAATATATTTATTTCATATGATGAAACACATGAGAGAATAATTTCATTCAATTAATAAATTCAGGGTTATACAAGAAATTATCTCATATAATATGAGAATATGAGTAAATGCATGGGAATTTCCTAATGTCTAAATAAGAATGTGAAAACCATTGAGGTATTTTGGATCGAGCATAAAAATGTTCATTTTGGATAAGGTTTTCCATGAAGCTCTATTCATCCTTATTTATTTCATTAAGATTCACTACAAATATTCGAGTAAGGGAATGTTCCTCCCATGCGATGAGTGATTCGCATCACCCCATGGATACACCATGGAAGAGGGAGTCATTTAGCCACCAATTTTTCAACATAATTAAGCTTATATATTTAAGTAATATATTTTGGAACCTCTATATAAGGTAGAAAATATATTGTGTATAAATTTAGTTATAGATGATTTCAAATTTATACTTTTTGATAACTTGTTTCTCATGTTTTTTAATATTTACAATACATTGATTAAGAGTTAATTAATACATATAAACCATTCACTATCCATGAATGCAATGAAATTAAATGGCTAAAATATTTTTATATAAATACATGTTATATATGAGGTAAATCATTGCATTTAAGAATATCATATTTTAAAAGGATGCAATATTAAAATATTCATCTTTATCAATATCACATTTTTATGTATTTAATATAATTATATGAAATGTTATCCATGGTTGTCAATTAATTTATGATGTTAAACTACATGCAAATACACTTAAAAATTATGTTTTCCAATGTATTTTTTTTTCTAAAACTTATTTCACATTAACCATCACAACAAATCACTAATGGGTATGGACCATTAACCCTAATCTCATTGGGATATTTATTTCATTAAATAATTTTATTATTATTTTTATGTCTACAAAAGACCCCTTAATTTTTCTTATGAGAAATTATTCTCTTATAATGGATTCCCTTAATAATTGTCATATTCTAAATCTAATATCAACATCCCAATCCACTTAAAATAAAAGATAGATATATTAATATGTTCTATATTTCATACCAAATTTAATAATATAGTAGGATATTGAAAAAAAATAATCATAGCTGCTAAAATAAATGGAACCTTTGTGATTCTATGAAATAAAACACAATGTGTAATAGAAACTAATATTAATTGACTCGCCATGATTATTTAATGTCTGAATTTTTTATTAATTAAAAATCCTTCTGATCCAATTTCCTTCACACTTCATCTAAAAATTTCTTCATACCAGGTATTATATTAGCTGTGAATTTAAATAAATCATATGTTTTATAAAATTTTAACAACTCACATATACACATTTCTTTTGAGATAAAAATAATTATGTCAATTTTTTGGATTTAAAATCCCAAATAATAATATAATATTACCAATCAATTTTTTTAAAATGATTGTTTATTTGGATTGAAAATTCCTTAATATTAGTCAATTCACATCATAAAATAGCAATTTTATAAATATTGTTACAGATATTATGTATGTTTATGACATCTCACGTGATTAATTAATTTCTATATAAATTTTCTCTTATCAAATTTATAGACATAAAGATAAAATTCAATACGGAATACCATGATCACTGTAATATTTTTAGTACTTATTATTAAAAAAATTTATTATATTATGAATAACCATTCACATAATGTACAAATTAATTAAAATTGTGAATATATTGATAATCATTTAGTTCTTCCATCAGTAAAACTGATTTAATAATATTTTGAAAAACATTTAAATTTCATCAAGCTAATATATTATCATGGAATTGTAATTTTTTGTAACATATATCTAGATAAAATGTGTCATAAATGTCTCTATAGTATTATTTAGAATAAACCTTATAATCTTTGATGTCATGGTCATATGATACTCCATTATTCTCATTGAGTACATTTTTGATAGATAATTGTATGGAATTTCAATAGGAATAATTATAATAAGATATAAATTACTAATTTTACTCAATTTAATAGAAACAATCATGCTACCTAATCCTAATTATTATTATGGTCCACCTCAACGTTTGGGAATGGTTTTTATCATTATCCGATGAAAACAATTTTTGTGGGAATTAAATATAAAAAATGGGAATGATTTCACACACAAAGTCTATACTGAATACTTATGGTTAAAATAATAACAATAAATTTATATGATATAGAATACTATAATATAAGTAACACCCTTACCCAATGGTTCTGGAGAAATGACTCCCCAAGCCCTCCACCAACTGGCCTGAGGCTGCCAACTAGTGTCTAGTTGGCTATCACACACATCAGAGGCCCCAGCCTAAAGTACATGTACACACTCACACACATACACCTCCATGCAACAGTGTAAATATATATTAAATGTGAAAATAAATTCATCAATATATCTCTCACACAACCAAATCAAAAAATAGTGCATATGGTAAAATATAGGGCCCACTAAAAGAAAACTACAAAAAACGTGCTAAATTCTCAGAAGGAGGGGATCGATGTCAAATGCACCTGCCGAAAAAACACCTAAACATGGATCTAGAAAACACACTGGTTGGTCAGTCTCTATAATCTCCACATGCTCCGGCTCCTCTTAGGATTCCGTCGAAAGGTCTAAGGTCTGAAATATATACAAAACATGTGGGGGGAAAGCGCTTGTAAGGTTTACTATAAATATTAACAGTTGGAACCCAAAAACCCCAAAAGAAATGAAGAATATGAAAATAAATAGTTCACTCATCCAA
The DNA here is from genome assembly GCA_963277665.1 of Viscum album. Taxonomy (NCBI): domain Eukaryota; kingdom Viridiplantae; phylum Streptophyta; class Magnoliopsida; order Santalales; family Viscaceae; genus Viscum; species Viscum album. The sequence continues at coordinate 1,240,849,018 of OY728129.1, forward strand.
GATAGAGGGGAACACAATGAGAGGGAAAATATATTTCAAGACCATACATGTCTAAACATGACTAGTCAGATCAAACCATCACGTGTGTCAATGAAGAATATCAAACACCAGAAGGGAAAACCTAGAAATGATCCAAATATACTTTTGTCAGAACCAATCCCCTAGAGATTCTTCCCCAATAACTAGCATCAAATTCTATTTGAGGTTCTAAATACAAAAAATAATCAAGAGAACATTGTTTTCATACATTGTCACAAAACATGAAATTGTGACACTCAGAAGATCTCAATCCTCAGATAGGTTATCCCTCATAAGATCTACTAGAGGATATTAAGAACCCTAATGGGAAACGATACACCAAAATGCCTTAGATAGTGGATCAATCCAAGGATCTACTAAGGGATACCAAGACCCTAATTTATAGCCCATAACCGTTTAAAGACAGGATCATACCCAGCATCTGCTGGCGAAAACCACAACCCAATCCAACTTCCTGGATATCACATCACATATTTAGATGATCTTCACCCATTTAATATTGGTCATGAAGATACTGAAACTCCACCTATTATAACTCCTGTATTTGGGGATCTTACACCAGACGAAACCATAGACCCTACATAAAATATGTACTGTGTAGTGGATCGTATACCCAAATATGTCACAGACCTATTGTAACTAACCGCTATTTAGAGGATCATATACCCAAAAATACCAAAAAACCATATTGGGTTATCCTTCTAGGTAGGGGATCGCCGCCCACAATGTTTTGGTCATAGGTATTTTGAGAACCTGATCTAGGGTAAAGGATACGATAGAGGATCTTATCCTGTCCACATCTAAGGGATAACACAACCCCATCTAGATTATCCTACTGAGTGGATAACCAAAATATACTGGTGTTGTAACGCCACACGAACCCTCAGGGGAATGAATCAAGAATGTTCACTTAACCGATACTGGTCTAAACATTGCTAACCCAAGCGACCGAAAAAATTGCCTCACCCTACACCTCATTGGCAAAAATTGATGCCACCATCATATTATTCAGTGAGAAACAAGTAGGAAGGACTATTTACTCACTAGAAATGGTCAACCAATGAAAAAGTTAATTTAATCCATAGAAATACTAAATGGTTACATGGATCCATGCCTCGATCCCAGAACCCATCGAATGGATCAGTTTTTTGCAATCCTTTGGAAAAAACACAAAGGATTGACTTATCATTTGTCCGAAATGTATACTCAGTGAAAAGGCACATTTCATTGCAAATGACTAGAATGGGTCTTATGGGTCCCAAACCCTAATGGAGAATTAAACACTTGAAATTTATATAAAAAAATCCTTCATACCATCAATGTCATTATATCAATAATGGCATGCCAACCAGATGCTCCATATAGAAGTTATGGTGTGTCAAAGTTGAATAATATAAAATATTATTTTTATTTCAACAATTTGTGGCCCCAATCCAAAATCCTGATTATTTAAACTCTAATAAAGGATCAAAAGCGCCATCTCGATGCAATGGTCCTATCAAAACGACCGGCTCACAATTTGGACACTCTGATTTTATTTTACATGAGTTTAAATAACCCTCAAGAAATTATAACTAGACCACTGTGGCATTGCCAGAAACCACTATTGTTTCTTTCCATACCACCACCACCTTACCAGAATCCACCACCACCACTACCTTGCTAGAATCCATAAACGACTCCTAACTGGACTCCCATTCTGCCTACCAGACCACTGTCGGAGTGGCCTGCCTCACAAGAATCAAATGTGTCACACCGAAAAACGAATTCAGAGCATCCACAGACCACCAGGAGAACTGCGGCGCTCCAAAAAAACTTTTGAAACATGTTTTGAGACCATCGGGACTGCATATACTAATAATTTGTAAACGAACAAGAAAAAAGAACAAACTTGGGCGAAATAATCATTGCTCAAACTAACTACATTTAGGCGGAACACCGACGCTTCCCATGCCATATATGCACTCCGCTACTACCGATACTCAATCTGGGAACAATTGTTTCCTAGATCAGAGCTCAATGTCACTTAGTTTCCTCTATTTTTCCATTCATCGAAAAATATGAGGACTATTAAGATCCTGGTGCAGACAATCATTCATCATGGGTGGGACTGATTGATTTAATGTTTAATTAGTTAATCAATCAATTAAACCCCCATTTAATGCACATGACAAATGCTCTTAGCATGAACAACATTATGTTCTACCAATGGTAAACCCAAATTTACAGATTCAACCATTGTCTCATAATTTAAATTTGATAATTTATTTCAGATTTCTTCAAACTGATGTCCATAAATAAATAAATATATTTATTTATGAAAACACCCTCACAGGCATTTCCCACAGCAGGCTCGTCCTCTAAAAACGTACACCCAAGGGTAAATAAAAAACTCTGGACCCAACCGTATGATTATATTTCTGATCCGAGATACCTTTTGCGAGATAACTCCTTTCCACCACAAGTATAGTATAAAAATAAGAAATATTTTTTGTAAAATTTAGTCCATACACATAGGGCCTCGAAATCGCATGTTGTCTGCACACCTATCTCTAGAATGTTTAAGAGGAATAATAAAATGTCGGACATGGAAAAACATGATTCACTAAAATAATAAAAAAAAATTGCATATAAGGACTATAATACAAATAAAAATTTCATGGAACAAAATAAAAATAAAAATAATAGAAAACATTATATCCTGAGGACACATAAACTCCATCACATTCCCCCACCTCTATTTCCCCTCATCAATGACATTGGTCCAATAATGTTAGAAGGAAGATCTATTATAAAAAATATAAATCAAATCACAAGAATAAGATATATATATATATATAAACCTATTGGAATATGTTGTGTGTGAGATAATAGGAAAAGTAGTGTTCCAAAAAAGGTACTATGTAAATCCATTGATAACAAATCATAGTCCTATAGTTTTCTTTAAAAGTATTAATTAAGGATTAAATTTTATCAGAAGGAATGAACTATGGATATTATATTTCAAAAATAACATTTGATGAAACTTGTATTTAAAATTTTTGGGAAAATGTATATGGGAAGAGAGATATAAAAATACACTAATGGAAATATTTATTTTAAG